>BTHU01000014.1:66466554-67066554 GCA_036184795.1 Tokudaia tokunoshimensis | reverse complement strand
CCAGCTATCTAGAATCTTCTACTGGAGAAGCATGTTCTTCCTTTTTATTAATTTTTAATTATGTGCATGTGTATTTGTGTTGAGATATGTGCCGGTAAGTGTAGTTGGCCATGGGGTACAGAAAAAGAGGTGGGATTCTCTGAAACTGGTGTTCCACTTGGTTGTATGCTACCCAACAGGGTGCTAGCTAGCAACTGAATTTAAGACCTCTGGAGGAGCAGTAAAAGTAGGTTAGTAAGGCTTAACCACTGAGCCATCCATCCAGCCTGAATGTTCTCTCATTTTTAAGTCACAAAACACCAGGATATAATCTCAAGACATTATACCATTACGACAAAATGAAAGTTCATTTGAATTGTGACTCAATAAAAGCTCTTGGTGAGGAGTAGAACATGATTCAAGTGATGTCAAGACCTAAATATGGGAGTCTGGATGCAGCCTCACAGCCAAGTCTATTGTTCCTGTTCTGATTAAGATGCACAAAGTAGGTTGAAGCCTATTGTTGCTGCAATGAATGTAGGACAGATGGTATGCAGTGGTGCTCAACTGTATCCAAGCTCTGTACTGGGAAAGAAGCTATAGAGATATGTATGGTGGGATTATGCCATTGCTATGCCACAGCTAGGCAGATGGATGCATATGCAAATGTATACAGTCATTGCTATAAATTAATTGCAGTGGCAGACTACATACCTGGTTTTGCAGGAGATAAAGAATGGGACAGAAAATTCTTCTTTTATATTGGCTCTCCAAAGCATGTTCCTCAAGAATAGTTTAGTACTTTGAAGCAAAAGTAGGAGTGAAGGTCCAGAGAGAAGAGGGTGTAAATATGTTTTAAGGATTACTCGCATGGTTGCTGACATAGGGAGGGAATAAGTACAAAAGAAAAATGCTAGCCAGTGACAGTCCTTGAATAGATGTCTACCCACCAGCAGGAAAATGCCAAGCTGGTCACTCAGTGAGGTATCTATTGCTTCTTAGGAACTGACTTGAAGGCACAAGGAAATTATGCAAGTCCAATGAATAACAACCAGCAGTTATGTGAGGGGAGGGGGACTGGAAGGAACACCTCTGTGTCCATCAAGTCTGTAAAATACACCTTTTATTGCCCATGATGCCCACTAATCTTGAATAGTTTTAAACCATGCCTTCCTTGCTCTGCTATTTCTATTATCTCTGGACAGTTTTCCAGGTACGCATTTCTCCTGTTGATCCAGGCAGCCATCACATTTATTCCAGCAACTTCTTCCTACCTAGAAGGAAACTTTTCCAGGAGATCTCGGCTTTGCTGCTGGAGAGTTCTAAGACTGAAGTTGCTAAGGAACCGGAGCTGTTTCCCACTTCTTCCAAATTCCAAACACTCCAGAGCTCACCACCTGCTGATGGTCAGTGTGTATTTACCCAACAGAACTGATGGATTTGCCCCGGTCCCAAGGTATGAATGCCCAGAGCGAAAACTGCACACCTTCACTTCTCTGAAAGTCTGAACTACTAGTTTGTCATTAATTATCCAGCATTCAGAGCATTTGGGCTTAATATTTTAAGAAGCAGAATTTTAATGAGAAATGAAGTGTAAATATTTATGCCCCCAAAAACAACACTGCAGCAATTAATAGGAGCTTCTTTCTTGAGTGTCAGGGTTTCTGAGCTTCCTGTTCCCTAATTATATTCTCCAGCCTGTATCTGAAGGCCTGGGCTATTTTCACTCACCCTTTTGCATGACCTCATTTTTGTAAGTACAAAAGTTCAAGAATAAATATAGGACCCAAATCAGTCTTCAAGAACTAACCCAGAATAAGCATGGTGAATCCATATGAGAAATCTGATTATATTCTCTTGTGGAAAAAAGATTCGTTCTTTATGTCAACCTGCTATAAATTTCTATAATTGTCTAAGCAGGTATTCGTCTTCTCCAACATCTGCTAGCACTGGCAGGACCAAAAATAAACTTCCACATTAGCAACTTGCACTTAAAAAAAAAAGCATTTATCCAGAAACATCTGCTGAGCTATTTTCTGTTTTCTCCCTCCCTCCTTCCTTCTCAGGTCCATGGAAGCAGAATGAGGTGAGCATTGCAACTTGGAATTTCAATCTCAAGGAGCAAGGCTCGGAAGGAAAACGGCTACTTGGGGAGGGGAAATGAGAGTGAGGAAGATTTCAGGAGACAGACATGGGTAGATGATGGGTGACAGCTGTAGGGGTGTAGACAGAACCCTGGGAGCCCAGGATGTGATGCGAAATTCGATTCTGCTCCCAAATCTTCACAGGAAGATTCTGCCAAGGATCTTTCCATCTGAGCCAACCTTGTAAATAATTACAGTTCCCCTCTTAGAAACAGTGTGACCCTTACACATAACGGCACACATGAATGTGTTCGGCATACAGCAACATTGAATACGAATGGATCGAATCAAATGTAAACAGACAAGTTAGTGTTACAGTAGAAACAGTCACCTTTACTCTGACACTGGGTATTTACTCAAATTAGAAACCTGCATCATTTGCATCATCGGCACATCAGTTACTGTGTGTGCTTTTAGTCCTCTGACATGGTGACAAGAACCAGAGAAAAGCAGCTCGAAGGGGAAAATATTTATTTTGGCTTGAGGCCTCAGTCTATGGCCCACTGACCCCATTGTTTATAAGCCTCTGTCAGAGAAGAAACATCGTGATGGAAAAGTATGGTGGAGGAATGGAGGGAATGGAGGAGGACAGAATGTCATGGGAAAGAGAGAAGAGAGAGAAAAGGGGAAAAGGAGAAGGATGATGATGATGATGACGATGATGATAATAATAATAATCAGAAGGAAAAGGGGAGGGAAAAGAAGGAAAGGGAGGAAAAAGGAAAGAGACACAAGACCTCCCCAAGTGTCCCTGCCACTCTGCGACCCACTTCCTCCACTCCCGCCCTATCTTCCCTACATTTGACTGACTGCCAGTGGTCCATTCAGCTAAGGCATCCCCTCATGATCCAATCACTGTAGCTGTGCCACCAGCTTGGGGCCAAGCCTTTCACACATATTTTTTAAGATGTTTTTACATTGCATTCATCGGTGTTTGGGTAGGTACCTACCATAGCATCCCTGTGGAGACTAAAGGCTAACTCCAGAGTCAGGTTTCTCCTTCTATGTAGGTTGGAGGTAGGGGCAAACTCAGATCTCAGACTTGGCAGCAAGTGTATTTATCTCTTCAGTCATCTAGCTTGCCCCACAAATGAACCTTTTAAGAGGTCACTTCGTATTCAAATAACTCATAAGAAATAACCAATGAAGGCGAGAGTACTTATATGAACTTGAGCTACCTCATTCAAGGCTAAGTCCATGATTTTTTTTCTTTGAAAACTCCTTGAGAAAATTGAAGACTGAATATCAGCAATCTGTGTCATCACTAGACTTAATGAAGCCCTGAGTAACCAGCAGGGGACAGAGGAAACATTTTGGATCAGCTTTGGAAACACATGTAGTGCCACTGTGCTTTTGCCCTTGGACTTTCTAGAGTCTGCACACTGATTGGCCTGGGAAGTCCTCAGTATTTGCCTCCTTAAAGGACTTTGCAGGTTCAATGGAGGTTCCTCTGAAAATGCAGCCAGCTTGAGGAGACCTTCTCATTGTGGGTTTAATTGCTCTCTTCTTTTATGTTGGTGTGTTGCCTCCATTGGGGAGATCTCAGATGAAATCTGTCCTTCACTTTCTATACCTATGTGTATTATGTTGTTATAATAGATACATTTTAAAAGCCCAGTCCTGTTTCATAAGATGTTTTCTTTATATAATGAAGGCATGGGATATGGAGAGAAAGGTTTTGGTCCACAGGGACCCAGGCCAGTACAGACAGGATGTAGTCAAGGTGCATCTTCCAAGGTCATCTCCATTTCCAGGAAGATGGAAAAACAAGTCATGAACAATCATGGTGATGATTTTGAAAGATGAGTATAGGAAATAAAATGTGTCCCTCTGTCCTGAGCAGCAGATCCCAAGGAGGTGTGCTCTCTGGATGGCTCACCACATGTATCTTCAACACCAAGGTTACATATGCTTTGTTCAATGAGATAGAACATTGAGAACTCAGGAATATGATTCCTGGAACATGATTATGTGGCTTGAACCCTATTATCCATCTTCTTCATCAATGGTTTCCTTACCTGTGAAACAGTGCTGATAATATATGTTAGAATAAACAGGATTGCAAGCTGGTACAACCACTCTGGAAATCAGTATGGTGGTTCTTCAGAAAACTGGGCATGATACTACCAGAGGATCCCATTATACCACTCCTGGGCATATACCCAGAGGATTCCCCAGCATGTAATAAAGACACATGCTCCACTATGTTCATAGCAGCCCTATTTATAATAGCCAGAAGCTGGAAAGAACCCAGATGTCCCTCAGTGGAGAAATGGATACAGAAAATGTGGTATATTTGCTCTACGGAATACTACTTAGCTATTAAAAACAATGAATTCATGAAATTCTTAGGCAAATGGGAGGAACTGGAAAATATCATCCTAAGTGAGGTAGCCCAATCACAAAAGAACACACATGATATGCACTCACTAATAATTGGATATTAACCCAGAAGCTTGGAATACCCAAGACACAATTCACATATCAAATGATGCCCAAGAAGAAGGAAGGAGAGGTCCCTGATCCTGGAAAGGCTCTATGCAACAGTGTAGGGGAATACCAGGACAGGGAAGTGGGAGTGGGGTTGATTGGGGAACAAGGGGAGGGAAGAGGGCTTATGGAACTTTCGAGGAGGGGGGATACAGGAGAGGGGAAATCATTTGAAATGTAAATAAAGAATATATCTAATTAAAAAAAGAAAATAAATAAACACAAGTCTTCCTAGGTTTTAAAGGCGTAACCACATTGGTAATATTCCACGATTTGGTGAAAGCATGCTATTTGTTATTATTTAACGGTACCAGGGATCAAACCCAGGGTCTTATCCAGGTACTCCACTAAGATCCAAAGGATGAGTAATATCTAGCCTGGTAGCAGAGTTACCAGCATCCATACAAATGTGCTGGTATTTCCCCTGTCCCTGCTTTTCTGGATATAAGTTGGTATTCCCAATTCATTCAGTCTTTACTTAACCTGAATTGATCATCTTTTCTGTCATCAAAACTCTGTAGCTTGCTTCCTAGATCACCTTGTGCTCATTTGTGAATGGGTTGGCGTGAACTAGGAATATTCCATGCCTGCAACTAGTACTGCAACTCCAACAATTCTGCTCCCTCTTACCTCTTTAATTTTTTAAAAGCAATTGACATCCTGGATACACATATAAAGAGATTATTCTACTTATAACGAATAATTTATACATATAGGATACTGCACCCTGATAAGCCGGGTGGCTGCTGTTATTTTATTCTTTTTTGTGTTTTATGGAAAAGGATACTTCATACTCCATGCTCACAAAGGTGGGCTGTATGCAAGTGTTATGGGTATTTTTTTTGTTTTATGATCACATTTTCTAATATTAATATTATAAATACAGCAATCAATTTAATATTAATTGATACCCATGTGAGATTTTTGGTAAGTATATTTATATTTGTGTATATGTGTGTGTACATGTGTTTGTGTATGTGTATGTGTGTGCTTGTGTGTGTGTGTGTATGTGTGTGTGTGTGTGTGTGTGTGTGTGTATTCTCTCACGCCACAGCATGTATGTGGTAGTTGTGGGGCAAGCTGCCGGAATTGGGTCTTCTCTTGACCACATGGGTCACAAGGATAGAACTTAGCTTGTCAGGATTGGTAACAAGAATCCTTACCACTCAGCCACCTCTCTGGCAGATTAAATTTGCATTACACAATGCTGTAGCAGTTCTTCATGTAGATTTTATAGTCCCCTTTCAAATTACCTCATATTAAAGTCTCTACTGGGTTATGATTTTTTATTGGGTTCTGAATTTACTTATGTATCCCAAATACAGCCATTTGGTTGCATACACCAAAGTTTCTCTTATTCTGAGCTTTCAACACACTTATGTTTTTTCCCACTCTAATTTGTTTAGGGCTCCACTTGCTTTGTCTGATTAACTCACTCTTGGCCCCATTTCCTTATCATATTTGTAAAGACAACCAACCATGTCTCTTTCAAGTCTGCCCTATGATGACAGTGACCTTACCTCCATTTGGCAAATTTTTATGACTTGGTGAATCTAAGTGGTGACTTTCTGATTTTAAGGGGTTGTTTTCTTAAATTCTGTTATATGGTTATGGGCTGTATTCAGGGCCCATTGCCCCTAACCACCGCTTAAATTGGGTCTTCCTCTCTCAAATCTATGGGCTAGGAGCCTGAGCAAATCATAAGTATACCCAGACATTGTGAAGATGTGATTCCTATTGCATTCTAAGCTGACACAGTACAATGTTGCTTCCTGTTCTTCATATTAAGGTTGACATACTGATTGAAGGAAGACCAGCTAAGGGCTTGACATGGCAATGGTTTTCTCCTGTCCCTTCTACAGCTTGAACACACAGTAGTAGAAACCTTTGTTAGTTCTAACATTTGAACTCTAGAACCTTGAATGGAAAGTGTTCTAGGAATGAAAAGGAAGAGCAGTGAGACATGGACGTGTGAAGGGTGAGATTCCCTAGTTGTAAGAAGCAGCAGCAGGTGGGTCAGAGCAAGGACCTTTCATCAAATTCTTCCAATTCCAAAGAACCTGAAAAATGAGAGAACATTTCAGTCACAAGAGAAATACACTTAGTTCCCAAAAGATGTCCTGGCTTAAGAACTAAGGAGGGACAACAGAGGAACCAGACTTTTTGAAGTCACATGATTAATGACTGAGGGCATATTCAATGAGAAGCAAGGCTACTGTACAAGGTAGATGTATGCATATGTGTGTTTGTGTGTGTGTGTGTGTGCATGTGTATGGATGCACTCATTTGCATGTGTCCCTGTGTATATGCATGTGTATGTGTTTATAAATGTGTGTTTGTATGCCTGTCCATGTATGTTTATATGTGGGCATGTACATGCATATGTATGTGTGTGCATGTATAAATGTTTGATGTGTGTGCTTTCAGTGTTAGGAATTAACTCTGGGCTGTCTCACTATTGTTGTGGGTTACCTTGGTGCTGTTTGTAATCTGATGTCAATTTTGCTTCCACATGAGGGGCTGCCCCAACAAGGAGTGGATCACATGCTCAGGTGATTTCAGATGAACCTTCTTCCCATTTTAACTGGCCAAATAAAGACTAGAGCCTATGATTAGTCAGTGGAAGGGAAAGGTGGAGCTGGAGGTTTTAGAGAATGGAGGAAGAGAAGGGAGGATGGAGGAAGAGGAGGTAGAAGGAAGGTGGAACAGAAACACATGACCTGGAGAAGTTGCAAGTAGCAAGGGGTCTCAGAGCTAGGGAATAGCTTAGTGTAGTGGTAGATCTGCCCAATCTAGGCATGCAGCTTATAAATATTATAGCTGAGTTGTGTGTTTTTGCACAGGCTTATTGAAGTTGGAGATTTACTGTAGAAATTTACTGCATAGCTACATGCACATCCCCTGTCTTCTATCCTTCTAGTTTTTATTGTTTAGAAAGAATCTCACTAAATTACTGGGGCTGGACCTTGAACACGTTCTTCAGCCCACATTGACCTGTGCTTGCAATCACTTTGCCTCCACTTCTCAAATAGTTGGGCACAGAACTGCCATTATGCTCAGATTTAAACATTTTAACATTGAACATTAACCGTTCTTCAGCAAACAAAAGCAGAGTGTAAAAGTGATGTGGCCATGAGTCCCTCCCATCCCTCCTCTTCCCCAAATTCAACTAATATATTTCATTTTCAGCTTTTCCTCCTAGTACTTTAACTGGAGAAAAATCAGTAAGTCTTTGAGTCATTCCACCTTTAATGAACTCAATTTGCTTTCTCTTTTCATCCATGAACTAGAACCTAAGATTTTCCTTTTGAATACATGTCCAGAGAGAAATGGTATTTTCAAGAACAAAGAAAAATAATTACTTTTAATTTAAAACTTGTGTTAGGTGAATTAACACTATTTGGACTTACTAGTACCATTCAGTAAAAAAAATAATTGATCATGGTAGCTTAACCACAGTGAGTTCATGAGTGGAGGCAATTCTGGTTAACTTGCCCTATGTCAGATAAGGATAGTTTCCTTGAAGCAACATAAAAATTATTTTTTTCCAGATAAAATTGATTGAAGCAAAAGTTCTCTTTTGCTGTAAATTTTCCCTTGTATTTTTTGAACTCTTAACTTTGCTACTCAAGATCTGGTCATGATTGGACTTTTCTAAGCACAGAAGTACCGGTTTTTCCTCCTCCTCATTTATTACACCTTAGTCTGGTGCAACATTTATTACAACAGACTGGTGCAACTTAGTCTGGATGTGGGTATAAAGTCTTTGCATCCCACATGCACACCAGCATATCTTTTATTTAAGTTTGGAGATGATGAAAGTTTCTTCTGTTGTCTAAGCATAATATCATCCCAAACCCGGAGGTAATCACAAGTTAACTTTCTTAGTCACGGGGTATTGGAGTGTTACAGTTAGTGTTGTGGATATAAAGATTATGAGATGTAATTATTATTGATGTGACTGTTATAATTATGCCTTGGGGCTAGATAAGGCATGTGCCAGTGTATAAAAATATATTTCACAAAGCAAAGTCGAAGCATTGCTTCAACAGGGTATCCACCAAGGCCTTTTCTGCAATCATCTGATAGAACTGTTGAACTAATCCATGTCAAGCCATTCTTTAATTCAGCAAGGCTGAGCAGGGAAAATGACTGATGCCTGTGCAGGGATGTCTGTATGACATTAGAAGTTAAATTAGCCTTTTTATTCCAAGGCCTTGTCACAGCATGTCCTGTTCTGAGTCAGAGCTATCCATTCCAGACTTCCTTTAGGTCATTCTGAGCCGCCCTTGTTGCCCAGAGGTTATCTATCCTACATACGTCTCTCCAAAAGCTTTATTGCAATACTTCCTTCTTGTAAACTTCTGACTCTTCCTCACCTCCTGCAATAAAAGATGTGCACTGCTGTGCTCTGGCTTGCAAATCGCTTTTCCAACCAGTCTAAATGGCAGGTTGCTGAAACAGTGCATGCTGCTCCATCCCATCAAGGCAACTGCACATGTGACTTCTGTTTGCTTACAGTGTCCTTTCTCCCTGATTTACCCAATTAACTCCTACCCTTTTCTGACCCAGGTCTTCAGTGACATTCTGCAGGATGTCTCTGGTGACCTCTTACCCTTGAAAAAAAAATAACCTTTTCTTCCATTTAGCTAATTGTGTACCTTCTCTGGAGCTGTCATTGAGTGCCTCACATCGAATCCTGCCACTTCGGGAAGAATGTGAGCTTTAAGGGTTTGGGGACTGTGTGAAATGCATTTTAAAATGTAGACTAATGCCTATCAACAGGCTAATCTCTGCTGCACTGATTTCTATCAGTTTGAATGTCATTGGGAAATTATTCCACTTCCAACTTTAGTAGCATTTATTTTGCCTGTGCTGTGTGATATCAGTGAGGATACCTAGAAGATCAGCTGTGAATAATGCAGAGGATTCTCCGCTTTGGTAGGAGTTTCCTCTCTAAGTACAGGCAGACATATTATACATATCAGTCTCATCTGCAACTCAATCAAAAGCTCCATGAGAGGGGGGATGTGTCTCCTATCTAAATTGCTCTCTATGCATGGACACGGTCTACCTTCAATATATATTAAATAAGTGATTGGGCTGGAAAGTCCCACCTCCTCTACAACAAATTAGGTTCATGATTTGCAGTTTTGTCTATTGGCATTTTAAAATCTAGAATCCATGTTGAGCAATGGATCACACCAGAGTGTCTGGCTCTAATTTTAGGAGGCAGAATGTTACAGGGCTAACAACCATCTGTTTCCTTCGAGCAAATCTGTAACTGTGAAGTGTGAATACAGACTTTTATAGCATTTATTGAATTTTTAAACTACACCATTTTTTGATTTATTGAAGGAAATTTAGAATTTTTTTTAAAGCAAGAAAAAAGTAAAATTTATCTAGAGGTAATTTTTGTAAACTGTGACTAAGTCTGCATTTTGCCTTTTAGCTTTTATATATCCTACAAACCATATATATATGATTATCACATGAAATAATTAAGTTTTGAATATAAGTAATGTGTAATAATACATGGTTAATTTATGGTACATGATAATACTAATAAAACTGTATTATCTATATTTTGAAAGCTACAGTATTTGTGCTAATGGACATATGCTTAGTATATACATATATACATATATACATACAAATGTATGTATATACATATATACATACAAATATATATATATATATTCTCTTACATGAAGTTAAAAGAATTTGGAGTTTATTTTCTTATTTTCCCTTTAATTTTACTGGCAAGTATTTCTTTAAGCAAGAATTTATAAAATTATACACAGCCAGTGAGTGTAAAAATGCAAATTAAAATGAATCTTACTCTTGTGTATATAACTCAGGGAACTCCTCCTCATAGCTCCTCACCATAGCACTCAAATTTATACATGCCTGAGAATAGGGACACAGGAAGCTTGGGCCCAAGAAATAAAGGATTTAAGTATTATTGGGTTGCACCTTCACAAGGTAGGCAGATTTACACCCATGTTGCCATGGACCTCAAATGTGGCTCAAATGACATTAGTAGGCTAACTTGTCAGGACTGACTGAAGAAATGTTGGAGATCCTGTAGGTGTCCTTAATCATTTTGATGTTACTCCCCTCACCTAGAACATTAATTCCTGTTAACTGCTATGGTTAATGAACACACTCCCCTGTGTATGCTTTAAGTATTATGTATCCATGAGAAATGGGAAGATTCCTATTACACCTACTTTAAATTTTATGAAAAAGCCTAAAATTTAATTAAAATTTACCCACAAGTATTAAGTTTTAGAAACATTGTGCTGTTTATAAACAAATATTTTTTTAATTGAATTGCCCAGTGAACAATGATAGCAATTAATAAATATCCTTAGGTTAATGTATAAGAATATGAAAATACATACAATTATTTGAGGTCTGATGCATGGTAGGCTACATGTGGCCATACCATGTTGATAAGCACATGAGCTCCTCCATTTATTTAACTTAGAATATTAAATATTAAATCAAAATGCTTTCCCAGAGTTTGCATCATACTGTCTCTATAATTATCTGTATTTCTGAATATCTCTTTTTTCAATAAGCAAAACATTTTGAACACTGTCTTCCTGTCATAAATATACTTTAAATACAGCTGAAACTATTCCCTGAAGCTTGTTTTCATAGACATTGTAGTCATCTGTAAAAACATGAAAATGACAAGCATTTATTGAATATTTTCTGTGCATCAGAAGTGCTAAAAATTTCCAAACATATTCTCATTTCTTACATGTGAAGCTTAAAGAATTAAAGTTAAGTTTCTAACTTCATCTTGTGATGTTGTTAAATATTTTCAGACACAACACAATCCTATTGTACTTAGTGAATTAGAGAGCTTCTGAAAAATATGAGCAGCAAACGTTGACTACTTTCTCTTCTAGGCAGTAGGTAAGGTCATTTAAGAAAGCTAACTTAATGAATAGGTGTTTTGTTTTCTAGATGAGTGAGGCAAAGACTTCTACTTTCAGAGGCTCTCCTATCCTTCAATCAGCTACATGAGATGGTCTCAACATCTCCAATCTCTGATGGTCAGCTGTATCCCTGACTTAAACCCTCCTCAGAAACAAGGCTTCCATAACAATGACAGAGACACTACCTTACAACAAAATAATTTCCTTTGTCCGTAGTTCTGGAGGTACAGAATTTGAAACTGCTACATCCAGAGTCAAGTCTACTTTGTCAACTTCCAAGAAAAACCTCTCCAGGCTTCTGTTGGCATCCAGTGTTCTCTGCTTTTATGACATCATGACTACATTCTGGGTCTCCTCCATTTTCACAGGACCTTCTCTTTTGTGACTTTTTCTCTGCCATTTTCTTTTAGCCCTTATAAGGATACCCCACCAGATCATTTCAACTCTTGTGAGTATCTGTGATGCTGCGTTCTCAACATCTATACCACAAAGGCAGCTGCAAGGACCTTTATCCCATAAACCCATCATATGCCATGGTGCTGGATGAGACAGACTTTTGACAGCCAGTATTCAACCCATTGAACCATAGAATCTCAATCTCTGCCTTTTTGAAAATGGTATAAACAGCAAGTTCTGGTTTTTGAGTGTATACGGTGGTGGAGTAAGGAATGAATGTCCTGCCATCATTGTTGGTCTCAGTATTGTTAGTTACTTTCTGTGAAATCACAGTGGCATTCTAGCTCCACTTCTTTGGACAGAGCATTAATTCCAGAGACCTGAATCACTCCTGCTTCTCTTTCCCCCCTACCTGCTTTGAGTGTTTAGCCAAGCAACTTATGCTGTACAGAATTCAGGTATAGCTTATATAACACAGAACAAAAATGAACCTGGCTATACAGGGTGGCTGTGAAGTTTAAAAGTTACATCATGTGTGCAAGCTACTGAGTCTCCTGGCACATGATCCACACTTGGTGTGTGAATAAAGTTTATACCTTGGCCTTTTTCTGACATCCATTTCTAATTTGGGTTTCTTTCACAGGTGGCCATCCAACGAATCATATCTACTGAGTGTAGGCTCAGCTGTAACTCTCTGAGAGTAATTTTCTCCTGTATTTTAAGTTCATGTGAGGCAGCTCACTCTTATGCTAATGTTCTGACAAGATATGTGAAACTAAATCTGTCATCCTTGGAGGTTTTTTTTTTCACTTCTCAGAAGCTATTGTCCTAGCCTGTTCAGGATTTATTAAATTCCTCTTCCATGAATTCATATTTTAGACAACCAAGATGGCAGGCTGTTCGTGATTCCTACAAGCCCTGACACACACCTGAAACAAGGTGGACCCAGCAATACTGCCACTGGCCTCTCATTTTAAATGGCTAGAAGACATTCATTCTTAATGTTTACATATTCTTTTCCCTCCTCAGGGTTAAGAACATATTTCTTTCTCTGCTCCGTGAGATGAAGTTTTCAATCTGAGCCAGCCTCACTCCTTTTTTCTCACATGAATGGAATGTGTCTGCACAACAGAACAAATCCCAGTGTACCAATATGGCTGGGCTCAGCACCGGATTCAGAACTATCCTGTATTTGCTCTGTAAGTTGAGAGGATGTTCAGAAAGTTCTACTGAAATGTTCTACTTTAACCTTGCATAAGACCATGATTTGTATTTCTAGAGCACGAGTAAAGGAGAGAGCATTAATGGAGATATTCCAATCACCAAGAGCATGTGTTGGAGGTTCCCTGGCTGCCTGGGAATGTATGAGTCCTGCTCCCAAAGCCCCTTTCAGACAATCTGTCCTTGATGGAGGGACCATCCATCTTCTTGCCTCTTTATCTTATAGGTGATGACAGTTCCCTAGAGTTGCCAACACCCAGACCCAACTCAACCCTTGTTGACTGTTTAACACTGAGCACATTAATGTGCTGAATCTCTTATCTCTCCTCAAATGAGCCAACCTGAGCATGCAATCACTTTTCTGCTTGTTCTGTAGAAAACGGAGTGAAATCCTTCAATTGGGATATTGGGGTCAGGATAATTACAATGTTCAAAACAGCATATGGGATGGAAATGCCTAAATCCTGTCAGAGTAGAAACTAAAGACAGAGGCACAAACTAGAACCACAAAAGTGCATGTGTTAGTTTGTTTTTGTCAGTTTGATCCAAATCTGAACATATCTGGGAAGAGGGAACCATAATTAAGAAAATGGCTCCATGAAATTGGCCTGTAGGCAATACTGTGGGGTAGTGTGTTAATAAATGATTGGAGTGGGAGAGCCCAGCACACTGAGAGTAGTAATGATCCTAGAATGAGGTGGTCTTGGATTGTATACGAAAGCGGACTGAACAAGCCAGTTAAACATTGTTCTTCCATGGTCTCTGCATCAGCTCCTGCCTCTAGGTTCCTGCCTAGAGATACTACCTAGACTTTTCTCTTTGATGAAGAAATAAACCTGGAATAAACTCTTTCCTTCCTAAGTTGCTTTTGGTCATGGTGTTTTGTCACAGTGACAGAATCCCTAGCTAAGACAACAGGTATCTGTAACTCCATGCTTCAACCCATGGATGCTTACTCCTTGGGACATAGGGTAAACTGGCTTCTATAGTCTAAAACACACAGACACACACGCAGACACACAGACACACACACACAGAGAGAAAGAGAGAGAGAGAGAGAGAGAGAGAGAGAGAGAGAGCACAAAATGGAACCTGAAGTATAGACAAATCAATGGAGAAATAAAGTGAAAGTAAACAAATATTCAAAGACTTTCTGGAAATTCCGATGTGGGTTAGTCTCAGCAGTTACAGTGGGACTTCTCCCCCACATATGTCTGTTTTATTTTTTATTTTTTATTTTTTTGCCATCCACATCTGCTGCTCTCATCCTCTATAAGGTTCCTGTGAAGATTCTACCAAGAGAGCCTTGACTCAAATTCATCCTTGGGCCCTGGTGTTCCTGTGATAACTAGGTGTGGAGAGATCAGAGTTCAAACTGTTCTATTCTGTCTGCAACTTTCATGAAACAGGTCTGCCTTACATCATGCCCTCCATGTGGACTGACTCATCCCTGAGATGGTGCAGTGTGTCAAACATTTAGACTCCAGATGGAGTCCTGTAGCTTTCTTCTCCCTGTAAATATCATTGCTACCTTTGAAGGATCACCGCAAGCACTTAAGACCATTTGATGAAAGGCTCCTAATTGAATCTTTTGAATAAATGAGTAATTATTATCCTTTCATCTGAAATATGCTGGACAGGCCCTCAGAATGGGAATTGACAAGATCAGAGAGGAGTCTAAAGTTAGGTCTTGCAAGGCATCATTGATCATAATTAGTATAGATGTGTTCATTAGCTAGCTTTGTCCCCTACTTATAAGTAGAGCCCAAGTTGGGAGTCCCTCAGGAAATTGAGTTGATGAGTACAGAGAAACTGAGCCATCCATTGACAATTGGATGGAGGTGTTATGTAGAAGGGCTTCCTTGGAGCCATGATGCTCTCATAAACAGGTCAGAATGACCTATAACTTTAGGTAGCCATAGGTTATCACTGAGACTTAATGTCATCATCTGCAAATGGAGAATGAGTTAAATTTGACCAAACATAAGCAGTCTGTGTCTTGAAACTGAGTACAAGTTTTCATATTCACAAGCATTGGGGTTGGCACCTGATTGTCACATATACTCATTTTCTGTTTTATCTTTTTTTTATTTGGTTATTGTGTTTTGATATTGGCTTCTTACATCTTAATTCTGACTACTTTCTCATGGATGTTCAATACAAAGACAGTTTCTCATTATCTTCTTTCTCTTCCTCTCTCTACCTTTCCAAATTCTATTTTTTTCTTTTATTTCTTCCTCCCTTTTTCCTTCCCAGATATTTTAGTTCCCTTACTGGCATGGCCCAAATATTTGTTACCATTTTACCAATATCAAACATTACTTCTGTTTATCTCTAAAATGTATTTGTGTTTATGGACAAGTGCATAAGTGCATGTAAAGGTCAATGTCCTATATCCTTCCTCAAGAGAAGTTTATTTTATTTTGAGATAGGATGTCTCACTGGGACTTGGGACTCACTGATTAAGTGGGACTAGTTGGCCAGTGAGATCCACATATCTTCCTGCCTCTTCTTCCCCAGTACTGAAATTACAAGCATACACAATTGTGCCCAGCTTTAAATGTCAGTGCTGGGATCAAACTGGGGTACTCGAGCTCATATGTTACAAGCTGAGCTTGATCTCCAAGCCTGAGCTCACTTTTGTTCCAGTAAACCTGTACAACATATGACCTTTAACTCAGCGTTATACTTTATAATGAAATTAGTTGTTCACTTGTGTTTACACTGACTAGAGTTTAGCTAAACCTAGAAGAACTTACCTCTAAAATTAAGGTTTGTTTCATTTGACTTTAATCTTCTCTGTATAATCAGACATATGAATCCTGTTTATGACTTTCATTATTGAAAAGGAATCTATGTGGGATGGAAATTCTTTTGATATTTCATGTTTTATTATTTCTCAAAGAGTATTTAATACCATTGATTACAGCAAGTTATGGTCTTGCTTACAGTCTATAGTCAGGGAGCAGAGTAACCTCAACAACCATGAGGTTAAGATCCCAAAGGCCAAGGGTGACTGTGTAGCATATTTGCTGAACAACATTCTAACCCATCAACATAATTTTTCATATTTTTTGTTCACTGAAAATTGTCTACATGTATTCTGATCATATTCAAAATATTTACCAAAAAGAAAACCTTTGCCCAATTGGTAGAAGAAAGCCAGAAAAATTCATGTGTGTTTATTTGATAACTTCTGAGCGATTTTATAATATAATATGTTTTAATATTCATTATAGCTCTCTGAAGTTTACTTTCCAGTTGGTTTCATGTGGTGTCTTTCTTAATAAGTTGTCAGAGAATTTTATATGCTAAGAACAATCATTTTGTGAGTCAGAACATCAGTGGCTTTCTGCCTTTTAATTGTGAATAATGTATAGGAAGAATTTAGTGGGTGATGACAATTGATTTATGAGTTTTGCCTCAGGTCGTGGTTAGAAGCTCTTCTTACTAAGGCTGTGTAACTGTGTTTCTTTTTGCTCCATTTGGTTCTGATGCTTTTTCTGTAGTATTGGTTTGAAACAATGGTCCTATTTATCTCCAAAAGTCATCATATTTTGTGTTTAAGATGATATTTAAGATAGACATTCATTATGAAAGTAGGTAGGTTCTTGGCGAGCTTGGGGAGTTCACAATAATGGGTAAAATCACCAACAGCACATAGGGCACTGATCCAACAAGGTGTGCGGAAGCAAAACATTTACAGGAAGTGTTTGATTCTTCATCCACCAGGTAGCTAAGTATGGGACCGAGGAAAGGAAAGTCAGGGGTCAGATCACACTGGCCTCCAGGCCTAGAGTTTAGCTCAAAGACAGCAAGCCATCTCTTTTGGTGGTATCATATGCACATGAATATTAAGTTGTCCATGGAAGGACCCCTCCAGCAAGAAACTTGTAAGATACATCACCAATACTAGATAGGATATTCCAACAGCCAACATATCCCTTCTTGTGAAGAGAGAAAGAGAGCTTCCACTTTCTAAAAGGCCACTGTACTTCCCACAGTCTCTACTGTAAGGAAGAGAAATACCAGAGATAGAGCATCCACAGTTTTGAAAGAATAGTGGTCCATTGGCTGTCCTTAGGAAATGAGAGAAAGAATGAGATATAAAAAGAGACTTTAATGTTTCTATCTTGATCAAGCAATGAATACAGACTTCCCTGAATAATGATAATAATAATAATAATAATAATTAGTAATAATAGGAGTTAGTCATGCTAGGCTCTATAATTCGAGAAGCTCAGTACAAAATACAAATGTATGTTTTTGTATTCAAAACCAAGAAAAACACAGCCTTAAAATTACTAAAATTAAAGCTTTTTCTTTTGTTTGATAGGCAACTCCTTCCAACTTTTTCTATTTAACTTCAATAAGAAAACATTCAATTTCTAAATGGGTGGAATGACTATTCCTAGTTATCCTCATGTATGAAGGCCATTGTTGAATGTGCATACATTAACAAATTTTTGTATATAAATGTAGATGAACTCATGATACCCCTGGCTCAATCTCTCCAGGGATGAGATTACAAACCAGTGACACCATCCTTGGTTTCAAGCATCACTGTTGCCTAACTAACTGAGAGATAAAGGCTTGGAGGGGAAGACATGGTGGGCACTCAGTCTTGGTCTTTTTCTTTTCTTTCATGTAACCTTGTGGGCAACTAACAAGTGTAAGGAAGAGAATGTCAGGGTTTCCTGGCCTCTGTACTATTTTTATTTAATTTCTTTGTTTGAAGCAAGTACTGTTGGGAAAGGAGACCATGGCCTTATTGAGCTTTCAGTTTCTCTGCTGCTCAAAGAGGACCCAGTACCTGTGTTGACTGGGTCTCACTGAATACCTGTGTAGTCAATCCCCTGGAATTCTACCAAGAGAAGTGAATGAAGAAAGAAGGCAAGGGTCTCAGGGCATACACTGTAGAAAATAAACACTTTATATACATTGAATAATAGCTCAGTATTTTTTTCTAGACTAAACCAGCTGCCAATGCCAAGCCAAGCCAAAGTCCATTTTTAAACTCTATGTGAAACTTAAATATGTTTTTCTATCTCCAAGTTTATAAGCTATGAAAATCAAGCAAGCCTTGAACTTCTGAATTTCTGGCAGACCATCTTGTCTTTGCATGAAGGTAATTTAAGATCTAGGGCAAGCACAGAGGAATTTCTGGAAGAAGGAGGGGAGGAAGGGAGCTGGACAATGAGGTAGGGAGGGAGAGACACGCAGAGAGAATGAAGTGCATTGTGTTATTTGAAGTCTTGATTTTAGCCCTACTTAAAAGTAAACCTTAACCCTCTGAAATTTTTCAGGTAAATCCTTTTCTCTCCTTTACCTTGGTTTGAAGTATAGTGCTAATGTTTCATGGATACAATAGTTTTTATTAATGCTGGTAGATTCTCGTAAAAGTATTCTAGTGTTCATTCATGCAAAATTGCAGAGTTATGAGCAGTGGCTCATTTATTTATCTGTTATAAGAGTAGATGTGTTTTTGCTGGCCATGCCTCCTATGCAAGGGTCAATGCTATGCATACACAGTTCTTGGGAAAACCTAATATATAGCAAGCATTTTGTGTTTGAGAAAGCCAAATGTGTCAGAAAGCCAGGACTAGGCTGGTTTGCATCCCCTAACACAACCCTGAAACAATCATTTACAACATCGTATTTTACCCCCAGAAGGATTTTTGTTGTGGAAGTTGGTCAGCTGATTCAGAACACAAAGGCAGCCCAGCTAGGAGAACACTGAATAATGCAACCTCATAAGGCCAGTGTTCACCTGTACATTTACTACTGCACCTGGTACCTGAGGCTCCCCTTATTAATATAGTGTAAGTGTGTCCAGGGCTATATGGGGCACATGGTAGTTATGAATGTGGTCCAACATAGAAAAGTAAAATGTATTAAAATAAGAGATTGTTTTTCCTATGAAAAAAAAACTCAACCTTATGGTCCTCTAGCATTAATCTTGTAGATGACAATGTCATATAGTATAATGTTTTTGCAAACTATGAGCCTTGGGTTTGATACTTTTAGATTAGGTGCATAACACCCCCACACACACAAACACACACAAACTTTCTTTGTTCCACGTGGTTCAGAAAAGCTAAAATATTAAACATCCCTAATAAAGAGGTTAAAAAGTTATTTGCTAAATGACTGATAAAAATTCAGCCTGGAAGTCAATGCAGGGAAGGATGTACTAGATCTGAGACAAGAAGGCTGGGAGAGGGTTTTTTTTTTAACATGAGCAAACAAGAACCACTGATTGTTAAGGTAAAAGAGGATCTCTATGAGAGGAGATGGAGGCCCCAATAGAGCTGGGTCATTCGAAGTTCAAAGTCTGTGAGTTGTATATTGGGTGTTCCGAACTTTTGGGCTAATATCCACTTATCAGCCACTGCATATCGTGTGTGTTCTTTTGTGACTGGGTTACCTCACTCAGGATGATAGCTTCTAGCTCCATTCATTTGCCTAAGAATTTCATGAATTCATTGTTTTTAATAGCTGAGTATTACTCCATTGTGTAAATGTACATTTTCTGTATCCATTCCTCTGTTGAGGGTCATCTGGATTCTTTCCAGCTTCTGGATATTATAAATAAGGCTGCTATGAACATAGTGGAGCATGTGTCCTTATTACATGTTGTAGCATCTTCTGGGTATATGCCCAGGAGTGGTATAGCTGGGTCTTCAGGTAGTACTATGTCTAATTTTCTGAGGAACCGCCAAACTGATTTCCAGAGTGGTTTCACCAACTTGCTGGCAATCCCACCAGCAACGGAGGAGTGTTCCTCTTTCTCCACATCCTCTCCAGCATTTGCTGTCCCCTGAGTTTTTGATCCTGGCCCTTCTGACTGGTGTGAGGTGGAATCTCAGGATTGTTTTGATTTGCATTTCCCTGATGATTAAGGATGTTGGACATTTCTTTGTTTTTCAGCTATCTGGTATTCCTCAGTTGAGAATACTTTGTTTAGCTCTGTGCCCCATTTTGTAATATGGTTATTTGGTTCTCTGGAGTCTAACTTCTTGAGTTCTTTGTGTATATTGGATATTAGCCTTCTATGGGATGTAGAATTGGTAAAGATCTTTTCCCAATCTGTTGGTTGCTGTTTTGTGCTATTGATAGTGTCCTTTGCCTTACAGAATGTTTGCAATTTTATGAAGTCCCATTTGTCAATTCTTGATCTTAGAGCATTAAGCTATTGTTGTTCTATTCAGGAAATTTTCCCCTGTGCCCATGTGCTCCAGGTTCTTCCCCGCCGTGTCTTCTATTAGATTTAATGTATCTAGTTTTATGTGGAGGTCCTTTATCCACCTGGACTTGAGCTTTGTACAGGGAGATAAGAATAGGTCAATTTGCATACTTCTACCTGTTGACTGCCAGTTGACCCAGCACCATTTGTGGAAAATGTTGTCTTTTTTCCACTGGATGGTTTTAGCACCTTTGTCAAAGATCAAGTGACCATAGGTGTGAGGGTTCATTTCTGGGTCTTAAATTCTATTCCATTCATCTTCCAGCCTGTCTCTGTACCAATACCATACAGTTTTTAATCACTATTGCTCTGTAGTAGAGCTTGAGGTAAGGGATGGTGATTCTGCCAGAAGTTCTTTTATTGTTGAGAATAGTTTTTGCTATCCTGGGTTTTTTCTTATTCCAGATAAGTTTGGAAATTACTCTTTCTAACTCTATGAAGAATTGAGTGGGACTTTTCATGGGGATTGCATTGAATCTGCAGATTGCTTTAGGCAAGATGGCCATTTTTATTATATTAACCCTGTCAATCCAAGAGCATGGGAGATCTTTCCATCTTCTGAGATCTTCTTCAATTTCTTTCTTCAGACTTGAAGTTCTTGTCATACAGATCTTTCACTTGCTTTATTAGAGTCACATCAAGGTATTTTACATTATTTGTGGCTATTGTGAAGTGTGTCATTTCCCTAATTTCTTTCTCAGCATTTTTATTCTTTAAGTATCGGAAGGCTAAGTCAGGAAAAACAGCACAAAAACCCATCAGAAGCCTGAGCCCCAGAACTCAGTGTGTGTCCTGCTCTCACAGAGCAGCATCAATCCCTCCAGGACAATAATAGGACCTGTAGGGGGTAGCAAGCAGGTGAGAAGTTTTTGTCCTTTAGGAAGATCACTTTTTGCCAAAGTAGAAGGAATCAGGGAAAGGGAAAAATGGGGTGTGGAAGACCAGTTAGAAGACTGTGTGTAGAGTGAGTAGAAGACTATGTGATACAAGGGTTTGCATGAGCCAGTGGTCTCCTTGAGCCAATTTTTGCCTCTCTCCAGTATCATAAGAACAGGAAAGACAACAGAGACTAATTTTATTCAACAACGAGAATGCATGCATTCTATTCTATTGGGCATAGTTTGAGACTCATTTAAATGCTTTCTCTTTTCTGTAGCGTAAATTTCACGAAATTCTGGTGATTATTTTTTAAAAGCAACCCTATTTTAGTAACTGGAATGACAGTTTTATAGCAATGGTGATCACCTACATCACATCCCCATACTTTGGGAAAACTTTTCACACAACTCTTAAATCACTGAGTTGAGTCACCTTGTCTAAACAATAGTGGACAATGCCTTTGGGAGGTATTTAAAGAAAGCAAATGACTCTGGGTTTAATGATACAGTCTGGTAGTCATTATAGCTACTGCACCATCAGCACTGTGAGTTCAAACCTCACTCAGGCTGCAGAGATGACTTGTGTGAGCCTCCCTATCACTATCACTGTTTACTCATCTAAGAGCTGGGAATGCATTCATACTCCAGAAGGAAAACTCGATGTGACAGTCCCGATGCGGGACGTAAATACAACTGGGGGTAGCAAGAGGCTGGTTCTTCCCCTAACCCCATCCTAACAAAAACTAAAGTAATTAAGGCAATAAGTAAAACTGACATGAAAAGGTGATGCCTGGTAGGATGAGAAAAAAGCCACTCCATACTGCATGATCTGCGTGTTTGCTCTACGTTTTGTTCCCAGTCTTCTTATACTGAAAAAGGAAAAGCATGTGTCTAGAATTCGGCAGCTAGACTCAGTTTGGATGATCCAGATTTTGTGGACAACATCTAGTACATCTTCATCTGGAGTCAGTGGAACACATGCTGCTTTTTCTCTCCATCAGGCTTTATCGAGTATTGACTTTGGCCGCATCAGTGTCCTAGAGTTTGTGCACAGCCTGTTTGATCTGATGCTTATTGGCCTTGGCATCCACAGTGAACACAAGGGCCTTCTGTCTTCTCCATAGCAGACACAGTAGTCAGGGGGAGTTTGCTGATGGCATAGTGCACAAGCGTGTTTCTTCTGGGTGAGCTTTTGAGAAGATTCTTGGGCTGCCTCTGGAGCACCAGTCTTAGGCAGCCAAAAGTTAGTGACCTGCAGATCTTTTTTGAGTATAGATACTTTCAGCACTGCCTTCTACATTTTCAAGACTTTTGCTTTGACTTTGGGAGAGCAGGAGCTTCCTTTTTCAGTGTCAACACCATCTTTACAAAAAAGGACTCATTCCCAGTCTTAACTGAAATAACTCCCTCAGCTATCCATTGTTACCCCAAGTTGTATTTAATTCCTGCATTGGGACTATTATATCCCATTTTCCTTGTGGAATATAAATATATTTCCATCTCTTGGATGAGTAAGCAGAATAGAGACAGGTGAAGCACTGCTCACACAAATCATCTGGCTCTTTTTTTCACCCCCAAAATAAGACAGACTCCTTCGTTCCATAATAGCATGCCATTTGATGTACAATGACTTATGCACATGCTTGGAAAACCCACGTTCAGTTTACACTTTTGAATGATTTCTTCACTCTTTAAAGGAAGTGTCACTGAAAGATGCATGGCTCAGAGACCGATATTCATCTTCCAGATTTCAGTTTCACTCAGCAGAGAGAAAAGTCACTGCCTCTAAATCAATATTTCTCCCGAGCTCTGTCTTAGGGTCTTGAAGCTATATTGAAGCGAATAGGTTGGTCCTTCCCTCAACCCTGTCTTAGCTTTCTGCAGTTTCTTGGAAAAGGCAAAACAGGACTACCCTCATTAACAAGTCATTATGAACTAGGAAGTCACTTTGAGCAAGATTACTTCTCCATTTGAGAATCTCCCCATGCTTTGGAGTGAAATACAAATGCCAAATGCATTGACGGGTCTGGAATTCATTTGTTTTGTTGTTTTTACTATTTGATGTTTTATCTAATGTAGAAAAGTGGCTAAAACTTAAGAACTTGTCATATAAACTCTTGCTCTAAGAATTATAACAAAAAAAGGTAAGATGATCTTGGGGCTATGCAAAGAAAAACTAAAGGAAGTGTGTTTTTTTCTTCAGTGTAAAGGGGAAGGTGACAATTGAGGATTCACAGTCAATAAAGAACTGAAATGTGACCTTTTAGGCCAACACTATTAACTTACCAGTTAGTGAGAGCTGCCAGCACTTGAAGAAAGGCCAGAAAGCAAGTGTAAAGCCCCAGTGTGAAAGCAGTTCATGAACTGTGGAATGTGGAACTATTCAGTGACAATAGTCACCAAGGTGACATCACTATAGTGTGGTGTATAAAGGCAACAGGCTCAGAATGAAGCAGTCTGGGACCACAAAGAATCCTGCTTTAAAGTCTGAGGACTCTGCAGACTCTCATAAGCAAAAGGAAAAGGATGGAGATTGACAGAGAGATCCTAGGTCAAACATGAACAGGAGAATCGCACAGTGTTTGTGTAAGGCACTTGGGAAAGCAAGGTCAGCTTTCCAGACAGGTTTCTAGGCTCACTCCAGACTCTCAGGGGATTTTCCCAAGTGGGTTTCTCAGAATGGCTTCTGTGTCATGGTCTCACCCCTGCACATAGGTGACTCAGAGCCTCCCAGGAAGTGACACCTCTGACTTCATTCCCACCTCTTGATGTCTTTCATTTAGATCTTTCACTTTGGAGTCGCTTCTCTGCCTGACTACTTTGCCTTGGTGTTGTGCGGTACTCCACCTGGATTCTCTTTCTCCAGCTACTGTATGGGAGTCAGAGTTCAGGGCCTCTTTGCTTTTCGCTGAGTACCCCATCTGTAATAGTGCCTGGAGTATCATTGGTAGAATGATAACTGAGCAACATCCAATGGTTAAGGTGAGGAATGAGTATACATTTAACATTATTATTATATAAAAATATCTATATTTATTACTATTAGTTTTTATATTCTTGTTCAAATTAAACAAAAAATCTCCTTTAGACAAGAGAGGGCAATAGGGGATATACAATCAAATATATGATCAAAATGCATTATGTGCATGCCTGAAAATGTCATAATGAAGCCCATAAAAGTTAAATTGGCATATGATAATGAAAACATTGAATTTACCTTGTTTGATTCTCCCTAACTCAGACTATAGTGATATCCATTTCTATAGTTAGAAATCTTGATCTGTAGTTACAGCTTAGAACTAAGTCAAGTGCCAAGTCAGAAATCCCCCAAATAAGTCAAATGTGAGGATCAAGATAAAATTTCAGGTAACCCGAATGACATAAATCTCTTCAGATTCACTTAAGACCCAATGTCAATAGCAGGGCAAATGGCATTGGTGAACGTCAATAAATCCAACTGTAGAGGAAGGAGCGAATAGATGAGGCCTACCCAAAACAGTTCAGTGTGTCAGTGAGCCACGTTCTGACAGTGGTGGCACAGAGTCTAACTAGAAGAGAGTGACTGCGACTTTCCCCAGTTTGTGACCATTGCCTTTTCTGCCCTACCATATCTGGCTGACCAGGAATGGTCACTGTCATTCAAGAGCCCAGCTCGTCCTTAAGAGCTGTTATTGAAAGAATAAACTAACTGGACAAAGATTATCTAGATGCTTTTCTAGCTTATGTCTAATTCCAGAATTGGTAGAATGCATGTGGACATTTGGAAACGTTCTCTGCTAAGTACACCTAAGGTGCTAAGTCACCACCCAGGAATGTCTGTAAGCTGAAAATCTGCAGCTTTGTCCTCACAAACTCTGGCTGGCTTACCTCCTGTACAAAGTCTCAGAATGTCCTCAGACACCTTCTCCCGGCATGCGCATGTCTGCTGTCATTCCTGTCTTTGATGACATGCTAGTCATGTGGCTTTCCTTTCACTCTAAAAATGTCAAATTTTCTTGTCTCTAGAGACATTGCACTTGCTGTTTTCCTCATCAGAGATGATTCTGCATCAATTCTCAGCATGAATAGGCCATCATTCTGCAGGTCGAAACTCGAGTGTCATCTCTCTGTGGAGACCTTGTGACACCCTATCAATAGGATCACCTCCCATCCCTTGCAGTGTCACTTCCCAGCATGTTGTTTTTATTGTCTCGTTGCAGCCATCACTCAGCCTGCACTTACAAGATAATTCGCTGTCACTGAAGAAAGAAAGCACCAAACCCCTGGGACTCTTCATACTTGCCCTTGTCCTGGCTCCATCATTTAAAAGAAGGCTTAGCATGGAATGAATGGCCTATACAAGTGTATTGGTTAGACTGATGGAAGATGAATGGGTCTAGTATTGATGGTGGTAACCATACCTTGAAGCAAAAGTGCCTAAAAACAACAGCAAGCTGAAAGCAAAGTAGTACAGATGTTCAAATCTGGGTCTTGAAATGCAAACCCCATCTGCCTCTTCCTTGCCTTAGTACTAAACCTGGGTAGTTGACCAGTTCAGAATCTTCTTGTACCACCAGATGAAACCCAAACTCTGTTTGGCCTCATTTCTTGTAGCTCCAGTCTTCTGAAATCCCAATGGTTCTAGGAAGCACACAGCTGCTTTTCCCTCACAATATTTGCCTATACCTACCATCTAGTTTGGGCTATTGTTCCTCTACTTGATTTCTTCTCCATTAACCCCTCCAAAAAGCCTCTAGTCTCCTAACCATCCTCTGCCTTTCTATTAGCTGTAATAATAAACTTTACTTTCTTTTACCTATTCCTTAAAAATTCTTGAATTTTAAGAGCTTGTAAGTATGCTGTTCTGCTGATAAACAGCGAGTTTGTGGTTGTCACAGACTGGACGTAACTTACCCAAGGCTAGGTGAAGAGTGAGTGGCTCCTTATATTGTTCATGAAGCCTTGAGTTCAAATTTTGACTTTGTTAGGGCCTATGTTTGTGACTTAAGGCAAGCTTCATCTTTCACCAAATTAATCTGCTTATTTATACATTAAGGATATAATATCATTGCTTCTGTGGTCTGCAGTTCACATAGTCTATTGGAGTGATGTGTTTGCATAGTTGTACTCCATCAATGCTAGATCCGATCAATTTACCATTCCTATGTATTTGCATAATATCTGTCATAGAAGCACTTTACGTATTTCTGAACATAGACCAGGAGGAAGGGATGCCTACAATAAAAATGAACCACTAAGAAGCTTCTTAGTGCTGCCACAACAGTGTACCACAAATGCAACAAGACAGATGTTACTTATATTCATGGAGACTAAAGATTGAAAATATAGGTACCATGTTTTCTTTAGCCTGTGTCCTCAAGGATTCTGAAAGATCTTGGCAATCTTTTGTACTCCTGGCTTGGAGCTGCAGTAGCCAAGGCTCTGATCCCATCTTCTTAGAGAGCCCCTCTCCCCAAGTTTGTGGTTCCCCTTCTATTCATAAGTCTTCATTTGAGGCCATACCCATATCGAATTAAAACTCATGTACTCTACCTTATCTTAAGTATACCTATAGTGAATCCACAGCAAGGACTCCAGAAAGTTGTTTTATAAGCAACCAGTTAAACAGATACCCCCATTTAGAGTGTATCTTGTAAGTTATATATCACTGGCTAATACTTTGTCTGATGTTTCTGCCTATCTCTGAATTATGTAAACTCCTCCATTCACACACATGTAATGACTACAGAATGAATATGAGATTTTTCCAGCTACTCAAATGCCAAATGGCACAGAAAAAAGACATGTCTTATCCAACTTTTAAAGAGTCTATTTTCTATTCAAATATCCCACCTCCCTCAGCACATGAATAAACAGATGAAGGAGACCATTTTTGCATGGTCTTCTACTGGGGACTCAAGGAATTAGGTCTATGCCCAGTTTCCAAGTCCATTTTGTATGACAGGTGCTACCAGTTCAGAGGAGACATGATCCTAGGGTAAACAAAAAGGACAGCTTGGTGGATATGGCTAGAAAAGAATTCCCCTCTTAACTACAGCTCACCTTTTTATCCCCTATGTTATTCATTTCCTTTTACCATTTTCTCTTCTTTCTTGAAGAGGTTGTTGTGTAGGGTCTATTCTTACTCACCAAAGATAGAGACAGTAATGATGGGCTAAAGAAATGATCCCACCAGAGTTCATCTTTTATTGGATATTTTATGTAGTTACATTTCAAATATTATCCCCTTTTCCCAGTTACTCCTCTGGATTCCCTCTCTCCCATCTTCCCTCCCCTTCCCACCCACCCACTCCCACTGCATTGCCCTGGCATTCCCCTACACTGGGGAATGGAACCTTCCCAGGACCAAGGGCTTCTCTTTCTATTGATGCCAGACTATGCCATCCTCTGCTACATAAGCGGCTGGAGCCATGGTTCTTTCTTTGTATACTTTTTGGTTGGTGGTTTAGTCCCTGGGAGCTCTGTGGGGGTCTGCTTGGTTGATACTGGTTTTTCTTCCTATGGAGTTGCAAACCCCTTCAGCACTTTCAGTCCTTACTCTAATTCTTCCATTGGGGAACCAACACTAAGTCCAGTGGTTGGTTGCAAGCATCTGCCTCTGTATTTGTCAGGCTATGGCAGAGCCTCTCAGGAGACAGCAGTTCTTGGCATCAGCAATAGTGTCTGGATTTGGTGTTTGTATATGGGATGGATGCCCAGGTGGGGCAGTCTCTGGAAGGCCTTTCCTTCAGTCTCTGCTCCACACTTTGTTGCCATATTTCCTTTGGACAGGAGCCCATCAGGGTTAAGAATTTGGAGATGAGTGGGTGGTCCCATTTCTCAGCAGGGGCTTTGCCTAGCCTCAGGATATGATCTCTACAGGTTCTCCCTCAGTTTTGTTAAGCATTTCAGCTACTCTCATCCCTGTTGGGTTCTGGGAGCCTCTTGCATTCCTGGCATCTGGGCCTTCCTGGTGGCTAACCCCAGTTTATCATCCCCCATTGCTACACACCTCTGTTCAAATTCCTGACCCTCTGTATATCATCCTTGTCTCCCTTCATACTTGATCCTTTCCTCCTTTCCCCCTTTCTCTCTTCTTCCTAAGTCCCTCCCACCCTTTACCTCCTGTGAGTATTTTGCTCCTCCTTCTAAGAAGGACTGAAGCATCCACGTTTTGGTCCTCCTTCTTGACTTTCTATCTTAATCAACCAATGAGTTTATTTGGGTTATTTACAGAAGCATGAATGAGGAGTTACTTACATGGATACAGACTTAAGCAGCTATAACAGCATGAAGTTCACCTCAGCATAAAGGTGATTTATGAAAGCTGGACCAGTGGAGTCCTGTGCTGCTGGCAGACAGTTATGGTTCTGAAGAGTTTCCTCCTCCTTTCCAAGAGCTGCTTTACTTTTATAAAATCTTGTAGAAGGCTCTCATGAGTCCAGTGAGTGTCATGATTCTTATGAAGTTTTCCTCTTCCTCTGGGAGTGAGTGGTCCAAACAAGAGGCAATAGCTACCCAATACTCTGTGTAGGTGTGCGAGTGTGTGTGTGTGTGTGTGTTTCCCTATGCACACATTAGAATGCATTAATGTATCTGCTGTGTTTATTTTCAGTATAGAACCTGCCATGCTAAAGTTTTTTCCAGCCCATTACATCCATTCTGCCCTCATTTAATCCAAGCTATACCCTGTAAGTGGGGGATGCCTGGTTTTGTAGATGCAGCCATACGTATTCCTTAGTGTTCTGTAGGGTATTGAACAAACCTGGCACTTTTTTCTCTCTGCTTCACTTCTCACTTTCACTTGAAAGAGAAGATTAAGAGCCTCAAAGTTGTGCAGCAAGCCACACAGGCTTCAGAATCAAGCTTGGAATTACTTCTCTCTAGGAAGCACAAAAGCATGTACTTACCTCATCTTCTTCACTTCTGTGCACATATTTCCAAGATAAAATTCCAGTAGTTAAACTTGTGCTCAGATCAAGGGGTGGCATGTGATGCTCAGAGAGGATTGTCACCCCAAAGTATGTGACTCAGGAGCCACAATAATGTGAATCTTGTGGTGCAAATGGGAAGCCATTGCTTGCAGAATTTTTCTGGAATGAAAAGGTAGATGGCCTGTAATGCCTCACCTTTACCAATTTTGTTTTGCTATGAGCAAACCGCTTAGAATCGCTGAACATCAGACCACTTGCAATGCATGGAATTCAGGTTTCCCATAAGCTAAAGATTCATCTTCTGCTATTAGCAGACTACAATAGAAAGCATCCCTCTTTGGTCCACTCTGTTGGAAAGTTATTGAATAAAATCTATTGTAGTGAACAGAGTCTAATCAGCCTTACCTCATTTTAAAGCACAATATCTCTTTTCCCTTTTTGAAGTGTTTCAAATGACTCTTCAATATTTAAAGTAATGTCTAATCATGTGTGAAATCAACCATGGACTCTTGGGACCTCATAAACAAAAGAAAATGCTAGAACTATTTCATCATTTCAAGTACATATATTCTATAATTTCTTTCAGGAAGTGACATTACTTCTCTATTATTCATTTTTGCTATCAGAATGTAGGTTGGCTTTAGGCATAATTCTGTCATAAATTCAAAAGTTGATTATGGAGACTTATTTTATATTTAGTTTGATTTTGTATCAGACTATCCAATTGCAACTAGCATTTTATGTTAAATGCAGTTGCTTTCTGCTATTGTTGGAGTCTTTTGTTTGGCTTAGGTATATGTCCCTCTGCAAAATGGTGACAAAGATAAAATAACTTGCAATAATTCTCTAAATTTGTTCATATGAGAAATGGGAGAAACCAGAAAAGTCAACGGATTTGTTACATTTCAGGAAATTTATAGCCCCCCAAAATTTTAGAGTTCTTTTATTTGAAGTTCCTGTTTTGTTATCTAGCTGATAGGCATAGTTAGATTAATTCAGTAAGATCCTTTGTGTTATGTGGCTTGCTATTAGCCATATGACCAACCAAGACATAGGTCAGTTTGGAGAAAGTACATGGTCTTGCCAGGATGTCACATGCCACTAGAACTATGTCTGCCTTTCATTTGTTTGTCAGATTTTCTCCAGATAGTTAGCCCTAAAAATAGAAGATCTCTCTTTATTATTATTATTATTATTATTATTATTATTATTATTATTATTATTATCTCTAATCATTTTTTATAGTCAAGTCATTATCCCCTTCCCATTCTTCCCTCTGAAAGTTCCTCATCCCATTCATCCTCCCCTATCTTCAAGAGGATGTCCTCATTATCAGATCCTACTACAAAAACCTATATTCAACAAAACTGGAAAATCTAGATGAAATGGATGATTTTCTAGACAGATACCACATACCAAAGTTAAATCAAGAGCAGGGAAACTATGTAAAAAGGCCCGCATCCCCTAAGGAAATAGAGGAAATTGTTAAAAAGTTCCCAATCAAAAAAAGCCTAGAGCCAGATGGATTTAGTGAAGAATTCTATCAGTCCTTCAAAGAAGAGCTAATACCAACACTCCTCAAAATATTCCATAAAATAGAAGGGACACTACCCAATTCATTCTAAGATGTCCTTATTCTCATAGTCTGCAAGCCACACCTGCTGGAATGTCTGTTCTCTGGACAAGATAAAGTCACATCCACCTATCAATAGAAACTGTGTTTAAGAAGAGATTCCATATCTCACATGGAATTGCTTCACCGCTACATTTATGATTTTTTTCCATATAAATTACCTGCAACCCTCCTGGTTTCTGTGCCCAGCCTATATATAAAGTTCACCTGCCAAAACTTCTCAGATATTCAGGATAGTGTGACTAGAATCTCAGTCATATCAACCTTGCCTTCTTGTTGATTCTACTTGACTTGAAACCAATATGTTCCAGTCTTCTCGCACTCAGCTCAGGCGCTTGGAAAAAATTGATCCAATATATCTATCATTTGAAAACTGCTTTTGTAAAGAACCTCTGTTGCAATGATGTAGGGGTGGGAAACTGGGATTCAATACCATGAAGCCTGGTGTTCCAAAAACACATTTTCAAACACCTCTGTCTTTGTTTTGCCTCACCATGGTACCTGGGAACTTTATTCCTGCTTCTTATGAAATGCAAAGCATAATATTCCTGATCATCTGGCCAGATCATCAGTTTAGAGAAACAATGGCTAGAGTTTTAAGGACAGAATCATACAGAGCATAGGAGAGTTAGGTTCTCGGTAGCTGCTACCATTCCCATGCAATTGTGTGAGTTTGCAAACTACTGTTTATGAAAAATTTTGTATAAACTACTTTGATCTTTATAGTCAACTAAAGAGACAGTAGATATTTAAATACTGAAGGTTACATTGACTGAGTCTGTGATTCTACTAGTTTTCTGTTAAGCGATGTTTTCATAAATAGAGAAAGAGGAGCTGGGGAAAAACTGGTTAGTGACAAGTGACCTTCCAGAAGACATCACAAAGAAGCAACCAGTTAAGAAAGAAGCCACTAGAAAGTCACCCAAATCAGGTAACAAGTTATTTTCTGAGCCTCAGAGGCAGATTCCTTTAGTAGAACATCATAAATAAAGCTGTTACTTGTAGGGTTCAGTTTCTTTAGACCCATCAATGACTAACTTATTGTTAACTTGGCAAAACTTAGAATCACCTATCACCTAGGAAGGTAGTCTTAGTGAGAGATGTCTAGAGTGAGATGGCCTGTGGATATGTTTGTGGGAGATGGTTTCAGTTAAGTTAATTGACATGGGATAATTGAACCCAGAGTGAAAACAGCATTTCTTAGCCAGAACTATATGAGCAGATATATTGAGATAAGCATAAACACACATTTATTTATTTTCCTCTGATCTTAACTGTGAATGTGATGTGACTATCCGAGTCCCTATCTTGATGTTTCTTCTTTTATGGATGATAACCTAGAATTGTAGGATGAATAACCCTATCCTTCATAAGCTGATTTTTATCAGAGTATTTTTTTTATCACAGTAACAGAAATGAACTAGGACAGGTTTTACCTTTGTATTTCATAAGAAGCAGGACTCATAGAAAACTTATTTAACTTCTCGGTTCCCATGAGTCCTATACAACAGGGGCATAAGATTGCCACATCTGTGAAACAATCTAGGTAAAGTGTGCAGGCTAATGATGGATACAAAATGTTAGAGAACTACCAACAAATGTGAGCTGAAAGTAAAACAAGACATCTTTCTGCTTCCTGTAATTCCTCCCTCTCTCTCAGAAATACTCCCTTCTCTCAATTCCTGAGTATCTATTGAGCATCCCTTCATGTACCGAGGGCACTGTAAGTTACAAATATAAGCTTTGGTAAAGAATAAATGCCCAGTTTAGCAATGCAAAAGAAACTGTCAAAGGGATAACGAGATGGTTCAGAGGGTAAAGCCACTTGTAGCCAAACAAGATGATAACCTGAATTTGTACCATATAAAGAAAGGAGAGAACCAACTCCAGAAAGTTTTCCTCTGATACACAAACACAAGCACACACACACACACACACACACACACACACACACATACACGCTCTTACCACAATATATTTTAAGCTTTTGTTTTTAAAGAAGTAAGCACTTGAAATGGTTTTGGAAGAATGCTAAGAATTTTCCATGTGGGCAGAGCCTTTACAGTAAATGGAGGGCTTGTGCAAAGTCCTGCCACCTTGTAGCAACATGCCTTCTGAATGTGAGCCATCAGAATGTGATGAGATAAAGCCAGAGCACAGAGTATATGCATAAAGCAACTGTAGGACTGAAGCAAGGTTCTGCACTGTGATCATTTCTCTGCTCTGCCACAGAGTCAAGGTAGGTATTCCACTCTTAGACATTGCTACCCCATGGAAAGTAATTTGTTGTAGTCAAACTACACACACACTCACACACACATGCACGCACGTGCACACACACACACACACACACACACTTATACACTCACATATATAGCATATGTATGTGTGTGTATATATATATATATACATATATATGTGTGTGTGTGTATGTGTGTATACACACATATACCCACTTCCTTGCTTAATATTCGTACATATACACATATAAACACCCATCTATACACACACATATATGCAAATACAAGAACATTCAGATATGTAACACCCACTTATTTACATGCCTCACATACATATACACATATAAACAGACATACACGTATATACACACTCATACCCATATGAACACATAGAGAATCACACTCATATATACACATGCAGACATATATACAGACATACACATATATATGCATATTCAGATATACACATATACATGTATGTATACACATCAACTTATACACATAAAATACACACATTTACACATATAAACACATACACAAAAACATACCTACACAATACAGATATATGTACACATGCATATATATATGTATATATATACCCACTTATACACATAACATATACACACATACACATAACTACACAGATGCATACACACAGACATATATATATATACATATACACAAAAATACATACATACATATAGATGTCCACATAACTTACATACATGCTTACTCATTTATGCAAACACAACTTTTGTTGTGACAAGTCATCTTTTGAATCCAAATGACATAAACAATTGTTTTGAAAATTGAATCTTTTTTTCTTATCCATGTATTTATTTATTTACACTCCAGATTTTATTCCCTCCTTCCCAGTCCACCCTCTGACACTTCCACATCCCATACCTCCTCCCCACACCCCTGTCTCCATGAGGATGTCTCCATGCCGCACCCCCACCCCACCTGACCTCTAAATTCCCTGGGGCCTCCAGTCTCTTGAGGGTTAGGTGCATCATCTCTGATTGAACCCAGTCCTGGCAGTCTTCTGCTGTATATATGTTGGGGGGTCTCATATCAGCTGGTGTATGCTGCCTGATTGGTTGTCCAGGGTTGGAGAGATCTCAGGGGTTCAGGTTAATTGAGACTGCTGGTCCTCCTACAGGGTTGCTCTCCTCCTCAGCTTCTTTCTGCCTTTGCCTAATTCAACAACAGGGGTCAGCAGCTTCTGTCCATTGGTTGGGTGCAAATATCTGCATCTGAGTGTTTCAATTGCTTGTTGGGCCTTTGGAATGTGGTCATGCTAGGTCCATTTTTGTGAGCACTCCATAGCCTCAGTCATAGTGTCAGGCCTTGGGACCTCCCCTTAGATGAAATACCTGACAGCAGGGAGAGGAAACTAATAGAGCCCACCCCCAGCAGGAAGACAGGGTGTCACATAAGGGAGGGGGGAGCATCCCATTGTCGAAACTGTGATCCATAATTGTGCCTCTCTGAAAGAACTGCAGGGAAGGAAATGGAGAGGAGCATGAAGAAAAGAAGGTTCAGTGACAGACCCAAAGTAGGATCCAGCTCAAATCTTTATTTCTAAGTAATTTTTCTCACTTGTGTTTTCATTAATAAGAGGAGACTCTGAACACAGTACAGCTAACTGTGTGGGAAGAGACTTGAAGAAAAAAGAGTTTGCATTTCTCACTTTGTACTCTTATAAGTAATAGAAAAAAGAAAAGACAGGGTGGGAGAGAGAGAGAGAGAGAGAGAGAGAGAGAGAGAGAGAGAGAGAGAGAGAGAGAGAGAGAGAGAGAGAGAGAAGAGGGAAGAGGAGGAGGCAGGGAAGATAAGCAAACCACAAATCAATCCAGAAAATCTTGAGCATGTGAGGAATACTTAAATGATACTGAGGCCTGATTTCCTTTCTCTCCCTTTGGGCCTATAGTATATAGGACTGCGTGGACATGAAGTCATGGGGATTCTTCCCACACCTGCTGCTGCCTCATTGCCTCATTGATCAACAGCATGGATTCTGTTGACCTGATTGGGTGTGCAGGAGTTTCCTGTTTCTCTCACCACTCTCTCAGTATGCTTTCTGAAGCTGCCTACTCTCTGGAAGAGGGCCATTTTCAGTCAATAAAATCCTAGCATCTGTGCTCCCTGCTAAACTTCCAAACCAAGTCTTAAGGATAGAGAAATGAGTTTGGGAATCTCGTGTCAGGGACCACAGGAATCATCATCATGACCACCCCATGGGTAGTGGGTTGTCTACCAAAGCAACAAATCTCTGTGTATAGTCTGGCGGGGGTGTAGTCAGGAATATGGAGTGGCATGTGGAGAAAATGGACATCTGAATTAAACTCCCAATCTCTATCTGCAGAGAGTATCGGAAGGGGAACATTAAAGCATGCCTCATCTCCTTGAAGAGTGGCAGGAATTAGTTGAGAAAACAAATTGGCTACATGCCTTAAGAATCAGGGAGGAGGAATTAAGAAAGCCACTGTGAAGTATTGAATCAGATGAAAGAGACATGGGTAAAATCAGTAGAAGCCAGAGTGTATAGAGGTCAACCTCCAAGGACTATCAGGCCCTGTGATTTGCGCAGCTCAATGCCCTTAAGTTTGAAGTTAAAAGAAACCCAGAAACACAATTAAGGATAGGCAGAAACTCTTGACAGAAAATTCTGAAGATGATGAGCAAAATTTTAATTGGGAAGGTTAAGTCATTCACACTAAGAGAAAAGAAATAGGAACACAAAACACAAATTACATTTGCGTATTGAAAATAAAGTAGGTTTTGGCCACTGTCCTTACATCAGTGAATATGCAGCAGGGTCTATGGTGGTGCTGAAAAGGACAACTTAGTGAAAGACACAGGATTTAGAGGAAGGAGGAAGGAAGGAGGGAACAAGAGAGGGAGGGAAGGAAGGAAGGAAAGAATGAGAGTGGGGAGGGAGAATGAGGAAGAAAGAAAGTAAGATAAAAAGGGATGGGAGGAAGCAGAGCAAGGAGGAAAAGAATGGAAGCTTAGATGAACAGTGGGAGGGGACATGTTGATGAAAAGTCAGTAAAGAAGTGTCATACCAAGCCTGATGAAATGGTCCTCTGCACTTTTCTGAGCTTTTATACAATCATACCTGAAATGCATAGAAATTGCTTGCCTGGAACTATTTGTTGTTTTCATGCAACCAAACCTTGCCATCACTCTGGACATAGCCAGTACTTCTGAGGAAGGCATACCTTCTCATCTTCCTCCTTAAATGAGAGAGGTATTTTCCTTGGCTTTTTTATATTTCTGCATATGCTTCTGCTGTGGGTTAATGGGGACCTTGGTCATTTCAGAGCATAAAATGTACAATGTCGTTATAACCCATCAAGTGTAACTAGGCACATCCCATCTTAAAGACGTTAAGCAGCCTAGATTATGGACATATCAAGGGCAATTATCCCTCTGACTTCATTTGATAGCCTCAAAACCTTTAGATTAGCGATAACAGCAGCCCCCACACAGACTGCCACCAGAATAGGGCATGCCAGTGTCTAGGCTGTGAGTGAGCAGGAAACGGAGCTGTGGGGTTTTGTCAGATTGTGGTGGCTGTGGAGCACGTCTCACCAGAAAGAAGGTTTAGACATGGATCAGCGCAGAGACAGCTCTGCAGGCCAGACGCTATGTCAGCCATGGGCAAATTCTCCCTTGTGGATGCCTATTGAACTGCAGCCCCATTCATAAAATTCAGCTCCTGTCAGAAGAACGTTTTACTGGACTCATCCTCTTGCTTCTCACTCACTCTGTTCCTAACTCAATCACCACCATCAGTAGTTTTTCATACACTGAACATTCTGCCATTACTGTAACTCTCCTCTGACCCATTTCAGGTTCTTTGAACCATCTTCTGCCTCTCTGAAACTTTTTTGATTAAAATATCAATACATAAACAAAAATCCAAAATATAAACATGAAACACGGTAGACCCGTTTGTTAAACTGAGAGAAGGAGGAGTCCCTGGGAGAGGATAAACCACATGCTAAGACTGGGTGGTCTTGAAACCGATAAATGTACAACAGTGGAAGACAAGTCCACTTTCAGGCTCCCCAGGAGCCTCTCCTTCCCTGGGTAAAAAGCAGGGAGCTTGCCTACAGCTCTTGGAAGGCATCACATACCATCTGTTGCATAATACCATTATCCGAGTAGCTAAGATGCAGGAATGCTCTTAAAAGAGGGAGTTTTCAAATATGGAAAAGGAAACACATTTTGTGAATATCTAATATTTAAAGGAATCTTAAAATAGGGCGCTATAGCTGACAGGACCAGTATTAGTTCCCTCTGAATCTGTCTTGTTTTTATAAAATACAACAAAATAACCATCAGGGCATAACTTACTTGCTTTGTCTAAAGGTCTCTATGTGTTTTGTTCTTCCTTAGTAACTTATTATTGATCAGAATCACAGAGACTGGCACACACATAGAGACCAGCTCTGCTGGGACGTGGTCCTGGCTCCACATTCTCCATTGCTGAGGAAGGCTAAGGTCACCTCTCCTGTGACATTCACGATGAACACACAGCAAGTTTTCTTTGACTAGGAAGGGCAATCTGACATGGTTTCTTCCCATTTTAGAGATGAGGATATCAAGGCCAGTAAGGCTGAATTTTAAGTGAACAACAACCGAGGAGCCCTTTCTAGCCCTGACTGCCCTGCTCTGCTTAAGCTTTAAAGGTTCAGTGTTGAGCGATGCTCCATGGACAGATGATGTTGAGAGGATGATCTGCCTAACGATGCTTGTTTCCTCCCCTCCATGACTGTCAGAGTGTGGGAGGAAATGGCATAGGAAAGGATCTGAGAAGCTCTTCAGAGAAGACACACTTGAATGTTCCTCCCAAGATACTTAATCAGGAAAGAGCTAACACTGTCTGGCTGGTGGGAAAAGGTATATTCTCTTAATTATAGTGGGTTGTGGAGCCTTAGCATATGGGATATCCACTGGGTCTAAAGCCTGCCTTAAAAATTAAGTAGAATACAGCACTGACCATGGGACCCTTTTGAGATCCCACATTTATTGACTAAAATGCTTGATAATTAGATATTTCCCAGAAGTGGTTTCTTCCCATCCTGACCATTAAATCATAGGAACTCCAGAGTTCCCATCACTGTGAATCCAGCAACCATTCTGGTTTGAGAAGTTGTGGTTTCTTTGTGTAGCTATGGACTACAGCTTTCTGTGTAATACTATCTCTGGTGTTTGTGTTGAGTATATGTTTGTGTGTATGTGTGTGTATATGGCTGTGCATACATGTGCTATATAAGTATATATGTGTATTAACACACACACATACACACACACACACACACACACACACTAGTTCATGTAAGCTATGATTGGACTGACAAGTAGAGAACTCATTGTGGAGCTACAAATAAGGGTTCTGCCTGTTGCCTGTAGATCTATCAGGATGGCATGTTCTGAAAAGTAGAGTGTACACCGACCGTGAAAGGGGGACTTCAAGGGTTCTGCTGGGTCTGCTGGGTGTGTGACAGACAACTCTACGACATGGCATCTGACATCTAATGTGAGATGAAAAGTCAGATACCAAGAATGAAGATGAAGCAAAACCAGGCATGGGTAGTCAGTCAGTAAGGCTATGTGGTCCAGACACTGTGTGTGTGTGTGTGTGTGTGTGTGTGAGAGAGAGAGAGAGAGAGAGAGAGAGAGAGAGAGAGAGAGAGAGAGAGAGAGACAGAGAGAGAGAGACAGAAAGAGACAGAGAGATAGAGACAAAACATGGTGATCAAGTCATCATGCATGTTTTGTACTCCTGCTGCCACAACTCATAATGCACCAGGTGACTTACTGTGCTACTTACTTGTCTGTTCTTAGCAACAGATTGAGGAGTTAAAAATGGCTTAACTCAACTTGCATTTGAAAATCCTGTCTGACATCCTGTTACATGAAGAGCCATTCTGTCATCTTTTATGCTGATGTGCAAGACAAAGTTCTCTGCCCTCCCCCTTCCCAAAAAATGTTGGATAACTAATATTTCCTCAGTTTACAAAAAGAGACTATGTGACTTTTAAGAGTCTCAGTGTTGACCCAGGAAAAATCATAAACAGAAGAGAGCTTAACATAGCAGCATGGAGCTCCCAGAACTAGGCTTCTACAGAGTTGAGAGACAAGTATCTCATAGGAAAGAGGCCTTGCAGTGACCTTTCACAGTCACTATCTAGAAGGGAAATGGATCAAGAGTGACAGATGAGAAAGAAAATCTTCCTGGGTTCTCATCCCACTAAGTGTTGCAGCTTTTGCCTCTGTAGTGACAATTCTGAGCTACAGAGCTCCTTGGGGGCAGCAGAGGGGGTTTATAGTCCCTTAGGCAGCAGATGTGTTGCAGTTTTGCAGGGTGTGAAAAGTTGTGAGTCTAAGTGTTGGGAGTACATTTCCCTAGACTGTACTTGAAGTTAGACATAGAAGAATTCTGATTTGATTTTCATAGGCGGTTGATGACTGCATCTGGCTTACTGCGAAGATGAGAACACTTTGGGGTTAATGCATCAGGACCAGGGCTGGCCTGTTACATAACAGAATTAGAGTGTCTTGCCCTGGATTTCATACCCTGGAAAAGGTGAAACAGGAGCTGAACTGAGATTAACATTCCCCATTCCATCAGACTAGTTTGATCTATGCCGTAAAGAAGAGCTTTCCCAGCTCACAGATCCTGGATATCAAGTACTAAGCAGAATTTATCTCCAACGTGTCCTTATTAATGAAGATACTGAGGCAGCTTTTCAAAGAATTGATACTTTCCTTTCTCTCTGCAATCTTACTGTCAGTACTAACAGATGAGGAGAAGGGAAGGAAGTAAAAAGGAAAGAAAAAGAAAACATTTGGAGAGGGATAAAGGGGAAGGAAGGGATAAAGGTATGTGGACAGGAAAGGGTGCCATGTCAGCATCAGAGAAAATGGCAAGCCATTTAAAATCAGGGCTGTGTGTTCAAATGGATTTCTTGGATCCTTGAACTCTCACCACAAAAAACATAGACTCATTACATCTCTCCACATTCACTTCTTTCTTTTTTCTTGTTTTTCTTTGCCTTGGCCTTTATTTGAACAGGAGAAATGTTGCAAACAAACAGAACCCACTTTGCTTCCACTGTTGAAAAATAGAGTATGAAATCTATCTCATGAGTAACTCAGAAAGGAAGAGGGCAAGCACCTGAAATAGTTGAGTGGTAAAGAACTATTAAAATGCAGCTGTTCCCAAGCTCTTAATTTGACCTCCTAAGCAGTTTTGTTTGTCTACCACACTTGTCCTATTTTCTTCTTTTGATTATGTGACCTTTCCTCTACCTTCTATGTCTCCCTACCTTGCAGAACCCCACAGGCATCAACTTGAATGCAAGATGCTCACCTGTCAAAGCATGTGACACTTCAGAGAACACACAAAATAGATCATCTGTGAATATTTGCACACTATGTGGATAAAAAGAAATTTGGAGAAGCTTTTTGCAATCTCAGTCAATAGGGATGGTGTGTCCTTCACCTCCTTACTGATGTGACCTCTGATAGGTGTTCTGACTTTCCCAGGCTTTAGTTTTCTCACTGTAAAAATGTGGAAGTGGGAAAAATGTATTCGGTACTTAATATGTGGCAGGTGTGTAAAATCTGTCCCTCACACGTTCCTTCACGATGGCTTGTCGGGGGCTAAGACAGAAGAGTTGTCCCAAGTGTTAGAGGAACAATTCTTGGTCAAGAGAACAGAATCTAGCCTTGTGGAGACCTCACACTCCAGGGCTGTGTGCTTCCCTTGAACCCAGTGGCCACCAAAAGGAAGATGGTTTTTCCTTAAGCCATGCTAAAGAGTTGGGTGGAATAATTAATCCTTTAAAAAGGTACTGGACTTTTCCTTCCCAGAATCCCTGCTCTGAGTGCAGACACTTTCTGGCTGCTGTCACATAATGGTTGTAAGTCTTTTCACTTCTCTGAAAAGTGTAACTTCTTTCTTCTCTTTCCTAAGCATGCTTTCCTTTATACTGTTCCCCAACCCCAACATTTTGGGCTTCCTTTCTCTTTCCCTAAATCCTCTTTCTTCACCATGTAGCTGTCTGTCTGCTGTGTGTCTGACCTCCATGCCAAGGAATGGCTTTTTCTTTCTCTTCCTTTACACTTCTCTAGACAGCTGATGAGGCTTTACAGTTGCCCTATCCTGGGTTTATCTTTTGAACTCTAAATAAGTTGTCTTGGAGCTTCTGTCTGAGTCTATTCATAACTTCTTTTATGGTAGACTAAGAACCACCAAAAGGAACCCTGATATTCCATTTGTTATCAACAGTACAACAGCAAGGCAGTGAAGTCTGAATTATACTTTGCTTTACCTGACCACAAAGTTCAATCAGTCTACTTGGTGAATGTCCCCATTCATGTTCAACAATGGAAATACTTCTGGGGCATCTCAAACATCATAGAAGTCTAGACATCTCCACTTAAATACACACTTTAAATTTCTCATCCCTGCACTTGCCCCCCACCATTTAACCTAAACTTGGAATATGTCCTATGATATACACTATTTTTCTTGTCACTCCTTTCATTAACCCATCAGCTGATTCTTGAAGCTCTAATTTCTCAGCACTGCTTAGAGATTCCATTTCATGAAATCATGGTTATCATCTAGAAAACAGATAACAAGAAATTCTGATGATGATCTGTGGAAAGTGGAACCCTTATACACTACTGATGGGAATCTAACCTGGTGAAATTATTGGTTTCTCCAAATAGTTTATTATAGGTATATTAGTAATAGTCACTAAAGGACAAATGGTCTCAAGTGGGTTTAAAATCTCTCTCATCATAGAGATTTTAGACACCACCTCATTAGTTCACAGCACCGTTTTGCCTTACACGTTTTTAGGACTTCCATCTGTGCTTTGAACAAATACATAACCCCTGCAATGGACCTCTCAACACCCTTTGTAGTCCAGGGTACCATCTTCCTAGTTCCCTGGCCCACATCTTTCCTCAGTCTGTTCCACTGGCTCAGATGTTCACCCTTCCTTTGTTTTTAGCATCCTAGGGTCACTTCTTCCTTGTTATCCTTTTGTTGATTTTCCTCACTGCTAGACTTGGTCTTCTTTTTTTAAATTTTTTTAATATATTTTTATTAGCATTTTTATTAGATATATTCTTTATTTACATTTCAAATGATTTCCCCTTTCTGGGTCCCCCCCCCAAAGTCCTGTAAGCCATCTCCCATTCCCCTATTCCCCAATCATTCCCCTCCTGCTTCCCTGTCCTGGTATTCCCCTACACTGTTGCATCAAGTCTTTCCAGGATCAGGGGCCTCTCCTCCCTTTGATATCTGACAATGCCATCCTCTGCTGCCTATGTGTCTGGAGCCATGTGTAACATCATGTGTACTATCTAATTGATGTTTTTGTTCTTGGGAGCTCTGAGAGTACTGGGTGACTCATATCGTTGTTCCTCCTATGGCACTGCAAACTCCATTCAGCTCCTTGGGTCCTTTCTCTAGCTCCTGGGCGTATACCCAGAGGATTCCCCAGCCTGTAATAAGGACCCATGCTCCACTATGTTCATAACAACCATATTTATAATAGCCAGAAGCTGGAAAGAACCCAGATGTCCCTCAACAGAGGAATGGATACAGAAACGTGGTATATTCACACAATGGAATACTACTCAGCCATTAAAAACAATGAATTCATGAAATTCTTAGGCAAATTGGTGAAGCTGGAAAATATCATCATAAGTGAGGTAACCCAATCACAAAAAATGGTATGTACTCACTGATAAGTGGATTTTAGCCCAGAAGCTCGGAATAACCAAGACACCATTCACATATCAAATGATGCTCAAGAAGAAGTAAGAACAAAGTATGGATACTCTGGTCTTTCTTAGAAGGGGGAACAAAATACCCACAGAAGTTGATACAAAGACAGGGACCTCATAAAATTACAAAGCTTCTGTAAGGCAAAGGACACTGTCAATAATATGACAAAATAGCAACCAACAGGTTGGGAAAAGATCTTTACCAACCCTACATCTGACAGAGGGCTAATATCCAATATATACAACGAACTCCAAAGTTACATTCCAGAGAATCAAATAGCCCTATTAAAAATGGGGTACAGAGCTAAACAACGAATTTTCAACTGAGAAATATCGAATGGCTGAGAAACACCTAAAGAAATGTTCAACATCTTTAGTTATCAGGGAAATGCAAATCAAAACAACCCTGAGAGTCTACCTTACACCAGTTAGAATGGCTAAAATAAAAAAACTCGGGTGACAACCAATGCTAGCAAGGATGTGGACAAAGAGGAACACGCCTTCATTACTGGTGGGATTGTAAGGTAGTACCAGCACCCTGGAAATCAGTTTGGTGGTTCCTATGAGAATGTTTATGGGTCATTTTTCAATTGCTGTTGATGTTGGAAAGTCACATCCGCTATGGGTCGTACCAACACTAGGCATGTAGCTCTGGACTGTACGAGGACGGTAGCTGAGCAAGTCAGAGGCAGCAAACCAGTAAGAAGAGTCCCTCCATGGTCTCCACTCCAGGCTCCTGCCTTAGCTTTCCCTGATGACAGATTGTAACCTGTAAGCTAAATAATACCTTTCTTTTCCCCAGGTCAATTTAGCTAGTGTTTATCTCAGCAACAGAGACACAAACTTAGACAAATTGGTGAAACTGGAAAATATTATCCTAAGTGAGGTAACCCAATCACTTTTTTTATAAAAAGGAAAATTATAGATGTCATATCCTCCAGGAGTGGAGCAGTGAGAGGCATATAAAGTGAATAAGCAAAAAATAATAAAATAAAATAAAAACAAAATAAAACAAGTGCTAAATTATTTGAGGATAAAAGAAATATAATTATTTACCTCTTATCAACCAGAGCATTGTCTCATATGGCTAGAATATAAATGTAAAAATTCAGAAGCTGGTCATTGATGCAAGTTGTTTAATTTGTGGATTAAGTAAAAATCCACAAATTGGGTTTTTTCCTTTCATGTGAATTAACTTTAAACATGCATTTGTCCTTCAGTTTTCATATTTGATTTCTGGAAACTATTCAGGATATGTTATTTTCTCCCCCATTAGTGCATGTGCCCTCTGTGTTGCTATGGCTGGTATTATTTTAATGATTATTTGTGTTTTTTCAAGCTTAATTATTATAGAGTGTGGTAGTTTGAATATTCCCCATCAGCTTATATGCTTGGGTACTCGGTCCCATGTTGGTAGATCCATTTGGGAAGGATTAGGAAGTGTGATCTTGTTGGGAGAGGAGTGTCACTGGAGGAGGACTTCAAGATTTCAAAAGCCAGTACCATCCCCAGTTAACTCCTTCTTCCTTGTGCATGCATCAAGGTGAGTGCTCTTGCCTATTGCTCTGTCTTGATGGACTATAACCCTCTGAATCTGTAGATCCTAAATAAACTCTTTCATTTATAAGCTGTCTTGGTCATAGTGCCTTATTGCAGTAATAGAACAGTAACTAAGACTGGTACCCACTTGGTGGTAAATAGCTTTTTCTCACCTCAGACCAAATGCTATTTTGTTTAGAATGTTATATGGGTTCTGTCTGCTCTAATTCTACCCACCTTTTAAGGCTTGGCACTTACTTCTTTTGTATTCATCATGTGTTCATACTACCTAAGCTCATCATACCTTCTTGCCACATTGGATTTCCACATGGGTTCACATCAATTTTCTTTGACATAAGATCATTAAAATACCATTTGGCGACACCATTGTTTGTGAGAAAATGTCATTATTCTACCTATATGCAAGAAGAATGGGTGAGATGTGCTCAAGATAGAACAAGGCACTGGCAGTAGAGATCTTGAGTATTTTACTGACAACTTCTACAGCTGCCCTGAAGTGGTTGGTTATTAGAGTAGGACCTTTGGAGGGTATCATTTTTTGTTCTTGGAAATATTTTAAATATTTTCATTTCATCTAGTTCTTCATCATGGTATCTCATGGTATGATTTTTTTGTTTTTGTTTTTGTTTTTTTTTTGTCTGAGTTTAGGGGCTGTGAGATCAGAAATTTACAACTTTCTAACGTTCTTGATTGGTTTTAGCTTTAATGGTATATAAACTAGTCTAATATCTCTTGTCCCCAGTGTCTATATCTGATGACTAGATCTTTATACTTTACCCTTTTGTTCATACTTCTCCTTGTTACCCTGCGCTGGATTCTGGAAGAAAGCTCTACTTATACCATATTCCATTTCCCTATCTTCAGATCTTCTTAACATTTTTGTCTAGCATTTCTGTTTTGTTCCTAAATTGTAATTGCTGAAGTCATGATTAAGTATTCTATTAACATATTTTCAAGATCTGTTTTGTCATGTTTAGAGTCTCATGTTTCTTAGTTCTTTATTTCTTACTTAGCAAAATGTTTTAAGTTCCATCTTTCATAATTCTGCAGCTTCGTTTTTGCAGGTCTCATTCTCTTATGAATCCTTTTGAATGGAGCCCCATCATGAGTTTTCTTTTAGGTTAACTTTATAATTTTATGGAATTATGGGAGGGTGAGAAAAAAGAGAGTACACCACGCTAAACACTAGATCCCAGAACTTCGTTCTCTTTTGACAGGGTCTCATATAACTCATGCTGGCCTCCAACTCTTTATATAGCCAAGGATGATCTTGAACTGCTTAGCCTCCTGCATCTACCTTCTGAGTGCTGAGATTAGAACTATGAAACTCCATCATATGGTGTAAAGTTCATGGTGGCATCAGTGTGAGTGACTGTAAAACTATGAGTAGAAGCTTGTGAACTCAAGAATGGTAGTGAGAACATGTAGAAATGAACACAGATGTGCATGTGTGTGTGTGTGTGTGTGTGTGTGAGAGAGAGAGAGAGAGAGAGAGAGAGAGAGCACTTATTCATACTTATCAATTTATCATATCTAATCTAAGGCTAACTCCAACCAGAGTCCACTAGCTTAGCCATGTAAGTGTTTTTGTAACTAGTAATGAAAAATACATATTTCATTGGTATGAGAAAAATGGAGTAGAATTCACTTAGAAATTATTCCCCACAATACACACACACACACACACACACACACACCAGCTTATTTGACTATCTGCTTTTGTTTCTTATGACTTGGATTCTGCATTGGTGATATGGAGTTAGACAGGGTTCGCAGATAAGCTGAGGTCTCTAAAATATTTTTTCTAAGCTATTCCAGATACCCTTTAATTTGAGTCAAGATCAAGTCAAAAGGCGCTTGCTTTGTCTTACCCTACAGTGAAGTTTCAGAAGGACCAATGATAATTCAAACTTGATATCTGCCACCTGGAACAGCATTATTAAATCAGTCATACCCAAACTATAGATTCCCTGCTTTCAACAGTTCTAATCATTAGATCCAAACTTTGCAATTTGAACAATGTCTTGCCTCATTGCCAAGGACTAACAAAAAGTAGTTTGACAGGTTTCTCACATCCTGTGCTACAATCAAAAATATATAGGAAAGGGGATTTAATTCTCTGGCCTCCTAAACATATGCCCTCTATCCTCTACCCCAGAGAAAAAATAATTTCCATTTAAAAAGGTATTTTGACTTTGATTATTTCAAAGTAATGTCCCATGTAACTCAACTGCTTGAAAATAAAGTCATAGCTAATGGCTCTTCCTGGAGTTAGGCAAAGAAACAGGGTACACAGCTGAAGAAGCATCTGTCTTTTCATATGTATGAACGGGTCTGTTATAAATCCTACAGGATTCTGCAGCTTCATTATGAAGAAGACTCTGTATGATCATTTTAAAGACCATCTGCTCTGGGTTTGGGATCATCTCCTAGCTGGGTTTCCTGGAGTGATGGATCCTGTAGGCAGGAAACACACTGTGCAAATCCCTACTCACCTCACCCTGCCCTGATGAATAATGTAGAGTAGGGGCTGTTATTTCCCTTCCCTTGAAATTGTGGCTTGGGAAGAGCCAAAGTTTTTGCACTCCATTAGGATGTTTTTCACTTCTTTGAAGTAATGCTACCTCGGAGCTAAGAACAATTTTTGGAGCTCTAAAGCTCAGACTGGGAAATTTATTTTTATCAGCTCTTTTTCCCCTCCCCATTTGATACATTATTGGGCTCTTAAAAATATCAGTTGAGTGCCGCGCAAAGGAATATTTGTCGAGCTGTCAGCACCTTGTGATTAATACAAATGTGGCTTGCAAAGGGGGGAAAAAAAGCAGCACAGAAAATATAGTTGGTATTATTTGAGTTTGAAACCAGAAAGACATCAAAGACTTTCTTGATGTTGTTACAGAATTTTACCAAAGCAATTACATTTCACACCCTGCCTAAGCAGTAGCTTCAGTGAAGAACCCTGCACTTTGTAAGCAGGAAGACGCCACTGGAGAAACTCGTTATCAAGAATTCAGGGACTGTGTTTTCCCTGCCATCCTAATCGGGGTGTGGCCATCCATTGGTTTTTACAAAGCTACAAGCTCCATTCTCCGGCCAAATTCCTGTGGCATAGAGGCATGGATTCTTCCCAGTCTCTAAATGACAGGGACACACAAGCCACTTGTTTTACCCCCCTTTTCTCTTTTCCTTCATTGAGTCAAAGTCTCAAGGCTCCCAAATGTTAAGTTCAGAAATAGGAGATAAAATAGTCCTACCCATGTTGGATTCATCAGCCTGAGGTATGCGTATTTATTTGCAAGGGAAAAAGAGATAATCCTCTACTATATATCAATGTGTAATTGCAGGTAAATTTGGCTTCCCTTTTGAACTTATTTCCAAAATTATGGTGCAGAACTCATAGCATAGTTATGGATTACAAAAGAATACCAAGGGACATCCTCAATAAGGTTATAGTGTACTGTTGAACATGTATTTGACTAATCATTATTTATTCTGTCTTAGAGTTCTCCTATATGGCTTTATTTTTCTCTCTAAAACCTTTTTTTAAAGCTTTTCTGGGCGAAAGACCAAGTTTATACATTCTTTCCATTTTAATGGAAGCCATTTGAGCTAGAAGCATACAAGTTGGTCAATTAGCATTGATTGGCCATAAAGTGTACTTAATTGATTGCATAGTTGGTATAGTAGCACTAAATTTCTTGATTTGGTGTCTGGTTATATATTAATTTGTGGATGAGGACTTCAACACTGGTCACATATACCCGCAGCAGCAGTAACAACAACCACAACAACAACGACAATATTTAAAATCAAACACTACTAAACTTGGATAGAACCTCTTGCTCAGTTTTAAGCATTTCCTGTAGTTCAGTGACATCATCAAATATGATGTCACAGAGAACACAGTCAAATCCTATTTCAGGTAGGGTTGACCTCGGTTACCAAACAACGGAGCAAACGCTAACTTTCTCTGTAAGTTTGTCTGATCGTTTTCTTTCATCTGAACATGAATTATATTTTTCCAAGTCCCATCAAAAATTCATCTTCTGCTTATCCCATAGATGGGTTAAGAAGTAAATATTTGCCAATAGATGAAGTAATGAATGATGAATGAGTAAGAAGCTAAGTCTTTGATGTTGCCCAGGCCTTCATATAGGGGAATTGCTCAGTTCCACCATCCTTGAGCACAGAGAGCTTTTTCCAGCAAATTATTGAAAATGAAGGATGTTACAGCTTCTAGCCTATTTTAGATGGACGCTTACATCTAGAACTGTTATTTCTTCAAGTTTAATCAAAGACACTAGGAATGTGAAGGGATTTCAATCTCCATATCCTTGGGAAACATCACATATGGTATTAGAAATTAGAAACCTCAGGAGAGCATCCTGCATTATAATTTCTAGTCACTCCTTGAGCTCTGCTTTGTATTTTCTGAGTTTCCTCATCAATCAGATGGATAACAAGTAATTGCCTATCATGTGACAGTGGGCATATGGGTCAGTGTGACAAAGGGAAACAGATAAAAGCAAAATCACACAGACACACAATTTGGGGAAAATTCAGAGAGGCTCACAGTAGAAAACTGCAAGGTTTGAAAAGGAAATCTGAGACATCCATCTTATATTCTGATATTTTCATCACCTGACTTTGGGTCTTGCACTGATCAAATATGCCTGGATATTGTATTAATACACTGTTATGCCTAGTAGGTCTGAATCCATTGAATATCTGGTGTGTACTGTACGTTAATGGTAGTTTCCACTAAGTCACATCTTGGAGAGATACATTCTTTAAAACATTACTTTGATATATTAATAAATCTGCATCAGAGAACAGAGATGTTAAAGACAAATGGTGGGAAAAAAGCACATAGCCTAGGATTTTAATAAGAATGATTAAAATATATCAGTGTTATCAAAGCACAGTTTCATAAATTAATCTTAATGATGGTTACCTCAAAGAAAGGAATAAGTGGAAAGATGTGGGAATAAGCTCACTGGTCCTACAAAGAACTGGTTCACATTGCATTTTCACTTGAGTTTGGATAATACAGATGTCCTCTTTGTGGGTTCTTCACTACCTCTGTGTATATTATATATTTTCAAACACATGGTTTTATAATAAGTTCCCTGTTTACTTAAAATAGATAAGAGATGAGAATACTTTGTAGGGTTTCTATGTGCGAGAGTTATCTCTAACTATAGTACATAGGAGTGTGCAGATGTGCATGCCCATACATACATGTGCAGGCCAAACCAGGACATCAGATGACCTGCCTTCCACCATTGCTTTCCACCTTTTAGTTTTGATGCATAATTTTCCACTAAACTGTAAGCTAAGCACCTGTGATAGCCCAGCTGGCCAGCAAGCTTGCAGGATCCATATGTCACTATCTCCAGCCCTAGAGTCAGAGGCTAATGCAGCCATCTTTGCATTTTATGTGGATGTCAGTGATTTGAACTCAGGTCCTTGTGCTTGAAGAATAAGAGCTCTTACCTACAGAACCATCTCTCTAGCCCCAAATGGTATCTGAATCTAAGATCAGAAACAATGCTTATGGGAAACATTACTTAATGAGAATTACGTTCTAATTCTAAAGTAACCCAGGATATATTCTGAATGAGCAAGTGTTTGATGCCTCCTAAAAGAATAAGTTTGATCAGATAGGTTTAATTGGTTATCATATTTATTTCAGCAGATTGAATAAACCTGAGTGACTTTGGTAACTATGACTTGAAAGGTCCCAATTTGCTAAGTAATAGCTGCTAATGCAAGAATCCTCGAATATATCAAACAACTCTGTTCTTATTATAACAGTATGCTTTAACATTCATGTTAAGTTGCATATAGATGTTGAGATTATTTACAGATTTCCTGCTGGCAGTGGGCATTCTGACAAAATTTTATCCAGTGATACAAAGCCTGAGGATCTTACATGAAGGGAAAGATCTGGTCAGTGATTGCAGTTTTCTAGATGCAGAGTCAACTAGGTAAAGTATCATTACTGTGCTTACCTGTGAGCCCTGCCAAATGTAAGAGGTAGGAGTAGCTATCTCCCTGACATTGCAAGATCTGAACAAATTTTTTTTTGTTTGATTTGTGGTGGCTATGCTTACGTTACCTGATATCATACTACTCAACCTTCTTTAAAGACAATAACAAGAAGTATAATTATATCTACAAGCCCCTTACTCTGCCCACATTTCATTGTTCATTGAAAAAAAAGGCATGTTGGTGAGAAAATTATGTTCTATGGTATTCTGTCACTTTGCTGGAATATTGAGCAAACATTATCAGGGTTATTATGCACAGTGTGCTGTAAGAGGGAAAATATTGTAGGATTTAGTATAAAGATCTTAATGTGACTGTTGCCCATGCACATGCATGGTAAAGGTGAACAATCACCAAAGAAATATAGACCAATAAAGAGTGGTAGGTTTTTTTTTGGACTAATATGGATGACACTGTATTCTTGGTATGGTATTCTTTGTTAAAGTGTTTTGAAAAAGCAAGGAGCAGCTCTCGAATAAAAGGGTCCTACAGACTATTGAGGTCTTCTGACAAAAGTCATTGCTACTCTACATCTTATAGAGTTGGGACTTTTATGTAATATACTAGCTACACTTACTCTGTGCAGACTTGCACCAATGATGCATATTGCACACTTCTTTTTTTTTCTTCTCAGCACCGTAACACATTAAGCAAGTGAGGACTTATTTTGAATTATAGTTCAGGGAATATAACCCATCATAATGTAGAAAGTATTAGCAAGGTCAAGGTAACAGACTCACGAAGCTGGGGCTATTCTGGTTCCTCTCGGAGGCAGAGAACCAGACTCTGTGGGCTACTTCTAATAGATAAACCTTACCTCCTAGAAGTTCCAGGACCTTCCAAAACAGTGCCACCAGCTGAGGATCAGATGGTGAGAAGAACATCTCACATTCAAATTAGAGCATCTTATAAGTTTAGCCTCACATGCTTAAAAAAAATATAGGCTGAGGTACTTTAATTTTAGAAATTGAAGACATGGGGCATCTGTACTCTGATCTAGCCCTGTTGCTGAAAAAAATAGTTTAGACAGGGGCAATGATATAACACTGGACTTCTGAACATGTGCTCTGATGACAATGACATGGGCTGAAGGGATGACAAGAAACTATGCTCAGTGTCTGCAAAGTACAGTGAATTTAGTGCATCTCATCATCATAAGGCGATGAAGGGGCCTGAGAATGTGCAGACATGAGCTGCTGGCTTTAACCAAGGAGGGGTGGGAGTCTGTTAGGCACCATTCTTCTTTTACGTTTTACATTGCTCAATAGCTATGTAAGGGTTCTATGTGACAATCCCAAGAGTTAGTTTCAGATATGACATTCTTTCTCATGGCTAAGTCTAGATACAGCATGGATGGTAGATAATTTCTATCTGTGTGTGCAGCCCACTATTAATCCTCTCTTTTGGTTCTATCTTGATAGGAGAAGAGAATCATAGAATCATAAAAGAAATCTAAGGAAATTAGAAACTAAGAAACAAAAAGAAAGCTAATTTGTCTGTTACAGTTCATTTCACATGTAAAGGGAATTAAGATGGGAAAAGTATATCTCAGAAGGTAATTACATATTGTCTGAAATCAATAGACCATACTGGAAAGAGAAAAGCTACTTGTGTTATACTCAGAACTGAAACTTTGCTTACAGCTTGAATTAGGCTCCCTCATACCAGCTGGAGCAACTCAAAGAAAGCCCTAGACGTCTCCAAAGTTTGTGACTCAAGACCCACTGTCTTGATACCTCTTTCTCAGAAAGTGTTTGTTGTCTAACATAAATGAAGTTGTAATAAGTGTGTGATCTGTTATGAGATGTGATGAGCATCATTTTTCCATACTAGTATTAATTAGGTGAGAGTCTCAGGGGACTTTTGTTTCCTACATGCTTTCTTAATACACTCCTTTTTTTTTCATTTTCATGTGTGTGATGTGCATGTGCATGTATGTGCATGCATATTTGCATGTGTGTGGCTACATGTGGGTGTAGGCATGGGGACATTTTGTGTGTGCGTATGCATGTGCATGTGTGTGTGTGTGTGTGTAGGCATGTGGGTTATGTCAGGAGTAATCCTCCATCAGCTCTTTCATTCTGTTTATTGAGTCTGTCAATCAAGCCCCAGGAGCATCTCCATTCCTACTCTTGCTAGTTGGCTTACACTGGAGATCCCCTTTCGCACCTTTTCTGAACGGAATTACAAGAGGACAGCTATGTCCACTTATTTGAGCTTTTGTTTGAGTTCTAGGAGGTCTGAGCTACAGTCTTCACACATTCATGGCAAAAGCATTAACCACTGAACTATCTCTCCACTCCTATTCAGTGCTTCTTAAAAGGGTGAGGGTATGAAGATTTGATACATCAACAGTAGACTTTTAAACAGGGTGTTACAAAGGTTTTGTGACTCATGCTAATGTCAGCATGTGTCAGAATGAAAATCGCTTTCAGGCCATTATTTTTATTGAAAGGTGCTTCTTGGATTTCTGTTCAAATAGAACTTATTTCCCACCAGGTCTCCTTGCTATTTGTCATCCTCCTGACTGTACATCTCCATGTTTCTCTTGCTTGAATCCTCAAGATGGGAGTCCTAAGATTTCTTTATCTCCTCATTGCCTATTTCAGAACCCTGACTTTTTAGGAGAGGGAAATACAGTTTCCACATGTTTTGAATAGAATAAATATACTAATGTTGGACTTGCATGGCAGTTTCTGTTTCACCTGGGTCTGGGGTTTCTACCAGTAACAAGCATTTATTTTCCCTCTTCTTCCATCTCTTGGAATTGATTTTTATTGGCTTCTTCTATTGAATAGTGTTGCCCTCTATTCAGTTCTGAGCTATGTTTTTATATGTAAAAAAGGAAGAGATTACAGCTGCAGAAACCTCATGGCAGTCTCCGAGGGCTATGCCTGGGGCATGCCTTGCTTCCCAACTTCAACAAGATGGACATTATCTACCTAGATTTCTTCCCTCCTGAAACTTATGTTATTAGAGACCTCAGCATGTGAAAGAAGATGAATGAGATGACAGTAATCAGCAACATCCATGTTCCTTTTGCCTGGGTGCCAGGAAACTGACGGGCCATGTGGATTTTATATCCTAATTATCTCTTGCAATATTTCTGTCTCCATGCTCACCTGCCACCACCATCAGTTCAGATCCTCACTGTTGCACTGATTGGCTTTCCTGGCTTCTTGTCTGCCTTTGCATTTATTTTCAAGTGTTTTTCTGTAAGCCCATCCCCCCCCGAGAAATTCTCAGATGTCCCCTCTGTATGCATTATCCTTGTGACCTACTAACCTGTAAGTTCTTCCCCAGAGTAGAAATTGTTCTTCATTCTTCACATGTTTACACAGACTGTTTAGCCACTCCTCTGTTCATTTATGAAATCTCCATCATCTACATTGACAAAGATGGATACAGAACTATGTTCCACCCCATAGGGATCTCTAAGACCTAACCACTCTCCCACTAGTACTTCCTTTCAAATTTTTGTAAACTGGTTACCTATTCATAACCAATAGAATGGGGAAAAATCTGTAGTAAAATGTCCAGATCTAGGAAATTAAATATGATACAGCTTCTGCCTTGTAAGTTGGGGCACACACATTTGGGGTTCTGAGCTACCAGCACAGTTTAAATACCTGGAGACTGTCATGTTGTACAGAAGTATGGGATACAAAGAAGGTCACATAGTAGGTATTCTAGATGACACACAGCACCAGCTGCCCTTCAGTGCAGAAGATGCCCAGAGACAGTTTCAACATTATAGTGTGTCTCAGGCCTTGTCAACTAAGAGCTCACATGCTCAGAAGCAGAGGCAAATATTACCCCTTGAGGTAATCAATTCCTTACACATAGGATCTGAATGTACTCAAAAGCAGTTGAAAAGTGCTTTATTTGGAGGTGGTTTAGTATGTAATATTATAACTGGCTTTCCACTTGGGCCTCTCTGTCTCTTCCCAATCTCATAAACAATTTTTTTCCCAATTCAAATTTCTATTTTACTAGGCCACACTTAAAAACAAAACAAAATAAAACAAGACAAAAACATGTGGGTATGTAAGATCCTACATTCTGATGTGAATTATGTGGTGACATATGCCAAGTCTTTTTCATGTTTATGGTTCAAATAACCAGTGCATAACAAGCAAGTATTCACTTGTTCCATGAATGAATGATGTAACAGAAAAGACTCCTTTCTACACAATAGTTTAGATATTGATTTGAAGTCTCTGCGAATACATTAAATATGAAAACCTGAGGATAATACCAACGAGATTTAAAAAAAAGATCAGTAGCAGACTATTAAACATGACTCTAGTTCCACTGAGATTATCAACTAGACATATCTGGGCTCACACCCCAGGAAACTGGAGAAGCAAATATGTCGGGAAAGTGGGACTGTAATATAGGAAAATTAAAAAAAAAAATTTAAGTCAAGACAAGTCTTACAACTAAGGGAGATAAATTGAAGACAGGGCTGATACTAAGTTACTGACATCATAGTTGAGGCCAGAAGAATATCCTCTACAAGTCCATGAAGTCCCCAGTATCCAACTCCTGATACCCCCTTTCTCAGACCTTGAACTAAGCCAAGTCTGCATATCACAGCAATATTCCCGGTGAGCTTAGTAACTAAATAGCAGACACATTGATCACTGGCTAACATTCTCTTCACCTATGGAATTTTGACAATTTTCTCTCTGTTCATTTATGATTCTAGAAAATGGGGAAGTTTATTTTCAAACAACTTTTTCTCATTTTTTAATTCTGCATCAAGAAAACATAAAAAAGAGGAATGGGGTCTTAAAGATGAATTATAACTTTCTGTGTTAAGCTGGTAGTTACTTTTCTAGGGTTCAATCCAAGATACAAAGGTGAAGACTTCTTCATCAAAATTGTCAAGGACCATCCATCAGGTAAAGTTGTCCTGCATCACAGTCCCTGAAGAATGACAATAATTATTTGAAATAATTCAGAAATCTTGAGTGTGGGCTTATATTCTATTTTGGATTGCCTGATGACCAGCAGTCAATCTGCCAATCACTTGAAGCTCAAGAATCTCTGCTTCAAAGAAACACTTGAGATTTACATTGAAACAATGGGCTTCTAGCTCCCTTCTTACTACACAGTTCATATTATGTTCTGTATGTTGAAATACATTCCCTTTGCCTATCTTGTTTCATCAAAGTTGCACTTGGCTAAGTATATTTTATCACTCAAGATTTAGAGTGTGCCTCTTCTAAAAGATTTCTTAAATGAGTTATGAAGAATGTTAATTGTAGTCTATCTTTACCAATGTACTGGACAGTTCATTGAAGTTGTGTCTTAAATGCCTTATCCTAGTAACTTTCCAATGACCCAGGGAGGAAGAACTCATATATCTTCATTATTGTGTACCTATGATGAGGTATAGATGTTTGCACCATAATTATTCTTCAACTGGAAGAGCCACCAGATACCATTCAATTCAAATACAACATTCCATGCAATACCTCAGAAGCATCTTGTGAGATTGACTATTGGAGCCATAGCTAAAACTTGGGAACTTTCACGACAATCAAAGTATCAGTTCTCCTTTCTTCAAGTTGCCCCATACTCTCTGAGAAATAAAAAGAAGCAAGATTAATGTAGTCATCATTTTGGGCTTTTTGTAATGGATTGAGTTTCTCACTCTTCAACTCTTTTACATCTGCTGTTGGCAAGCCTTGGATGGTGGTTTGATTCATACACATATGTGTTTAATAGTCTGAACTAGCTTTTCATACCACTAATATACCATCCTGTCACCACATATAAGGCAAAAGTCCTGGCTTCAAGGGCTGTGAGCACTTCCAAACACATCAGTAAAAAGACTAGCAATTGTTAAGAACATAGATTGGAAATTTAATCCTTGTTGTTCTTCAGAGAAAGCAATTGATAAAGGAGTTCAGTGACTTTAAGTCTGCACTGGGGCCTGGAAAAGAGTTTTAGATTTAAGTAGTGAAAGAATTGGGGCACTGAGCACAAGGGGCCTATAACATGCTGTCTTGTTTCGAATGTGTGCCTGTCATCTCAGTCCTGGTTGCATAAGGTAATTCTAGGGAATTCTGACTGCCATCACTTGAGGGAAACAATTTTATTCCCCTGAGTTGATCCATCCTGCTACAGGTAGCAGCCATACCATCAAAGATGTGTGCCCTCATTTAGGGGGTGATTTGGTTGTGATGATCACTTCTGCTTGGGGGAAATTTCTGTCTCTTTGAAAGATGCTTATTGATTGATCGTGTCATTCCCGAGTCCAAGGTGACTCAGGTGTGGGCGCCTGTGGGGAGTCTGGAGCAGGTCATTGTAAAAGCTCATACTAAGATGCCTACAGGAGATGGATGTATTGTGAAGGCAGTGGTGCCAAGCTTTTATCCTATTTTTAGTTGCCTTGTAAACCCAAGGGAGCAGTCAATGCTTTTTAGCAAAAGCAGCTTCTAAGTGCCTGTTAAAATCTGGCAACATATATCTAAGGCATTGAATCAAAAAAAAAAAAAAGTCGACCAAAATGGCCACCAGCTTCTGTCTATAGAAATCAACTTTCTGTTTATGTTGCATGCTACTCCCAGTTGAAAAATCACTGACAGGTAAAAATTGGCATTGTTTTGCATAATTAACATTTTTCCTGAACAATCACCATTATCCTCACCTCTATTTAAATAAACTACTTCTCAGTAAAATACAGTTGTAGTCCAGAAACAGAGCTAAATATAATGCAATCATTGCATGATTTGGTTTTTTTTGGGGGGGGAGTAGGCATTTTTATGATGAAGAGTTTAGTAAAAAAAATACTTTATGCTGTTCCATAGAAGTCAATCTAGCTCTGGAGGTCATCCCTAAGTAGTCAATGTCTTTAATTTGCCTTCAGTTTAAGGGCTTTACTACAATTCTATATACTTTAAAAGTACACTTACTTCATTTTCTAGAGAACATTATATTTGCTGTCCTAGGGTCTTCTCCTTTCACTTATTGAATTGCACATAGCATATCGATCGAAAAGACTGAGGTAGAAGACAGTCCTTGAGGGCTGCTGGGTTTGGGAGTCTGAATCACCAATTGTTAGAGCAACTCCACTCAGAAGGAGCAGTATACAAATGCTCTATTGCAGTGGTTCTCAACTTGTGGATGGAGACATCTTTGGGGGGGTCATCCAACCCTTTCATAGGGATTTCCTATGACCATCTGAAAGCAGAGATATCTATACTACAATTCATAACAGGCAAAATTGCTGTATGAAGGAAAAACAAAAATAATTTTATGATTGGGATCACCACAACATGAGAAACTGTATTAAAGGAACACAGCATTAGGTAGGAATGATGAAAACCGTCATTCTGGTGGTTTCCCTAAGCAGATGCTTTGGCATCCCCAATGGAAGTGGTGCTTCAATGCATCAAGGATAAAAAGTATCTTCCCTGTGAAATTAAATAGGATTAAAGGATGTAAGCTGAAGTCTTAGGAAATACCAGCCTGTGGTATGCTAGTTGACTCAGCCCAAGTTCAGGAGATTTTTCCACAAGGAATAGAATTCTAGAGCTCAGTCAGCCTTGATACACCCATTGTGTGGTCCGGTGAACACAAGAGTTTTTTTATGAATCATCCATTTAATGGAGAGGTAGTAGGCATTTGATTGACCTCTTAAATCACAAACATCAAAATGTAAAATGAGAGATGGTGCAAGGGTGCATTTTATGTGGATAAAAATTACATGAGAAACTATGTCTTTAATCATTGTAAAGTGCAGAGTGGGATTAAAGTACTCTAATTATGTAGTAGTTTCTCAAAGTGTTTTTATGTATTTTAAGGCACATTCAGTCATAAATGTGTGGTGTATATACATATAAATATATATATGCTTATTTCAATGCCGCAAATGTCAAAATTAGATGATGTTGTTCATAAAGAAAAAATAGCAAGAAAGAATCATTTCCCATGATTTAGTGGTTCGGTTTTATGACTTGGAAGAACAAAATGTTGGCAGTTCTGTTGCCTGATGTGGTGAAGTTAGTGAACTAAGATGTGGTTATAAAAGTTGTGAGCAACAGATCTTTTTGTAAAGATTATCTCAGTTCAATTTTAATAGAGGTCAATGAGAACGATAGTATCATCCCTCTTTATACATGAAGGGCTTAACAGTCACAGAGGTTGAATGCATCATAATGATCACAAGTAGGAGCAAATTCAAACTTGCCTGGTACCATCCTAGGTTCTCAGTTTGGTAACCACTTGATATGTTGTTGTTTTGGTGCAGAGTGGGTTTATTTCAACTCATGATTAGGGTTACTGTTTATTACAGAAAAGAAATAAAGGCAAAACTCTGAAGCATGCAGTTCCATCCACAATGAAGAAAGAGGGAAAGATGGATGCATGCCTACCTCATGCTCAGCATCTCTCTTTCCTTACATAGTCCAGGATCTCTGCCTAGGGAATGTTGCCAGTAAATACTCAGTGTGAGAGTGTTGCAGGGTGCACACTTCATATATATTTAATATCTACAAGAAGGAGTTGCTTCTGAAATGTTGAGGTACTGCATCTTGACTGGTCTTTCCATCTTCCATGAGAGGATTGCTGAGACCCAGGAAGGAACCTGGAACAGAGAACACAATTTAAAAATCATTAGGACTGCCCTGAAATTTTGAACTATTTGTTCAATAGAACTTAGTACTTGGTCAGAATCTAGAACCTCCTGAACTTCAGCTTCTAGATTGGGGAGTTTCTGGTCCATTGTCCAGCACATGGGATAGAGAAGAAATCCATGCTCTGAGCAGATTTAACTGTGTGACTATGCCTTGTTCCTAACAACATCTAGGTAATCTTAGGTAATTTCATGCTCCTACTCTGTAGGTTTTGGTCATGTTACTTCTCTTTTCTAAGCAAGACTCTTAACTCATGCAGTGTTTGGGGCTTATATATGACACTATGCATTAAGGTAGCTGAGCTGGAGTTTAGATGAATCTTAGTAGAAATCTAGCATGGCTTTGAAAAGCAACTACCTATTCCTCATAGATACGGGGAAAACAAAGTCCACTAAAAGCAGAAGTTTATATTTGGGGCAGATTATACTTTATACTCTGAAATGTAAATCATTTATTTCACTATTCCCTTCCTTTTCCAAAAGATTTTAACTCTCTACTTAGTTGAACTGATTACACAGCTAATGATAACAGAAGATACAAGGGATAACTGACAAGGAAAGACATAAGTGGTTAAGAAACATCTCCAAACATCAAACTCATATACTGAAGTGCTGGGTTTAGGGTTTGGATGGCTAATGCAAAAATAACAAGCTACTTCCATCCAAAGAATCATTGTCCAAAGGAAAAACTTTGGCCCAATCCCTGGATATGTGCTTAGCAGGTAGTATGGAGACACACACACATGCACACACACACACACACACACTCACACACACACACACACACACACACGTGCATACACACATACATGCACACACATGTGCACACACACATAAATATATAAATAACAGGGACTCCATGGGACATGATTTTCTCATTTATAAGCTAAAAATAGTACATCCTCTTGTGATAAGCATTGGCTTTAGCTGGGATGGAAGTCAAAAGGTTCAAGCTATGCCTTATTCCATTTTTGTTACAGTGACAAATTAAACAGAAGAAGCTACTTTATAAACAAGTATGGTCCTACCTCACTTACAGTTATAGAGACTGAATGTCCAGGATTGATTTGCTTTATTGGTTCCCTCACTGCTAAGAACCTATCAGCAGATTGGCCAAAAAAAAAAAAAGAATCTCACAGCCAGACAACAAAGCAAGAGACAGAGAGGTCCCACTATAACTTCTGAGGGAATGCTATCTTTGGCCTAAGTGTTTTCCATCACACTAAGCTTCACTTCTTAAAGATCTTGTGACTCGCATAGGAACACTTGTGGAATGTATTCGTTACATTCAAACCATGTCAAGGGGGACCATGTTCTTATTAACCACTAGTCTTTGTTATATTAGCAACCAGACTAACATAGAGTAAGGATTCCAGGCATTCTGTACACTGACACGTGTTGCTAACTAGCAAAACATTCAGAGTTAACATTTTGCAACTCACCAGAGTATGGTTCATTTGCTCTTCACCCAATTTTGCTTCTGTCTTAGGCAGGTGTTGTGGATTCCTCTCTCACGTTATTCTCATCCTGCCTGTTGCCCTGGTTATGTCCTAGGAGAAGACCACAATCAGTGTTCATCTGTCATTCACACTTAAGAATCTCAGGCCTCATACCATCCTTCAGTTACCCCTGGGTAGGAAACCTGGGATAGTTAATGCCAATACTAGAGAAATCTTCAGTTGATTTTAGTTCTTCTGCACATATCACAACAAGCCAGCTTCTGAAGTCCATTTGCTGCTGTTGTCTTCTTGTTGGGTTCTTGATGGAAATTAGTTAATATTTTTATTTGTTTTCTTATTGAGACTTCCTGTTCTTTGAAATGATTAATTCAAAATAAAATTTTAAAGTCCTGAAAAGCATTTTAGAAATACCTCAATTTATTTGATTCTTACTTCCCTATTTTCTTCTGGTACAATGGTACTTTTGAAAACTCTAACACTACCCAAAGTAATCTACATTTTCCATGTGTGTAAACTTAATGAAAATAGTAAACATTCAGAGTAGGTCTTTCTTGGGTAAGAATAGGACTTGTCCTGATAGGAGGTCTTTCAGCTATGTTTTGAGAATGTCAACTTTTAATAGTTACTTCATGACACCAGATGGTTCTACTATGAGGAATCCTGTTGTGTGGGAGATGGTGTCTTTTCTGTTTTTAATTATTGTTTCTCATTTTCAACAAGTGTCTTGTAAAAATCCTGCCTGTTGTGGCACACAGGTAGACAGGATGATGCTAGAGCTGTTCAGAAGAAGATCGGCTGAAAACAGGTACCTGCTCTTTATCATTACCTCCATTTATGATAACAAGATTTGGACATTCTCATAATTTCATCTGAAGGGATGCTGCCTTTGACCATAAGATCTACCACCTCACCACAAGACCACCACACCATCTCCTCCTCCTCTTCCTCTTCCTCCTCCTCCTCCTCCTTCTTTTTATAAAGGACAACATTTAATTGGGGCTGGCTCACAGTTTCAGAGATTCAGTTTGTTATCCTCATGGTGGGAAGCATGGTGAGTATCTGGGCAGACATGGTATTGGAAAAGGAGCTGAGAGTTGCATCTTTATCCAAAGACAGGCAGAAAAAGACTGGCTTCTGCAGGTAGCCAGGAAGAGGCTCTCTTTTGCTTTGGTGATGATAGGATTTTCTGAAGGAGGCAGAGACAGGAGGATCATGAGTTTGAGGACAGACCTCACTTCTTAAAGTAATCAAGAGGCTTATTGAATACAAGCAGCAGATACTAGCCCATTGTCATTATTCACACAGCAGGGATGGCTTTCTGGGGTTCACTTACAAGTTCCTCCCGCACCCTCATCAGAGTCCCAACCAGTAGACATGCAGGGCCTTAAGATGATGGGTTAACCTAAATTTTCCACATTAGCAGTAGCAGGTGAGATGATGAAAGCATAGTTAGGTCTTGGATGTATTATTAGAAGAATTTCTTTTAAGAAAAGTCCTAAAGAATATTGGATCATCTCTCTTTCCTCATGGTACTTTTCTGTCATAAATGGTATTTGAAGAGTAAGAACAAGCATTGGCAGCTAGCTAATCATGCCTCCTCCCTCTAAAGTTCATTACTGCCTTCATCCCATTTCACACAAAAAGCAATCCAGCCCTTCATATCAGTCTGTCTTCAAAAGCAAACAAGAAAATCAAGAAAACAAAAGAAAAGAGATGCGTATCTTCTTACCATCTGTACTACATCCAGAATAGAGAGACCGATTTCAGTGTGTTTGACCTCTCAGTTGCTATTCAATGTGGGTCAGTATTTTATGGAGAGCTCCAAAAGAGGCAAATGATATCATTAACTGTTAGATGGAAATCCTAGAATTCTAACATGTGTATCAGTTTTTGGCAGATTCCTGCAGTGAACAGGTGACAGAAGGAGGAGAGGTTATTGGGAATTTGGGTGATAAAGAGTAGGGCTACTATTTCTCTCACTTGTGTTTTCAACATTAAGAATGTGGGTGAAGTCACTGAAGGAAAGAAGGAGGTGACATTGCTGTCCCTTAGTCATCTCCTCAGTGCCAAGGGTTGAACTAGATAGAGTCCTGAACCTTTATCATGGGTGCTTTCCAACAGGGGTCACAGACAACAGCAGCATTTCCTGAAGAGGAACCCAGAGCCTTTTGCACTAAGTTGCATCTCCAGTCCTGGAATGCTTTCCTGTATTTATGTGCTTGCTCACTTAAACTGTATTATGACTGTTCGAAATATTAACAGTTTGTGAAATGAAGAAGAACCAGGATAAGGATGTTTTCCCTAGTCCATCAAGATCAACACCCCAGACAAGAGAAGAGGATGGGGAGTGGGGAAAAAAAAGAGTATGGTACAACTCACCAAAAAAAGGGACCCTAGATCTATGCATGCTCTTTTGTTCTGGCTAATTTATTTTTTTTATTTTCTGCTGCGATCATATATATTCACTTAAAATCCCAGTCGCAGCACCCAATCCTTCCTGATCTCCCAGTCCCACTCTTTCAAATTCCTCCTCCCATTACACCCTACCTTTAACTTGAATATGACATCATTTTCACGTTTCCCTTTCTGCTCTCCAACCTTTTCCAAGTTTCCTTCCTTATTCCATTTCAAAATTATGGTCTCCTTTACTTTAGTTATTATTGTTTATGTGTATACATACTACAGTATATATACATGCACATATATGCTGTGTGTGTGTGCCTACATGTATAAACACAACTTGCTCAGTTCCTTTAGTGTTATTTGTTTCAGGCTTTGTCCATTCTTAGAGCCCTACAAGCCCTTGCATGGAGATCCAGAGGAACTTTACCTCAAAATGAATTCAAGCAGTGTTCTCTGATTTTAATTTTCTGAACTTAAGCTCATATCTATTGCCCCTTTTTGATGATCAAAAAGTGTAGTAAACTCTGATCTTATTACTGTCCTTGGAAGTTTGTAGACAGGGAGAAGGCCCATTTAAGGTTACTCCTATCTGAATGACATAGTCATTGCAAACCTGAAATGCTCATTGTGTGTTCTTTACAAAACATCTATTCCAAATATAAGTTGAGCGTGTGTTGAAAACTCAGTAACAGACATTGCACCACACACATGTTAAGTGCTTCACAAGGAGATATACACTTAGGTTAACCTACAGAGACATCCTTCTGCCTCTGTGCAATGCTACCTTATTCCCTGGAGGCATATCAATGGGAGCATGCTAAGCTTCCCATTTGACCACAACTATCTTGTTTGTTTTCAACCCAAAGTAGCACAGCAGTGGTTTTTCTCTTCTGTTTTACTTTTTTTTCTCTCCTGATTGTAGGGAAATCCTCCTGTGATATGCCCTGGAAAACAGGAATTGGATCTCTGATTAGCAGCAGGCTGATCTTATTTTGTGGTGGTGTAAATTAATCTCTCCATGTTCAGAAAGTCCTGTCCCCACAGGAGCTCAGTTTCTGTGTACTTCAAAGCATGTCCCCTGTGTCTAGGAAGCTGTGAGGATCCTAACTTAAACACTAAAATGTAATGGCTTTGTTTACGCACAACCAAAGGCAGGTTCTAAGGTCAACTTGGCTTTTTGTTGTTGCTATTGTTGTTGTTTTAGAATCAAAGAGATTTTCAGTTGTAAGAACTCATTGGGATTTCAACATTATTTAGGCTCCTTTCTGAAGAATCCGGATTTCTGTTTTCTGCCCTTCCTAGAGGATAATGCTTCACTCATTTATCATATTTTTGGTGAATTTCCTCTCTCCACAGGGAAGGCTCTTCTGTGCCTTCCTACCACTCAACATTCAATTAGCATTCAGTATGAGCTTCTCCACACAACATGCAATCAGCATTGGATGTGGGTTTCTCCACTCAACAGCCAATCAGCATCAGAGGTGGGCTTCTCCACTTTTTGTGCAAGATTGATATCTGTCACTACACTGCTTTACAATATGCACCTAACTATTTCCTGGTTGGTTGTGCACATTCTGGGAGTAGGCACTGGGGTGTCTGTCATTTACAATAAGTAAAAAAATATTCAGTGTAGTAAACCTTCAGAAATGTTGATTGATAGATAAAGTGAATAATAGCATGAGCAGCCTATCATAATCTTCACAACAACTTGTCATGAAAGGTAACAGTTTTCGAAGATTTTAGATGAAAAAAACCTAAGGATCACAATGCTTAAATCATAACAATATGTGCATAAAAACAAACCATGAGAGCCAGATTAAGTTCTAAGTTCCAAGGTTTAGTATTTCAAACTTCTTCCTAAATTAAAATTTGTAAAAAATCTATATAGTTCTGATTTTGTGTTCCAATTAAAATTGTTTGCATTTAGTGGTGTGTGTGTGTGTGTGTGTGTGTGTGTGTGTGTGAATGCATGCATAAATGCATGCTGAAGTGCAAGGTCAGAAGACAGCTTCCAGAAGTCAGTTTTCAGTCTCTTACAAATAAACTCAGGTTTTGGCCAAAAGTAGGTAGAAGCTGTTTGAGTCATGTCAAATGTCCTGACTGTTCTTAAAATGATCATTGCAAGTGGCAAATATAGCTTGGTAGATACTGTTTGGAAATTAGTAGTACAATTTTGACAGCTAAAGGAGTGTGCTGGATGATGTGTGTTAGAAAGAACACCTGTCTGAAAAGTAACAAAAGGCTCTGTCATTCTAGGACTCTAAGAACCAAAGAAAAGAAAGGACTATGATCCAATGTGAAAAATAATAAGAAAAGGTCATGGATGATGACGCTCAAGGACTTGCAGACCCAGACTGACTGAATCACGAAGCAGGGTGGGGTATGTAAGTCTGTCTGGCTTCTGCTGAGCCTGGGAAAGTCTCTGGTCCATAGGATTGAGGAATCTCATTGATAGACAGCACATTTACTTCTGAGTTAGCCCAGGATCTTACTCATCTCCCTCTTCAGAGACAGCATTTGAAGGAAAACAAATCCTCTTCCACTGGCATTTCATTAAACAGTTTGGAGAGTGGCTGTAAAGTTTAAAAGCAGAAATGAACATAGCCCAGGTAATCTAATGGACTGCACGAATTTCAAGGTCACCACATTTCAAGTGTTATAAGGTAAATGATTATTTGGCAATTTTAAAGAATGGCTAATAGACAAGTTTTATCTTGTCTATTAGAACCTTTACAACAGCAATGGAGTCTATGAGAACTGTGAGAACGGTTGGCATTTTGTGAGAACATTTGGTGTTCAGGATGGCCTTAGCTCTTTATTAACTGCATGATATTGGGTATTTCTCTGCTTCTCTGATCCTCAGATTCTTAACATGGGAGTTCTCAAACCTTTCTCTCATGATAACGGAAGTCTATGAGACAACTTGCAGTGAAATACCAAATGTGATTTGTAGAGCTCAAGTCGAGTGGTGTTCTTTCCAGCCTGCTCACCTCAGCTTCGTTGTTACTAGCTATTTGACTCCAGCAAATTCTGTCACTGACCTGGCCTGGTTCCCATCTGCCGAACAGAAAAAAAATTAAAATCTTACTGGGCTGTTGTGAGAGAAATGAAAGTATTAAACTCACAAACTCAGATAGTCTAACACAGCAAGTATTCTGAAGGTATCATTTTCTTTCTTGGAATCCTTCTTCTCTGGAAGTTCTTCCTGCTATAAAACAGAGATTCATAGTATCTTTTTTTTTTTTTATGGTTTTTCGAGACAGGGTTTCTCTGTTTAGCCCAGGCTGTCCTGGAACTCACTTTGTAGACCAGGCTGGCCTCGAACTCAGAAATCCTCCAGCCTCTGTCTCCCAAGTGCTGGGATTAAAGGCATGCGCCACCACTACCCGGCGGGGAGATTCATAGTATCTATTGCCAAAGGTCCTGTTAACAACTGGAGCTCTGGAGTGATCAGGTTCTAAAGCCTCACGAAACTTCAGGTGTTAAAATTTTGAGACAGTGCCTTGTGGTATGTCATTGTCAGTCAATGCTCTCTATATAATGTGCTTTCCTTAACGTGAGGATAGAGAATAGGGTTCATATCCAGTAACTCCAGGCATAGTCTTTTGTCTATACTCTCTGACAAGACATTACATTCAGGAGAGCTGCGCTTGTATTTTGAACGTTCAGATTGAAAGTCCGAGCCTCTTATCCATGCTCACTGGAGCATGTCACACTACTTCTATCAAAGGCAAGGATGCTCTCAGAAATGGGCAAGCGAGCTTCACAAAAGCTGACAGCACTTTCCACAATTCTCAAAGCCTTTGTGTAGAACAGAGGGAAAAAAAATCATGATTGTCATATAAACAGATCAGAGGTGATTAATCAATTCAGGAGTAATGGCTGAGATCTCAGTTAGTTATGGAGGAATAGACAGCTTTCACTTATGACTTTGCCATCATCTAAATGAATTCTCTCTGGGAGAGTGCAATGAATATTATGTTAGAAAAATGTACATTGCATGAATTCCTAAGACCTAGTTTTCATCTCTGTCTAAATAAATGATATTTAAGACCTGGAGACTGACTGTGTGGTCTTCTAGACCCTCTTACCTCCCTTAGGGGTCAAATGTGAGGAGAGCTTACTGGATGTTGTATATGATTACAGGATACTGCTTTGCAGATTCTGCCATGTTTCACATGTTATCACTGTACGATTATTATGCCCACAGGATTGATAGCCTTTTGTGAGGTATTAAGAAATCAAACTCCAGTAAATATGTTCAAGAAGTTTCTATCTTGCCCTGGAGAAAAAAAAATGAGATTCTCATGTCCTATTGGAAGAAGAGATAAAATTCATCTCCATTTAAATTCAACTCAGAAACCATTTTAGAGTCTCTTGTCTCCAAAATGAAGAAAAAGTCCTATTTTGAGTGTCCATGTTCACCTGGATACTCAGCAATATTCAATGGCATGAGACATTTCAAACACGGTTTTCAGGAATGATTTCTAGACCAACTTTGGTCATGATGAGAATCAATTTTAGTTGGGACTGTGTCTGTCTGTAGGTGTCTGTGTGTATCATTGACTGTCCCTCTCAATCATTCTCCATCTCAGATTTTGAGGCAGAATCTCACTGATCCTGGAAATCACAGTTTTGGATAGGCTGACTAGTCATCATGTCATGGATAGTATAGGATCCATGGTACATGAACAGCCCAGTACATGCGCTCCTGGGTTATCCTGTATATGAATCCTTAGTTTGTATACTACCAGCTTCTCTTCAACCACCTGACATTGGATCCTCTTTTCCCTTATTTCTCTTGTTTACTAAGTGGGAAGCGTAAGTCTTACTTTCCATTGATAAATAAATGAGCAATGAATTAGAGTGACTAGGACAGGGTTTTGTAAAACAGAGCTCAGCAAGCTGTAAAACTCTTGCAGTGTGGGTGTTAAGTACTGTGCCAACCACCGCAATGCCTGACACATGCTTGAAGTTTCATCAGTGTCTATCAAATGAATGCTCTTTTGGGATGTGCATTGCATTGGCTCTGATATATATGCTGAGTCTGGCTGGCCCTTCCTCAGCCAGCACCAGGCAGCTCTAGAAACAGCATAGGAATATGTACTTAACTCGCTTATGCTCTGTTAGTCTTTGGCACTTTTCATACAAAAAATAATTTTTCTTTAACAATTTCTAGTAATGCATTAAATGAAATTACACTTGTTTGCCATGAACTAAGTTTCACTTGGATATTGTTAAGAAAGAGAAGAGTTCTAAGGAACTTTCTAATTTATAATAGATATCAATAGGTTGTTGTTGGCTTTTATTTTTATTTTTATTATTCTTTAATCTTTTTTTTTCAGTCCAGTCTTTATCCCCCTCCTGGTCTGCCCTCTTCTCATTCTGTCTCCAAGAGGATATCCCTACCCTCACACCTGCACCCCAGACCTTCCCACTCCCTGGAGCCTTAAGTCTTTCTGGGGTTGCTGGCTTTTAAGAAAGAAATCTTTACTATTCTTTAACATATTTATAATTCTTGGCTTCACTAACAAACACTAAATATTAAAACGAAACAACACATGGTTTTATTTTATTTTAGCATCTTACTCTATTCAGTCTTGTCAATTCTGTATATTTATGTGAATCCAGGTCATCTGAGGGCACATTCTGGGTCTGAATTATTCATTCCTTGTGAAACATGTAAATGAATGAGTTGAATGCACTCAAAGTCAAGTTTGCAGGAGCCTCTTGTGATGTTCCAGAAATAAATCCATTATATCACCTTCCAGCAAGCAGGTTCATTGGGACCAGTGATGATCATGTGCTAAAGCATTTCATTGACACTTAACCTTGATGCCATAACTATCAATAAAGACTAAATGTTATGTTACTCCCCAGCTTTCCAATTTGCCTTTACAAATCATCCTAATTCTGAGCCAGAGGAAAAACTGTTTCCCTTATGTATCAGTTTGCTTTGTTATAAAACAAATAGAACTTATCTTCTTGAAGCTTTGTGATCTAGAATCCTAAGATCAAGTGGCAACACGGATATGTGTTGGTGAGACTTTTTTTTTTCTAATTTGCAAACAGTAGCCTCCATACTATGTCCTTTTAATGAACAGATGAGGAAAAAAAATAAAAGAGGAAAGAGGAAGTAGAGGGGGGAGAAATAAGAAGGAGGGGGAAGAGGAGGATAAAGGTGAAGGAGTGGAAGGGTGGAGTGAAGGCATGTTTCTTTCCAAGGACATAATGATCTCAACCTGTGACCTCAACTCCTATTGCCCATCACAAGGACTCTAGTTCAAATACCAACACTTTGTACTTAAGGTTTCCTGGGGCTACAGAATCTACATGACCTCATTTTCCTGCTAAGGACATTTTACTTCAAGCATAGCAAGTAGCTTGCTGCAAGGGTTGACCAATTGTACACAGGAATGAAGCAAAAACTGGAACCCTTCAAAACCTCCCACTCCTTGATTCTGTAGTCTTTCTAGGGAAGTAAATTCTATAATTCTTCACTTTGTCTCCAGTTAATCCTCTTAACTTTGCACCAAATAACATAAATATCTCAACTGGGGGATATTTTTCTGTCATGAGTAATGGGACAGGTTAGTACCGGTTAGTTGGTTGAAGCTATAGTTGTTGTTTAACATGTGACAATACTTAACTTGGCCGATCCCATGAAGAATGGGGCAGACTAGGAATTCAACAGCGCTAGGGTTGAAAATCCCAGACACAGGCAAGTGAAGATACTACCTGTCTTGTTTTGTTTTGGAGCTTCCTTATCCATCAGGTGATCTTTTTTTTTTATTTTCTAAGTTTTTTTTTTTATTTACATTCAAAATCATTTCCCCTTTCCCGTTTCCTCCCTCCCGAAAGTCCCATCAGCCCCCTTCCCTCCCTCTTTTCCCCATTCAACCCCCTCTCGCTTCTCTGTCCTGGCATTCCCCTACATCCAGTCTTTCCAGGACCAGGGGTCTCTCCTTCCATCTTCTTGGAAATCTATTGATATGCAAATTGTGTCTAGGGTATTCCGAGATTCTGGGTTAATATCCCCTTATCAGTGACTGCATACCATGTGTGTTCTTTTGTGATTGGGTTACCTCACTAAGGATGATATTTTCTCCAGTTCTGACCATTTGTCTAGGAATTTCGTGAATTCATTGTTTTTAATTGCAGAGTAATTAAAAACAATGTGTAATTGTGTAAATATACCACATCTTCTGAATTCATTCCTCCGTTGAGGGACATCTGGGTTCTTTCCAGCTTCTGGCTATTATAAATAAGGCTGCTATGAGCATAGTGGAGCATGTGTCCTTATTGCATGCAGGTAAAGGCCCAGGAGTGGTATAACAGGATCCTCCGGGAGTGTCATGCCCAGTTTTCTGAGGAACCACCAGACAGTCAGAATGGCTAAGATCAAAAACACAGGAGACAGCAGTTGTTGGCGAGGATGTGGAGAAAGAGGAACACTCCTCCACTGCTGGTGGGATTGCAAGCTGGTACAACCACTCTGGAAAGCAGTCTCACGGTTCCATCAGGTGATCTTAAAAGGTAGCTGACCATCTCCAGAGGTTTGAATTCTCAGCCACCACTTAGCACTCAGAATTACTGCATACCCAACTGATGAGTTTTGTTCTAGTATTTTCCAATGTAAAAATCCTCTGTTCTCTGAACTTTGGTGGATTAATGTCAGCTTCAAAGGTAGTTGCCTCCAAACAGGAGAATCATTATGGAAAGAGGAAAGAGAAAAAATTATACAGAAAAGGCTGTCATACTATGAAAAAGGAGAATAATAATCAGAGGTAGAGGATAAGGAAGAGTGTTGAAAGAAAAGGGGAAAAGAAGGAAGAGGAGACTAGGAGGAAGATAAAGGGTAAGGGAGTATGTGGGGGGAAGGAAGAAGGGAAAGAGAGAAAAAGGTGAGAAAGTTAGTTTGGGATTTAGAACTTCTAACAATGACTAAAGTGTTACCATGGGAAAATTTAGTCTTTCTAAGCCCCAGTTTCCTTGTTTAGAAAGTGAATCTATTTCTATATATGTTGCAATATTGATTATTTGTATACAATTATGTATATAGGACAAGGCACCAAATTAAAGTTAACAACAATAATGGAAATAGTTATTAATGAGAAACATTCATTACTCATAAGGAATAATGCCCTATATTTATAATAATTATATTTCATATTTTTATTCATAGGTATATATTTACAGTAGCTATGTATTGTTTATAATAAAGTATTTTGTTTATCACTATGTATTTCATGCATTTAAAACTATAGTCAGTTGAAAGTGTTATTATGAGTAGAACCAGGTCACATTTCTGTGCCATCATACATTAGTAAACTCCATTTCAGCCCTGAGTCCAATGTTTCAGAGGGTTAAGTGATCTGCTCAAGAAGCAAGACTGGAAAAGTTCAGCCCTGGAATTCAAAGTCAAGTCAGATTACTTGTGATCTCCCATTTTCAGTTATGCTGTATTTAGCAAAGCAAGGCTTTAGAAATGGTACACGCATAAGTGCAGGAGTGTGGAAAGCTAAGGTAGAGCAAAGAAAGGGTCACTGATGTCCTTGCATAAAGACTGTGACCATGTGGTGCCTATTGCCTCCTTGGGTGGGGAGAAGGTGACCTGCTTGCATAAAGGGAGCATGTGGTACCAGAAATGTTCAAAAAGACTTGATTGACTGTCCTACTGGGTTAAACAGCCCCTGCCACAGGTCCACAGGAGCAGGGAAGTACGATGAAGTACTGCAGAGATGCTAAAGCAATTGTCCTCCATAGGACCTCCTATGTGACCCACTCTGTACAGAGTATCCATAGCCTTCCCCATGGCTTGCATTTAGCCCACACTGCTCTCTCATCTTCAGAGCATGCTCTGGGAGTATAGCTCCCAGGTCTCTGGTTAATTAGCCATCTAAGGGATGCAACTCCTAACAGGGTGTCACACTTTCTTTCAACTTTAAAGCCATTGTTCCCTCCCCACCAGGTATAGCTGACCTAGAAAGAAGCTGTATTGTGCCAATGCTGGGACTATTTATTAAGCAGCCTATTTTCTGCTCCAGGTCAACCAACAATGGAAGAGACAGTGCTGAAAGGGGTGACAGCTGCATGGAGAGAAGGTGAGTTAAGTCACCAGCTGGACAGTCATGACAAAGAGAGAGGGAGACAGAGAGAGAGAGAGAGAGAGAGAGAGAGAGAAGGAAGCCATGCGCAATTGATGGCATTCAAATTCAATAGTGCCATGTGCCTGGCAGAGGTCATGTGGTAAGACTGTCTCTCTCTCTCTCTCTCTCTCTCTCTCTCTCTCTCTCTCTCTCTCTCACACACACACACACACACACACACACACACACACACACACACAAACACACTGAATTCCAGTGAACTGTTTCTCTATCTTGACTCTCCTGCCTTCCTGTTGTACCCTGTCACACAGATGATGGTCTCCATCCTGAAATTGATGGTGAAGGTAGAATTTTAATCTATGGCTTCTCTGGGAGGTAAGCTATGCACACCACCCTTGTCCTAAACATGGCCTAAAATAGATTACCAAGGACAGGAGAAAATCACACAGGTACCATTTTTTTCTTGAGCATCTCACAAAAGACATCACTGATCTTCCTAGACTCCAGAACCTTAGTCTTTTTTCATGATAGCATAGTGAATAAATAAGATAAAAGAATGTAAGCTACTATTTACAAGAGGGGCTCACATCAGCCCCTGTGTGAGTGAAGTACAAGCCTGTGAAGTACAAGCACCCTAGAATTTCAATCCAGGAACTGAGTTGCTATAGAAAGTGAGACTCCCTGATTTATCCATTTATGCAATGGATGCAAGCAAATGCCATTGGACTGCCACCCTCTTGCTTCTATTGACTCACCCAAAGGGCAGAAAAACCATCTGTCTTGAGGAAAGACAAGTAACCAGACAAATGTAAGCAAGTGTCAGCAGCTGGGAGCTTATCAGGCATGTGCTAGAACAGCAAAACCAGGGTTGCAGATGGCACTGGCCACAAATACTCAAGGTGCTTCATTCATAGAAGTAGAAAGAACCAACTTTGATCAAGTCCTTGCTAGACAACAGTCCCTCTGTGCTTTTGTTTCTGTCTTGTGAGATTTAACCTTTGTAGTAAATTCTCACCATGTTATAAATACAAAGTGCTATAGGATTTCATGGTTCTCTTTAAGGGACAGAGACCTAATAACCACAAAGGTCCACCCATATTTAAATTCTGTGTAGACACAGGTTTCTGTCACAGAGACCCTGAGCCTCTACTCTATGCACCCTCCTCAGCATGCCTGAGTGTGAGACTTTTCTCCCACCCACAGAGAAATGGTTGTTGATTGAAAAATGACTGAGGAAATATAAACAGGGAGATAGAAAGAAAAATGGGAGATATAAGAGGGAGGAATCTATAAGTCCTGTCTAACATCTCCATTAATCACCTGACAGGGAAAGAAACAGTCCATTAATGAAATGTATGGTCTGTATTTGGAAGGTATTATAATCAATCACTCTCTAGGACAGTAGGCAACACTATTTGAACACACAGATTGTACAGAGAAACATCCAACAACTTATCCCCATTCAGTCCATTTGGAACTCCGACAAGAAGCTGCAGAAAGGCTGTTAGCTCAGCCCTGGAGCAAATTAACTAATGGAAGGCCTTAGCCAGGAGGAACTTGAGAAGAGAAAAGCAGACATGCATTTGACAGCAGCCTCGGAACTTTGCACGTTCAAAAAATGCCAGAGCTATTTCCAGAAGCAGTATAATTGTGGTGACATTTGATCAATGTGGGAGGAAGTGATAGATCCTTCTTTCAAAGAGCCTGGGGAGACCACACCCTGACACAGGCCTTATTTCCCAACCTTTAAATGCTAAGAGAATGTGAGTCTGAGCAAATAGCCAAGATCCTACTGAGAAATTGAGCGACTGCATTATTGCAGAAAGTGTGGAGAGTTTTTTCAAATGACAGATTCCCTAAGCATTCAATGAAACTTTTACTCTTATCATGGGGCTTCTAGTAAGAAACCCAGAATGCAAACTTTGTCCTGACTTACTTGTAACTGAGTAGGGTGATGGCTAGAATCAGAAGGAGAAAGAGGAAAACTTAAGAGCATGTAAGCCGCATCCAGCATCCAATGACCTGTCCATCTTCTCTTTCCACTGTTCTGTCCTTTGGAGACCTACTTCAGAGCATAAGATGAGAGAGAAGAAGATCTTTCCTATTTTTATTTCACCTCTCTTTTGCTTTTTATTTTGGGGTTTTCGTTTCTGGTTTTCAACACAAATACTGTGAGGTTAAGCACGTATGTGTCTCCTCGGTATCTTGATTACAAATCATTGGAATAAAATTCAGTGCCCCAAGTCAGAAATGGATAGACATTGTCCTAGGACAGTTTGTATAGATGGGGCATGAGAGTAAAGGCAAGCTGACACAGGGTCCTGTGGGAAGAGCAATAGATTGAGTACCAGATCCAAGATTTTTTCCCTCCCCTATTTCTGATATTCTCCTGCAAGAAAAGGGGTACCATGAGTATTTTAAATCTAGTAGTGAAGGAATGGATAGCTTCTTTGCAAGATTCAAATTGCAATTAGCTTATTTTTTTTTCTTGAGCTTTGAAGGATGGGTCTGATAAAGACATTCTTCAGTCATGAGGGTTCCAAAGTGTCTTACTCTCTGCACACTGTCCATTTGTGGGTCTCTGTGTTAGTTACCATCTAGTGCAAGGAGAAGCTTCTCTGATGAGAGATGCACTAAAGTACAACAATGTCATCAAGAATCATTTCACTGCTGTTTACTGGCTTGTATCCTACAGCTTGCTCACCCTGTTTTCTTATAGAGTCCAGAACTACCAGCCCAAGAATGACACTACCTACAAAGGGCTAGGCCCTCTCTCATTGATAATTAATTAAGAAAATGCCTTACAGCAGGATCTTATGGAGACATTTTCTCACTTGAGATTCCCTCATTTCAGATAACTCTAGTTTGTATGTGAAGTTGACATAAGACTAGCCAGCACAGCAGGTCTCTGTGCCAAGAAATACCTCAAACACCATAACTGTGGGTGCCTAGATGCCAGCACAAAAACACAAATGTGAACTATCAAGACAACAAGCCTCTTCCAGAAGTCAGCACTTTATTATAATAGTAGGCAGCACTCCTTCATAACCTCTGTATCCCCTGTCTCCAGGTTCCTACACTGTTTGAGTTCTTGTGATACGGAAGTCTAAGTCAAATAAACCCTTTCCTCCCCAACTCACTTTTTAGTCATGGTGTTGCATCAGAGCAATAGGAACTGTAACTGAGACACCTGGTCTAGTCTTTGATGGCTGGGTGTGTCATTCTTTTGTTGTGGTTTCCCCAAGTTGGGCCCTAGCAAATGTAATAGCTGTGGGGAACCTAAATCTCACACAAGTGGCTTTGAATTCCTGGTAGAAAGTGGTTATGTGTGTCAGTGAGGAGTCACAAAGAAATGAAGAACTAGAAAAAAAAAGATTGAAAATTGGTAGTAGAAAAAATGAAAGGAGTGTTGGGTTCACATCAAGAGGCCAAGTCCCAAAGTGATGAGGGTGGACTGTCTTGGAGGAAGTGTGGAGGTGGGCTGGCAATAAGTAGTCTGGGACTTGTCTGAAGAGTTAGGATGCCTCCTAGATCACCAATCACCTATCTGGGTCCTAGCCAACTGTATAGAACCCTGGAAGAGAGAAGTTTTCAAAAACCCTGGAAGAGAGAAGTTTTCTTGATTTTTGTGAGTTGCTCTTCCAAATACACAATGAAAATGTGGATTTCATGGGAAAGAAAATTGGGTTTCTATTAAGTTAACACCCATAATCACAAATACTGGTAACTTTGTTCTCCTAATTTTTCAAAAGTAGATTTTGTGTATTTTCTTGCTTAATACTCTACAAACAGCTCAATGTTTTAATTTAACTTCATACTGTAACTATAATTCAATTTAAAATTGTTAATTAAGTATTTAATTTAATTTAAAAATTATAATTACTTTTGCAAGAATGCAATCTAAGATAGTTTTTGTTGAAAAATGTACAATAGAAAGAAAAATGCATGCTTCTCTTTTAGTCAAAACTACTAAATAAGAAAATCAATGATCTAATATAGTAAATAATTTAAAAGTTTCAGTTTTCAAAGATAAGTGTAGAATGCTTGCCCACAAGTAAAGTCAAAGGTATGATTTGAATATTTCTTTTGTTGCTGTATTTCTTTTCAACAGTTTGAGCACCTGACCTGAGAGTAGAGAAATCATTGATATATACATGTGGGTCACCTGAGAAGCCTGAGGCAGGGACTCTTGAAATGAATGCTCCACCTAGTGTCTATAATTACACCATTGGATAGTCACTCTTCGACATTCTTTCTTGAAGTATTTAGTATATCAGCACTAACAGTCAGGTTTGGGGCCAGGAGATCTGACTCCATGATCAGGAGTGTGTTATAATCCTGTCCATTTCCATATACTATAGATTGATCATCCTCCTTGAAGCTCCATTATTATTTGTGCATACCTTTCTCCACCCCTTGCTTTCCTGTGACAGCCTGTGCAGATTTCTGGGTACAGTTCCTACAGGCTCAGTTGTCCTCTTCCTGCACATGCATCTGTTATTGTTATGTAAATGCTATTTAGCACTCTCGATTATTTGTGAGATACTTTAGGGAAAGGAAGACTGAAGAGTGCTTTACCTAGCTGGGTAACCCAGTTCTTCTCACATCTCTGGATGTTGAATAATTTGTTGTACTAAAGTCTGAGAGTCCACCAGAAGTTCTGCCTGCCTGTCTAGACAGCTTAACTGTTGTCAATACCTTAGTGTGGCCCTGATTCCAGGTGTGTAATTAGAACTCCATGAAGTCATGAGCAACTGCATCTAATTTTAAATATCAGAACTACAGTCATGATGCTTAGCAAAGACTCATTCTGTTTGGTATGAACTGTCAAGTAACAGTGATATTGCATCATTCATTCATTGACTAATGTATCTAAATTTAGGTAGAAAATAAAGTTTTATTTCAGAAAGTATATAATCCCAGTCACCTCATTTCTTACATTTTGTTGTGACCTTGTTAAATGAAATAACAGGATGAGTGTAGGAAAATATCATCCTGTATCTCCTTTTTCTATAGGATTGCCCATAGTCATAGCATATAAGTTGACAGAGTTCAGTTGGACAGTTTTATTTGGGCTAACTAGCCAGATTCTAAACAGTTTTAATGTCTTAAATCTGCTATACATGTTCACTGAGAGAAATTCAAAGACCACCCGCTATAAACAGAATGTAGGTAAAAATGTCTGATTATCTGCGATACATTTAATTAGTGCCCAAAGACATAAAACAAAATCCCCCAAACAATGATCTAACAAAAGTATATCAGAAAATAACAATAAAAACAATGACAACAACAACAATAACAGCAAAAATAATCAGCCAACCAACAACAACAACAACAATGGACACAAAAATATAAAGCTATGACGATTACTTCAGGACATGGAGGCTGAGGTGCAGGGATTTAGGAAAACCTGTTTGTCCAAAGCCTGGAAAAGAAGAGGGGTTCCATGTCTCCCAGACACAAAGCAGCCAATGACAATATCAGTGCTGAGAATTTGCTGTGAGGCATGGACCCTCAAGTGTTTGCTGGAGTTCTTCCATTTGCTCCCGTAATTGTGAGGGATCATTCTCCTCCCTCTCAACATGAAGAAATGAGGGTTATGAGTGCTTTTTTGAATGGATAACAGCTGATGAGCAAAAACGTGTTAAAACACAACCTCTTGCTACTCACTCACAAACTCTATATGCTCATATGTATCTGGAAAATGTAAAAACTTCTGGAGCTCAAAACCCAGAATGATTTAAGAACTGATAGGACAGAAGAATTTCTACATAGAAAATCTGCAATGAACTGCCCATATTGAAAATCTTTCTATTGTTAAATTTCTGGAAAAATTATAATGACAAACACATTTTGTATAAATGATCCATTTGCTATCAGAATAAAAGAGCATTTTTTTTTTACAATACCTGTCTATGCCTAAAAAAATGTGTGTGTGCTACTGTTCTAGATGAATGTCTCTGGTGTGCAAATTGTCTTGCTCTCTTGTGGATCCTGAGAACACGCAGATTATTCTATCTAATATGGAAGCATGTGTGATTATCTGCAAAGTGTTCCCAAGTGTCCTGTAAGCATGGTTTATAAGGCACCATATGAACAGAGCCTGGCGGTGAGAAATGGCGAATGTCTATCTCACAGGTTAACAAGGCTGTGTGGAGTCATCTTCCTGGACAGACTATTTGCCTTCCTGCTATTCTCATTTTATTATTAGAATTACAATAATAATATGAAGCATTTTGAAATTTGGTCCCAAGACACCAAGATCGCTTGGAATTATGTGCAACATTTTGTATAGTACAGACTATTCTTGTCTCAGCACAAAGCTCACAAAAAAACATCACAGGTTCCTATTGAAGAAGTTTATGAAGCAATATGTGGGTTTAACCAAGTTCCAAGAAGATACACACACACACACACAAACACACACACACACACACACACACACACACACACACACACACACACACGCAAGTGAGTGCACATGTCCTTCAAAGCTTTTCCTGGGCCTTTACCTGGGAATTAAGCATAGTGACCAGTGAACTCAGATAATAAACGACCTTAAGGTCTGATCATTTCTATTCAAATGCCAGGCACATGGTACCCATTTATGTGACCTTGCAGAAGGCAGTCAAAACCCATGTGTCTCAGTTGTGCCACCTGAAAAATGGAAAAATTAAAAACAAAGAATGTGTATTGCTTGTGGGATTAAAGGACTTACTGAAGGAGATACATATTATCCTGGTATCTAATAAACATGTCATCAGGAGCAACTATCATGCTTTAATTAAAGGGTGCATCAAAGTGTGCATTCTGAGAAGGTCCCAGAAATGGTGGTTTTCATCACCAGACATCTTTAGGTACATTATATGCTGAACTGCGTCATCTGAATTCATAGGTCAAAATTCCAACCCTCAGACTTGAGAGTGTGGTTAGTTTTGAAGATGGAGTGATGAAGTGAAAATTTCTGGTTTTGTTGGAAACTCAATTATGTCATGAAGCTGTGTTTTGAGAGAACCTTTTGCTGAGGAAGACATTGAGAAGACGTATGATGTTTGGAAAAAAATTTAAGTAGAACCCAACAGACAGTGAATGATGCTCTTGCATTGGTTCGCCTTGCAACACTTTGCTGGTCTTCATTGAAGATGCTCTTGACTTGGTACATCTTGCAATGCTTGGCTGGTCTTCACTGATCTTGCTTCATAGAAGAAATGTTCCTCATAGTATGCTGACTGCTACTTGCTACCTTCATGGGCTAGTGCCAATTCAGCAGAGCCTCACAGTTTCTTCTGGGTAGAACCATACTACTGATTCCTGCTTGGTGCTTGTGGATTGAATTGAACTGGTGCTACTGATTCATGTTTGGAATTGCCCCCAAGAACTACTTCTGGAACAGGTCCTCATGCTCCAGTTCATATTAACTTTCTTCTCCCCTACTTGTGGTCAGTGGGCTAGAAGGAAAGTTGAAGCATTTGAGAACCCTTAGTAAAGTACGTTTTGAAAATCTAACCAATAGGGTGATCAGGGTGTAGGAGGACCTTAAATTGGGCCCCAATCCAAGATAATTTATGTCTTGTAAGCAGAGGTTAGGAAAAAGAGATACCAGATACTTATATACTGAGGAAATGCCACTTGCACTCTAGAAGGCAGGGAGCAATGTTGACCTGCTTCTCTACAATCTTACAATCCTGAGAAAGATAGTACATTATTTCACAGTCTGGTCCCCTGGAGAAAAATCAAACCTAGGACACCAAGATCTACAAAGTAGTTTTTAATTATTTTACTGGAAAAAATGTACTTATATGGAGAAGTATAAAACAAGAGTCCAGAGTTGCCTTGGAAATGAATGTGCCACTTATTTTTATCTTCTTAATTAAAATAATTCTAAGAAAAATCTAATAAGCATGCACTAATTTTAAATCGAGCTTTTTTTCTTAGATTTCCAGATGCTCCACACTTTGGAATTTGGGCACATGTTTCACTTATTCTTTGCTCTTTTGTGTAATGTCATATTATGAACTTAGTGTGTTTTTGCATTCAGCTTCTAATAAACATTTGGGTTGTTATCTGTCCTATATGTATTGATAATGAATACTCTTCGGCAGTCCTTTTCATACTCTGCCCCATGTTCCTTGATTCTCTAGAGAATATACTTAGGAGTGGGTTTGAGAAATCACTAGAGAAAATAAAGAATTTTCCTAAGAGATTATTCAAATGTATTCCTTTCTTCAACATGGGAACTCTTCATGCCAACATGACAGTATCATTTCTTCTCTTTTATACGTTGTTAGGTATGTACTTATATGTCTTTCTGGTTTAAAATTTAATTTACTAAGCGATAATGAGATTAAATGTATTTTTAATGTCTTACAGACAGACATAGGAAATTCCCTTTAATCAGACATCTTCATATGTCTTAATTTTTCTGCTGTACTGCTTATGTTTGTTGGTGAATAGGAGACCTTGATAGATTTTTGAAGCAAGTTTTTTATTAGTTATTCATTGGAGTATGTTTTCCCTTTGTGGATCTTAGTTTTTTTCCTTCAATTTTTAGTCAGGTTTCTTAGTGGTAGAAATGCTTAATTTTAGCATATTTTGTTTTATCAATTCTGCTTCTTTCTGTATCACATTAAATAAATGATTATCTGCCCTGATTATATTAAGACATTCTCCAAGATTATACACTATTGATAGTGTTTTTTTAAAAATCTTTTACATTAGATTTTTGGAGATACTGGAGTTCCACCGTTTCCACTCTCATGGATGCAGAAGCATCTTGCCCTGCGACATGAGTTAGCCAATGGGAATAGAGTATGATCATCATATAGAAACTTGTGGTATGATCTTCTTTCTACCTAGCCCATTTTTGTGAGCAAGCATGGACAATCAGAGAGCTGTTGCAGACCATGTTGGAGATGACCTATACCCTGAATACAATAGAAATCCCTGTTGGACTCATAAGAATATATCATCATAATATGGCTCCAAATATAAGGTGATCTTTGATACATCATTATGGATATAGGCAGGTGGTAGCCCACCTGAGCCCAGCATTTTGTGAACTATGGCCTATTAAGAACATTTATATCCTCCTAGCCTTCAACATCACCAAAACTGCAGCATGCTTTCTAAGTTGTCTTTTCCAGCAGAGAAATATGGCCTAAAATAGAAGCAGTCAAAGGTATTTGAGTTCCCGGTCTTTTCTTGAATTTGTCTTGTTAACTTTTACTACCTTGATCATTCTGTGATGTTGAAGATAACATTTTAAAGACACATTTTACTATTAAAGGCAGTTAGGGCTTATACCACCACAAAGGCTAGCACAGAGGGCTTCCTTCCATCCCTTCTGTATACTTGTAAACATCACCTACTATCGTTATCCCTGACCAGAGTAGTCCATTTGTTACAAATGATGAACCTATGTGAATATATCAATTTCTGTCAAAGGCTACAGTTTCCTTTAGGGTACAGTTTGGTATTAAATATTCCAAGGGATTTAAAGAATGTTCAGTGAGGTACTTGTGCCACTGTACTTCATACAGGCAGGTTTTAGAGTCTTAACCTCTCTATCCCTCTAATGCCCTGGCCTCTGGCAACCACTTGTCTTTCTCTTATCTCTACTCCCTTGATGTTTATGGATTGTTCTGTTATTGTAAACATATATAACATAACCTTATTAGATTTCTTTTTCTCATTTAGACAGACACATTTAAATTTCTTCTACATATTTTCATGGCTTGATATCTCATTTCTTTGCAGCATAGGGTATTATTAGCCTCATTTCTTACAATTTTATATGCATTCTTTATTCACCCAAACTATTGCTTCTTACTGTCTCTTTTATTTATTTCTAGGACACCATGATATATTCTCAGATTTCTATGTTTTTATGAAAAGTCTGTACCCAGAATAACTTCTCAGTGTTTTCTATTGGGTAAGTATAAAAGTTTAGTTTTAATGCTATGTTACCATTGATGATCCCACTGCACTCATGGGCAGAATTTCTTCCTATATTATGTACTTTTCATTTTGAACATCTTATTATATTAGTGGCATTTTGTTTTGATTGCTTTGACTTAAAGCTATTTCCCTATGGGAGCTATGTTTTATTTTTTTTTTTAATTTAGTTATGACTCTTAGCATGGAGACGTTTTCCTCGGAGATGCTTAATGTATATTCATGGAATAAATGTAGAGGAAAGGAAAGGCAACCAAATAATCTTTCCTGTTGTCCTATTTGGAAAAGTATGCTTTTAAAAATTATTAATTGGCTCAGTATATCACTTTCTCATATTATCTGTATTTTGTTCTACAAAGAAATTCCTGAATTATTTTGAAGGTACTAGTCAACATAATATTAATAATACCTATTTTTAAAAATTTCCTAAGTAATGCTTTTTTGGTTATCTGGATAACTGGGAAAAAGTAAAAGGCCAAACTTAAGCCAAACTACTACTACTATTATTGCTACTACTACTTCTTATTGTTCCTCCCCCTCCTTCTCCTTCTCCTCCTCCTCCTCCTCTTCTTCCTCTTCCTTTTCCTCTCTTTCTTTTCCTTCTCCTTCTTCTTCTCCTTCTCCTCCTTCTCCTCGTCCTTCTTCTCCCTCTCCTTCTTCTCCTTCTCCCTCTCCTTCTTCTCCTTCTACTCCTTCTTCTCCTTTTCCTCCTCCACCTTCTCTTCCTTCTCCTTCTCCTTCTCCCTCTTCTCCTTCTCCTCCTTCTCCTTCTTCTTCTTCTTCTTCCTCTTCCTCTTCCTCCTCCTCCTCGTCCTTGTCGTCGTCGTCGTCCTCCTCCTCCTCCTCCTCCTCCTCCTCCTCCTCTTCTTCTTCTTCTTCTTCTTCCTCCTCCTCCTCCTCCTCATCGTCCTCATCCTCCTCCTCCTCTTCTTCTTTCTCCTTCTCCTCCTCGTCCTCCTCCTTGTCCTCCTCCTCGTCGTCGTCGTCCTCCTCGTCCTCGTCCTCCTCCTCCTCCTCCTCCTCCTCCTCCTCCTCCTCCTCCTCCTCCTCTTCTTCTTCTTCTTCTTCTTCTTCTTCTTCTTCTTCTTCTTCTTCTTCTTCTTCTTCTTCTTCTTCTTCTTCTTCTGCATACTCCCAGTAACATAAAGAAAAGTCAATTTCTCAGAGAAATCAAAGCAGTGAGTTAGAGGGTCAGTATTTGGTGGCAGTGAGGGAACCCAGGAAGTGACAGAGTTGGAGCACATACAGCAAGAAGAGTCTATGGGTGCAGCAATGTGGTAGAAATGAGTCTCCTGAGGTGGGCAGCGTGAGCTGAGGTTATATGGTGTCATTCCTGCTGCTGAATTTGAAGGTATCAACAACTAAAATGAGAAGGGCAGTGGGACCAAAACCACGCAGGCTTCTCTCTGCATCTCATGCTCTGGTCTGATGAAAGTGAGCTTGCCTGAAACTTGATGGAAGCCAGGGGTGTGGAAAGCAGGTGAGTTCCTTTGCTTCCTTGATAGGAAAAGGGACTAGAAGTGAAGACCTGGCCAGGGACTTTAGCTCCATTTGATGCTTACTCTTATTAACAACTTTTTGCTGTTAATATGGGTGACTAAATTCATGTCTTATCCCCTGTTAGAGGAGGCCTTATCTCTCTTCTCTTGCCTAAGCAAAGCATCTCAAGATATATATGGAATTATTTCTCCAATGTCTCTGGGCCTGAGTAGATCTCATTCCCTAGGTTAGAGACCACATTCCTCTCTCTGCCTCCCTAATTTTCTGTGTCTTAGAAAGGTATAGAAGTCATTCCCTATTGCCTAAATACCAGGATGAGTAATACCCTCCCCTAGTCACTCTAATCCCCAACCTCTCAGAACTCATTCAGAGTTCCTTTATCAGAATCTCAAGTCTTGAGCAGAAGTCACTACCCAGATTAATGCCACATTGCCTTTCTCCAGCACTTTAGCTGTACATTCTCAGGACCCATGTGGAACCTGCTTCCCACAGCCTCAGTCAAGTTTGCTCTCTGAGTTATACATTCTGTCTTCAGTATTCCATCATACTAACACCCCATGTCCCGGGACCTCATTTCCCCAGAGGCCACACCTATCTCTGGAAGCCTAACCTTCCCCTCACATGAACCAAGAAGACTGCCCTCATGCTCCTAGGTCAGAGGTTATATTCCATCACCCTTTTTCATTCTACTTCTAGTACCATAGGCCAACTGTGGTGTCTCTCTACTTCTTAGATCAGAATTCACTAGATGCCTTGCAACTGAACTGCCAGATTGTCAATATCTGCTTCAAGTGCATGCTTGCCTTTCATGTCAGAGACCACACATCTGGCACTCCTGTCAACCCACCCTTCTCTCTGCAGACTCATGTAGAATGCTGATTCCTTAGATCAGAGGTTACATAGTCCTCTCTCTGAGCTGGGGCCACTTCAGCCATCACATTCAAGCATCAGTACCCAATAATCCCTAGATTTAACTTCAATTATTTTTGAGCTGACATAAAACTAGCCACATGGGATTAACAGCAAGCAGAGACTCAATGGCCATATGATAAGTGAATATGTCATATTGTTTAAACAATGCTTCACTGGTTTTCACTAAAGGCAACAACCAATGGAAGATATTCAGGTTCCATTGCGAAAACAGAGGCAACACTGCATGGCAAAGCAATAGATTTTATCCAAATACCACAAATCCTAAGCCAACTTTTAAATATTCACTCAGTCATTGATAATTGCTACTCTCTGCCTAGTCAAAAAAAAGCCTTCTCATTTCAGTGAATAGAGGTAGATACAGAGATTCATAGTGCTGAGAATAACTTATTAAATTCTTACCATAAACAAGATATTTATATCAGTTCCTGACCCTTGACTCAGGAAACACTATGGAAAAGGGGGCAGAAAGAATGTAGCAGCATGATCCAAGAAGAGCTGAAATGTTGTCTCTGGACAAGACATAGCCATTGCTGCCATGAACTCAAAACGGCTGGCTGCACTAGGCAAACATATGACTGGCCCTAACAATAATTATTTATGTCTGAGACAGAGGCACAGAGGGTTTGACCCTTCCTAACTATTGACAGGTTTGGGGTGGTAGAGAGGGAGGTTGGATGAGGGTGGGAAGAAGATAAAAGCAGGTGGTGTGAGAGTCATTAGAATATATTAGATACATGCATAAAATTGCCAAAAAGTAAATTTAGTTAATAAAATCAAAGACACATTCAGCATGATTACTGGTGAATTTTACATGTTGATAACAGCCATGAATTCACCAATGTAGTCACTAAGACCCTGGGGTTCTCTTCATCAAAATTTCTTAGTTACAAGTTACCTTTCTTGGATGCTGGTGAGATGGCTCAGCAGGAAGAAACACTTGGCATCAATGCCAAGTCCAATGACCTTTATTGTATCCCTGAAATTCACATGATAGAAGCTGACTTACTTCACTATGTTTTCTGCTGACCTCCCTACATATGCTGCTGCACATGCATGCATACACACACACACACACACACACACACACACACACACACACACACACCCCACTGAATTTCTTAGTAGATAAACAGAATGCTATTGGTATTTACTAGTTCTAGATCCTTCAGCTTTTGCAAATTAGGATTTTCAAAGAATTTGCCGTTTGTCTCTATGTATCTAAGTATCTATGCATCTTTCCATACATATGTGCACAGTATGGTTCTATCTCAATTTTGGCCACAGTAGAATGTGTGAGCTGCTCCCATTTCCTTGGGCTTCATAACTTGTGCTTCCTTTCTGTTTTAGATTTTCAGAAGGTATATCCATTTTATGCATCTCGTTGAAGAATGTGCAACAACACCTAGTAAACAAAGTGAAAAACTTTAAAGATGCTAATACTGTGGTGAGATTTAGAAATATGAGTTATTCATAAGAAAAATGCTAAAATATTAAAAAGAATTACAACGAAGGGGTCCAAGATTGCATTTATTCTTGGTAAACATCCATGCCACTTTATCTTTTTGAAGTATGTGTCTGTGTTAATTTGAATATAAAAATGAAATTCAATTAAGAGATGGATCTGAGAAGTACCTCCCTTATAGGTTGTTGTAAGAGTACGATAAGATACATCATGAGCAAGCATAGAGCAAAATACAGGAATTCAATAAATGATAGTCATTTTATCTGAAGTTTTTTACAGAATATCATTATAAAAACATTAATGCATTTCCAAATATAATGAGAACATTTCACCTCCCAAACATATTATATGCTGTTCATTTATCTTTGTTGTTTTATTTCACTACATACATAATTTTACATAGCAGAAAAAAATAGCACATGGGTGTGCTTATACTTGTGAGCTTTGGATCAACTAAAAGTCTTGTGTTTCTTTAACTATAGTTAGGGCCTTATACTATATTTGATCAGGGTCACACTTTTTGAAAATATTGTAGTTTTAATATGTAGTAATTGGCTATGTTTATACATCAGTGTGAAAATGGAATAATGGAATATATATATATATATATATATATGGTGTGATGCCTGCTTCTGGGGAATTACTATAGATATCTCCTGGACCATACATCATTCCTTTGTGTCAGGAGCATTACAAAACCTATCTATTTCCCATTTTGAACATTCAATTTATTGTTATCAGTCATCATTATCATACTGGCAGTGATGCAATTGGTCTATTTTTATTGTTGTTGTTAGTATAGTAAATGGAATTTCAATGACATTTAAAAGTATATAGTGATTTGATACTGGAATACTTGTCTTCACTTAAAATCTCAGAAGTGTGATTGTTGTGGATTTGTATTTTTTTTTTCTGAAATGATTTCCATATCAGTTTCCAAAGTCGCTTTATCAATTTACATTGCAAATGTTTCTGAGTGCAATGGCTGTAGTGGCATGCCCCATTGTGATCATTTAAATATCATGGTAAATTCAGGATTTTTTTTATTTTTATTTATTTATTATTATTATTATTGATATTATTATTTTTGGTTTTTCAAGACAGGGTTTCTCTGTATAGCCCTGACTGTCTGAGACTCGCTCTGTAGACCAGGCTGGCCTCAAACTCAGAAATCTGCCTGCCTCTGCCTCCCAAGTGCTAGGGTTAAAGGCGTGCGCCACCACCGCCCGGCTTAAATTCAGGAATTTAATAAAGATTATTTGCTATTTTCAACCCAGAAAACTGAACAGCATAACTCAGTGAACAAGGCCTGTTTCCTTGGAAATTAGTATCTGAACAAATGTACATATTTTTGTGACTTTTAGCTAAGAACTACAGTTCTCTTCCCTTACTCAAAATTCTGACTTTCTTAATGGGGGGTTCCAAGATCCAATTTACACAAAGAAAATATATAGTACATTGTTTTGTTTTTCCCCTCTTGTTTTCCCTAAGTTCTGGTTTGGGTTGAATGTGACCCTTTGGTCCTGACTGTATTATGTCACATCACATTCTCCCTACATCATATTACCTACCTGTCACTCAATTTATCACTATCTTTTGATAATTTCTGCATTTACAAATAGTTTTCCTTCAGTCTTGTTATAGAACCCAACACTTTTTTTTTAAATGTGCTTTAACAAAAGAGGAAGTAAAAGAAAAATGAATTATTCAAGTCATTTTGTAAGGCCAATAAAATCTTGATAACAAAGCTGGATGGTGACATTAAATAGATGAAAATTATAGACCAATCTCTTATCAAAATAAATATAAAATTGCAAAGAAATTATCAGCCATTTAGGTCTCACAGAATGTATGATGTAACACTAATTCCTCATTAAACAATATAAAAAAGTTGACAAATAAATATCAAAATATAAAACCAATTGTATGGGTGTCCAAACTGTTAAAAACAACAAAATAAAAGCAATGCAAAAAAAAAATGTGGCAATTATATTCTTATCTTAATAGAGATAAACAATGTGTTTAATAAGCTTCACATATATTTGTAGCTAACAGACAAAACAGAACATTTTAACAATATAATCTACAACACCTTTAAATAAATAAGTATACATCTAGCATATTTAACATACTCCATGGTGAATTTTAAGTTTCCTCCTGCAATCTGGAATGTAATAAGATGTAGGCATTCCATCATAGAATCTCTTCATTATTTTTATTGGAAGTCCTAGCCAACGCAATAAGAAAATAGACATAAATATATTGTTGAACATTGCTACCTAAGTAACAAATTGATGACCTGCCCTGATCATGCCTGCCAAGTCACCCTGAAGAAAGACAGCCGAGGACCTGTACTGGCCACATCTACCTAGATGGCCAGAAGAAGGGCATCTAAGCACCTGTTGTTAGTACCACTATGGTGGATGAATATGTGATGGAGAAATGGGAAAGATGGAATTAACAGTGGAGAGATGGAAGAAAGAATGAAATCAAGGGATTTGTTCACTGTGCAGAAAGGTGGAACTGGAGACTCGATGGAGGTACAGAACAGATAGATAAGAGGAGGTCATGGCTAAGGTCCAGGCTCCTTCCAAGGGCTAGGTTCAGGTCCATGGTCCTGTTGCATCTAGTGTCTCTGTTGATGTCTACGGCCTGAGTTACCACCAAAGGCCAAGCAGATGTCTATGGTTTGGGCTACCATGGTCTGGGCTGCCCATGAAGACAATGGATATCTAAGGTTGGTGCTGCTGAATAGGAACACACTGATTTGAGCAGGCTGTATTGCACCTGAGGCTATGTGGACATAGCCAAGACTGCTGCTGGGGGCTGTGACTGGCTTTGTGGTCCTATGGCATCCAGGGACTGTGTTGATGTCCCAGGTCTATGTTACTATCAGTCTGCCATGAGGTGACTTGGGAGAGGCAGAGATGCTCCACCATAACCTCTCCCCTAATGTGTGAGGAAGAAGAGCTGGCCGTGAGTGTAGGAGAGCTGGCTCGGCCCCTCAGGGCCTGCAGCACATGGTAAAATGAGCCCTGAACCTGATCTGGGCAGCACAGTAGAGCTGGCTCTGGTAGTGGGTGAAGATGTTGAGCCAACCAGGAGGACGTTAGAGCAAGAGAGATGACTACCTGTGGTAGTTTGAATAACCTTGGCCCCTGGGAAGAGGCACTATCAGGAGGCCTTGTCAGAGTAAGTGTGGCCTTGTTGGAGGATGTTTGACACGGTGTAGGCAGGTTTTGAGGCCTCCTGTGCGCAAGCTCAACCCAGTGTGGAAGAGCGCCTCCTCTTGGTTGCCTGAAGAAGACAGTTTTCTTCTGGCTGCCTTTGGATCAAGATTTAAAACTCTCAGCTCTTCTAGCACCAATATCTTCCATATTCTAGGATGTCCCATTAACTCCCACTTAAAGCATTCCACTGCTTTTCAAGTCTAAAGTCCCCCAAATCTTCAGTCTTCAAACTCATAGTCAGGACAGTCACAGCAATACTCGAGTCCTTAGTACCAACTCTGGTCTTAGGGTTTCCATTGTTGTGAAGAGACACAATGATCAATGCAACTCTTACAAAGGGCAGCATTTAATTATGTCTAGCTTACAGGTTCACAGGTTCAGTCTATTATCATCATATCTGGAAGCATGACATACTGCAGGCAGACATGGTGCTGGAGGACCTGGAGAATTCTATAGCTTGATCCAAAGGCATCCAGGAGGAGGCTCTCTTCCACACTGGGCAGAGCTTGAGCATAGACGACCTCAAAGCCCACCTATACCATGTCACACTTCCTCCAACCAGGTCACATATACTCCAACAAGGTCACACCTCCTGACAGTGCCAATTCCCATGGGCCAAACATATTCAAATTACTACACTGTAATATTGGGTGAGCTAGCTAGGCTGTGCCTTAGAGCTTGCCCTGATGGTGAGGGCAAAGGAGAGCTGGTATGTTGACTAACTCAGCTACCTCCTATTGCTTTTACCAATTAATCAGTTCAAATCATCCCTGCGGCAATGACATATTCCTTACATATCCCTCGCCAATGTTCTGGATTCCTGAGTGAAACACACACACACACACACACACACACACACAGAGAGAGAGAGAGAGAGAGAGAGAGAGAGAGAGAGAGAGAGAGAGAGAATCTTTTATTTTAATATGCCTTAAACCTTAAACAACTCAATGGCTGGTCCACTCTCAAACCTCCACAGGGCTAATACCTCCCCACCAATATTCCTGAGTTATTACTTACTAAAATCTATATTCCATCATTGTTGCCCTAGACCCAGTCAGGGTGGAGTCTGGGGCTGCTCTTCCTGGACCTTATGTGATTGTTATACTTTCTCTTCTGCAGCTCTCAGGCCTGGCAAATACTCCTTTCCTGGCATGGCAGCCCTATCCTCCCCTTACTCCTTTCTTTCCCTTGCCCAGGACCTAAAAGTCCTGCTTCTGTCTCTCTACCCAACTATTAGTCTCTGACAACTTTATTTACTGATCAAAACCAACTGGGGTCAGGAACCCTTAAAGTGAGCATGCTCATGTGATTGAATCCCCAATTGGGGGCCCAATTAACATAATACAAGCACTAGACCAAATCCATAACAACTTTCTAGAACCAGATCCAGGGCATTGAGTTGGCCTATCTCAACATCTACCTCATCTGTAATCTGCTGGCATGTGTGAAAGGATAGGCCCTTCAGATCCTGTGTGTGTGTATATATATATATATATATATATATATATATATATATATATATATATATATATATATATGTAGTTTAGCAGAAGCCAAAGGTGTGGACAAAAGAGTATACTGTATGAGACACTGTGGCACAGTACAGCTTCCATGACAAGATTTTTTTTATTATTCTATCTTATGTTATTTCCTTTGGTGGGAAGAGATTGCAAGGGTGGATGGAGGGTGAATATGAATGGACAGGGAGATGAGTGGGATTGGAACACATAATGTATAATTCACAAAGAATCAATGAAAAGTTAAAACGTATGAAAGAAAATACTGGTATTATTTGTAGCAAACATATCTGAATAAATATTATGCAGAAAAAAATATGAACCATTTAACAGAATTAGTACATTCAGCCAATTCTCTGTCTAGAAGATAATGAAATTAAAGTTAAAAGCTATAATTAATAGGAATACCTAAACCACATACATAATATGTTAGGTTTTTTCTTCTCTCAAGTTTAAATCCATCTGTTTTAACATGTATTTTGACTCTGTAAATCACAATTCAGATGTTTCTTTTGATTTGTTAATTATTAATCTTCATTGACAACTAGTGTGCATTTAGAATCCTTTGGGAGATACCTCTGGGTAATTCTCTGGGGGCATTTGGGAAAAGTATAGCAGAGGAAGAATAAGACCAACTCAATGTATTTGGCTGGTAGTAACCTATGAGCCAGTGTCAGGGACTTGGACTTCTGCTACTTGTTGGCCTAGTAAGCTGTTATCAAGTTGATATTGCACACGCCTGCCATCAAGCCATATAAGCCACCTGTATCTAAGCTTTTGCCACCATGGTGGACTGTATAACCTCAAACCATGAGCCAATATAAACATCTCCTTTCTTCATTTGTTTCTTTTTTTTAATTTTGTTTTGTTTTGTTTTTTCTGGTTTATTTGATTGTTTTGGTTTGGTTTTGTGGGGGTTATTTTTTGTTTGTTTATTTGTTTTTTGTTTTGGTCTGGTTTGTTTGGTCATACAGAAAAGTAATCAGAGGTAAGTCATGACTTACACTGTCGTCTGTGTGCTGGGCCTTTGCCTCTTTAAGAAATTCTCTTCTAGCATTTTCTCCCAGCAACTGAGCAGGCAGGCAAGTACAGCCAGGAGCACAGGGAACTCAGGAGTGGCAGAGCAGCTGAGACAGGGACCATCAGGGCTCCACCTGCACCCAGGAGCTTGGCAGCACCAAGGCCTTCTGTGCACCATATTCTACCTGAGAAGAACTGGTCTACAGGGAGTGATTTGACTCCTGATTTGGAGGTGAGACTGCCATTTTCTCTCCAGCGACTGAACAGGCAGGTACAGCCAGGAGCACAGGGAACTCAGGAGTGGCAGAGCAGCTGGGACAGGGTTCTTCTGGGCTCCACCCGCACCCAAGAGCTGTGCTGAGCCACAGCACTCTGTGCCAGGGGAGAGCCGGTCACCCAGGGGTGCTGAGACAGGCTTGCAAGCCCACAGGAGGGACAAGCCAGAGACACCAGGACCAACTAACTGCAGAGATAATCAGATGGCAAAAGGCAAATGTAGGAAGATTACCAACAGAAATCAAGGCAACATGGCACAATCTGAATCCAATTTGTCTACCACCGCAAGTCCTGGATACCCTAACACACCAGAATAGCAAGATTTGGATTTAAAATCACAGCTCATGATGCTGATAGAGGACTTCAAGAAGAACATAAATAATTCCCTTAAAGAAATACAGGAGAACACAGGTAAACCGGTAGAAGTCACTAAAGAATTACAGGAAAGCACAACTAAACAGGTGAAGGAATTGAATAAAACCATCCAGGATCTAAAAATGGAGGTTAAAACAATAAAGAAATTGCAAAGGGAAACAACTCTGGACATAGAAAACCTAGGAAAGAAGTCAGGAGTCAAGGATGCAAACAAAAACAGAATACAAGAGAGAATCTCAGATGCAGATGATACTATAGAAAGCATAGACACAACAGTCAAAGAAAACACAAAATGCAAAAATCTCTTAACCCAAAACATCCAGGAAATCCAGGACAAAATGAGAAGAATAAACCTAAGGATTATAGGTATAGAATAGATCGACGATTTCCAACTTAAAGGGCCAGTTAATGTCTTCAACAAAATTATAGAAGAAAATTTCTCTAACCTAAAGAAAGAGATGCCCATGAACATACAAGAAGCCTACAGAACTCCAAATAGATTTGACTAGAAAAGAAATTCCTTCTGTCACATAGTAATTAAAACACCAAAATGCACTAACCAAAGAAAGAATATTAAAAGTTGTAAAGGAAAAAAGGTCAAGTAACATATAAACGCAGGCCTATCAAAATTACACCGGACTTCTCACCAGAGATTATGAAAGCCAGAAGAGCCTGGGCAGATGTCATACAGAACCTAAAGGAAGACAAATGTCAACCCAGGCTACTATACCCAGCAAAACTCTCAATTACCATAGATGGAGAAACCAAGGTATTCCATGCCAAAAATAAATTTACACAGTATCTTTCCACAAATCCAGGCCTTCAAAGGATAATGAATGGAAAACACCAGCAAAAGGAGGGAAAATACACACTAGAAAAAGCAAGAAATTAATCTTTGCTTAACAAACCAAGAAGAGATCCACACAAATAACTCCACCTCTAATAACAAAAACAAGAGGAAGCAACAATCATTTCTTAATATCTCTTAATATCAATGGACTCAATTCTGTAATAAAAAGACATAAACTAACAGATTGGATACATAAGCAGGACCTAACATTTTTCTGCATACAGGAAATTCACCGCAGGCAAAAAGACAGACACTACCTCAGAGTAAAAGGCTGGGAAACAATTTTCCAAGCAAATGATCCAAAGAAACAAGCTGGTACAGCCATTCTAATATCGAATAAAATCAACTTTCAACCTAAAGTAATCAAAAAAGTTAATGAAGGACACTTCATACTCATCAAAGGAAAAATCTACCATGAAGAGCTCTCAATTCTGAACATATATGCTCCAAATACAAGGGCACCCACATTCATAAAAGAAACTTTACCAAAGCTCAAAGCACACATTGCACCCCACACAATAATAGTGGGAGACTTCAACACCCCACTTTCATCAATGGACAGATCAGGGAAAAACAAACTAAGCAGAGAAACAGTGAAACTAACAGAAGTTATGAACCAAATGGATTTAATAGATATCTGTAGAACATTTTATCCTAAAACAAAAGAATATACCTTCTTCTCAGCACCTCACAGTACTTTCTCCAAAATCGACCATATACTCAGTCACAAAACAGACCTCAGCAGATATAAGAAGATTGAAATAATTCCATGCCCCCTATAAGATCACCACAGACTAAGGCTGGTTTTCAGTAACAACAAAAATAACAGAAAACCCACATATACATGGAAATTGAACAACATTCTACTCAATGATAAGGTTGAGTAAGGTACTATAATGTTGGTCAAGGAAGAAATAAAAAAAGAAATTAAAGACTTTTTAGCATTTAATGAAAACAAAGGCACAACATACTCAAACTTATGGGACACAATGGAAGAAGTGCTAAGAGGAAAACTCAAAGCTTTGAGTGCGAAAAGAAACTGGAAAGAGCATACACTAACAGCTTGACTGCACAGCCGAAGGCTCTAGATCAAAAAGATACAACTACACCCAAGAGGAGTAGACAGAAGGAAATAATCAAACTCAGGGTTGAAATCAACCAAGTAGAAACAAAAAGAACTATACAAAGACTCAACAAAACCATGAGCTGTTTCTTTGAAAAAACCAACATGATAGATAATCCCTTAGTCAAACTAATCAGAAGTCACAGAGACAGTTTCCAAATCAGCAAAATCAGAAATGAAAAGGGAGACATAACAACAAATACTGAGGAAATCCAAAAAAATCATCAGATCCTGCTACAAAAGCCTATACTCAATGAAAGTGGAAAATCTAGATGAAATGGACAATTTTCTAGACAGATACTAGGTACCAAAGTTAAATCAGGATCAGATAAATGATCTAAACAATCCCATAACCCCTAAAGAAATAGAAGCAGTCATTAATAGTCTCTGAACCAAAAATTGTCTGGGACCAGATGGGTTTAATGAAGAGTTTTATCAGGCCTTCAAAGGAGACCTAATACCAATACTCTTCAAACATTTCCACAAAATAGAAACAGATGGAATACTAGACAATTCATGTTATGAAGCCACAATTACTCTGTGATACCTAAACCACACAAAGACCCAACAAAGAAAGAGAATTTTATGCCAATTTCCCTTATGAATATCAATGCAAAAATACTTAATAAAAGTCTTGCCAACAGAATCCAAGAACATATCAAAATGATCATCCACCATGATCAAGTAAGCTTCATCCCAGGGATGCAGGAATGGTTCAATATATGGAAATCCATCAATGCAATCCACTATATAAACAAACTCAAAGAAAAAAGCACATGATCATTTCATTAGATGCTGAGAAAGCATTTGACAAAATCCAACTGCTATTCATGATAAAAGTCTTGGAAAGATCAGGAATTCAAGGCCCACACCTAAATATAGTAAAAGCAATATACAGCAAACCTGTAGCCAACATCACACTAAATGGAGAGAAACTTGAAGCAATCCCACTGAAATCAGGGACTAGACAAGTCTGTCCAATCTCTCCCTATCTGTTCAATATAATATTCAAAGTCCTAGCCAGATTAATTAGACAACAAAAGGAGGTCAAAGGGACTCAAATTGGAAAGGAAGAAGTCAAACTATCATTATTTGCAGATGATATGATAGCATACTTAAGAGACCCGAAAAATTCCACCAAAGAACTCATAAACCTATAAACAACTTCAGCAAAGTGGCTGGATATAAAATTAACTCAAACAAATCAGTAGCCTTCTTACACTCAAAGGATAAAGAGGCTGAGAAAGAAATTAGGGAAATGACACCCTTCACAATAGTCACAAAGAATAAAAAGCATCTTGGTGTGACTCTAACCAAGCAAGTGAAAGATCTGTATGACAAGAACTTCAAGTCTCTGAAGAAAGAAATTGAAGATCTCAGAAGATGGAAAATTCACCTGTGCTCATGGATTGGTAAGGCTAATATAGTAAAAATGGTCATCTTGCCTAAAGCAATCTACAGATTCAATGCAATCCCTATCAAAATTCCAACTCAATTCTTCATAGAGTTAGAAAGAACAATTTCCAAATTTATCTGGAATAACAAAAAACCCAGGATAGCTAAAACTATTCTCAACAATAAAAAATTTCTGGCAGAATCACCATCCCTGACCTCAAGCTCTACTACAGAGCAATAGTGATAAAAACTGCATGGTATTGGTACAGTGACAGGAAGGTAGATCAGTGGAATAGAATTGAAGACCCAGAAATGAACCCTCACACCTATGGTCACTTGATCTTTGACAAAGGAGCTAAAACCATCCAGTGGAAAAAAAGACAACATTTTCAACAAATGGTGCTGGGTCAACTTTCGGTCAACATGTAGAAGGATGCAAATTGATCCATTCTTATCTCCCTATACAAAGCTCAAGTCCAAGTGGATCAAGGACCTCCGCATAAAACCAGATACAATGAAAATAGTAGAAGAAAAAGTGGGGAAGAACCTGGAGCACATAGGCACAGGGGAAAATTTCCTAAATAGAACACCAATAGCTTATACTCTAAGATCAAGAATTGACAAATGGAACCTCATAAAAATGCAAAGCTTCTATCAGGCGAAGGACACTGTCAATAGGACAAAACAGCAACCTGCAGATTGGGAAAAGGTCTTTACCAATCCTTCATCTGATTGAGGGCTATATCCAATATATACAAAGAACTCAAGAAGTTAGACTCCAGAGACCCAAATAACCCTATTAAAAATATTGTTCAGAACTAAGCAAAGAATTCTCAACTGAGGAATACCAGGTGGTTGAGAAACACCTAAAGAAATGTTCAACATCCTTAATCATGAGGGAAATGTAAATCAAAACAACCCTGAGATTTCTCCTCACACCAGTCAGAATGGCCAAGATCAAAAACTCAGGTGATAGTAAATGCTGGATATGATGTGGAGAAAGAGAAACACTCCTCCATTGCTAGTGGGATTGCAAGCTGGTAAAACCACTCTGGAAATCAATTTGGCAGTTCCTTAGAAAATTGGACATAGCACTACCTGAGGACCCAGCTATACCATTCCTAGGCATATACCCAGAAGATGCTCTAACATGTAATAAAGACACATGCTCCACTATGTTCATAGCAGCCTTATTTATAATATCCAGAAACTGGAAAGAACTCAGATGTCCTTCAACAGAGAAATGGATACAGAAAATGTGGTACATTTACACAATGGAGTACTACTCAGCTTTTAAAAACAATGAATTCATGAAATTCTTAGGCAAATGGATGGAGCTAGAAAATATCCTGAATGAGGTAACCCAATCACAAAAGAACACACATGGTATGCACTGGCTGATAAGTGGATATTAGCCCAAAAGCTTGGAATACCCAAGATACAACTCACAGACCAAATGAAGCTCAAGAAGAAGGAAGATCAAAATGTGAATACTTTGACCTTATTGCAAGGTGGATAAAAATACCCATGGCTCATAGCCAACCTATAGACTAAGCCTAGGGTTCCTGATGGAGCAACTAGAGAAAGGAGCCAAGGAGCTGAAGAGGTTTGCAGTTCTGCAGAAGGAACAATAATATGTACCAATGAGTACACCCCAGAGCGCCCATATGTAGCAGAGGATGACATCAGTGAGAGAGGAGAGGCCATTGGTCCTGTGAAGGCTCGATTCTCCAGAATAGGGAAATGCAAGTCAGGAAATTGGGAGAGGGCTGTTGAGCAGGGGGAGGGGGGATGTGATAGGAGATTTTCAGAGGGGTAACGCAGAAAGGGGATACCATTAAAAATGTAAATAAAGTAAATATTTAATAAAAATTATCAAAACACACACATATATGTTGAAAGTTCAAAAATTGCTTCATTTTTCCCTTTTACTTTTGTCCTTCTAGCCCCTCCTATGTACCCCCTCTTTTAAACTCATGACCTCTGGCCTCCTTTACTTTAGTTATTTTTATACACACATGCACAAAGACACACTATATATATATATATAAACCCAGCTCTGCTCAATTTGTACAATGTTACTTGTATGCATATAATTTTAGTCTCCATCTTTTACCTTTTATTTTGTGTTGTTTTCAATGCAGAATACCAAGTGGTTTAACTAACATATTCATAAACTTCTTATTAAATTTCTCCTCTGCTCTAATCCCTATCCTCCACTCCACTCCTGCAGAAAAAAAAAGAAATCCTCTTCCAAAGGAATTCAGATCTTTTCTTAGCCCTTTCTCAACTTGATTATTTTGCCCAAATACAAGATGTGACTTAAAGAAAGAAGAGTTTATTTGAACACCTAGGGGATGTAGTTGACCATGGTGGGAAGGCACAGCTTGAGATTGAGGTTTACTCATGCTGCTGAGGATCAGAATGCACTCTGTGGGCCTGAAGTACAACCAGGCTATAACAATCAGAGCCAGATCTTCAGTGAGCCTCTTCCTCCAGCTTCTCTCTCATGTCCTGAATGTTCTGCAGTCCACCAAAACCACATCTCTGGCTAGAGACTGAGTATTCAAACACATGGTCCTTTGACAATTGTTTTGAAAACAATATCAACAGTCATGTCTCACTGAAGACCATTATGATAAGTTAATCTTCTTCCTCATTTCAAGACCCAGGTTTCTTCCCTCCTATAGTTCTAGCTTCCTCTGATTCAGTGTTTACTTCTATTCCACTATTTATCTTGTAAATGGAAGAAAAGAGAATGAAAGATTTTGTGTAGGGAGACTTTTCTCATATGGGTAAAGGTTAGGTGAGACATCATACCTCTGCTTTAGTTGCAGTGGTCAAAATTTAGTGATCTGCCCACAGGTCAGTGAATGGTTATGGTGAGCAGGTTTACTGACCAGATGGTTAACAAACACTGTGATGAACAGCCCAGGAAGCCCATGTACGACTCTCTTCCCTCAATTTTCCCCCTTTGACTATACAGCAGGGATGCTTTATAAGGGGAACAAAAAAAATTGCAGAATGGTTTATATATTATTATTGTAGTTAGCATAAATATATTACTATATTTGATACAGAAAGAAAGTTGAATGTTTCCACTTAACTACTGTTATTTCTTTAATGGATGAATGACATTGGTACAAATATTTTTTCCTTCAATGATGGTTGAAGACTCTCAGTAAGAGAGAACTTCAGTAGTTTTTCTGACCTTCCCCATTTGATGAGATGTGAAAGTTGATATTGAACCCAAGAAGTTTTTACTCCAGGGCAGACTTGCAACCACAATAGGCCATTGAGTCTGGTAGAGTGTTTGGAATGTGGCACATGAAACTGTAGTCATGAGATTTCAGGGCATGCAAACAGTAACACAGACTTGTATTTATTTGATCACAATCTTATCTAACAGACTTAAGAAGCCCCTACTTTCCATATACTATGCTCTAAGCGCTGGAGCAACAACATCTATTGCAACTGTCGATGAAAATGACTTTATCTCTGACACTATGGAGATACAATCCAATATTCCTCCCCCATATGCTTTTAAGTTTCTCAGCTAAGAAATATTCACTGCTGGGATTCAAGTATGTTCAGGAAAAGATTCTTGAATGTTGGTTTGTGATATCTGGTTAAGACTCTTAGTAAGTCTTAACTGAGATTTTTATGGCTGGATCATCCTTCACAAAGATTTAGTCTCCAGATACTTATTTAGCCATCTTCCCAAGGTGCTGGTTGTTGCAAACTTCTGGATCATGCTGTAAAGCACTGGTCATTTATTGAATGGCATCAGTAATGTCTGAGCTCCTCTACCATCTCCCCAATGCACTAGCCATTCTACCACCCCCAGTACGTCCTGCTTCTTGCCCCAGAGAATACATGCTAGCCCAGTTCATTGAGCACACATTGACACTTCCAACTCACTATGCTGCCAGATCCAATGGCTTTTTTTTTGAAATGTCATTCTAATTTTTGTACTTACCTTGTCTTATCTGATCCCCATCTGGTTGCTAACTCCTGTACAATTTAAATCCTCAGACCCATGAAATTTTAACTGGCAGTCTTCAAGAAATTTCTCGACAGAATGATTTGACCACTTAATCTCTGCCTATTTTGCTAGCTGTGTTCAGAATTCTTGGAGGGCAAGAAACTGTGCCTTATTAATCTTGCTCTGGTATCATTGTGACTCATGAATATTCATATTGATAAAAAGAAAGTTAAAACAAAATTTTAATTTATTCTGTTGGTCTTTGTTAAATGAATGAATACGCATAAAGTTAGATATGTTTATTTCTACTCAGTTATAGCAAAATTCCAGTTTGGGCCTAATATGGCTGTTCCATAGTCATTTAAAATCCAGACCACTTTCTGGGTTTTTTTTTTTGAAACAAATACTTTTATTAATTCCTTGATATTTTTTGTAGAATATATTTTGATCATAATCAATTGGCACTTCTTCTCCCCATAAACTTTTCCTAGATCCATCCCCATCTTTATATCCCATCTCCTTATCCCCTCAATGTCATATCCTTTCTGTTTTGTTGTGTTTTTTTGTTTTTGTTAATACTCCATTGATTGCATTGACTGGTTTGATCTTATGAAGGTCTGGTAGATTCCATCCCAGCCTCTGCAAGTTCAGAGTGCAGTGATCCTGCCACTACAGATCCTGTTTTGCTCTAGTCCTCTGCTTCATGCAATCTTTTAATTTCATCTTCCATACTGATCCCTGAGTCTTGCAGAGGTGATGGTATAAAATCTCCATTTGTGGCTGATGACATGGAAGTCGTTTTTCTCTGAATTTTGACCAGTTATGAGTTTCTGTGTTAAACACTACTGCACAATAAAACTTCTCTCATGAGGTCTGAAAACTGAATAACTTATAGGTAGGAAGATATGAATTTAAAGGACATATAATACTATGTCCATTCAACAAAATAATAGTAAGAGGTTCACCCCTGGGGCCTGTAAGCTCCCAACTGTGGGTCCTTGACGAGGTTTGCAGGGCCAGGCTTGTTTCTTCCTGTGACACAGGTCATAAGTCTAGTCAGAAAGCAGTTTTTTATGATAGTAGCATTTACGCCTCTATTTTGTACCCATATGCACATCTTGCCATGTCAGTTCAATTCACAGCCGGATCAGACTATTGGTGATGCTTTCCACCCTGATCTCACACCAGAATGTTTATCTTCCAGTACAGTGAGAGCGAGCTAGTGGATAGGAGGCTTCCTGGTCAATACTGACTTGATTTCTCTATAACCTGTGACCCATGTGTGTAGTTCCTTTAGCAATGGGGTCATCAAGTTCTGATTGGCAACCACGACAAATGGCAATAGTCTACATTGTTTTGGGGCTGTCCATGACAGCCTTACCTGTTTAATATTTCAAGGGTAGGTATCCCATACCTGGAACTGCATTTTTCTTTCTTCCTTCTTTCCTTCCTTCCTTCCTTCCTTCCTTCCTCCCTCCCTCCCTCCCTCCCTCCCTTCCTTCCTTTCTTCCTTCCTTCCTTCCTTCCTTTCGTAGCCCATGACTTCTGGGATAAGCATAGACCTCTTTGTAGGACATCCAATTAGACTTGTTCAAATGAATATGAATATGAAGCTTGTATATAGTAGGTTTCCATGTGAATTTTTAAAACATCCTTAGAATTACTTATCCTTCCCCTAAGTCCTCTGCCCTGACCTCCTATTGATGTGTTTTCCTTAGCAAACCTGTTGCAGAGAGAACTTTCTAGACCTTTTATTTCTGTCCCTTTTAGTGAAAGATTGCAAAAAGCCTATTTCAATTCAACATGTACCAATACTCTGTGGATCTAATTTTAATTGTCCCTGAATTCTAAACTGTAAACCCCAAACTTTTTTTCTGATGTGACTGTTCTTTCAGTACGCCGGTGCTTCAGTTATAGCTTGAAATCATGTATGGCTTAAATTTATTCATGACTTCATTGTGTGAGTGGCTGTGTTGAGACTGTTGAGACTGTTCCTAGGTGAGAAAAGCCAAGTCAATTTCTTATGAATGGGAATTTGAGCTGACTTCATACTCTCTGGCTTTCTGTTTCTAAGGGCAAAATTCCATTCTCCCAGCTGAAGCCCCTGCTTTCCCCGTTTCTGCAGGCAGAGCATATTTCAGGCTGCCTGACAAGTACCACAAGAAGCAATGAGAACTTTCTCTGACTAGGAAAAAGGAAACCCAAGGAGGCCTTTCACATTCTAAATTCAAATGCAAATGCAACGCATGGGAACTCTCAGCCACCTTAGGACCCAGGGCTAGCTCTGTCACCAATGAAATCTAGTAGACCTTGCAGGAAGCTCAGATCCTTTATAAATAAGTTGTTGGTACAGAATCACAGGTGTTTTTCTGATTTAAAAGCTTACCGTTCGTTCTGAAGTTTGCAAGTTGCACGTGCACTTAAACAAAGATTTAAATTGCAAAATGTGTGGGGATGGTCCTTAACAGGATATGGGGAACAGCAATGAAAGCATATTTCTAGGATTTATATTTGGCTCCTGACTCTAAGACTCATAAGCTATGGGCCTTGAGCCAGAGAAATTCAATTGTGTTTAAAGCCAGAGAATAGCTGAATATCGCATCACTATATTTTCTGTTGCACTTGGATTGGAAGAAGAGTGTTCTGTTTGTAAGCCTTTCTATCCATGTCCGCAATGACATACCTGGACCCTCAACTTAGAACTGTCAGCCCTGATTGATCCTGGGCTGGGAAGCAGGGATGTTTCTGTTTCTGGCTGTTTGCAAAGCATCTGTGTGGCAGCCAGGACAGCTGGGCCCTTAATAAATGCTTCGGTTGATGTTTCCCTTTCCATGCCAACGGCTCAAATGGGCAATGTACAAGCATGGGGGCTTCCATATCACTTGGCGGCTGTTGGGAAAATCCACCCCCTCTCATTTCAGGACTCGGGACATTTTTATAGCAATTGCTGGCAGGGTGGCAATATTGGAAATAATGAAGTATGCAGCATCTCATTTCTCAAAAAGCCACTTTGCTGTCACACCCTGTAATCCCTGCAATGCGTGGGCCGGGAAATCAGCTGTGACTTTATGTTGCTGTGAAACTGGGAGCTGGGAGGAACTGCCTCATGTTCTATTTAGTGTTTGCTTTCCTTTGTCAACACGCACAAAAGCCAGATTAAGATTAAAGCTGGCCAAACTAGTCTCAAGTAATATGAATACATTTCCTGTAAAAACATTAAATGAGTCTGGTTTCTTCCAGGTAGAACAGGCCTTTGAAGCCTTTGTTATTGTCAGAAATTCCTAGTTTATTGATCTCCCTACATACACACTCGGTAACACTGGAACCATTGTTAAACATAGGTAAATAATTATTAAGGCATTGGAGAAACAACACAATTTCCTTGGTCATGAGAATGGAGTAAAACAAATTTAATTCAGATTTTTATTGGCATTCTCTAATTTCCTACAACTTTATGCTTTCAGAATTAGAAACATGTGTACAAGGAAATATAATCATGACCACATCTAATTTCACCTTTCTACAACTCCCCCTCCAACTTTCTCAGAACTTTCTCTTCCCAAATTCTCCTTCTCCCTCTCCCTTCCCCTTTCCCTCCTCCTCCCCATCACCCCTCCCACTCCCTCTCCCCCCCTCCCCCTGTCTCACTCATAGATGTGGGGCTATCCACTATGGACAACTGTGGTGGCTTGGTTGAGAATGCCCCCATTGGCTCATATATTTACGTGCTCAGTCCCCAGTTGTCTTTAAATAGTTACTGAGCTGAAGTTTATAATTCTATTAAAGCAAAATGGACTAAGATAGAGTGACTGAGGGAAATGAAATATATGGAAGTTCCCAGAATGAGAGCTTAATGTATATGAGGAGGGACCAGATGATGAGAAAGACTTTTATGTGGAATAAATATAGAAATACATTCAAAGATACAGAGGTGAAAATTCTCCATAGATTCCTGAGGAATTAATCATTTCTAATAAAACAGTTTCTACTTTTGGCAGAGCTAATGGATGCTAAAGATGAGGGACATGTGGGGAGGAAAGTATTTTTGAATTCAACAAGGCATTTGGAAAACTTGAAGGGTTTTTTTTTGACAATTTTGTGAAAGAAATTGAAAAATAAATGGGGTGTATATATTTGGTTAATAATAGAAAAAGGAAAGAAAATAACAAACTTCAGTACAATCTTAATGGAAGGCAGGCAGTGTTTGAGACTGTATTAGCTCACAAAATTCTCACCTTGGTGATGTGACAGGGGCTGTTGTAGGATCCCCTTTGCATCAAATAAGAGGGAAGCACAGAAAGGATTATCCTTGGAGGAGGCTGACATCAGTGTTGGCTGAGCTCAGGATACCCAATTCCATTACTTCCATAGGATTTCACAGGAGCCTGGGTCATTCATGAAGTCCTTGTCTTACTGGCTTCTTATGCCTATTGGATCCTGGTTCAGTGAACTTGTTATAGGGTGAGTTTTGCCAACTCTCTCCTCAAGTTAAACTGTTAAATCTAACTGTTGATGTCCTAACCCCAGTATAACAGAATATGACTTTGTTGGGGTATAAAGTTTTACAGAAGCAATCATGTTAAAATGAGATGAGTAGGAATGAACTTAATCTAACCTAACTGGTATACTTATACAAAGGGCAATGTTTAGACACAGAAACATAACAGGGAGAAGTCTGTGAAGTGGAGGCAGAGGTCAGAGTGATACATCTACAACCCAGGAACTATGGTTAAGCTTCTCAGTTCAACTGAGATTCACTTGAGAAATTAGTAGGGGAGCTTTCAATTTCAGGCTGAAAACAATGGATCCGGTCGATCTAAATGGAAACCTCTGAACCCACGACCCTAAATAAATCCTAATTTATGTCATGTCCCCAGGCAATTTTTCACTGAGATGAGAGGTCTGAATGGTATAGCAAGAAATGTTCAAGACTCCATGAGCTTTTCAAAGCCCAGTCAGAAGCAGGAGCAGGCTTTCCCGTTGAATTGCCTGCCAACACTAGGAACTTCTAGACACTAGACCTACTAAGCAAGTAATTTCTAATTTGCATGTTTTGTTTATTAGCTATGATGTCTTTGGTACTTTGTTATAGCAGACTTAGGAACTATTTCATATGTGTTTAATGGAACTTGACATTCTTTCTTCATACATCTTGCCATAACTCGGCTAATGTACATGTAAAGCATTCCATTTATTTATGACAGTGTGATGAAACTGAATGAGGCTAACAAGATGAAGTCAAATCAGATGAACTCACAAAAGGGTGAGGCCTGGTAACATGGACACTGAACATGAGGCATATACAGGGATTGGCTCTGTGATTAGGAATAAATGAGTCAAAGGTACACAAGTGGCCTGAAAGTTTCTATATTCCTTTTTGTCAGTAACAGAAGACTGACATCACTCCCAAGGAGGTACCAATCTCAACAAGGCAGTATTTGCAGACATCATTCCCTTCTGATAACTCTTTTCAAGATGGATATGGACAATACATGAAAGATGGTAACTGAATAAAACCAACATTGACATAATCTTTCACTCATTTATCCATTCAAGTTGATTGCTCTGCCCACTCCTCAAAATTATATTCAATATGTACAGTCTAAGCTGGACCAAATGAACCTGGCCAAAGAATTAAGATGGGTTCTGGATTCCAGTTAAAAATGTAGAACAAGAAAGGTAACAATCTAGCATCATGCGCTCTCTCTCTCTCTCTCTCTCTCTCTCTCTCTCTCTCTCTCTGTGTGTGTGTGTGTGTGTGTGTGTGAATGTGTATTAGTGTATTATTGTGTATGCTCTTGGCTTTGGGTGTGTGTAGTTGTGCATATGCATGTGGAGTCCTGATCAGGCTGTTATGTTTCTTCCTCTATTGTTTGACACCTTATTTTTTTGAGATAGAGCATCTCAGTGAACTCAACATTTGCTTTCTGCTAGGCTCTCTGACCAGTGAATTTTCAAGATCTGTCTTTCTTCATTTCTCAAATCTATGGTTACAGACACATGCAGCCACACCTTCCTTTTAGCATGGGTGATAGGGAATAAAACTGTTCATGGTTGTAGATTAATTGCTTTGCCCACTGATCTATCTCTACAGTTGGTGATTTATGCTTTGATGGTGGATATAATTCTTCAAATGATGTTGGTCCATAGATCAATAAGTAGGTAAAGATAAACTCCCAAGTGAATGAAACAAACAATAGGAAGAGGGGGAACAGGAGAATGAGAAAGAAGAGGAGAACAAGGAAAAAGAAAAAGAAGAGGAGGAGGAAGAGAAGGCTAAAACAAGTTTTAGTTCTTGACAACATCTAATATTGCGCATGAACGCCTTCAGGACATCCAAGCAAATGAACATACAGTTCAAAGAAATTCTCTTTAAACTTTATGTTACTTATAAGTAGAAGCATTTCACAGTCTGTTGCAGATTGTGCCTGCCAGGTAAAAGGCAGATATTAGAATATGAGAGATGTCAAATGCACTTTCAGGATCTTGTGGACATTGAGAAAAGAGGCCTGGTTCTGAGCTTATTCAGGAAAGATAATATGAGTCTAGTTGAAGAAATGAAGAAGGAATTGGACTGGTTGAAACCCATGTAGACTCCAAGAGTTTCTCTGATTGGAGGTCTTTCACAGTGGGAATCTGACCTATTTTGCAGAGTCAGGGAATAACATTGAATGAGTGGATAGGTAGATAGATGGACAGATATTTGAATTAATGGAAGGATGAGTGAATGGGTGGGTAGGTGAATGAATAGATGTGCAATAAAAAGAAGACAAGACTAAGGGCCCAGGGCTAAAATCGTCATGTTCACATTGCCATGCGCAATCTGCTTGGAATACTACAGAAGAACTCTAAGAACCAATTGATGATTTTATTATATTTCTATTGAATACTTCACAGTGACGATGAAGGATTTGGACTTTGACTGTTAAAAACTCCTTATTTCTACAAAGGATTGCATTTTATTTCATTTGATACACAATTTATACCCACTGGAGTCACATTTTTAGGGAGAAATCTTTAAATAAAAATCACTTTATGTTCAGATATGGAGGTAGCTCCTGAATTATCTGCTTCTAAATAATTCAGACTTCAGCAATGCATTCCAATGAATCCAGATGCAACTGTGTGTTAATGGGGGTGTGAGGTGGTTCAGGTCTGTAAGTTTGATGTGAAATATAATTTTCATAAGGTTTTAAATGGTTTCATTTCATTTAATAGAAACACCAGACTCAATGTTTTTCTTTTATATTCATTTATTTGCCTTCTGGATCTTCTCATACAGAGCATTGATTTCAAGAGTGGAGAGGTGTTAGGCACACAAATTATTTTTTTTTACATGGTGTTAAGAAGAATCATCAGAAATTAGTATAGCTGTTTCTCTCTGGAACAGTTCTACTTCAGATTTCTGTTGGTGTCACTAGTGTGATGATGCTTTGGGCTGTTGCGATTTAATGGTAGGATTAGAAGAAGAGTCAGCCATACTTTGCACTAGAAGCTGTCCTCATCATGTGGAAATGTGTACCAGGAGCATTTATAACTGCCACAGTGCTCACAAAAAGAGCCTGCCACCCTCTTTCCATTTATCTATAAATTCTACATACATCGTATCTGTGCAGTTGGTACATTTCCTGGAGCGTAGTACCCCTGAAACACTTTTGACATTTGAATAAACTACTTTGATTAGCTCAAACTGCTTAGCTGGTAAAGAAGGAAAATGGGGTGAAAGACAAAGGGGTGCTTCCCTGATTATTCAACAAAGGAAAGAGAGGGGTCCTATCTCTTCAGTTACTAACAGGGCAGAGCAGAGGATCTCATCACAGCACAGGCTGGGGACATGGTGAATGTAGGTTTTTCAGCTAGGAAAGATGGAGAAAACATCCTTCCTTGATGCATCTCAAAACTGCCTCTCAGCAAAATGAGAAGCAAGAAGGAAGACCAGGGAACTATAAATTGTCCTTAGCACACGACCAAGTGTCATACAATAGCACAAATCATATTGAGCTGGCAAAGTGCTACATACATGGGAAAAACCGCACAACTCCCCAATATCCTCTGAGAACTATGTAGTGACTTATATAGTACCCAATACCAAGCTACTGATGACAGTACAAAGTCTTTATCTGAAGGAAACATGAGAGACCCAATATCCTTGAACACCTAGATGCCAGACATTAAACCTTCAAAGGAGATGGTCAGGAGTTCAGTCCACAGTTCCAACTCTCACTGACTGGGGAACCATTGGAGCATCACTGAGCCAATCTAGCCTTTGTTGTATTTGTCTATAAAATGGTGAAATTAATGCATTTCTCAGGAATGTCAATGCATTAAGCCAGCCATGATTTAATTTCTAGGTACAAAATTGATATTCAATAAATATGCAATCCCATTTTCTTTTCCACAAAATACTGTGACTTTAGTATAAAATGATCAATTTGAGCATATTGAAGGCTATTTTGTTAACACTGTAGAGTATAGCAATCTATTTTTTCCAAACAGTCTCAGTGAGCCACAGTTCCATCAACAATTCATTAAGGGCCACATGATGTGGGTTTGAATCACAGTTCCAACATGAATACGAGACCATGGGTGACTTTGGGCAAATTGATATCCTTTTTTGTGGCTACATTTTCTCATCTTTAAAATGGGAATGAGTACTCACTTTATGTATAAGATCATGGGGAAAATTAAATGACATTACAATGACTTACAAAATCCATATATATATATATATATATATATATATATATATATATATATAATTAAAAGCAGATTTATTGGAAGCTGTTCTAGAGTGGGTGACTTTAGTGACCCCAAGGAAGGAGGCAAGGGAAGATGCCACGGATTGAGAAGGGGGATATTGGATGGGAGTGAGAAGAGAAGAACAACAATGAACAAACTTACACAATTCTTGACAGATAGAGGCACAGAGTAAAAATTTGATATGTGTTTGCTAAAATAAATCACTGAGGGACTTAGCAACATGTGTCCCACCCCATTGACAAAGGGAGACACTAACAAAACTGCTTTTCAGTGGATTGATTCATTACTGATAGGTGTAGTTTTCTCCTTGAAAACAGCAGCAAATTGGATAATGTCCTGGATAGTGGTGGCTCTTCTTAGTATGATTTGGTACAATACAAGATCCATGTTGGAGGCAAGACTCCACTCAGATATTCTAGCAGAGAAAAAGCCAAATGTGATTATATTTATAACTCAGTAGACCTGTGTGTGAAATACTGCACTTTCTTCAGAAGCAAGAGTACATTTACAACAGGAAGAATAGGTGGACTCTGTCCTGGGAGACAGAAAAGGGGGTAAAGGAATATGAACTTCCAGGCTCAACTTGTTTAGTGAAGACTAAAATTAGTCAGTGCTGTTTGAGCAGTCACAGAAAGGCTTCCTTAAGGAGCAGCCTAGCTGCTGGATGGAGAAATATGAATATTTGGGATAATGAGTATCTTGATACTAGACATTAGAAAGGAAGAACCTGGGAATGAAGTAGACTTCCCTTCCCATGGTCCTCTGTCAATCTCCTCCATATAATTGAGCCTCTGCCGACCTCCAGAAAAGATATAACATTCATGCATCACAGGGTCAGGGGCAAAAACTTGCAGAAACTATTCAGGAGAGACAATATCTGCAAAACTCTGCCACCCAGACACTAGTTCCAAACCTGTCTCCCGAATGAATGTCAGACCTCTCTAGCATGCAACTGTCAGCCTCCAGGAGAGGATGTGGCTCACATCAAACTCTTTATGTGTCCATAAACAAGAAGAAATAGCCCATTATCCTGCGTATACCCAGAGAAAAAAAGAATGCTTTATTGAGTTTACCTTGTTCTCATATCATTATGTTTTCTTTCTGCAATGGTCACTGAGCTGTGTAATGGCTGGTGGTTATAGAGCACGTAATAAAGCTTATTAGTGTAATAGCTCGAGAGGAACAATAGGAGAGAAAGGTCAACACTAAATGCTCCAACAGGGACCTGAGGATTTTGATTTCAAAATTAGGCCATTGAAGGGGAGATCAGGTTCTCCTGTTTACATTGGAGCAACATCATGACTAGGCTTAAAAGAAATGCTCAAGTCCTGTGTGTCAAATAAAAGATACCTGGATAGTTGAGGGGACAAACATCAAACTGAAGCTCTGAGATGTTAAGGTCCTGCCTGACCTTAGTCCCATCAGGTGGCAAGGGTCCATGCTATTTAGGTGAATGTGGCATACAAGGCTTGCTAGGACATTGAGACTGAAGAAATAAAACTCATCTTAGATACGGTATATGATTTGATCATTGCACCAACAGAGAGACTGCAGGCTCAAGACTTCTGAACCCTGGTACTCCAACATTTCCACAGAACAGCTTCACTTGGGGGTGTGTGTCTACATCTGTTGGTGGTTCTGTTCTTGATTATGGTTTCAATAGATATTGAGGTCATGTGCTGACATTTTATCTCCAGTGTGGGAATTCAGAGGGGAGTTTACAGATATTTTAACTCTACCACGTAATAACTAGATTGTGACTCATTTTCTTGGAAGAATAAGGGTAAGAATCAAATGCTGTCAACAAATTCTTGGCTGCTGAGGTCATGTCAGCTACATCCTTACCTGATCGTTCATTGTTCTTTTCCTATGGGTCACTGAAGGCTAATTCCTTTCCAGCATGGATCTAGGCTGCGAATGGATAGGCTCCATGGTAGTGAAGGTCCCACGGATGTGTGGCTTGAGACAGATAGCCAAACCTCCAACCAGGCTTCTGCTTCTGGGTCTTCAGGACCACCCTTTACACTTTCTTCCTTCTTAGAAGAGGGAACAAAATACCCATGGGAGGAGATACAGAGACAAAGTGTGGAGCAGAGACTGAAGGAAAGGCCATCCCAAGCTGTACTACCTGGGGATCCATCCCATATACAGTCACCAAACCCAGACACTATTGTGGATGCCAACAAACACTTGCTGACAGGAGCCTGATATAGCTGTCTCCTGAAGGGCTCTGCCAGTACCTGACAAATACAGAGGGAGATGCTCTCAGACAGTCATTGGACTGAGCACAAGGTCTCCAAAGGAGGAACTAGAGAAAGGACTGAAGGAGCTTGCAGCCCCATAGGAGGCACAACAATATGAATTAACCAGTACCCCCAGAGCTCCCAGGAACTAAACCAGCAACCAAAGAGTACACATGGAGGGACCCATGGCTCCAGCTGCATATGTAGCAGAGGATGGCCTTGTTGGACATCAAAGGGAGGAAAGGCCCTTGGTCTTGAGAAGGCTAGATGACCCAGTATAGGGGAATGCCAGGACAGGGAAGGCGGAGAGGGTGGGTTGGTGAGTTGGGGGGGGTTGGGATAGGGGTTTTCAGAGGGTAAACAAGGAAAGGGGATAATATTTGAAATGTAAATAAAGAAATACCAAAAAGGAAAAAAAAAGGAAAAGAAGCAAAATGATGTTCCCACTTCTGAGAAGTGTGTGTGTGTGTGTGTGTGTGTGTACGTGTGATTGCACACATGCATGTTCGAGTGAGCCTTCACACAGATAATGGGCATTGCAGTTTGGAGGAATGTGATAAAAGTGTAGAAGAGCACCTAGGAGAGTGTTCAACAACTTTGCATCTGTTGTTATAATTATGATTATGGCTGTTACTGTTACTAACTGGCGCAGTCTTGGCTTCCAGCTCACACTCCCCGCACTGTGTGAAGTGAGGCATATACTCTGAACAACTACAAATTACTTGTGCTCTTTCAAGCCATTTCACACATGTTCACAGCTTTTACTCAGCTTTCGAATCATCATCTCTTGTTTTCCCAATGTACAGGCTTTCCCTTTAAAAGCCAGAGAGCAGACCTTGTCAGTCTGGAAGATTCTGGAAAACTGAGAAATTCTCTGGGATCCCATTTCCATGATATTCCCCATCCCTGTTCTGTTTTCTGTCTTCCTCTGACCAGGAAGGAGCTGGGACAGCTGAGGAACAGGAGAGAATGGAGCTGTGTTCTTTTTATCCTGGGGAGATGAATAGGTTTCCTTCCATATTTTTAAGGCTGTGACTGCCTTCCTCTTAAATGGCTTCCATGGGTTCAGAGCAAAGCTAGTGAGTCACATGTAAAGAGTCCTGCAGAGCCTCTGATGTTAAAACCTGAGATCCATAGCATTGCAGGAGGAATTCTGCATGGAAGCCCTGCAGAGTCCTCTGGGGAGAAGACAACACCCAGCTGGTCTCAGCTGGGAGTTGAGGAAGCAGCTGATTATCATCCCCTGCTGTGGATGCTAGTGGCTGTCACAGCCTTGGGCTCTGAAAGAACACAATGTCCAGAGCTGTTTCTAGGAGGTGGGTGTGAACCAGAGCCATACTCCACAGTTTCAACAGATGCCAGATTTGTGAAGGTCACATAGTCAAGAATTTTATATTTTAACAAGAATTTTATATTTTCATTTCTAAGGTAGAGGGTATTTGGGGTGGTCAAGTTTGCTTGTCAATCTGCTTGGATTAAGAAATACCTTTCTGTTCAGCCTCTCCAGAGAATATTAGCTCCTGCTGGGCCTGCTCTGAATGTGGGTGGTAGCATCTCATGGGCTCTGGACTAGTGTTCTGAACCATAAAGCATAAAAGGAAAAGGCCAACTTAGAGCCAGCATTCTCCTTTTTCCTTAATTTGCCCAGATGTGTGCAGGTTCCTACTACATCCAGGAGCAAGTCCTGTTACTATGGTTTCCCCTGAACCATGAGCTAGAATAAACTTTTCCTTTCTTAAATTGCTTCTTGTCAGATATTTGGTCCCAGCAAATGAGAAAAGTAACCAATGCAATACTGCTTCAGCAAAGGCTAGTTTGCACAGAGATCATTTCTAAGTGGAAGTCACTAAGTAAGAGAATGGAATGGCCAAGGGTCATATATAGCCATGTCAAAAATAAAGGTCCAAGTTAGGGTGCCAGGGTCCTACAGTAAATTCTTCCCAAAGTGATGTGTATTGGCTTACAGACAACCCCACGAGGCTCCTCCCAGAAACCTGGCAACAGAGACCTAGCAATAGCTCACAACATCATCCGCTGTCAGGTGTGTGCCAGGTGTATAAGAAGGACTGGTCAGTTACCCCAACCATCTCTCTTCATCTTCTTTCTCTCTCTGTTCCCACTCATTCCTGTGTGGCTTCTTCCTCTTTTCTCTTTCCTTCTGTTCTTCTCTGTCTCTTCCCCTTTCCAGGTCCTCATTCTCTTCCTTTCCTTTTATACTAGGCATACTCCATGGCCTGATTGTTCAGGGGGCACCTCAGCTTGGGCCCTCTGAGATACTCCCTCCCCGTACCTCAATTATACCACATTAGACCATGTTACAAAACATAACAATGTGATAATCCTAGGTTTTCTATACTCTAGTGTTATTCTGCATGTGAAACAGGGGGATCTATTAACTTTCTCCCATGAGACAGACATGATTCCTAGCATGAGGATGTATGAAAGATACATAAAGTATAATTACTTTTCAGGTATGTTATTGACTACAGTTACCCCCAGGGAGATATTTTCTAGTAGTTAAACATGATGCTTAAAATCTATCACTGAGATAGGGAAGCTATCTCCAACTCCAGACTTCTATGTTGTCACTCCCTACTCCAGTTAGATTTTCTTGGTGATCTTTAGTGCTACATAAGGATATGGTTTTATCATGAAATGCATTTGTTTCCATAGTACTAACAACAAATTTGACATGTTTATAGACTGGTTTTGCCAGGATGAGTTTCCATGCACAATCAGAATTATTGAAAATTTCCTCTTTGACAAATTCTCTTCAGACCCCTCTTATCTCTACATTTTGGCTTGATTCTACCGTCATTATGTTTGTTTACTTGCGTGATGATCCTTTATTAGGTTTGGTACACAGACTCTTCCAGAATTGGAGTCTTTTGCTCATCATCAAGAAAATTTGTAAGGAGATGGGAGTCAATTTATCTAATCCAAATATCCTTAAGTCTACCACATTCTACATACACATTTACAAAGGTGGATAATCTTCTTTCTAGAAAAGGTGGAATCCTAAGTTTGGTCCCTCATCTCAGCACACCTCTTGTGTGCAAGTGTGCACAGGTTGCACAAAATACATCAGGGAATGTACACATATTTTCTGAAATGCAGCAACCCCTACTTATTACTCTCTATATCTTTCATACTCTACTTGACACGTAAAGGGTATCACCAAGTATATGTTAATGAATTGATTGCTCAGTGACTGACTGCAAGATCTCTTCATCTGAGTGCTAAGAATAACAGCATAAGTTTAACGCAGGAAAGTAAGCACATGGGTTTATTGTGACATATAAGGTTACAAGCACCAGCAGACAAAGAGAGACAGAACCCGGACCCACATCATATAAGAGGATCTGAATAAAACAGAGCAGAACCAGGATTTGAATCACACTTGATCAGTGGTTGGGCTCAGACTGAAAACAGTATGAAACCCATAAACATAGCAACTGGAACCAAGTAGATGATTATACTATACTCCTACCACATGGGTATTCTAAAGACAGATTTGAGTAGAGAATCTCTCCATATTCTCCACTCATCCCAGAATCACATAGACATATCTGCCATGTAGTTCAAAAGTGCCTTTTCTCAATAGTGATGCTTTAATTTTGTGCTCAACAGCTCTTGAAATTTCAGGCTTATTTCCTGCACCTAGTAAGTGAGAAACTGGCCTCCCTGTAAATGTCCAGTTCCATTTGTAAAGGACTGAAGAAGATATTATACCACATGCTTGCCTCCCTGCTGTAGAATCTTTGATTCCCTAAACTCTATCTCTTCAACAGTCCAAGGAATCAAGACCTGATTTTGGCTCATGGCCTGGGACAAAGAAGTGATTCCGTTTTCATGGGACAGTTACTTCCATTGTCTACTCCTCCATTCATGCATTTTAATATATGTGTCTGGATGTAGACAGAATCCTACTTTGACTATTTAGCACTGTAACATTTCGTATTTACTGATCATCTATAGCAACAAAGAAAAATCTGCTTGGTTTCCCCCTTTGACAATCATTTCAGTGATCATCTCACTCTACTTCTGCTAGCATCTTATCTTAGTTAAGCTTTCCATTGCTGTGAAGAGGCACCATGATGAAGGCAACTCTTATAAAGGACATCATTTGGCTTGCAAGTTCAAAGGTTCAGTCCATTATCATCATGGCAGTAAGCATGGCAGCATCCAGGGAGGAATGGTGCAGGAGAAAGTGAGTTCTACATCTTCATCCAAAGGAAGCCAAGAACAGACTGTCCTCAGGCAGTTAGAAGGAGGGTCTCAAAGCCCACCCACAGTGACACGCTTCCTTCAAAAAGGTCTCATCTTCTAATATTGCCACTCCACTCCCTGGTCAAGCATATTCAAACAATCATACACCTGCTATCATTTCCCTCTTGTTTCAAGGCCTCTTCATTCTCAAGACAGTAGTAAGCCTAGCTCTGAGACTTCCCCGTCTTGTCCCAGTCTTAGCCTACAGAGGAGAATCACCGCTGGGTGTCTGAGCGAGGCTCTCAGTAGTGCTTTCCTGTGGCCTTGGTGGATGGGGTGCCTTATGATCCCCACTGTGGAGTAAAATACTCTGGAGGGGTGTGTAGCCTCCTATACTATATTGAATCAGCATGTTCACTTACCCCTGCCAGTTCATTTTCTCTTGTGCCATCTGCTAAGGCAGTGCAGGCATTCTCACAGTTTAGTTTAGGACAATTCAATAGTCCTTATATTATTCCCTTGAATTTATTTATTTATTTATTTATTTATTTATTTATTTATTTATGCAAGGAAGTTAAGTCAAAGTACAGAGAATTTGTACTCAATTAAAAAATACCTTTTTGAATTTAATATTTGACCCTCTAATGAAGAATGGTATAAATTTACCACTGATAGTGTGTAATAATCCTTAAAGCTTCCAAGCATGGTCTCCTTTCCCTCCTGTATCAGACTGGATGCATTCCTATTGAATGATAGAAGAACGTGTAACTGAATCAATCCTGTGTCAGGACTAGTCCAGTAAGCATAATGCTTTCACAACACCATCCTATCTAGGAGAATGACAGGGCCTCAGTAGGTTGGGAGGGTGAAAAGGGTTTGGAACTCTAAACTTTAGGTCTTCCAGTTCTCTTACATTGGATTATGTGGTCATAAAGTATATTTCTATGCCAAGGTTTTTTATGAGAGTCAAGAAAGATGATTAGATGCTGAACTGATATTTTTCTTTTACAAAGAGCTTTGATCCAATTAGTGTATCTCAAAGTGATCATCTCTCATGCTACATGGCAGGGGCTCTGTGTCTCCATTCTGAATTTTAGGGATACGAAGTTTTGCAGCCTTGGTCTTAAGCGTAGCTTGACAGACCCATATTAATTAAGCATTAGATAACCCTCTATAACTGAATCTGTTCCTCATCCATAGGAAATAAAGGCTCTTTATGAGCCAGAAAAAAGTCACTTATCTCTGTATTTAGTATTTATCAAATTCTTTACAGTTTTTATCTCACTTCAGTAAGATTCACATAGCCTAGCCATGGTCAGAAATTGTACATATACTTATACATATACATATACATATACATATACATATACATATACATATACATATACATACACATACACATATACATATACATACACATATGTGGTGTCTTATATGTTTTAGTTGAAACATCAGATTTATAATTGTGCTCTCGATTATCAGGACCTGGTTCTTAATAAACAGAAATGAAATAATACACAATAAGCTGCTTCTTGACTTACAGACTTCTTGTATTTCTAGTTCACTAAAAATGACATGTACTTAAGAATGAAAAAAAACATATGTTGATGGTGTGAGGCAAGAGAATGCATATAACATGAATCTGGAAAAGAGGTATTAACGTAGAAGGGTATCAAAGGGTCAGAGGATCAGGGGAACAGAGAAAATTGAGAAAAGAGAATCAACAAGACCAAACTGTGTTTCTAAGTGCCCAAATTGAATTTTAATACTTTGCCTTAAAATATTAACAAAAAGAAATAACATTTCTTCTGTAAATAAGAAGAGACACACAGAGGTAACATATCATGCAGGGCCTTTGTTTCCTGTGTTCATCCCCAAGGATCTCAGAGCTCACAGCTCCAATGGTTTAGAAAGTCCTGAGTACTGCTTCATTCATCTATATGGAGAGGGTTGTGCACACATGCAGAATGCAGTAGTTAGATAATTATGGAGACTTATGTCTGTACTTTTAAAGAAAGCCTCAAAGGCCAGTCAAAGTATGATCACTGAAACTTTGAGGGTGAAACCCATGTTGAAATGGAGACTCCAGGATGTTGGAGATGCCAGACACATGGGACATCTGCCAAAGAAGGGTATGGGTACTGAGTGGAACTAGTCAAAGAAAGAGGCCATGGAGATATGACTGGGAAGACCATAGGAGTGGGTTTTCCCAAGCCTTTTGGGGCTCACATGAGGGTGGACATGGAACTGCAGAATGTGGTGTGTGCCTTGCTGGGCATCAATATTTTTTTTTTGGTTTAATTATTCTTTTCTAGGATTCCTATCCTTTTTGGGAATGGTAGTATGTTACTCTGTGCCATTGTATGCTTGAAGTATATAAAATGCCTTTTTACTTTTCAGAGACTCAAGACTGATATTTATCCACAAATATCAGCTTAGCATCTAAACTTGTGCCTTTAAACAATGCTGGAACTCAACACTATGGAAACTCTGAACATCAGAGTTCAGAGAATATGTGGTCATGACCCGCTAGTCTACAAGGGCAGAATATTTTAGTTGAATCTGAAATATTAGTTATTTTTTGAACACTTGGTTTCTAAACAGTGGCTGTGTTTTCAGAGGTTCTGGAAAATTCTGGAGTTAGGGCCTTGCTGAAAACAGTGAGTCATTTGGGGAAGAAGTTTTGAGAGTGTGTTATACCTGCCCACTTCTGATCACATTCATGGCTTCTTGATCTGCATTGATATACATAGATGGTTATCTACTCACACACCCTCTACCATGAACTGAGCTAATTTGCATTGTTTTCTTTACCTTAGTGGATGGGCTGAAAGCATCTGAAGGCAGAAATCAAATCTTTTCTCCATGTATTGTTTCTGGAAGGTAATATGGTCATAGCATTATAAGAGTAACTCTTATAATTGCCTATTAGAAGCATTCCACATATCACATATCAGCACTAGAATTTACACCAAGCCCAGGCAGCAGTTCTGAGTAGCACTTGCACAGTGTGACTCTAGCACAGTGTAAAGAAGGGGCCAGAGATATGATATACTAGCTGATACTGTCAGTAAGTGATATCTTGGTGGGTTTTTTGTTGTTGTTGTTGTTGTTGTGTTTGTTTGTTTGTTTTTTTTAAACAAATGACCTGAACAGTACCTTGGGTGGCTCCCTCACCTGTGGTAACAACCATTCTATTTTAAATAAACCACTGTCTCCTAAAATGGACCATGAAGATTTTCTTCCTGGGACTGTGTAGGAGGGATCTGAAGATGATCGGGTGTTACATCGACACTTCTTTTCCCAGCAAAGCTTCTATCCAATTGATGCCTCTCAGGATGATTTCCATCTTCCACACTCCAGAGCAGCACCTGCCTCAAGTTACCTGACCCTCCACTGAGCCTTTAATTATGCAAGCAGATTGTGTTTGCCCACTTCATGCATGAACAAACATGGTAATGGAAGGGAAGAGGGATGGGCATGAATAAAGGTGCAAAATGTATTTATATGGATGTCAAAGGCAAGTTTGGCATAGAATATTTATGTCGAAGTGGTGGGAGTCTCTATTAAGATCTATTAAATAATAAAGACACTGTGTCCCTTCTCCACTTACAGATGGTGATTAAATTACCCAGAAGATGCAAGGGAGGACAAGGAGTATGTTACTAAAAAGTCAGGGATCAAGTTAGATGGTCTTGTATGGATGCAATTTTTACTCTCAAACCTTATTATAGTCTGAAAAATTGAGTACAAGAATTACCTTTTAAAATAATAGAAAAAAGAAATTGTGACTCCAAAAGCTGAATTGAGTCCTCTAAACTCTCTTAGCACATAAATAGTGATGTAAAAAGATCAAATAGCTTAAATTTTCTCTGGTGTTTATGTATACATGTTTTTAATTATTAATGCAGTAAATCACAATCATAAAGTGGTACTGCTTAATGAAACATCAAGTATCTTACTCAGGAGCTAGAAAACCTTTGGTAAAGGGCCAGATAGAAAATATTTGGGGTTTTGTGGTCAGGAACTCTTTGTCACAATTCCCTAACTCTTCTGTCATCAGATTCAACTAGCTGAGGACAATATGCAAGCAAAGTGACAGGGACAGGTTTAAAAAACAAAACAAAGCAAAATTGCAATTGTAAAACCTGATTCTGAATGTGAAGGCACACAAACCATAATTTGGTGACCTCTCTTTAAGATTAAAGAAATACAGTGTGATGGTAAGGCTGCTTATGACTACAGGGTGGAAGAGGAGACCTCTTGCAAGGTGTCCTCTAACCTCTATTTGTATGCTTTGGTATGTGCCTCCCCTCTGCCTCCAATACCAAATAAATGAATGTAAAACTAATTAATAAGAAAAACACCATTGTTTTAGTGAGATTAAATGACTTACATGAGGTCACATAATAATGACTTTTTGAGGCCAGCATGGGAAGCATGTTTCCTCATTACCAGTGTAAGGTGATGTTCTGAACCAATCTTTACAGGCTCTTATTGTCTGTGGTAGGAACTCATGGCAGATACTTGAGAACAGATAATGGAACAAGATGCCTTGAGTAGTACAGTAAGCAGACGCTGGGCAATGCTACACAGCTGCACAAGGTTGGTAGTGATGAGTAAGACTATTATGTAGAAGGCTTAAGTGGGCAGAGTCTAGAAGATGCTCTACTGGTGGTCCATATGGGGAGCCTAAAGGGTGGAGTTGAGAAGAACTTCCCTGGTAGTTTTGATGCAGAAGACTTGCTGAAGAGGAAGAAACCTCAGGATGCCCACTGAGAACAGGGAGGGGGAGCTTCTCATGAAAGTGGAAAGCAGCAGGGTAGCACAACGTGATGAGGCAATTTTCATAGTGTGTTTGTGGACTCTCTGAATGAAGTTTCTGGTCCAGGGGTCAACTGAGTCCTACAACATTTATATCTTATGAAATCATAGAAAGTCTGATTTCCAAGCCTGATAAACTGAGATGGATGGCTGGTTCCCTAGGTGAGCCTGAAGCCACACAGCTGGCTTGGAATACTTGGATGTGACAGGAAGCAGAAAAGGCAGATGAGTGTGAGACAGAGATAGAGCCAGCAACAAGCTCTCAGATACACTACAGGTATTGGAAACAAACATAGGGTGGTGAGGCTGATGGAAGCAATTATCAGTAGCTCTGTGCTTCTGTATCAGGTGCTCCTTCTCATTCTGCTGCTATGTTCACATCTTCAAACAGATTCCCAAGGGAATATCACTTCTCAGCAGATCCCCTTCTGCTCCTTCTCCACTCTCTTGAGCTCAGGTCTTTCTCCATGTTCACCCTGTATCTGAGCATCTCCTTACCACTGCTTGGTTCATCTGTCTACAGCCTTCCCCATCTGTCATGTATTTTTGTATATCTGAGGTCAAAAGTTGTTCTGAAGGACAGTTGAGATGGCTTATCAGTAAAGGTATTGGTTAAACAATCCTGATAATCTAAAGTTTATCCTCATGTTCCATGGTGGAAGGAGACAACACATTATTTAAAGTTATCTTCTTATGCCCCACCGTATATATACCAAAGCATATGTTCAACAATATACATACAATAATAATAATGAAAATAACAGTAACAACAACAACAATAATAATAAATGGTAATAACAATGGCAATGAAAATAAAGTTAAAGTTAAAAGAAAGAGGTAGTCTTACATGTTCATTGCTGTTTGATCCTTGACTGCAGACAAAATATGACTAACTGCCTCATGCTCTAATTTTTTTTTCTTTCCCATCATGCTAGGCTGTATCTTCAAGCAGTGAGCCAAAAAGTATGTCAATAAGAAAAGTATTGTGTTGTAGAATCTCTCTACAATATATCTTACAAATAGGTACATGTTAGACTTCACGGTGGGGAGTGAACACTGAGAAGAAACACCCATCTTCTCTGTTGAGGATGCATGTGGTTATGGCTATGATTGCCTTCATTACTCCGTAGCCCCCAGGGTTGGATTTTATAGTTGTTTCTATTCTGAAAACAGGGATATTGGGACCTACAGAGGTCAGGTTATCTGACCTGTATGTGGAACCATGATCACAGTACAGAAATGACATTTGATGTTTTATCTCAGATGTACAGAAATGGATGAACAGAATGACCAGAGCACCGGGTTTGTATTGAGTTATAGAGGGAGACTATGGAAATGGAGAAAGTAAATCATTGCAAACTTGCATGAGTCCTCAAATGCTATGTCTTGGGAGATTTCTTCTGTCTGTCAAAAAGGGAGATTACTTGGAATCATCTGTAGTGGATCCAGTTTCTTGGGAAAGCTTTTAAAAACACAAGGATCATGCTTCAGAGGGTTGGTTAGTCAAGTTCTCAGAAATTTCTCATATCTCTATGCCAACAGCCATTGGGTAGATTGAGCAAAGTTTATCAAAGTTTATTGTGTCTTTGCCAGTCTTTAACAAAATAGTGCTTAACAAAAGACTGTTTATCAAAATATCACTGACTTGAAACAAGTTAGAGAATATCCGCAATAGTCTATCTATCTTTCTACCTGATAACTAGATAAATCCTTAATGTTTTGAAACTAAAGAGGCCTGTATACATTCTCCCTCCCAGAAACTCCCAGAAACTGAAAGGGAATGAGCAAAGGACAAGGCTCTTAGAGTCATAGTTTTGAACTATATGTACTTCTCAGGGTTAATGTGCTGATGATTAGGGAAGTTAACCTTGTCTCTTGGGATTATCCTTATAGGTTCCTAGACAGAGTGCCCCATCATCACCCTTTGATGTCAGCTTCCCCTCTGAAGTATTTGCAAGCTGCACTTACATTTGAACACTATTTGCAATATTTTTCCATTCATTCTTGCTACTGAACCAATGTTAACAGCACATCCATGAGTCAGATATCCCATTGCTCTTGCATCCTATCTTTCATTTTCAACATACTCTAAGGTCTCTGAGAACAGAAAAAATTATCTGCAAGTGCCACATGAGATCAACTTGACATAGTGGGGCTCAGGTGTATCAGCAAAAATTGATAGATATGTTTATTCTTCTTGATTGTTCTCCCCAGAACAGCCATTTGTATCCTGGGGCAGTGGATTCAAATATTTGCCTATTTTTGCCTGGTCTAAGACGCTGATTATATCCATTATTTCTTTTATGTATAAGTTTCCCATCAATGACAGTATAGTTTTGTACTTGTAGAAAGTCTGGGTGCAGATAGATGAGTCTCCTGTAAGCATGAAACTCCCAATTGTTTATGGCCCCGCCACCTTCCTATGATAGCCCTGGAGAGAAGGACCATGGAACCATGGCATGGAAGCTTTGCAAATCCAGAGTCTAGTAGAGAGGTTAACTTTTATTAAGGGCTCAAAAAACACTACACAAATGGAAGTCTATTTCATTGATTTTAGGTCGCACAGACAAGCTGGCTAGAATCTAAGAGGACTGTCATGAGACCATCAGAAGGCTGTGCCTTCTCTACCAGGATTTAGAAAAACTGCTTTTCCAGGGCAACCATGAAAATTATATTACATTGGATATGTATACACACACACACACATACACACACACACACACACACACACACATATTAAGAGTTTTTATGTTGGTGATTTTTTGTTGCACTATATTGTATCAACAAGCCTATCTTGTTATCAATCTAAATTTAGATGTCTGTTTTGACATTTGTATTTACCCAGCATACTTTTGTGCTTTGGAGCTTTCAAAAATTTTAGAGATGCTGAAGGTAGAGTTAGAAAGCCAAAGGAAACCAAACACCAGCAAGCCTTTAGTGCTAGAATGAGGTGAGTCTGAATCTCAACTCTGTCATTCACCAACTGATTGCCTTTACTCTATAGATCTTTTTTCTATTCTATGATAGGACACTCCAGAAACTACATATGTTGCGTTCTTATAAGACCCAACACAAAGTAGGTATTCAGTGTGTTTGATAGTCTCCTTTATCTGTACTTGTTTTCTTTTAAGCAAGTATTGCAATATAGGCCATATTGGTTAAGAGCTCTTAATATTTACACTTTAGCTTCCCAAGTGCTGAGATCAGGATTTGTACGCCACAACTAGCTTCTTTCTCTGCTTTCTAAAAGAAAGAATAAGCAGACCTCTACCTATTGAAAGCATGTGACTGTTTGCATCCAGCCACTAACCAGTAGTTATATCCATTAACCAATACCTACATTGTCCTCTGTAGCTGATTAGGCACTGGGATACAGCAACACCCGTGACCCTTGCACTCAGAGATCAATGGTTACACCTACTTTTGTATTGAACTAGAACAAATAAGGATACTTAAGGGTGAAAAACTGTGGGTGACCATAGGTTTCATAGTTCTTTTCCTAAAAAAAAAGTGTTTAAGGAGAAACAAGTAATACATGGGATTCATAAAAGACCTTTTGTCAAAAACACAGCAATGTGTTTGATAGAGGAACTGCCCAAAGTGGACTCCCTGTGGCATTCAGCATTGTAATGGCTTCCTGAGAGGAAGTGTGTGGATAAGTGCCAGGAGGCCAGGCACTTGATCTTGAACCAATATAAATATTATCCCACTGCTGCATAAAATGATGTTCTCAGCTTTTGATCCATTTCCCCTTGATAATAAACAACTCAGTCCAAGTCCTGGTGCATGCATGATCCACGGAGCTGTGGAAACCTGACTTTACTAATTAGTGTTATTAGAGCGATTGATATGGGAAAGTGATCTCTATTTCTTTCCAAGGAAGGACCTGGATTTTACACAGACAGTGTTGGGTGGAGCTCTGAGGTTGTGCAGTGTAAGTCCTCTGGAAAGATATTTTTTTCTGCACTGTACTCTAAACAAACACAGAAGAGAACAGGGAAGCATCCCACCCATCCCTGAGTTTTGTTCATCTTGACTTTATCTTTTCTGTCCTCTGACTATAACATTTTGACTCTAGCCTTTGCTTCTTCATGTCTCAGAGTTTAGCTCTTTCTATATACTGCATTTTGAATGATCCAGTAACCTCTCCGGCCATGTCAATGATTTTAACTCTGAGTCAGGAATGTCCCATGCCTCAGAACAAATCCCACAATTTAAATGAGGGACAGTGGAGGAAGCAAACTTGGCTTCTATAGATCTCCCTGGGGTTTAATGTCACACGATAACACAAGTAAACTTATGCTTTGTGTTGGACAAAATAGAAATTAGCCTCTGTGTTGTATTGATTTGGATCAATCTTGAATCCTAATTTTTAAGGTGAGACTACAACAATACCCTAGCTAATGAACGCATTAAGAGATCTTAATGAAATAATGCACACTTATCCCATGATGGCTGCTTATAAATCTGGTTCTTTTGTCCTTTGCATAGAATGTTTTTGTGAACTTGCCTCTGAGAATGTTCCTATATAAGTTCTTTTTTTCTCTATTTCCTCACAAAACCAATGAATTAGATGAAAAGGGTGCTCCCTCAGGCAAGAGCCATTTCACTTTGTGCATAAAATTCTCCAGGATGTAGCCCCTGTGGAGTAAATCATCACTCAGAGTTCCTGAATGTGACAGGTGTGTGTGTGTGCGTGTGTGTGTGTGTGTGTGTATGTGTGTATGTGTGTGTATGTGTGTGTGCATGCGCGCTCGTATGTGTGTGATTGCTTTTAGAAATACAGAGACTGTGAGGTGGAAAATGGCTGTCTCCATGGTCCTCGTTTCTTGTCTCCTGTCATGGAGCCCATGATTCCTCACACCTGCAATTAGCACTTAAAGGCCTCTAAAAGGCTCCCTGCCCCACCGTGCTTTTTACCTGTCTCTCACAGGGACCTTGTTGTGTCTTGACGCTAATAAACCTGGAATTATTCCATTTTATCAAGTTTTAAGATGACAGCAAGGATGAGAAATCATGAAAAACCAACCCCCACAGTTTCTGCTGTCTCCTGCACCAGCTTGAAATATCTGATGGGCTCCTGGAGCTACTTTATAATACTAACAAATGCATCGAATTGACTTCTGTTTCAGTCTCTGCGTGTGTCCTTTTGCTCTTCAGGCTAATTATTTCCTGAACCATTAGAAAGCATTTGTCTTTGAGGGTGTGTCCATCTCCTGCTTCTATGGGTTAGACATATTCATTTAGGCCTGCTGCTCAGCATCATTCAGTATTAGGAACTAGAGTATGCTATAGAAGCATTTATATATTTCAATGAATCCTCCAATGAAATCATCCTATCCATCCCTAAACAAATTGTCCACATAGAATTATCTTTACGTTCATGCTGTCTCATCTATTCCTAGAATGAAATCATCAAACTTGTATTGATTTGTTTTATTGTTAGGTTGACACAAGCTGGAATCATTGTAGAGGAGGGAACTGAGAAAATGTCCTCACTCTAGTGGTTTGTGGGCAAACCTGTAGTGTGTTCTCTTGACTGATGATTCATACAGGAGGGCTCAGCTCACAGTGGGCATGCTGAGGGTTATTGGTGCTTTAAGCAGGCTAAAGAAGTTATGAAGAACAAGTCAGTAAACAACACTCTTCCATGACCATGTTCTCTCATGATCAGTCCTGCCTCTAGGTTCCTGCCTTCAGTTCCTTCCTGGCTTCCTAGCTGTAAGCTGAAGTAAACCCTTCGTTTCCCAAGTTGTAGTTGGTCATAGTATTTTATCACAGCAAAAGGAAGTGAAGACAACCCTCATCTTCCCAAGAGGTGATTTCCTATTCCCTCCATCAGTGTGGCACTGGGTGCCAGAGGAGAAAGATAATCTTCAGAGATTGCTACTGCAATGTGTAACTAACCAGGTCTGTTTTCCCTGCTGGGATTACCCTGACTCTGACCACCGAACTCCCTGTACAACGCTGCAGCAATGTAGAAGTTAACTAATTGTTCTTTGCCTGCATTTTACTTGTTTAAATATGAGAGAACATATGCATCCACTTCCAAAGATTGCTTCTAGGGTTTAAGAGGTGGAGCATTTTTGATATAACTTCTGTATCCAAGAAATCACTTGTGCAAACATAGCATTTTCTATGTAAGAAGATGGAGATTCATCAAGAGGAATACTGTGCATTGGTCATGCTTTGCATTGGGAAAAAAATGGGTTAAGAAAGAGGTTTCTCAACAATTGCTCTGTAAACTGTTCTCCACCGTGTCTACACATGGCTTATGTGTAGACACAGACGTGAAAGAAAAAGTCACACAGAAAATCACAATGATTCATGTTGCTGCTGAGAGGGTCAGTGTGAGCCCTGAGTATTGAGTCACAGAACAATGCCATGGGGTCTTCCTGAAGAATGACCTGAGCGCTGCTGGAAGGAATATAACACGGTTTTGTAACTGCACTCATCATTTATCTGTGTTTGCATGCATGCTGTCCATGTGTACAGCACATCATGATGGAGTAATGCAAACTATTTCCATTTCTATCTGGGGAAGAGCTAGAACACCCAGTTCAGCTGTCTCATAGCTGCTTAAAACTCTAGGTCCAGGGAGTCCAACCCCTTGTGGCTTCTGCAGGCACCTAAACTCACATATACGCAACTAAGACTAAAACTACAATCTCTTAAATAGAAAAACTCAGCATGTACATTCAGGAGCATGTTGGGGCTTGTCCATCTGTCTGGTGACACTGTTTGTGAGTCATTGTTTAAGTTCTCCATGCTGGACTTTAAATGCAGAAGAAGCAGCATCTACCTTTAGTCAGAAAAAGTTACCTATGAAAAGAGATCCTAAGAAGGAGTCAGTGTGGAGATGAAGTGTCACTAGAAAGGAATCTGTTAACATTTGCTCTGCCTGATGACACATAGACAAGTGGCAAAGGGACAGGTCTATGTGGACAAACAAATAAAATGTGTAAAATCACACTGAGTTGTTCATCAAGATGTACTTTATGGAAAATTCCTGTTTCTGTTCCTGACCCACGTTCCTGACCTGGAGCTCTCCCCTCTTACACAATTAACCAGCATTGTCTTTTTTGTCATATTTCCTGTCAGTGAAAAGTGGAATTCCTGAATTTTCCTACTATTAAAGGTTTATTATATGTGTTGGATACTCAACATCAATGTTAAAATGATTCTGAGCATAAAATGAATAGTTGCCTGTTACGTTTATCAGTGACTAGAGTTTGAAACTGCATTTTACAATAACTTTGGTAATGTTTTAATGAATTCATCGTACAAGTATAGCAGGGAAGGGTGATATCCAGAACTTATACTGGTTAACAGCTTCCTGAATGACAACTAATACTACTTCAATCACAGATGGTATTAACTGATTTTATTGCTTCCTTTGGTTTAAGAAATTAAAGCAATGCACTATATAGTTGTTCCCGCAAAAAAATTCCTGGAGATGCATTTCCTAAGGTAAGATTGGAGTTTTTGCAATGTTTTTTTTCAGAGCATGGTGCAAGCAGAAAGGAAAGTTCTCTACTTGAAATCCTATTTAAATGTACAATCCAGGAGCTCCCCTAAACCTTCAATTGAAATCAATTAATATGTAAAATAACAATGTATTAAAAATCAAGTAAAGAATCCAATAACATTCTGTAAATGGTTTCCAGATGATGAATACACTCACCATGCCTTGTAAGTAGCTGTAATTCTTCTTAAATATATGAAATGTGTAATGCCTTATCATAGATCAGTATCCATAGATGAACATTTGAGGGCTAGGGAAATAGTATTTGTCCCACAAATGTAAGAACTCGGATCTTCAGAAACCATGATGAATGTCAGAGTGATGTGGCAAACTCATAAAACTCCAGCCCCGGAAATGTGGGGCATAAAATCCTCAGTGAAAGCTAGTAAGCATGGCTAACCATAAAGCTCTGGATTTGAGAGGTCTTTCCTTGATGAGTGAGGTGGATGAGCAAGTGAGGGCCAGTCCTGGTATCACCCTTGGGCCTCCTCATGAAAACACATGCAAAATCATGCATGAAACCCCAAGACAGGAAACAAAGATAGAAAATTTAGAAATAATGTCTTACGAGTAACACAGTCATATATTTACTACCCTGAATATAAACAAAATAATTGGTTTTTTTCATTTGACTTTTTGGGTACCACCAGTTTCTTACCTTTATATCTTGTCCCACTAAGTCTAAAATCTACTATTGTCTAATTTAACTGCCTAAACATTATATTTCTTTCTTATAATAATGATATGGAGGTGGGCAGAAGCATTTTTCTTTTATGAGCTAAGTACAAAAATATTTAGGAAGGAATCCCCACAATTCTCACAGCTTTTCTTCAAATGGTTCAGGCAAAATGTGAACAATTTCTAAGTCTGTATGGCTGGTATGCAAGTATTCTATGCTTTCATTTTCTGCAATTTGAGACTTTCAGAATGAAAGTTGTTTTATTTTTTAAAAAAACAAAACATGGATGAGAAGAGGCCTTTTTGACCACTTCACCTAAAATTATTGCAGGTTACTTATGCAGCAGACTCCAGATTCCATTTTTATGACACTTGTCACAACTCAATGTATCCTTGTTTAATTCTAGTCTCTTTATCCTTGTTATCCGTGCCTCCGGGACTGCAAGGAGTCTAGAGGAAAGACCCTGTCTGTTGTTCTATTCCCAGTTGCTAGAATAGCACTGACACAGTCTTAAGACACATGATTCTTTGTTGACTAAATGAAAGAAAAGTATAAAAGTAGAAAAGACATGAATAAATGAGCGGCTTTGTGTCCTTCACAGATGCTGAAAGCTTTGAAGCTCAGCGACCTGCTCTACCCATTCGTCCACTGAGCAAATTGACTGGGTTGTGTGAACAGCCCTCCGTGCTCTGGCCTTTTACTGACCTGCTCTGACCTTGATTTTGGCTCAGTTCGAAGCTTTCAACCTGCATGTGACTCTAGTCTTGATGTCCTAGTTTACAGCCTCTTATGTTCTCATAATTCTACAGTTAGCCTCTGTTCTTCCTACAGTAACCAGAAACTGTAATCTCTCAAAACCATTCTTATGCACCTAGGAGATTAGTGAAATGCCATCTTTCAGCTCCTGGCTGGTCACAGTAATGATGAAGTAGGCTAAAATTACTCTGCCAAGTCCTTTAAGACAGGTGTCTCATCTCCATTCTGTTGGGAAGAAAGCTGAAGCAGACAAAGACAGGAAGGCTCTAAAATTATATAAAGTTAATCACAGAAGCATGACCAGAGCCTATGTTCTCTAAAGCACGGGTTCTGTGCTTTCTCCTGGTGTACGTGGTGCATGTTTTACTGTTGCATGAGGAGTAAGCAGTTGCCAGGCACATCCACTCCTCCGTCTAACAACGCTCATTGGAATACGGGCAAAACCCTGCCTGGAAACCATATCACCAAAAATTAGCCCCTAGACTTCCCCACTTGGGACTGATTGAATCCACAGGATTCAATAGCTGAGACTAATGATCTATTATATTTTCTTAGAATTATATTTCCTTAGAAAGTTATTATCGATTGGCATTAGTGCAGTAATTAGTAAATTAAACTCTCTGCAGCCCAAAGAGCATGATGCCAGATATAGTACACCTATGGCCGATTATAAAGTCTTAAGCAATGCCAGGGTAAGTAGCCCCAGTAATGTATGTTTCTTGGATCCTGTTTTATTTCTGCAAATGCATAAAGTAGCATTATAGCGCAGTTACTATGAGAGCAGATCTGGGATCCTCTATCCACGTTCATATACAGTTTCTCCTGTTTTTCAACAGAAGAACCTTGGAGGAATTTTATCCCCACATCAGCAAGGAGGGTCTCCTGTAAGAATTGACTCAGGCTGTCATCAGGAGTGTTTACAGTGTTGCTTGCACGGAAGTATCACTGTTACTATGAGGGACCAGTTGGTTTGTTACTTCCAAACCTTACTACAATTAGAGATTTGTGCATGATGTGTACCCTGCTACTGTTCAGGAGATACATTGTCTCTCTTGTGTTTGTAAATGCACCTGCCTTGTTTCCTCCTCAGCCCATGCATTCACCAAGCTTCCCTGTCACTCAGTTCTGAGCTCAAGCGCCACTTCTGCAAGTCATCTATCCTTCCTCAGACTCCACCCTCACTCATACTAGGTTTTCCCCTACCCTACCTGATGCCCCTTGCACATCGTTGTTATTACATATTACACATTTACTTTTGAAAGACTTTGGGGTTTGATTATGTGTATATGTGTGTGTCAAGGGGGTGTGTATTCTCCAATTGAGTGCAGGTGGCTTCACACTCTACAAGAGAATGTTGGTTCTCCCTTGAGTTAGAGGAACTGCTTAAGGTGATGAGATGTAGAGAACTCACTTTGAACTCTAAGCCACCTCTCTAGCCCCAATTCTACGATTTCTCCTTCCATCCTAACCTGCAAATATGTTATGGACTCTGTTTCATTCAATGATGCACTTCCTTACTGAGTACAATAGCAAGCCCATGCAGTTGCTCAGTAAATAGTAAATGGATATCCATGTATTAGATGATTATTTAGGTAATTGATAATGTATCCCTGTCTTTGTAACCTTGTATTAATGCTAATTCTCAGCTACTTCTAAGCCATGCCCTATGAAAGGGGTTTGAAACAGCCTAAGCTCTTTTGTCTTCTTCAACCCCTTTTCTGGAATTGGAGTCCTGTTTAGACTGTACCTATGCACCTTGATTCACAGCGCAGATAATGTGACTTTTCTGTCGCTGATCAGCACGGGAAGCTTAGTTCAGGTTTTCTTGTTTCCACTTGTATTGAACAATCTTTTTATCTGTAAAACTTAAAAGTGAATACTGTCTCTCAAATCGCATGTAGTTCTCCAGGAGTATCTAAAAAACACTCCTCCTTTCTCTTTCCCTCCTGAATGACCTATCATAATAAATTTCTAATGGAAGCTCTAAATCATTGTTTTTCAGATTCGTAATGAGGGCAATGAATGCCCTGGTGAAATTATTGTGAGAGTTATGAAAAATATTCCTGAAAGGCTTGGCACAGAGTAAACTTCAACAAACAGCTCCTGGCTGCCTCGTTTTCCAAATGACTAGCATTACCCTTGGAATTATATTGGCCCCACTAACCTGCTCTGGAAATATAGAATTTCTCTCCTAAGGAAATATTTTAATAGCAAAACAAGGAGAGTTGCAACAAAGAGCTTGTCTGTATTCTTTCCAAAGTTGCTTGGCCACATTGCCTTCATTAGTGGCTCGATGCACTTCAGGTCAATGCACATATTTTCATACCTGCTGGTCCTCCCTCCCCCATCTCTGTAGGCTGCAAAGAAATGAGACAGCCCTCATTTGTTTGATTTTGTATTGCATCCAAGACTCCTTTCAATATTGGGACTGTTCATAATTGAATGTTTTGCTACCTGGACTCGAGTTATCAAGCAATGTAGGATGCAGGCCCAGGCAAGATTGCTGGAAATTATAGGAGGCATCTTCCCGGGTTGATCGCTTTTATATTTAATTGTATGCTAATTGTTAGTTCTGCAAGAGAGTTTCCCAAGGAGATAGCAAAGTAACAGGGAAAGAAGACATCACATAAATATATGTCATTCTCAAGGGGCAATTTACTGAATTAATGATACTAAAAAAACTACAGATAAACACATTCAGGGGACGTAGTTGGCTTGATCACTTTGACATCCAGGCATTTTAGTGTAGTGTTTTTACTTGTTTCAGCCAAAATAGACAACAGCCCATTGCTAACAGGTGGAGGCAGGACTGGCAATTAACCTTCCATGTAGCTGCTGCCAATCATCCACTTAAGGTGCCCAGAGATCCAAACATTCTTCTTCAAACCAGTTAAAAGGAAAGATTTTAAATCCTCATTGCAGAGATGACAAAGAAGTAACAGACATGTTAGCTATTCTCATTTCACTGTTGCATAATGCACATGTGTTGTAACTGTGCAGCTGTTACAAATAAAACAAATCTTATGAAAACATGCGTTTACGCACTGTATCTTAATAATTAAAGTTCAAAGACATTAGTATGGACACATTTTCTTCCTTCCTTCCTTCCTTCCTTCCTTCCTTCCTTCCTTCCTTCCTTCCTTCCTGAGTCTTTAGGACCATTGTGGAACATAGACCCTGCCCACATCTTTCACTGTTTACTAGGTTCTGGGTGTTCCCTCACCTGCCTCTTCACACAGCATGTGAAATGACCACAAGAGTTTCAGCATGCTTGTCACCCCTAGGGGAATAAAAATTTCTCTGATCCCTAATCTGCTTAGCCACCACTTCTCTGAATCCCATGGCTGATGGACTCTGTGCTTTTGAAAGAGCCGGACCCTGGGGAATAGAAAAGCATCACAATAAATGGCAGGCACATTTGGTGCTCAGCAAGAGGTTTCTAGGTGGTAGAATCAGATCTGCTCCTGTGCTGTGGAGATGGAGGATAGGAGACATATTTAGAAGATACTTTTTCTCCAATCCAATTGTATACCCCTGCTTAACTCAAAAACCTTCAGGACAGTATACTTCACTTTCTCACAGCATACAATCTCCTTGAGGGTGTATATTGTATCTTCACTTTCACCAGTTATTGTTATCTTTTTCTTGGGGACATTCAATCTTTGGACCCTGGACCCCGATGATTTCTTCTTTGACACTTCCTCTTATTGACTTAGTCAATTAAAGTTAATAACAAAAGCAGGTGATTTTTGCAGGATCCTCATATGTCTATGCTGAAGTGAAGATGTATTTGAAAATCATTTACAGAGGAAGAAGATGGACAGAACGATAGTGTCTTAGTTAGGGTTTTATTGCTGTGAGCAGACACCATGACCATGGCAAGTCTTATAAAGAAACACATTTAACTGGGGCTGGCTTACAGTTTCAGAGGTTTAGTCTATTAGTGTCATGGAGGGAAGCATGATAGCATACAGGCAGACATGGTGTTGGAGGAGGAGCTGAGAGTTCTACATCTTGATCCAATTGCAACAAAAGGAACATAAATAAGACCTCAAATTCCACCTCCACAGTGACACACTTCCTCCAACAAGACCACACGCAATCCAATAAGGCCATACCTCCTAATAGTGCCATTCTCTGAGGGCCAAGCATTCAAACATATTAGTCTATGGTGTTCATTCCTGTTCAAACTATCACAGATGGAAAGGAAGGTTGGGGTCAAAAAGAAAAAAAGACCAGAGATCAAGGAAAGTCTCATAGAGGGTTAGCTCAGCCTGTGACATAGTCAAGCTCTTAAGTGTGAGGTGGACCTTTGATTTCCTTCTTCCAAGGCATGAGAGTGAATCCTAATGTTCTGACATTTACCTGTCCTTAGTCAAGTAATTCCCAGTTGAGTGAGTTCCTAGCTTTTTCCTGTAACCTATGCCATCAGAGAGCTTGAGCATAGCCTTCCCAAGAAAAGTCTTATGTATCTATGCTGTGAGCCAATATGACTTGGAGCATGTTGAGAGTTGCTAAGGAAACACACACATTAATAAACAAACATCAAGTAAATATAGAAAGAATTCGAGAGGATCTGGATGAAGCATCAACACTGTCAGATGCAGGCTCTTGTGCTCCTTCTCTAACATTTGATATCTGACTGACAGGAGGATGTAGCTGCATGGCAGCCTGTGAGCAGCAGAGAACTTCATGAAACACTTGGTCTAGTTCTGCTTTGATGCCACCTTCTCTGACCCCCTTGAAGACACTATTCTGTCAACTACTGTGTTCTTTAATATCTCATATTGGAATGGAAATGTGTTCAAGGTACCTCTCCAAGAATCAAAAGCTAAGGGTATGAGGGTGAGAGAATGATGTCCTTTGTGTTCTCCTTCTCTTTCGAATTTGGTCCAAAGATGAATCTCTATTTTCATACATCCTGCTATGTTGCTTTCTTCAAACTTCCCTTCCCAGTGTTATTTTATCAACCTCCTGAAATCAAGGTCTTTCCAACCTTGGAGATACTGGTTCCTCTTTATTTAAGGTCAGTTACCTACTGGAAAATTTTAGGGCAGCTTTTCTATGTTCTGTCACAGATGACAAGTGTTTATTGTCTCAATTTCATTCTTAATGCTGTTTGGGGACTTGTTTTCATAGCAACTCATTTCCTTGTTTGTTCTTCCAATCTCTCCATCATTCTTGACTGGGTCAGGGGTGTATTTCAGGATGAGAAAAATTTCAGAAGCATCAATCTGAATGATCTGATTGACAGTTTTCAATTTCTGGTCTTCAGGGGACTCTTACATGGTCTCAGGGAATGGAACATGAAGTACACATGGAGTAGAGTAGCAGAAAGAGCTCTGAGCTCCTAAATATCTTTGAAAAAGAGGAAAGGTTATTGCTTTTATCAGCACCGATTATCAAGATGTTAAAGAGTTCTGGCATCACCTCTGAATCAATCATCCTTATTCCACAATTGCCTTCATTTTCTTACCATTTTCTGCAATGAACCAGCAGGTAAGGGGGCCATTTAATTAGCATCCAGAATTTGGAGTTGTGCTTGAGTTAGACAACTATTGGAATGCAAGTGCACAGGAGAAAGTACCATAATCTCCAAATCTCCAGTCTCTGCCCATTCTATTTTCTGTAGGGAAAGGCTAGGCAGTTCTGAGTTATAATGACAAAGTGAGGTGAGTGGAGGGGAGTTTAAATAGTAGGCAACATGATTATGAGATACTTGATAAGTTTAAGATTGGTAAGGCCAATTAACAGGTTAGCACTTCAGAAATATACGTTATTTAAGGCCCACCATATTGTGTGGATAGAAGGATAAAATCAGACCTGTTTTTCACTTTGTTTTGTTTTCTTGAGATGGGGTCTTATATGATGCAAGATGGGTTCCAAGTCCCTATGAGTCTAAGGGTGACATTGGACACTTTGTTCTCCTGTATCCCCTCACAAATGCTTAGTTTTCAGATCAGTGTCATCATGTTTGGCTAAGAATTAGTTCTAGTTCAATATTCATTCTGAGTCAGTAGTTTGCTGTAGCTAGGCCTTACCTGATTGGATAAGACCCACCATATTCTGCTGGACAATCTTCGGTGCATATCTAGTGATTTTAATGTAAGTTTCATCTAGAAACACCATCACATAAATGAAAGAAGTAATGTTTGGCCAAATGTTGGGACAAATGACCCACTGAGGTTGATTTATATAATTAACTTTACACATCCAAGAAGTATTTACTTAGATCCTGTCATACCTATGAGGGTTTAGAAGAGACATTCCTTTCATTATCTCTACAGTAGCATGCTGGTTCCAGATATGTGTTACACTCCTGTGAGATTTGTCACCAGTGATTCTTGGAAATATGACTGGGTCAATAAAAAAAATACATCCAGAAGGATCAAGAGTTGGAGGGAGAAGAATGACTTTGTGAGACACAATTGGAAAGGGGGGACAATTCAACCATAGAATAGAGAATCCTAGAGACAGGAGCCAAATATAAACACTTGCTCTCGCACTGACAAGAGATAACCACCCGCACAGAGAAGTCACTTAACTCTGTATGCCTCAGTTTGGTAAAGTGAGAATAGGAGAGTACCCATTATATAGGGTTCTCCTGGGCATTTGAAGGATTGAATTTTGGGGATTTTAGGATATATTTCTGTCAATAGTTACCATAGTATATATCCTAGTTTGTTTTCTAGTGGTTAGATAAACATCATGACCAAGAGCAACTCAGAGTTGAAAGAGTTCAATTCATTTTAGAGCTTATAGTCCATCATCAAGGGAAATCAGAACTAGAGCTTGATGGTAGGAACTTGGAGGCAGAAACTGAAACAGAGACCACAGAAGAATGCTGCATGCTGACTTTCTTCAGATGATTTGCTCGGACTCCTTTCATACATCACCCAGGACTGGCTTCCTATGAGTGGCACCACCTACAGTGGGCTAAATCCTTTCACATCAATCTTTAATCAAGAAAATGGAATACAGAGTTCCTACAGGCCAATCTGATTGTAGGCAGTTTCTCAATTTACGTTCCCTCTTCCTAGATGACACTAGCTTGTTATTTAACAATAAACTAACTAGCGTGGTTTGCATTTTTCTATTGCTTTATTTATTCTGAAAGAGTTATATTATTGTCATCAACATTACTTGTACTACCATTTAGTATCCATTCTTAACTACAGATGAATGGCTCTTATCTACCATGTTTATTCATGTTTTGACAAAATCTTTACAATCTAAGCCTTCATCTTAACTATTTGTGTTAATACTAGAATCTAGAGGTATATTCTAAGTCAAATACTAAGACCAGTATTTATCTTAGGGTATACCTCTAGATTATCAGTGTTTTCTCTTTCTAATCATGTCTGTCATTGATACTGCGGTTCAATGGCCATATTATTCCAGGATCTTATTACTTTAACACATCCTGGACATGAAAATTATGAAGTTTAGTCAAAAAAGACAGTTCAGAACTCTGAGCAGCTTAGCCAGTCCCATATTGTCAGCTTGACTGCTAATCATCAGAGTCAAGTCCTGCTGGCCAATCATTCAGTAAGCTTGACTTGTACTTGGGTTTTCTTACCTTAGTCTACCTTTAGGAATTCACTTTTGCCCTCTATCAAGTAGTAGACCCTGTGCATATCTTTAGGAGAGCCTTGGCCATGTGGAAAAGATGGATTTTTATGTAGGTGTCTCATCTAGTTTAAAGAGTTACACACCATCCACATCCTCTCCATATTAGAGCAATTATTATACATTAAATCCAGATTTTGGCTGAGAGGTAAAGAGGCACATCCAAGAGTAGGAAATGGGTCTGAGGATGGAACATCTCCCCACAGCTGCTAAAATGTCAAGGATAGTCCATGGCAAAACAGTGTTACAATTGAAACAATAATTCTTTTTTGTTCATTGTCCCCTTTTGGTCCACATGCTTCTAGAAAATTCAAAGCAGTAGTCTGATTCAATACCAAATACAGCTTATTTAACAACCACAGTCTCAAATAGTATCATATTTATTTATTTTCCATTAAATTATGTTATGACTGACACATAAGCCACTATTTACAAGCTTATAGAAGATTTTAATCTTTTAGTAATTGGGCTCCTCTGAAGGCTTCAAAATCATCTGGAGGACACACTTTTTGCTTATAAAACAGAGATTGGGACTTCAATTATGGATGTTGCTAAACCTTTTGGCCTCACCATACATTATCCTTAAAGGGAATAAAGTCATTGTGTACCTGGCCCAGTGGGGAATGAGGGTTCTCACTGGGTCTCGGGTGTCTTTTCCAGTGTCCTTATGTTCACTTCTGTCTTAGGATCTCACCACAGGTTAAGGCATAGAAGTTCCAAGGCTGAGATCTCCCAGGCTGAGAGCAGCTTGTTCTGCTACCTTCTCAGTCCCAAAGAACACCCAGTTAGTAGCTTCTCCTGCACTCTCTTTCCCTCTGGCTCACCCCTGAAGAACCCATGAAGCTCTTAGGAAGACCAAGCATCACAATGAAGTGGTTTATGATAACATCTGCAGATGTGTTGACACATATCCTCTATGATTCTGTTCAAAATGTCATAACAAATACCACACATTGTGGGGTTTAAACAGTAGAAATTTATTTTCTCACAGTTCTGGAGGGTAGAAGTCCAGGATCAAAGTTCTGGCCAATTCTGTGTCCAGTGAGGTTTGTGAATCACAGATGACCACCACTGTTTTCGGTCCCCATATGGTCTTCTTTTAGAGTCTGTGTTCTGAGAAGGATCAACTCTGTGGTGTTTTTTCCTATAAAGTTTCTAACTTGTTTTATTTGTTTTCTTATAGAGGCCTACTTGCAAAAGTAGTTTTTTGGGGTAAGGTATTAACATGAACTGGGATGCAATTCAGACATTAAATCCACAATCCACTGTTTCCTCTTGTATTCACTTCAGAAGGTTCACCTCCCAAATTAATATGTTTAAATCCTAATAGTATTTGGAGGGGGGGTCTTTGGGTATGGTTAGATTTCAGAGCAAAGTTCTCATGATGGCATTATGGCTTGCCAAAAGAGATCTTAGGACTGGGTAGACGACTCACTTGGTAAAGCTTTTGCCTTGTATAGATGAAAATATATATGTAGATTCATAGACCCAGTATAAAAAGGTAGGTGGCATAGTTCTAGTAATGGACAGTTGAGAAAGGCAAGTCCGTGGGGGCTTGCTGGCTAATTGTCCTACTAAATTTGGTGAGATTTCAGTCCAGTGGAAGGGCTTATGTCAAACAATAGGTCAAAAGTGTCCAAGAAAAGATATCTGACACTATCCTCTAATATTTACCTGCATATGTACACCCAAACACATGTACACATGTGCACTCTTCCATATAAGACTTGTATGTGACCTAGCACTTATAAGAGAGATCCTAGAGAGTTTCCTCATCTTTTTCCCAAAGTGAGGACACAGCATTTGTGAAGTGGCCCTGTCCCATGGGAACAGATTGGTACCACATACCAGCTCTGCTAGCATCTGGATTTGGGGCTTGTTGCTTCCATAATTTAAAAAATAGAAAAGAAATTTTAACTATTGCTAAAACTCTAGCTTATAGGATTCTAAAATAGCAGTTGAAACAAACTAATGCACTAGCTATTGATTGGGATTGAAGAATACACTCATTAATACCTTATAAATGTGTTGTTATCTACAATCACCTTTTGTATCTCTGCATCTCAGACTTTCTTCTATCCCAACTATAATGCATTTCATAGTATTTTTAAAAGTGTTACTATTAAGGAATTTTCATATATGTGGTGTATTACTTCATAAGTGCAACCTGAGACAGAGTCTTGAGTTTAACTAGATGAAGTGGAAGGTGAACAGGAAGCACAGAAGAAAATGAGATGATGACAGGCAGGAATTGACCATTGGTCACCTGAACTAGATCATACAAAGAACCTTCTAGAAGCAGCAAGAGAGCATTCCTCAGGGATGCCTGCTTGAAAGGCACGCCAACTAGATAATTTGGGTAGAAACTCCCTTTAGTCATTGCCAGACCACTCCTACCAGAAAGATCGACTCCCTGGCATCTCTACCCTCCCTGTGTGTAAGCTGAGCACTATCTCATTTGTATGAATAGAAGCCCAGGGTACTTGTAATAAGAAGCTACTGGTTAATCAAAGCTAGTGCCAGGAGAACTGTGTGATGTTTCAACAGCTTGGCCTACATGGCCTCTAATCAGCCCAGTCAGTCAGTGGTTTACAATGATTCCTATCTCTAATGATGATAATTAGGATTTACTGAGCCTTCAGCCCAGGTTAAGAAGTATGCTCAACACTAGCATCTGGAACTTCATTTGACTCTCAGAATAATTTGACATGCCTGCTACCATTCCTTTTGCTACATTTTAGGCATGAAAAGACCAAAGCTCAAGAAGTCTAAATATTTTGTCTTTGTCCATAGCTTTTAACTCTGATCCACTGGATCTGAGCCAGAAATATCCGACCCTGAACTAGCACATGGTCCTTTCTTCATTTGTTTTCTATAGTAATAATTGTGACCTCTTTCTGGAGTCTTTTTTTCCCATCTGTATGGACGAGACACCTTCTCAGAGGCCTTTGACTCATGGACATTGGATGGAGGAATGTAGGAGACCCCATGCTGTAATCTGTGACTGTGCTAGTTAGTCTCAGGCCATGTTCCTGCCTTGAATTTGTAGCTTTTTCCTCCTCATTTCTGTTTCTATAAGTGACAAGTTCATCCCCTCTATGTTCTCATCATATTTTAGATGGTTTGATTGGCTTAAATAATCATTTTTTTTAATGTCTGACAGCTACAATAGTTCTGGGATAGGAGAATCAACCAATGCATCAGCACAAATAATATCATTTGAGACATTTAAACCCAATGTAATAGTGGGGACCTTCTAGATGTGCTAGTGAGGCAGAGTTCTCTGGACCGAAAATGAATCTTATAACAGATGAACCAAGATTTGCACCAAGATGTTCTGATCACATGTGCTCTTCCCCAAAGGTTAAACGTCACCATTGTAGTCTTTACTAGACAAAAAGAGAGCTACAAGCAATGGGTTAGATCCATGGAGAAATGATGGAGAACAGACTAGAGCCACAGGGAACAAAGAATACCTATTAAGATGATATTTTATTAGTCTGGGTGAAAGATGATACCATAAACTAACATTAAGAGAGTGGAGAAGGAAAGATGTAGCTGCTGAATTTAGAACATACTGACTGTCAATTTGACAAAACCTAGAAAGTCCTTAAAATTTTAATTTCAATGAGGAATTGTCTGCCAGATTGGTCTGTTGGTATGCCTGTGAACAATTATTTTGCCTATTGCATGATGTAAGAGCATTCGGTCCATGGTAGGTAGCAGCCTGGGAGTGATTCAGCAAGCAGCTTTCCTCCACAGCTTTTGCTTTAGATTGCTGCTTGAGTTCCTGCCCTGGCTTCTCTCAATGACAGTCTGTGACCAGAAAGAGGAAATAAGCCCTTTCCTCTTATAAGCTGTTTTTAATTGGGCTGTTTTATCATAGCAACTGAGAGGAAACTAGAGTAGTTAGGTTATCTGAGTTAAAATGCATTTCAGCTCTAACCTGTGAGTATTAAAGGAAACCTATGTGTGTGTGATGGTAAAGTGTGGGCAAAGAAGTATTCTACATAGACTAGCTGTCAGTGCTGTAGGGAGCCCATGTCCCTGGGCTTTGACCTTCAAACTTATTTACCAATAAAACCCATATAGATGAGAGGAGGAAGTGGAAAGAGATTAGAATTGTGGGTGTCTCTTTCCTTGTTACAAGTATAAGAGAATGTGTCACTAATGGTAAAAATAAAATCATGATATGGGTACACTATATAAGACTCAGAAAAGCACAGTACTCTCCCAAACCTTTGGCATCAAAGAACATTTTGTCTCTTAAGCTGGTATATGTGTTGCCTCTAGAAATTTCCCAACTATAATTGAGAAGGTTTTGCTAGGCAAGGTGATCACAGCACTTGAGAGACTAAGGCAGGGAAAATGGAAACATGAAGGCATTCATGACTCTGTGGCTACCCTGTCTCAAGCAAACAACTGTTAATAATTCCAACCCAGTTTAAGTAGTCTGTGCTCCTGTAAAGCTGGAATTCTTCAGGCATCCATCGATCTATGAAGAGTTACTATTTTACTTGGTCAGCTTTCTTCTTGGGAGAAGCGGTGTCAATCAAGAGTCTTATGTTTCATGCTACTAACTAGAAGTCTTTCACTGTATTTGTAAAACTGGAATGGGCACACCAATGAAAGTGAGACTTTGCTTATAGTACAATATTCTCTGGGGTTGCAGCATACACAGCAGAATTATAAGAGTGCCTGGGCTCACATTCTCACACTCGGTAGACTATAGTGCTTCTGTCTGCTTGTGTGCGTCTATGCTTATGTAATGGGATAAGTCCACACACTTCATAGTCGGGGAAAAAACTCAACTTGATTTCTGACCCCATGCACAGCCATTTTGCATTGTAACCTACTAACTTTGCAACCTTGCCTTCCCTCATCAACATAATCCACGTATCCTTTGCTTCATGAGGTAGCTATGATTCAGAAAGATAACCAGTATTGATTTTGGTTTTGCTTCTGAATTACAGATAGTTCTTATACATTCTGGGGATTAAACTTGCCATATACATTACTTACAGGTGTTGTCTCCATTCCATGAATTGTCATTTTAGTCTGATTGAGTCTTTGGAAATGTCTAAAAATTCTTATTCTTGTTACTTTCATGCACATATAACATGAAGTATGATCATAACCACCCCCTTTTGCCTTTAAGTTTCCCCTTGTCCCTCTGAGCACACCTTTGTCCTGACCCTGTATCATCGTTGTGACTCACTCAAGTTCAGTCACTGCTGCTCATAGTGCATGGTTGTGTGTAAGCCCATCCTTGGAAATATGAGAATTCTATCAGTGCTCACACCCTCAAAAAGAATGGTTCTTCCTCTCTCAGCAACTATCAACTGCGAATATGTTCATGAAAGTGGGTGGAGCCTGGAGACCATCTACTCCATCTATGCTGAAATATGATCTGGGCTGATTGTATGCAAGTAACCTGAGTTCCTGGGCATGGTTAGTCTAATACAATATTTCTCATTTTGTTTTTATTACTTGAGATTTTGGTGCTGCGATCATAAAAACATTGCCTAAACTAAGGTATGGCATGTTCCCTTATGTTTACTTCCAGTTTTACAGTTTCAAAAGATTCAAATACAAAGTTCTCTGTGCATGTACAAACAGCTATTAGGTAAGATCCTCAACAATGTTGAGTCTATATTATTAATCAGCAGGAAATACAGATAAGTAAAATAGTATGGAGATTTTTTAAAACTTGAAAAAATAGAACTGTTTTATGACTCAGTAATATCACTTCTCTATATTTTTAAAATAATTGAAAATAATATATCAACTATATACTACAATATTGTTGTAGCCTTAACAGCAACCAATATATGGAATCATTGTGAGGTGAATGCCCATCAAGAGATGAAGAAATAAAGAAAATGTGGTCATATATGTATATTAAAATTTCTCCTTTAAAAGATAATACATTGATCTCTACAATAAGAAGGATAAGCCTTGAAGAAATTCAAAGTGAAGTAAATGGGGCAAAATGCTGAATGTATATATAATAAAAAGATTCTTGGATGTATAATAAAAATGATTCACATTCAGAAATACAGTAGTTAGCATGACCAGGGTTGTCATCATTGAGTTGAGTTGTTGTTTGGTATGTTTCTCCACACAACACTTATTGTGCACTTTAGAATGTGTCCAGAGAGTAATTCTTTTGTTCTGTTCTTAACGACTTAAGTTTTTAAAAACATAAGTTTGGAACTAGAAAGATGGCTCAGCGTCCAATAGCTCTTGCCATCAAGACATTACCTGGGATCCATATGGTTTAAGGAGAAAGTCAAAGTGATTCTCAAAAGTTGTCCTCTGACTTTCACACGTGCACCTTGGCATGCATACTCTTTTTCCCTGACAATAAATAAATAACTGAGCAAATATAAAAAAAAACAGTTTAAAAAGCATATCCACTTAAATGCTGAAAGTGGATAAAACTGATTCACTGCCTGATTGTAAATAAAAACTTATATAAACACACATGATAACCAAAAGAATTTATACTATAAAAGTTACTGATATCTAGCCAATTCTCAATAAATGCCAGTCCCCTGGCCTCAATGCTTACACACTTAATTCTAACCTCTGGAAACTGGATTTAGCCTGAAATTTATACTAGAATTACAAGTGACTTCATTACTTCCTAGCATGTTTTGCCAGTTTGGAAAAAGAAAAGGCAAGAATTGAGTTTATAATGATTTCCAAGGTCATTCAGAGATTTGCAATTATCTCCTGTTTCTTATTTCAATAAGGGCAACAGTTTCAAATACAGAAAGACTGGTCTAAGCTGCTTAACTAACCTGGCACTGGTCTTCTATCTAAACTTAATTTGAGGTGCAAATAATGAAGCATTTTAGCAGGATTTTGTTCAACCTGTTTCTTAGATTATTTTACCCTCTGTATTATTTGGAGCAGAGAGAATAACAGAGGAATGGTGTCAATGTTCTCTGGTTTAGCTTGCATGTATCTGGTGAGGAAGGGGTTGCCCACTGACATGAACAGAAGGTGAACGATGTCCACACAATCAGGATGATGCTCATATATCTCCTGAAGCTCTGAGAGACTGTGAAATCACCTCCCTGGCCCAAAAGGAGACGGGCACCAACAAGAATCAAATGGTTACAGATAAAGGAGCCAACTTAGAAAACTGACAGGTAATGAGACACTCACATCCGCCAAGGTGAACAGATGGCCATCTTCAGAGGACACAGAACAATTGTCACTAAAAACAGAGCCTGAGACTGTGTGTAAAGAAGGCAGCTTTCCAACCTCAGACCCTGGGAAAACAGGATGGGCTATATCTGAGATGAGAGGAAGGGAGGGGAGATTTGAGAAGGAACTGTTGTTTGCAGAAATGGATAGCAGGGGAGATGCCTCTCTCTTTGGTCTAAGATTTCTAAGAAGTAGTGCCATTGTGGATTCATTGCTGAAATAGAAGGCGCCGTCACACCTGGCAGAGATACAGGTTGAGAGATTTAAAGCAAGGACATCAGAAGAAGCTGTGTTTGATTTGTTCCTAATGCGAAGTGTTTCAGTTCTTTCTGGGAATTGGCAGGTACACACACACACACACACACACACACACACGACTAAAACTGTAATTAAATTTATATTGTACGTTAATCTTTCTACCTTGAGTTGGGTTTTATATTGGCAGACTGTTTATGTATAATATGTGAAGTTTTAAGGAACTTAGTGTTGAACAGACAACCCACATGACCTTAACTAAAGGTGCTGAAGGCATTGAAATTTCCATTTGATAAGATTCTAGACTCAAGAGCACATAAATTGTGACATCTTCATTGTTAATAACAGATTCACATTACTTACTCTGGCAGAAAGCAAACAGGCTCTGACTTAAGAACAAGTGTTTAATATTGATTTACTCCTAAAGTTTTCAAAGGAGTGATGAGATGTGGCCTATCCTAATAGCCTGATAGGTAACTTTGCTCATGTATATGCATGTGTATGCACATATGTGTGTTCTCCGTGTGGAACCCAGAGGAGGCTGCTGAAAGCCCAGTCCTGTCATTTCCTCACTTTCTACGTCATTTCCTGGAGACACACTGTCTCTCACTGAAGATGGAGTTTGCCCCAATTTCTTTTATTTCTGCCTCTCAATACTAGGGTTATAGTCATATACATGTATTCAGGTTTCATGTGTATACAGAAGAAAGAAATTCTGGTCCTCATGCATTCAAAGCAAGTACTCTTACTCACTGACCTATTTCCCCAAACCAGTTATGATAATTTTGGATCTTTACTAATATTAGTTTAGTCGATCACTATAACTATATTTCATTATGGGATGCAATGTGTTGCTTTTATGTGTATACAGTATTGCATGGGTAAATCTAGCAGATCCATTATTTTGCTTACTCACAATCAATATTACCTCAATGTATTCATGGACAACTGCTGTAGTGTAGAGATCTACATGCTAGACTGTCCCTGTGAAAGGGCTGTCATTAAGCAAGCATTTTGCTAATAGAGTGATCTTTCCTCCCCATTTCTCCTGGGGATAATGAAACCAAATATTAGCAAATTTGGAAGAATCAATTGGGGATGGTAGGCCCAACTTCTGTTTTCTTTTGAAGAGTCAACCATGCATTGGGACCCAATGCTCAGCTTGATGAAATTCTTACCTGACCAACCTGGTTCCCTCTTCCTGGATGGACAATCAGCTGACCAGTAGAGAGGTAACATCTGCTTGCCTTTACAAGTTTATTCTTGAACTGGGTCCAGTAGTTCTGAGTCTCTGATAAAAAGTTCTGATAAATGCTGAGTCTCTCTACTTCTTGAATCTTGTACATTTACACATTATATATTGTATATAAAGTTAAATTTTGTGTATGGGTGTTTTGTCTGCTTGTATGTGTGTTCCCATGTGCAAGCAGTGCCTGAGGAGGTCAAAAGAGAGCAATCTGGAACTGGAGCTACAGATTTTGGGAGTTGCCATGTGTCATGTGGGTGTTTAGAATTAAACGTGAGTCCCTGGAAGAACAAGTCAGTGCTTTTGACTACTAAGCCATTTCATTAGCCATGACACATCTCATTTTAAATTTATGTTCCACATATGAAAGAAAATTTGTAGTAATTGTCCTTCTCAGTCAAACTTATATCACTGAACATAATTATTTTTGATTGCACCCATTTTTCCTGCTAATGCCATGAATTCTTTTGCTAATAGCTGAGTAAAATTTCATGAGTATGTGTCATATTTTATTTATCTCAAAATATTTTATTGAATTTCTCTGATGGCTAAAGGTGTTGAAAATCCTTTTATATGTTTATTGGCCATTAGTGTTTCTTCTCGTCTGGAATGTGTGCTCAGTTCGTTAGTTCATTTATTGATTATATGAGTTTGGTTGATGTTTACTTTTTGCAACTCTCCATATATCTTGGATAGTAAACCTCTGCTGTGTGATTGGGCAAAGATTCTTTTGCTTATTCTATAGCTTTGTTTTTTGGTGATGGTTTCCTTTGCTGTGCAGAAGCATTATAGTTTTATGTAATCTCATTTGTCAGTTTTGGGGGTGTTGTTTCCCATGTTATTGAAGGTCCTGACTATAGTTGATTATTGCAGTAGATTTTTGCTATTGTTTGTTTTCTCTTGTGTGTTCTGGAGATTGATTTCAATGTTTTTGTGCACCTGAGGCAGGTACAGTACCATTTTACTACACACCCAGTCCCTTGACGTGTTTTCCTCTGGCAGTTTCAAACGTTACTGTCTTACAGTAATGTTTTTGATCAATTTTGGCTTTTTGTCCAGTTTCTGTGGTTTTTATCATGTTATAAATTTCATCTTATTGAAGTATAATCTGATAAAAATACAATAAATTGTTTTCATTCTCTTGATTTGGCAGGAGTGAGTTGATTTATTGTCTAGAATCTTTTTTAGAGAAGATTCTTTGGGCTACTAAGTGGAATGTGTATTACCTTTCCTTTGAATGGAGCAGAATGCTTCTTTGTTTATATGCATCATGCCATTTTATGTGCAGGATAGTTTAGCTTTGAGGTCTCTCCATTAATATTTTGCCTGAATGATTTATCTAGTGATGAGATTGGTTTTTCAGTGTCAGCCATTATTATTGCAATAGGGTCCACCTCATCTTTTATGTTCATTAGTGTTTTATGAAGTGTGGAGGCCCAGAATTTGGTGTGTATATATGTATGGCTGTTATATTGTATATGTAAGTGTTCCTTTTAGATGTACATAGATTTTTATTTTTCTTGACTGATGGGTGTCTTGAAGTCTTCCTTATGAGATGTTGAAGCAGCTGTGTTCACTTTATAGACTGATTCCTATCCTTTGAATTTCTAGAGCCACTAGGGTTTCCCCTATTCTTCTATGTAATTCAATGGTCAAGAATAGTAGCCTGTGGAAAATTATAGCAAAAACAAAGAAAAAACCCTAAGAGCAAACAAAGAAACTAAAAAAGTGAGAGAATCCTTGAAATTCAGACTCTCATTCCTGTTGCCACCCTAAAACACATCTTCATTCCCACATATTTGCTTCTGTGTATTCACAGTCTTAATCTTTCTTCTTTTCTCCTTTTCAACTTATTTGCATAGGTAATTTTACTAGGGGTTGTATTTATTTGCTTTTTTATTTATCAAATTATTTGAATGCTTCTGAAAATAAAAGTTGAGTCTGTAACTAAATTTGGACGTGTAAAAGGCAAAGATGGGCAATTGTGTATCAAAGATAGGCACAGTCACCAGTATGAATTTCTGTCTGTTAATTTTGGAAAGAAATTGAAAATGTTTTGATCAAAAAAAAATGTAGCATAATGTAGCAGCATTTTTGTTGCCATTTGTAATTGATATATGTGAACAAGTGCATGCTGAGTGGGCCAGTAGACAGAATGGGCAAAATTATTAAGTTATCATCTTTCAGAATCAACCTTGCCCTCCTATGATCTGGTCTATGAGATGGCCATAGGACTCTTCAAGCCATATTCACATTTTGGCAGCTATAAATTTTTGATCACTTCCATTGTGCCTATTAGGGAAAAAAAAACAGGACAGTGGCATTGTTTAGTCCTGGGGGTAGGGGGCTTTCTATTCCAGTTAATGTGTCCTGAACAATACTCTCTGGAAACCAGATGGTTTCAGTGTGTGTTCTACAAGCAGCAGTTGCTTCTAAGCTGCAATGATGTTAAAGTCTAGTACAAGCATCTTCATAACATCCCTCTTCCATGATGATCTGAATCCAGGACTTGCAGACACAACACGGGTGTTCACATAGCACATACAAAGCTCCAGAGACTCCAACTCAAACCCAATGTTCCTACTGGTGAGGGACTTGAAATTTTTCTATGAACAACTGCCACACTGTAATCCTCTGTTTGACATAATTACAAACTTCTTCTGCCCCATCCACTTCTATCATTTACTCTTCTCCTTTCTGTAGTTCATGTGTTTAATATTAAGGTAGCAATTTTATTAACTTCTCACTGTTAAAATGGCTGGTTTGGCTTCTGACTTCTGCTTGAACTGTGACCAATAAAAATAGGTTTTATTGTTGTAATATTCCAATGACAAAATGGAAGCTTACAGGTCAAAAGTCATAGTCTCACTTGCAACAGTATTTGATCTATAACTTCGTGCTTCTAAGAATATTGAGTTTCCTACTTTTCTCTCCCCCATTTTTGCATTCAGCGATTTTTTTCTCATGGAACAGAACCTGACCTCATTCTTTCTAGAGTCTTTGGTCCAATATCTGTCTCAGATAATTATATTTTTTCCTGTTTCCTTTCTGTATCTAGAGTAATTTACCATAAAGGTTCAGGATTGTAGCTGCAACACTAAGAATCGAAGAGTTGAGAGAGTTAAGAAACATTGGCAACTAGTAAGGAAAGGGGGAAACAATGAATTTGTGTACATGATCAGAGAATCTACAGGGTATTCAGTGAATTTCCAGGATGTGACACTTGTTAATCATCATTAGTAATGCATTGGATCATATTTTTAGTTTAACTCAGTCCACTTCAGCTTTTTTTTTATTATTTATTTTATTTTATTTTTTTAATTTACATTCCAAATCATTTCCCCTTTCCCGTTTCCTCCCTCCCCGAAAGTCCCATAAGCCCCCTTCCCTCCCTCTTTTCTCCATTCAACCCCCTCTCGTTTCTCTGTCCTGGCGTTCCCCTACATCCAGTCTTTCCAGGACTAGGGGTCTTTCCTCCCATCTTCTTAGAAATCTATTGATATGCGGATTGTGTCTAGGGTATTCCGAGATTCTGGGTTAATATCCCCTTATCAGTGACTGCATACCATGTGTGTTCTTTTGTGATTGGGTTACCTCACTAAGGATGATATTTTCAAGATCTGACCATTTGCCTAGGAATTTCGTGAATTCATTGTTTTTAATTGCAGAGTAGTATTCCATTGTGTAGATATACCACATCTTCTGAATCCATTCCTCCGTTGAGGGACATCTGGGTTCTTTCCAGCTTCTGGCTATTATAAATAAGGCTGCTATGAACATAGTGGAGCATGTGTCTTTATTGCATGCAGGTAAAGCCTCTGGGTATATGCCCAGGAGTGGTATAGCCGGATCCTCCGGGAGTGTCATGCCCAGTTTTCTGAGGAACCGCCAGACTGCTTTCCAGACTGGTTGTACCAGCTTGCAATTCCACCAGCAGTGGAGGAGTGTTCCTCTTTCTCCACATCCTCGCCAACAACTGCTGTCTCCTGTGTTTTTGATCTTAGCCATCCTGACTGGTGTGAGATGGAATCTCAGGGTTGTTTTGATTTGCATTTCCCTAATGACTAAGGATGATGAACATCTCTTTAGGTGCTTCTCAGCCATTAGATATTCTTCAGGTGAGAACTCTTTGTTTAGCTCTGTACCCCATTTTTTAATAGGGTTACTTGCCTCTCTGGAGTTTAACTTCTTGAGTTCTTTGTATATCTTGGATATTAGCCCTCTGTCGGATGTAAGGTTGGTAAAGATCATTTCCCAGTTAGTTGGTTGCTGCTTTGTCTTTTTGACAGTGTCTTTTGCTTTGCAAAAACTTTGTAATTTAATGAGGTCCCATTTGTCTATTCTTGATCTTAGAGCATAAGCTATTGGAGTTCTGTTCAGGAAATTCTCCCCTGTGCCCATATGTTCAAGGTTCTTCCCTAGTTTCCCTTCTATTAGTTTCAGTGTGTCTGGTTTTAAGTGGAGATCTTTGATCCACTTAGAATTGAGCTTAGTGCAAGGAGATAAGAATGGGTCAATTTGCATTCTTCTGCATGTTGACCTCCAGCTGAGCCAGCACCATTTGTTGAAAAGGTTATCTTTTTTCCACTGGATGGTTTTAGCTCCTTTGTCAAAGATCAAGTGACCATAGGAGTGTGGATTCATTTCTGGGTCTTCAGTTCTGTTCCATTGATCTACATGTCTGTTACTGTACCAATACCATGGGGTTTTTAACACTATTGCTCTGTAGTACAGCTTGAGGCCCGGGATACTGATTCCCCCAGAGGTTCTTTTACTCTTGAGAATAGTTTTAGCTATTCTGGGTTTTCTGTTATTCCAGATGAATTTTTGAATTGCTCTTTCTAACTCTATGAAGAATTGAGTTGGGATTTTGATGGGGATTGCATTGAATCTGTGTATTACTTTTGGTAAGATGCTCATTTTTACTATATTAATCCTGCCAATCCATGAGCATGGCAGATTTTTCCATCTTCTGAGGTCTTCTTCAATTTCTTTCTTCAGAGATTTGAAGTTCTTGTCATACAGATCTTTCACTTGTTTGGTTAGAGTCACGCCAAGATACTTAATATGGTTTGTGGCTATCGTGAAAGGTATTATTTCTCTTACTTCTTTCTCAGCCTGCTTATTCTTTGAGTATAGGAAGTCTTCTGACTTGCTTGAGTTGATTTTATATCCGGCCACTTTGCTGAAGTTGTTTATCAGGTGTAGGAGTTCTCTGGTGGAGTTCTTTGGGTCGCTTAAGTATACTATCATATCGTCTGCAAATAGTGAAAGTTTGACTTCTTCCTTTCCAATTTGTATCCCTTTGACCTCTTTTTGTTGTCTAATTGCTCTAGCTAGAACTTCAAGTACTATATTGAAAAGATATGGAGAGAGAGGGCAGCCTTGTCTAGAATTCTATCAGACCTTCAGAGAAGACCTAACACCAATACTCTTCAAACTGTTCCACAAAATAGAAACAGAAGGAACACTACCCAACTCGTTCTATGAAGCCACAATTACACTAATACCAAAAGCACACAAAGATCTGACAAAGAAAGAGAATCTCAGGCCAATCTCTCTTATGAATATCGATGCAAAAATACTCAATAAAATTCTTGCCAACCGAATCCAAGAACACATCAAAACGATCATTCACCACGATCAAGTAGGCTTCATCCCAGGGATGCAGGGATGGTTCAATATAAGGAAATCCATCAATGTAATCCACTACATAAACAATCTCAAAGAAAAAAAATCACATGGTCATCTCATTAGATGCTGAGAAAGCATTTGACAAAATTCAGCATCCTTTCATGCTAAAGGTCTTGGAAAGATCAGGAATTCAAGGCCCATATCTAAACATAGTAAAAGCAATTTACAGCAAACCAGTAGCCAGCATCAATCTAAATGGAGAGAAACTTGAAGCAATCCCACTAAAACCAGGGACTAGACACTTCAGCTTTTTTAAAGGTGTCTTTGTCATCTCTCTAAACTTCACTTCAGCACCTTATCTCTACTCCTTTTAGCTCCCATTCTCTTCTGCTTTAGCTAATCAACTTTTATTTATTTACTGTTTTTTAAGGTTCAACGTATAAGTGAAATCAAACAGTACTTATCTTTCTGTACCTGACAGTTTTACCCTATATTATATTCCTCCAGGACAATACTAGACTGGAACCTAGTTTTTGTTTTATTCACAGACTAAAAAGATTATATGTTTATTCTTTAAACATACATACAATTTTGGCAAATTGATACAAACCTAGACATATCTAGGAAAATGGAATCATAATTATCAAAATCCCTCTCTCAGATTGGCTTGTTAAGAGTGATGTGGAAGGGCCCCATCAAGTTTGGACCATGTGATTCCTTGGCAGCTGAACCTGGTATGTATAAGAAAGTTGCAGGCTGAGCAACCTATAATAAACAAGTCATTAAGTAATATTCTTATATGGTTTCTCTGTCAGATCCTGTCCCCAGGTTCCTGTCTTAAGTTCCTTCCCTGACTTCCTTTGCTGGTATATTGTGATATGGCAGTGTAAACTAGCTAATCCTTTGCCTCCCAGTTTGCTTTTGGCCATGTATTTTATTACAGCAATAGAAATCCTAACTAAGACAAACAGAAATATGACAAAATATCTCAGAGGGATATTTTCTTTCTATATAGGAACTGAGCTAAGGCAAAACTTGGGCAAAGTCATTGGACAAAATTATTTGTGGGACCTGGCTTTATGGCTAATAATCTATCTCATGATCTTTACTTGCTGAGATCCCCAAATCAATTCTACCCTAGACAGAAAACTCACACATTCCATAATAAGATTTTAATTTCCTCTGTGTGCTGCAGCCTTGATTAACTTAAGAGCTAAATTATATGTTTAAAAGTTGCTTGTTGTGATGTGTGTACATTTCTGACTGATATGCAATAGGGAGCCCTGCTTATATGTATTGTATTTCTAGGCTTATATCATCCATCAAGTGTCTTTTTATTGAACATGTTAATTGTCTTTCAGTTTGTTTTCATCAGAGTTATACACAGCAGGCTAATGGAGAAAAAGAAATGTATCAGTTCCCAATCCTCCTTACCCCAATTGCTACCCCTCAAAGTCAATAATTTCATCTGCTATAACTTATTATTCTAGCATTTTTCTGTATATTTCTAAATATAGATATTTCTGCTATAATGTCAGATGTATTACCAAAAAGCCAAAACTACAATGATGAAGGCAACAACAGATTTATGAGACAGGTGGGTTTGAGAGCAGATCATGCTAAATTACAGATGTTGAAAATGAAGAGCCTCAACCAAAACAACATAAAACCTAATAAAAAAGATTCACACAAATAAATCCCCAGGGTTTTTTCACTATGGATACAAGTAATGTATTCTGTTGCAGCCTGATACTCTACATAGTCTTACCTTTACCATGCTAGTGACTGAAGACACCTGCTTCGAATAGAACCCAGTTACATATAAATTAATTCTTTTTTCAAGTTGTAGATTTCACCAGCTATGTCTCTGTAGTTTTTTCAATTTCTTCTCCTCAGCATTCCCCATACCTCCTTTAACTAATTGGAAATTATAATCATTCTTTAAGACACTAAAATGTCACATTTTTTCTAAAGGGAGGCATAACGTAGGATTTTTCAGCTTTTGAATTTCTTTGTTCTTATGGTTCTCATAAGTACAGGTTTTAGTTAAATTTTGTAAAACTCTGCTTTTGACAGCTTTCCAGAAGACCTCTCACATATGTACAGAAAAACATGCATAAAGCAATTTTCAGTTAAATGATATATGTTGTCTATAATTTCTCTCCCAGTCTTTGATAATATTTATTTGTGTTCTTCTCTCACAGATGAAATGCTATGTCCATCCCCATCGTTGAATATAAACTTCTATTGTCTTCTTAAACAACATGGACCCAAATTCGTTAGTACTTGTGTTGAATAAATTATACTCAAATTTATAATATGTTGTTTATGTAAGCATTGACCTTAATTGATTTAAAAATATTCTGGCTAAATTTGTTATCTATAGAACTCTTTATTTTAGACAAAAATTCAACATCTACCATTATGATAGAATACAAAACTTTTCAGTTCTCAGAGCTGGTAACTGTTAGAAGAAATCATCTTTATTGTGAAACCATAAACTAGGTTGTTGTTTATTTGAATTCTGTGACTCTTGAAGAGTCTCTGTGGTGTTCTCAGTTGTTCTCTTGTGTTGTCTGAACTGTTGTCTATAAGACTTATGTGTAACGAATATCTTGGTTTTTCACTTCAGGCTTATTCTGTGTGGCTACCTTAATTTTTAGGGAGCATTAGATTCTTTTTTAATTTATTCTCTTTAGTGGATCCATGAGAAAATAATCTTGTATGGTTATGTTCATCACACTTAGATGATGGGCTAGTTAGGTAGAAAAATGCAGTTAAATGATAGGTTAGTTGGGTATAGAAGGCTCTTAATGCTAGAATGTTGAAGTCACTGTGCTACTGCTCTGAATATTGATTTGGTGAAGTCTAAAGCTATTCTGATTTCTTTGTGTGTTCATATTTTTCTTAAGTCATTATGAAACTTTTATGATATGATAGATTATACTGATTGTGATTCTTGGCACAATTTTAGAATCATCTCAGAGACAAATTTTTTAGTATGTCTATGAGAAATCATCCAAATCATCTAGATTCAGTTTTTTATTGTGTTGTTTTTACTACTGTTCATAAGGTTCTCAGAAGTAGTTCACACATTTCTCTTAAGTTTTGTAAAAGTTTGGATTTGACAGCTCTATTACATGAATAAAGTTGGACAAGCCTACCTCAACTTCTGGGCTGAATAAAAAAGAGAATGCAAGCTGAGTACCAGCATTAATCTCTCTGGTTCCTGATTAGTGATGCAATGTGCCCAGCCACATCCATTCTTGCCACCACGACATCGCTGCTTTGATGAACTATATTCTCTATCTGTGAGCAAACTCAACACTTTCTTCCTCATGTTGCTCTTGTCATATATTTTGTTTTAGCATAGGTGGGATCTGTCCTAAGTGTCATCTGGGAACTTCGCAACACCTTGCTTTATTGCGATCTTTGTTTGCATTGTTTGGGAACAAATGATATGCTCTTTCCAGCACTATAATACATGTCTGCCCATTGCAGCAAATTTTTATTTTTCTCCCTTAGAAAACTCCCACCTGTGATTTGCTCCTTCTTTTTATTTCATCTTTCTAGAACTTACACTAATCAGTTATGGAAGCTCCTCTGATCTTCTAACACTTTAATCTTTTTTCTGCCACTTTTTATTCTACTGTCATTTTGTTCTACTTTGAGGAAACCATCCTTAACTTTATTTCCTCTTTTACTGACATTTTCAATCTCTGCTCTAATATTTCAATTTTCTACAGACCTTTTCTCTGCATGTTTGTATCTTTTACAATTTTCCAATCTTGTTTCAAATGCAAAAATTCTATTTTTCCCTTAATGGTGGCATAATTTTCTAAAGTAGATGCTTTCCTTTAACATCTGCTATCCTAACTGTAGCATCCCATTACATAGTACTTTAGGTTCTCCTGCAGTATCCTACCAAAGTCCAGCATGAAATGCACTGGCTGCCTGTAGTTCATGACACAATCCAGGCCCCAGCTGGTCTCTTTCAACATACATCCTTGTTTCTCCCTCATCACTCTTTCCATGATGATCTTAGTTTCTTTGTTCTGTTGAACAAGCAGCTTCTAACCTACCTGAGTTACAATGAGTTACAACTTTCCAAATATTGTTAGCATCCTTGACTGACATTGCTCCTATTTTAAGTTCTTCACTTGAGGTTTATACTATTCTACCACAATGATTAAGCTGAAGAGTAGATACTTGCTTCTACCAAATTCCCGAGCTTTCTGTGTTTGCTTTGAATGATGATAGTGGGGGAAAGTATCACAAATTGGCAAACCGATTATGGGATGTTCCCTGAGTTAGGAACAAACAATGGTCAAGAGCAGTGCCAGAGATGTGGTGAATAGAAATGATAATGAAATTGGGATGGAACTCTTACCTGGCTGCTATGGAGACTTAATATTTATCAATAATCTCCTCTTTTGAGTGTTCCATGTCTCTAGCACCTTCATACTCCCTGCCAATCAGGACATTTGATTATCTCAATTTTTAAATTTAAACCATAATTATATCACTTCCTCTCTTCCCCTTTCTCCCTCCAACTCCTTCTATGCCCTCCCCACTCTCTTAAATTGAAGGCACCTTTTTCCTTTAATAGCAATTTTTATACACATACATATCGATGAGTAAATACATAAATAAAATAGGCTAACCACTTTGTGTTGGTTAATCAACTAGGTTAGTGATGCAGTAATCCTGGGATAGGCTAATCTTTCTCCTCTTGGTAGTTATTAGTATTTTATAGTTAACTGTCTAGAAGTAGGACTTCTTGAGATTCCCTCTTTTACATTAGCATATCTATTAATATTTTACTGCTCAAGTCTTGCTTAGAAAACCATATTGTTGTGGTGCCTTGGGTATAGCCTGCCTGACACTTCTAGGAGATATCTCACCAAATTTTCTGGTCCTCTGGCTCTTATATCTTTTCTAGCTCCTTTTCCACAATAGGTCATTAGGTGGAAGAGTTGTGTTTTAGACCTGTCTGCTGGGGCTGGGGTCCCTGCAATCTATTGATCTTTGCATTAGGACTAGTTAGAATTCTCTGTCTCCTTTTATTCTAAGGAGAAGCTTCTTTAATGAGGGGTGATATCTCTATTTATCTGTGAATGTACTCCTGTACATTCATGTGACTTGTTACTAGGGAACTATTTTTCCCTCTCCATCAAGTTTGCTTTCATCAACCATTGCTTTCCTTATTGGTTATGCATCCTAGATTTAAACAGCAGAGGCATAACCCTGCCACTCAATGACTCCATGAAAGTGTCTCCTTCTCTAAATGCTTTCTGGCCCTTTTGATGGGTAAACTAAGGACTTGATGATGCTTAGTCATGTCTCTCAATTTTGTACTTCTTAACTTGAGGAAGAGTTTTATTCTTGCTTAGACAATTGGGTAACTTCACACGAAGTAGGCAAAATATCACTTTTCCAAGATTTTTTCCAGTTTACTAAATAGAGAAAAAAAGTTTATTATGGCTAGTATGATTAGCAGGTGGATAATGCTTACAAGGAGCTCACAATGCACATTTAGTATCGCCCAGATTAGCCACTCTTACTAGATTCAATAGATAAAAACATAACTTTTTCTTCAGTCCTCTTCTTCTAAAGAGCTTATGACAAGAGTGAGTTAGATTTTTAATTTGCTACTCATCATAGCTAAGGATTTGACATGAGCACACAATATTTCATTTACTTTGTATTCACAATGAGGTGGCATTTAGCCAACTATCGCTGTGTCAATGCTTTTAGCAAATCTAATGTGAGTTGCTCATCTTTGTCATCTTTGCTTAAGTAAAAATACCACATCAGACTGAAAGTAAATATTATGAGTATTATGAGGGTAGGAATAGGAGTAAAGATATAAATAAGAGGGTCTGAAGCCCTGCATTATGTGATGAAATCTGCTTTTCTACAGGAAGTATTAAGTAAAATTCACTCTACATGTTTTTATTTTTGCTTTTCATTTATGTGTGTCCCTAGGTGAGTTTATGCCACATATGTGAAGATATCCATGGGGGCTGGAAGACTGAGTTGGATTTTCTGGAACTGGAATGGTAGGCAGTTGTGAGCTGGGAACTGAACTCTTATCTCCTGGAAAAGCAGCAAGCACTCTTAACCACTGAACTATCATTCTTACCAGCCCCATGAAATCCAGTTAAATAATATCAAATGTTGATTATCTTCTCTGCTCCCACTCTTCAGTGTAAACTTGAAATTCTCTATCAGACACAGCAGTCGAGGCCAGCTTAAAATGTTGCTTTCAGTTCTTTACTCCAGAGAAAGTCTGTACTTTTATCCAAATTCATTCTACTTAGTGGCATTTGCAGATTGGTTTTCCCTGGGTAGTCATTGATCAAGACCATAGCAAAGTGATTGTCTAGTATTCTTCTGCTTCTACATCAGATCCCAGGGCCCAGAAGGCTGTCTCACACTCTGGAATATTTTTTTTTGATTTTTAAAGCAGTTATAAAGTATCTAAAACAAACAAAGATCCACATAGATGGTGTTATGTTTGATATATCATTTGTTTTTCAAAACAGAGGGAATAGCTGTGCTTTCATCTCACCTAAACAGCAAAGTTAAATGCTTTGCACACTGTCACCTAAGTAGTAAATAGTATGCTTGGGACCTGTGCTCTCAAATTTTCTATTGAATAAGACCTTTCACAAGCATCAGCTCACTGGCTCATGCAATGAGAAGCTATCACTTAGATCATAAACCTCAGTGATAATAGTAGAAAATAACAAAGCAGAGCACTGATTGATGCTGTAGGGTTTTTCTTTTTTTCTTTTTTCTTTCTTTCTTTTTTTTAAAATTTTTTTGCATACCTTTCTTCCTACCTAAAGTGATGCGTTATTAGCAAGGAAGTTTATAGGCTGGCTGCTATAGAGCATTCCACCAAGAAATTTGCCAGTAGGTCTCTCTCAAGAAGCAACCAGAACAGATTGTTAACAGGACATCTTAAGCATAAGAAGTGATAAATGCTATAATTCCTTGTTCTTCCTAAATTTCAACAAACCTCACCTTCAAATCCAATCAGCCACTTGGCTGATGGTGGAGTGCCACCTCCCAACAACTGGGAAGCATGGTTCACCTTTCTTGAGTATTCTCTGTGCCTCGGAAAGCCCTTATCAGTGTTCCTGCTCTTCGAGTAAATAAAATACTACCAGGGGATGGAGAGATGATTTAGTGGTTAAAAGTACTTGCTGATCTTCCAGAATACCTGAATTTGGTTCCCACCACCCACATTGGAAGTCAATAACTCCAGCTTCATGGGAGCACATACCTTTCTGTACTCAGAGGGCATCCTTACACACATGCATGCACAGAGACTCACACATATACAAAATAAAATAAAATAAATAAAAATATAAATCTTCAAGATATATTTCTCTAGACTTTTTGTATCAAACCTTATTTACTCCTGCTTCAGTTCTGTTTCCTAGTCAGCTTACCTGTAGTGACTATAAAGTCAGTTCTATTTTTTCTAGGGACTTTCTTTCTGCTCTGTCACCTGCCTCTTGCCTCTTGTATTTCCTCAGAGACCTTACTTCTCTACTTGTGCTTTGGAAGAGAGCCAAACTTCTGTGAAAGGGAGAAAATTTCTCTATTAGTTATCGTATGCTGCACAGTCTCTTTCCATGACTTATGGTTGACCCCTTTTCCCACAGATCATCAGTTTTCCTTTCCTGTATGGCTATATCCTAATCACCAAAGTTGTAAGCGTATTATTCCAATTGGTTTAGAACCCTGTTCATCAGGCCTCAGTTTACCCTAATGACTTCTTTGGAAGCCCAATTCTCATGTTACATTTTAAGGAACTGAGTTTGGGATTTCAATATAAAAATTTTGGTGTGATGTAATGCAGCCCCTAACACCCTAGCATGCTGGACCTGAGAATGTCATAATGTATAGTATGTATCAGGCTGTCTGATTGTCTTGGTACTTTGCTTAACTCTGTATTTAATAATGTTTTTGGACCTTTGCCTTTGCCACTCATTCAACTTTCGTGGGGAAACATGTTATACGAAATAATTTTTGAGAAATTCTCATTGCCTATTCCTATATACCAGACAACAATCCCTGAAAGCCATGGTATGATCATTGCGAATTTTTATTGAGAGGGAGAGGAGGGAGATTCATGAAGATCTTTAATAACCACAACCTAAAGAGATCTTCTTTCAAATGAAAAGTACCCGTGGACACATCACACATGAAACTCATTAAAATAGCTACATCCAAATTTGTATCTTTATTCTGTCACCCTCACAGACTGTATTATATCATCTTCTGCAACTGGGTCCTTACTCTGACCACTTGTGTCACTACTGTCTTTGTTCCCATCCTGATCCACATTGGGCAAGTTGACATATCAGCATCTGTACTTGCAATTGATTCTCAAACTCCTGAGAGCATCACAGCTGACATCAGCCATTCCCTCCACCTTACCCCTTGGATCCTTGCAGGATTTCTTTCTTATTCACAATAGAAGTCAAGTCCTTTTCATGGTCCTGGTAGTCCAATACACCTGTGCACTATGACCTCACTGTTCTCCATTTCAACCACTGTCCCATATCCTGTTCCAGAAGAGCTAGGGGGTGGGTGTCTTTTGGGCATCTCTGACCTCAGGGCTATTGTACATGCTTTCCCTGTATCACAATTGTTGTTTCCTAGATAGTCACCTGACTTACGCATGCACTTCCTACCAATATTTTCTTTAAAGTCACCTTATTACCAATACTCCCAGTGAGACACTTATATAAAATCATAAGCCATCACACAACCTATTTTCTTTGTTATTTTTCTTAATATAAACTTCATTGTAGGTACATCTACTTTGCTCTCCACAATTTCCACATTACCTACAATAACAGCACACAGTTGGTGATCAATAAATGCATGTTTGAGTAAACAAATTAATTCGGCTTAAATAGAACTTTTCCATTCTATTATATTGTAGGTTATACATTCATTCATTTATCTGTGAGTCTGTGTTCTACACCTCAGACTTCATTCTAAAGTGTTACCAAATATTCATAACTCTAAATGGAATGAACTTACATCAAATAAATTGAAATACCTTGGGCATTATTAGTTTTTCTTTTATATTTTTCAGTTCTCTACCCTAACAACACCAATAATTTTATTTCAAATAAAATTGCAACTAATACCGGTAGGGCATAACCTCTTTGCTATGCAATTTGCTGAGCACTTTATACACATTTTCTAATTTAATCCTCTCAAATCCTATGAAATATGCACAATTATGATCACCATTTAAAAGACAAAAAAGCAGAGACATACCAATTCGACAGGTCCCCTCAGTCTCCAAGCTGCTAAGCGCTGGAAATCATGTATCATTCATTTAAAATGTATCTCCAAATCAAAATGCTCCCTTTGCCTCTTCTTAACTTACAATAGAGATCATTTTGAAAACATAGCAATTGTGTCAACTGCTTCTAAATATCCAGTCATAAATATCTTTACATCTTTGTTATTTTCTTTTGTAGAAGAGGGGAAAGACCATTGACCTTTGAGACTCTGTGTTATAGTGAGAGTCATAAAGATAACAATAAACACAAAGACACAGCCAGACAAAAGAATACACAGCACATTAGATGAAGGGATGGTGACTGGAGAGTACATCAGCAGCAAGGTTACAAGGTGTGCCCAGGACAGTCTCATTTAGGGTTGGTTTGTTTGTTTGGTTTTGCTTGTTTTATTTTGTTTTAATTTGTTATCCAAAGGCTGAAAGGAGGGGCCTGGAGAGATTCAACAGTTAAGCATACCTGTTGCTCTTGCAGAGGATTACAATTTAGATCCCATAACCCACATCAAGGACCTCACAACTGTGTATAACTCCAGGTCTGGGGGATTTACTGCCTTCTTTTGGCCTTTGTGGGCACCTGTACTCACATGCATCTATTGACATAGAAACACACACAACATAGACACACACTCTCAAACACATACACATATTTAAAAAAAAACAAAATGAATCTTTAATAAAGAGAAAAATATTAAAAGGAATGTCATAGGTCCAGACATGGTGTTGCATGCAAGTGGAGTATCTGCTGGGTAGGTCTGAAGACAGTAGTAAGTATGGTCTACTTACAAGCTCTCCTAGGAAAGGAAGCAGTTCACTAATGCTAATGTAGGTAGGAGAAATAATGGTTAGAAAGTGGGTACCATCCAAACAATGCAGATCTTTGTAAATACCACAGGGACTTGGATTTTGTTCTAAATGTCATCAAAGGATTTGCTAAGAGGAAGAGGAAGATATATCTGTGGTTATTCATCACAGAGAACACCATGGCTTGGTCTACAGTAGATGAAGGAAAACTGGGTGGGAGGCTGTAGAGAAGCATTGGTGAGAATGCGAGTCTGCAATTGAATGGAAATGAGAAGGCTCTAGACTTGGGACAGGGAACTCAGAGTTCAGTGTGGGACATGGTTGGTCTGGGGCCTGTACTAACACAGCTGTGTGGAAGTTCCAGTCATCCCTTGGTGTTCATAGGATTGTTTTGTTCCCAGGACAACTATGGACATCACAGTCTGTAGATGATTGGAACTCAAATCCATTAGCTACTGAGCCTTCTCTCCATAGATCTGGTACTTTATATTGAACTAAATCACACTATGTAACCTGTATCTTTAGGCTGAGAAGGGAACAGGTAGAGTGAGAGATACTGGCTGGAGTTCTATAGTAAAGATCAAAGACCTATAAATACAGGTCAGGATTCAATTGGCTCATTGAGGAAGAATCTTTTGATCTTTTAAGAATCTGGCTTAAAGGAATGTGGAGATGGGTTACTCAGTAAAGTCCTTACATTTATTTATTTATTTTTTTTAATTTTTTTTTATTTTCTAAGTTTTTTTTTATTTACATTCTAAATCATTTCCCCTTTCCCGTTTCCTCCCTCCCCGAAAGTCCCATAAGCCCCCTTCCCTCCCTCTTTTCCCCATTCAACCCCGTCTCATTTCTCTGTCCTGGCGTTCCCCTACATCCAGTCTTTCCAGGACCAGGGGTCTCTCCTTCCATCTTCTTAGAAATCTATTGATATGTGAAATGTGTCTAGGGTATTCTGAGATTCTGGGTTAATATCCCCTTATCAGTGACTGCATACCATATGTGTTCTTTTGTGATTGGGTTACCTCACTAAGGATGATATTTTCAAGTTCTGACCATTTGCCTAGAAGAACTCAAGAAGTTAAACTCCAGAGAGGCAAGGAACCCTATTAAAAAATGGGGTACAGAGCTAAACAAAGAGTTCTCACCTGAAGAATATCTAATGGCTGAGAAGCACCTAAAGAGATGTTCATCATCCTTAGTCATTAGGGAAATGCAAATCAAAACAACCCTGAGATTCCATCTCACACCACTCAGAATGACTAAGATCAAAAACCCAGGAGACAGCAGTTGTTGGCGAGGATGTGGACAAAGAGGAACACTCCTCCACTGCTGGTGGGATTGCAAGCTGGTACAACCACTCTGGAAAGCAGTCTGGCGGTTCCTCAGAAAACTGGGCATGACACTCCCGGATGATCCTGCTATACCACTCCTGGGCATATACCCAGAGGCTTTACCTGCATGCAATAAGGACACATGCTCCACTATGTTCATAGCAGCCTTATTTATAATAGCCAGAAGCTGGAAAGAACCCAGATGTCCCTCAACGGAGGAATGGATTCAGAAGATGTGGTATATTTACACAATGGAATACTATTCTGCAATTAAAAACAATGAATTCACGAAAGTCCTTACATTTATAAACACAAGGACTTCTCAAGTTCCTTCCGTTTGCCTGCAAAACAGAACCAAAGAAGCTAAAACAAGAAGGAAGATCCAAATGAGGATGCTTGAATCTCACTTAAAAGGTGTAGTAAAATAGTCATAGGAGACAGATGGAAGGAAGGAGGGAGCTGGATGAGAAGCGAGATGGGGAGGGGAATGTGTGTGTGTGGGTTCAGGATCAGGTGTAGGGAGGGACAGGAGAGATGTCATGAGACATGAGATGAATGGAAATCTGAAACTGACAGGGGTGTAGAGGTGAGGGCTATCTCAGGGAATGACAGAGACCTGGGATAGGGGAGGCACCAAAGAATCAATGGGGGTGACCATAATTGTGGCTCACAGCACTGGGGATATGGGACCTGCAGAGGTCACCTCTTATAGCCAGGCAGGAACCCCAATGGAGCAATAGGGCTGCCAACCCACCCACAAAACTTTCAATCCAAAATTTATCTTGTCTGCTGGAAACTCAGGGGCAAAGATGGAGCAAAGACTGAGGGAATGACCATCCAATAATGGGCCCAACTTGAGACCCATCCCATTGGAAAGCACCAATCCCTGACACTATTAATGATACTCTGCTATGCGTGTAGACAGGAGCCTAAAATAACTGTCCTCTGAAAGGCTCCACCAGGAAGCTGACTGAAACAGATGCAGAGACCCAGAACTAAATATTGGATGGAGCTCAGGGACTCTTACAGAGGAGTTGGGGGAAGGATTGTGGACCCTGAAGGAGATAGGGATTCCACAGGAAACCCAGCTTCTAGCTGGACTGCCTTGTCACGCCTCAGTGGGAGAGGATGTGCCTAGCCCTGGAGATATTTGATGTGCTAGGGTGGGGCAGGGGTGAGGGAGTGCTGGGGTGGATGGGTGAGAAGGATATCCAGGGGAAGCTTCCACCCTCTCAGAAGAGAAAGGGAGGGGAGGGTGTAAAGGAATGTGGGAGTCGCTGACTGGGAGGAGGGGCAGTGAGCAGGATGTAAAGTGAATCAGTAAATTTTTTTAAAAAGAAAGAAAACAGAAAAAGAAACAAACAAAAACCAAAAGCAGACAAACAAACAAACAAACAAAAAAACCCACAAGGAGTTGACAATTATGATTAATCAGAATTCACTTAAAAAGAGCTGGGTATGATTGCATGCACTTATTAATACCAGCATTGGAAAAATAGAGACAAGATCATAGGTTCCCTAGCCAGTCAGTCTACCTCCTAGACATTGTCAAAAACAGAAAAAGTTGTAGGTGGAGCCTGAAGAACAATAACCAAGTGATGCTTGCAGTGCCGACCAAGACCCTTGTGGGTGTGGGTGAGAAGGCGCAGAGTGAAGGAAACAGACTCTGGGAACTGGGCAAGTGTGACAAAAGCAGATACATTTATTGCAGGAACTGGGCAAACCTTCATACGCCCATCCCAGCATCTCATTGGCGCTCATATAACCAGATATGACCTTGTCTTTTTCTCAATGTCCTGCTCCATCGCTTTACCGAGCATCAGCTGTCTCTACCCACGCTGGCAGAATCTAGGTTGTCTCAGGGAGGAAGTATCAACAGTGCATATGCCAACATTGCTGCAGGGTCTGCTTGCCTAAGTTCCTCCTACAACTAAGGTTGTCTTGCAGCTTCTAAGGAATATATGTATTCATGTACACAGAACCAACCAGGCCCAAGTCATGAATGGAGCCTGAGGTTGTGTTAAGGCTTCTATAGGATACATGCATTCATGTACAAAGAGACAAGATGCCTAGCTGAGATCCTTGACTTCCCTTGCTGCTAGTCAAGGATCACCTTGGCTGACAATGTCTCCAGTCTCTCCCTCTGCTTCCTCAGACAAAACTGTGGGGAGAGGTTAGCAGTAAATTCCTTACAGACACCCAGCTGGGCTTTATACCAAAGCCATTATCTCTTTATTTTGCTCCCTGGGATGCTGACTCACAAACAAGGAGCACCCACAAGTGAGGCAGTGCCCTGCTTTTGTCTGCTGTTTGCTGTATAATGTGTTTTCCTTCTTGAGGATGATGGAGATATTGATCAATCTTCTGTATATGATGAAGAGGGCAGGGCAGGGCAGTCACAGATTCCATTAGACACCACCTGTGAAGTCAGCCACCAAGCATAGCATGCCCATGCCGACAGATTTAACTCCAACAGCCAGGTATTCAGAATCAGATGCAAGCTGGCAGGCAGGCAATTAATGTTTTACACAGAGGTATTTGGGGTATTAATAACGCACTGAACATAAAACGCACCTAGAAAGTCTCAGAGTTCCATTGAAAAGAGAATGGCTGAGAGCTATTTCCATGGGGTGAAAGCAGCTCCTGGGGGCTCGGGATTAATTACAGGAGATCTATCACTCTCATTACCACAGGAAGTGGTAGCTGCCATTATTTAATTGGAGAGGTTGTTATTTAATTTCTTTTATATTCTGAAGAGCAATTAACAGAGTCAAGAGAGGTAGGTTTTAATGCTAAAGCTTTCCCTCAGTGCTCTGGCTTACAAGATGGCTAAGACATAAGTTTTACCTTGCTTCCTTCAGGTGGAACCTGGATTTGTACCCCAGGTTCTCAGTCTTGGTTTCTGTATATCTCATTTTTCTGCAGTTTCTCCTTAGAGAAACATAGCACCAGTTTCCGATTTCCACACATTGTAGAGTCTCTTCTAGAATTTTGTAGAATTTTTTCTAGAGGGTTCTGTGTTTGAAACCCTCTAGTTTCTAGTTAGAGGGTTAGAAGGCCTTGTGTAAAGGCTTATGAATCAGCATATACAAAAACAAAACAAAACAGGTGATCGAAAGGAAGGCTGGAACCCCTTTGCTGAGGGCAACTAAAATCGTCCACTGGTCCTGACCAGAGCACCCAAGATAACCTGTTATTACAGGAAAATCAAGGGTCCCATCTTGGAGTTCTTAGTCTTCTTAATGAAAAAATTCAAGAGCAGACTCACAAGGAAACTGAAGGATAGATTTTTGTTATTGTTGTTTGGTTTTATTGTTGTTGTTGTTGTTGTTTTATTTCATTTTGTTTTTGAGCATAAAAGATAAACCCCAGGGCAAGAAAAGATAAACCTTTGCAATAGCCTAAAGGAGGAAGAAGAAAGAGAAAAAGGAGAAGAAAAGGAGGAGAAGAAAGAGAAAGAGAAGAAGAAGAAAAGAAGGAGGAGAAGAAAGAAGGAGGAGAAGAGGAAGAGGAGGAAGAGGAGGAGGAAAAGGAGGAGGAAGAGGAAGAAGAAGAAGAAGAAGAAGAAGAAGAAGAAGAAGAAGAAGAAGAAGAAGAAGAAGAAGAAGAAGAAGAAGAAGTTAATGAATTTGTTTCTGAGATGGGAATTATGATATTACCCATGATTCTTACCTTGGAGTCAGCTATAACCTCTGCCAGGAATATGTCTCTTTGCACCTGAGGCCTTTCCTCATGCATCCATAATTGCTTACTCCTGCATATGAAGGGTGATCAATAAGGTATGGGACAACCTGAACAGCCATTTGGGAAAGGGAGGAAGCTTCTCAGCCAATATGCATGAGGCAGAGAACATATTAATCCCACTTTGCTGTCCAGCTGGTGTCTAAACATTGTACTGTTAAGCACATTGAGACAGTGAAGGGTACTCCTCAGAGTCACTTCATTTCTTTGCTTTGAGAAGATAGTAACTCAGGATGTAGCTGTGTTCTTTCAGGGTGGTGGCTTGGGGCTATGAATCTCCTACACACTAATATTGCATAGGCTTGTGGGTTCATAGTGCTTATTCAGAAATTCATCCCAACCCTAACCCAGGTCACATGTCCTGGGAGAGTCAACTCACCTCCTTCCTCACTAGAGTCTTCTCTGAAATAAAATGCAGAGTTTGTGAGACAAAGTCTCAGTTGCACATGTTTTGGTATAAAAATCAAACCAAAAGCGTTAGTAAGAAGCTGTACCTGAAGGCAGACAGAATATGACTGAGAAACCCAAAGGACTAAACCACAACCTTCACACAATTAATAATTAAACACTCTCCCCATTGGCTTCTATTCACTCCTGTCTTTCTATAATTAGATGCAAAATGTAAATTAGACTTTATAGCTCTTCTGCAAAAAGTCTCAAAAACTTTCCCCTTATATTGGTATCAATTCCCAACTCTGTAGCTTCCTATACTTCAAACTGAATGTATTCCACTTCTCCTTGAGCCTGACAGTCTTTTGTGCACCACAGGTCTTCAGGTCTTTGCATCTTCTTTCTCAGAACTCTGCATGATCACATCTTTCCTCACACAGGACCTCAATACTTCTAGTGGTTCTTTCAAGATGGATTCTCTGAAAAGCCCAGCATAACACGGAACTATCCTCAACTCTGTTAGATCATTTTGCATCCTCCGTCTCCCCACACAGGGCTTTTTCATTGTTAAAATTTCTTGTTTATTCACTCACTGTTCATTTTCAAGTTGTCTATTTCCCTCCTGATGTGTTCAATACATAAGAGATGCTCAGTAAATAATGTCTAGCTTCTTGGGTGGCCTTGCATGAATTACTTAATTCCCTTAGGTCTCAGCTTCCACATTTAAAACTGAAGATATTAGACAAGAGGATCCTTGAGTGTGTGAATTTTCTACCCCGTAGCTGGATTTGTGAATTAGAATTGGGATAGAGGAGACTACAGTTTATGGATGAGACAAAGGATGAGCTCTTGAGTCACCAAAGCTGATTAGTGATGTGAAGAGCAATAAGAAAATATGCTGGTACCTCTAATCAAGTCCATAGTTATTGACTGTCAACGCATTCAGATTTCACAAAAAGGAAATGCTGTTAGGTGATGGCTAAGAAGACATCATAAGAAGACCAGGTATTTATGGTGGACCTTGAAAGGTGAGTTGGTTCAAGAGAGTCCTGTTATTTTAAAAGACAAGATACATTAAGGAAATTTTATCTTGATTATTTTAAGATCATCCTCCCTTAACTCTGGAGTTGGGGTAAAGGTAATATTAAGAACTGGAGATTCAACTGTAGCCCTCATTGAGGACAGGAACAGTGATTGTTCAGACTGAATAAGGATACCCATTTCAGTTTTAATTATATGTGTGATATTGAAATATATTTGAAATACTTACACTAAAATAATCACTGTTTGGCTGAAATTAAAATTAGGCTGAGCATGCTTCATTTTTATTCAGAAAAACTTACAATTTTAATTACAGGACATCAGATGACAATGTTGGTCCTGTTTAGCACTGTGGGCTTTATAGGGTTCAGAGTCCAGTCCTAAATTCATCCTGAGATTATGGAAAGTGGAATTTGCTGATCTTTAATCTACCAGGTTTCTCTTAAACAGGAGAAATATGTCTTCCTCTGCTGAAAGAGAGTTTACTCACTGCCTACTGTCTCTTTCTCAGTTCCCTTTCAACTCTCATAAGAACCCCACTTTTGTTTGATTTCTCATGTGGTTATCTTTCCACTCACTAAGTGACTCACTGCCACTTACTATCTGTCTACTATGTAAGGACCAAATTTATATCATAGCTGAAATAACACATCTAAGTTTCATCAACACTGGTCATCATTTACCTTAAATTGTGTCATCAGACTCCAAATGCCAAGAGCTCACCACTCCACTGCAGTTTGGTTCCATCACACTCTGACCCCCTTTATTGTCTCTATATGTTAACTGGGAGAGTGCAACACCAAATCCACTGTCATGGGTGGATAGTATCACCTACTTCTATTCCAATCAGATTCCTCCTGGAGACTTCCAGCTTTTTACTCAGCCCCATTCTGTACCAATAGGAAGGACATCGTGCTTCCTGCTCTTTCGGCTATTTTCTCTTCTCCAGGTAGCAAGACAGTGATGGCTGTTTTTTTTTCTTCTGTAGAAGTCAGTGCCTAGCATGTAGCAGCTGCCAACAATATTTACTGTATGAAACAAAGAATGACAACATAAATCTACAAAGTAAGACTTCCAAGAAGAGGAAGGACACCAGAAAAGCTTATCCGTCTTTAGGACCCCTGGGCATCTCTGTGAATCTGGTTCTGTTAGAAGGATCCCACTGAGCATTATGGAGGAAGCAGCTGAGAGGCCTCATTTCCCCCTTTCCCACATCACTGAATCCACATGGCCAATTCTGAGATCCAGAAGGGCTCATCTGTAAAGATTTCCTTTCACACTGAGCTAGAAACAGAAGTAGTGATATCAGCCACAAAACTGAGAGCAAGTTGGTCTCTACATGCTGGCCACCTACTGGGAGTTATTAAGGTTTGTCCCTCAGAGAAAATGCTTCTGTCACATTTTATCTCCTTGGCTCTTGAGCATTGCTAACATTGAACAGGTAAATGGATGCAACTTCCGGAGTATAGACCAGCATACTTTGCCTGAAAGGGCTACCCCATTTCATAATAACCCTCCTGTCCTCTTGTTCATTGTTCAGGTGCCGCCAAAGGCAGACCTACTTCATAAGTGGTCTGGAATCCATCCCATAATTTGTCCCAGGAGCCAATAACATTTGCTCTGAATTCCAGTGTGTCTGGGTATTGGAACCTGTTAGCTTAAAATATCTGTACATGTGTACGTGCATGTGTGCTTGTGTGTGTGTGTGTGTGTGTGTGTGTGTGTGTGTGTGTGTGTGTATGTGTGTGTGTGTGTATGTGCATGTGTGTGTATGTGTGAGTGTGTATGTGTATGAGTGAGTGTGTGTGTTTGTGTCTGGATGATGAATATGATAATAGTACAATGGAAGTACAGTTAACAGCATTCCATTAGCCAAAAGTAAGAGTAACAAGGCATAAAGAATATCCAGAGTTATCCAAATAAAGCCAGAGAGAGCATGGCTGATGTCTAGTCATTCTGAGAACAGAATCAATCTTGTGATGTCTATTCTGTTTTCAAGAGTTTTCTCACCCATCTCTGCATTAATATCTGCTGAATTCTTTATGATGAGCTTATTTTCTGGATGAGAATATTGAGATTCAATGAATGTAAAACCATACACAGCCATAAAACTAACTAGCAACAAAGTCCAAGTTCAAGCTCAAATAACTGTGACGTAAATACGCATTAAGTAAATGTAATTCAGTGAACTTAGTTCTTAGGTCCACTATCTGTGAACTGATTATACTAAATGATCATTATGGATATTTTCAAATTTAACAATTTTGATTCTCCAGAGGCAGAAAAGGATCAAGAGTCTGAGGCAACCATAGGTTTATATAGCAAGACTCTGTCTCAAAGAAAACAAAACAAAACAGAAACAAGCAAAAATTCCCATAAGGAATAAATTAATTAATTAATAAAAAGAATAGGGAAACCTCACGGGATTAACTCATGAGGTTATTTGACAAATATCTATTCAGACAAGGAGATTTAGTAGGCACTCGGGAAAATGGCAAGCAAAATCAATACATACCCTCTGTTCATGAAACTTACTATTTAATCAGAGGCAGATGAGAAAATGGGCAAGAATCCATTGTCAGTAGTATTTTGCCAGAGAGGAAACCAGGTTTCCCAAGAAGCTAAACAAAAGGAGGAACCAGAGCATGGACGCCAGAAGAGGGAGCAGAATTGGCAACCAACCACATGAACTCCAGAAAGACAGGTCAAAACGGAGGCTTGGGGATAAGTATGGGCCAAGTTATAGAGGATAGTGTCACCACATCAAGGGACTAGGCTTTGTGTGGATTTGAAAACAACCAGGGGAACTATCTGGGAAAGCAGAATAAAGATGCCCGTCCTTAAGATGTAGCACTTCTGTGCTTTTGAAGACACAGGGTAACGTCTATTGCCTCAGTTCACTTACTGTAAATGGGGCTATTAATACAATGTACCAACTTAGATTCACAGAGAGAATTCCCATCACACAGAGTAGAGGCTGTGCGGCCCCAGAAATCATTGTTGTTATTTTCATTTTAGTCCAATCACTGCTGTGATCTGCCTGGGTGATGACATCATCCTCATACTATGTAGTTAAGGAGTCTAAGACATCTTAGACACTAAACCTCCCTACACATCTGGATGATTTTCAAATAGAGCAGTATTCAGAACAATTCACTGTTCAACTTTCTCCACATCATACCTACAGTGATGGTTTCCAGACATGTTGAAATAGTTCAGAGAATATAGTTATATCATTTCTTTGGCTACAAAATTACATGGGGAGGGTCCCAGGAGAAGAGCCAAACAGGAAGATAAGAATAGAAAGTCATATGTCCACAGGAAGTTAGGAAATTTGTTGCTTGTGTTCCAATAGATGTCTACTTGTAATGAGTGGTTCCAAGAACAGTACATTCAATACTCATAACAACAAGAATTGGTCTAAAGATGTTTGGTACCTGATTCCATTGCTATAGCATAACCTCCAGGAACAGGTTTCCATGGAGCTGATTGCCAGGTAACACTTAGAAGAATTGTGTTAGTGAGGAAGACAACAGCGCAGCTTTCTGTCACCGGCTATGGGCCTCATGTATTTACATTTATCAATAGTCACCAAGCCTCTTCTTCAACAGATCACAAATAACATGGACTAGATAATAATAAAACAAATACCAATAACAAAAGTCAGGCACAATGGTGTGGACCTGTAATCTAGGTAATTAGGAAATTCAGAAAGGAAGATCTGCAGTTCCAGAACATCATAGGCAATGTGAGACTTGTTCTCAAACAGACAGACAGTCCTAAACAAATAAGCTAGTAGCAAGCAAGCAAGCAAACCAAGTACCAAAGACTCAGAAAGGAATGTCTAAGTTCAAGTTCTGGCTTTGTCTTCAGTTTGACCTGGACTCTGTTTTCTCTCTCTCTCTCTGTCTCTCTCTCTCTCTCTCTCTCTCTCTCTCTCTCTCTCTCTCTCTCTCTCTCTCTCTCTGTCTGTCTGTCTGTCTCTGGTGTGTGTGTGTGCGTGTGTGTGTGTGTGTGTGCATGTGTGTGTGTGTGTGTGTGTGTGCATGTGTGTGTGTGCGCAAACTCACTACTAAGAATTTCATAGTCAGCTAGGTGGTGGTGGCACACGCCTGTAATTCCAGCACTTGGGAGGCAAAGGCAGGCAGATTTCTGATTTCTGAGTTCAAGGCCAGCCTGGTCTACAGAGTGAGTTCCAAGACAGCCAGAGCTACACAGAGAAACCTTGTCTCAAAAAAAAAAAGAATTTCATGGTCTCTTCCTGCCATTTCTGACTTTCTTTTCTACGTCTGTGCTGCTCTGTTCTGGAAGTAGGAGAGGATACCCATGCATGGAAAAAGAGACTGTGGTTCAGGCCAGCACCTGAATCAATCTTTCTAACTAGCAAATGACATCAGCTCTATAACCACATACTTGGAATTGTCAGAGACAACATTGTAGTGCAGGTTTGTGGGAGTACACAGACCATCAGCTTTCGATAGTGCTGGACTGTCTATTCATATAGAAGCTGTCTGGTTGGTCTGTCTGGAAGTCACGAGATGGACTTCCTTAAGGCTACAAAAGATTAAGCCCTTTTGCCTTTCTTGTCACCATTGAGTCAAATACAAGACATACAAATTCTCACTCTCTCCTGCTCTAATAAGAGTGGGAGCACCCATGTCTGACAGAGAATGAATGGTTGTGAGTCCATCCTTACTGGTTGCCAGTTCTATCATTGTGAGAAATTCACTCAACTTCTGTGGTAGTCATGATCTACAAACTATAAATCAATAGTCACAAAGTCCCACTATACCTAGTGTAGTGCCCAGATCAGTGGCACTTACATCATCTAGAAAATTTTAGATGGATAGTCTCAGGTGACAAATCTAAGTTTGCTAATCTAAAAATCCCATTTTGTCAAAGGCCAAGATGATCCTTAAGGTCCTCAATGTTGCAGATCTCTTATATGAAGCTTAATTTCTCTCAGTACTACCAGTTATAGCATAATGATCTGCTGAGTGGGTGAAATATCGATTCCCAACACAAAACTAAAAGAAGGCCAAGTGCGGACCTTGAAATTTGAATATTTAGCTGGCCATTCATGTATGATAAAGGACGATTATATCTTACTCACTGTTTATATCTGGGTTTAGAGAGCCCCCAGGAAATAGGTTTGAATGATTGAACACCTGTCTTCCAATATTTCTGTGTCAAAAATTAATCTAAAAAAAGTGACAATTCTTCTATAAACTATAAATCCTGATTCACATGCAAAAGAAGAAGTTTATACCTCTGTGAGGATTGGAAAAAGGGTGAGACTGATGCTTGGAATGAAGACAAGTGATAGAAGAGAGGGACAGTGGGAATGTGGAAGAAATAAATAAAAAAAGACATCAGGCTTTAAGATAAATGTGTGCTAGGTGTGTGTGTATGTGTGCGTTTGAGAGAGGTAGGTAGATGATAGATAGATAGATGATAGATAGATAGATGATAGATAGATAGATAGATAGATAGATAGATAGATAGATAGATAGAGACAGAGAAAGAGAAATGATGATGCACACAGTTACAGAGAGACAGAAAGAGACAGTGAAGAAGTAGAAGAGGAAGAGGAGAGAAGGAGGAAAGAAAGATGGAGGAAAGAAACAAGGGAGGGAGAGAAGGGATGGAGGGAACAAGATGGGAGTAGGAAATGGGGTGAAAGGGAAAAAACCAAGAACAAATAAAAGGCTTTGGAGCAAAGAAAGCAGTCAAGTAAGTAATAGAGCACACATTCTCAGAAGTCCTCCTATATACAAGACTATACAAAGAATGCCCATCTTAGGATATATTTGATTTTAAAATCTATTAAAATAAACATTTAATTTTAATGAGGCACACCCTAGAGAATCTGTTTACAGCTTTAGTGCTTAGTACCCAGACAGAAGGGAAGCTGATGGAGGCCAACTCTAGTGAATTTGTACACTACATTTCATAAGACGCTAGCTTTCGAGGCAGGCAATCTGAGATGACTTGGGCAGGAAGCATCATCTCCAGCTTTCCATGAATTCTCTGTTCTTTATTCCATTCCACAACACTTCTCCTATTTCAAAAGCCAGATGGCAAGTCTCTCTCTCTCTCTCTCTCTCTCTCTCTCTCTCTCTCTCTCTCTCTCATCATGGAACATTTAGGGCATCCTAAATGAACTCTATGAAGTATTGCTCACTCCTTTCTTCTTCCTTCACTAGCATCTCACTTTTGTGGAATATGTAAAAGTACTTTTAACATTTAAGTGACCCTTTAAAAGTCAATCAGCAGGGATCGACAGGAACTTTTCTGGATTGTGATCAGCAGTGCATGCCTCCAAGAAAACCCACTGTGCTATTGGAAGAGGGTTTTCCTAGAATCCTGAGATGAGGGAGGCCCTTAAGAGTCAATGGGGATGACATAGTCTGAGACTCATAGCAGTGGGGATATGGAATGTGGAAAGGCCACCTCCTATAGCCAGGCAGGAACCCCAGTGGAGGAAAAAGGACACCAACTCACTCCCAAGACTTTCAATCCAAAACTTATCCTGTCTACAAGAAATAAAGGGACAAAGATGGAGCAGAGACTGAGGGAATGGCCAACCAATAATAGGCCCAACTTGAGACCCATCACATGGGCAAGCACAAATCTCTGACACTATTAATGATACTCTGTTATGCTTGCAGACAGGAGCTTAGCATGATTATCCTCTGAGAGACTCCACCCAGCAACTCAATGAAACAGATGCAAAGATCCACAGCTAAACATTGGATGGAGCCCAGGGACTCTTATAGAAGAGTTGGGAGAAGGATTGAGAGCCCCAGAGGGTATAGGAACTCCACAGGAAGATCAACAGTGTCAACTAACCTGTACCCTTGGGGCTCTTAGAGATTGAACCACCAACCAAAGAACATATATAGGCTGTACCTAGGCTCTCTGCACATATGTAGCAGATATATAGCTAGGTCTTCATTTGAGTTTCCTAAGAACTGGAGTAGGGGCTGTCTCTGAATCTGCTGCAAGTCTGTGGATTCCATTCCCCTAACTGGACTGCCTTATCTGGTCTCAGTTTGAGAGGATGTACTTAGCCCTGCAGAGACTTGATATGGACTGAATGATTGGATACCAGGGGATGAGGAGGCTTTCACCCTCTCAGAGGAGAAAGGCAAGGGGGATAATGGGAGGTAATGTGTGAGGGGAGATTATGAGGGGAAGGGCAGCAATCAGGGTGTAAGATGAATTTTAAAAAGTGAAGGAAGGGATTGTGACTGGTAGCATAGAGATACATTCTATCTACTCTTAAGCTGTAGAAGTTGTAGTGACCTCAGATTCTATCTCAAGACCTCAAATTCTCCCCTTCTCTCATGAAAGCTTCAAGCACCATTAAAAGAAAAGAGATGTCCCAACTCCAGACACACCTGGCCATACCAGCCTCTAAGTTGTAAAATTGTCACTTGAGAAACAAAGGAAGAAAAACAGTCCTCTTCCATAGACAAGCATCTGAGAACAGAGTTTTAAACAGACCAGACTTTCTTATTTATCTTTCTAGAAAAAGTGTTCTTGCTGGGCGGTGGTGGCGCACGCCTTTAATCCTAGCACTTGGGAGGCAGAGGCAGGCATATTTCTGAGTTCGAGGCCAGCCTGGTCTACAGAGCGAGTTCCAGGACAGCCAGGGCTATACAGAGAAACCCTGTCTTGAAAAACCAAAAAAAAAAGTGTTCTTATATCAACCAACCCTGCATGCAAACTCTCTATCAATGAATGCACACATCTCTTTGAACAAGCTTTAAGCATTATTTTCTGCATTCCTGAGTTTCTTTCTATGATATAGAAATCAAAATGGTTACCTTTCAGAATTACTGAAAGAATGCCAATCTCCCTGCATAGGATTTGACACAAAGCAGGCAACTTCCTCACTCTGTTCTGGCTCCATGATTTGCACCATCTCTTGCATGTTTTTGCCCATGACATTTCTTCTTGCAGTTCTGAACTTGTCTCATTTCTCTTTGTTAACCCCTTACATTGTAAGATTCAGAAGAAGTCACCTATTTTAGCATTCAGGAGTGCCGATCCTATGAGCTTAAGTACTGTCCTCACATTGGAAACAAGTACATCCCACTTCCCCAAGGGGAACATCATTGATCAACAAGGAATCTGATCAAGTGTTTGCTATGCCCATGGCACATCATTTTGAAATGATTTTGTGTGAGAGATCACATTATATTGATCTGATGGGATGCCAGAATCCCAGAATGTTAAAATGTCCATGCTAGAGTGCAGAGATAAATACATGTTCCCCAAGGATATAAATACAAGGGACTTCCTATCTTATTAATTCTTGAGGACACCCACTAGCCAGAGGAGGTCAGAACCAGCATGAATAAGAAGAGATTCTAAGTCTGGGAAGCCAGCTAGACTTGCATGTGTGAAATAGGAGCCTTCTGGATTGGAGCTATGGGATTCCATGGCTAACAGAATTTCTGATGGGGTGGTCCATTAATGTCGATGCACATCTTAGAACACAGCCCTTTGCTTATCAAGAGATTAGGCAGAATTAGAAGTTGGTGAGTCTGTTCTCAATGTGCTTGCTCACTCTCTCACTCACACACTGATCTCCCCTTTGCATGTGCTGTAAATAAAGCTAGCAAGAATGGAATTCTCTGGATAATAACCACTGACTGGAGTCCTCAACCTAGAGAGATTTGCAGACTTGCATTGTGCCTGTTAGCAATGAGTGGAAGAAGAGATCAGGTGGTGGTGAGAATGAAGAGTTGCATGAGATCTGTTGAATGCAAGGCTTCCTATGGGCCCTTTCCATAAACTCAAGGAGTTGTTGAACTTCTTTGACCTGTTATCTTCCCCTCTTACAGGATTCTGACCTCATGGGAACCGGAGATAGTGTATACAATGGGCCTAATGAATAGAAGGAAAACACTATAAAGCAGTAATCAATGCTCTGGTAGAGCTTCTTTTTATCTCATAGAATGGGTGTCATCTAAATAATTTATTTGTTGCACACACCTTCACAGGAAACTTATAGAGATGTTGCTGTGTTTCCTCATGTACATATAAGATTCAGTGAGGTGAGTATCAAGATCTCAGGTTTACAGGTAAGAAAACTAAGGCACAGAGAATGTCTATTTTTCTCTTAAGGTTACAGAGCAAATGAATATCTGAACAATAATTAATTACCTGGATATGTTTCATTCTAAGAGATGCACGTGTTCTTCATTGTAAGGAAAACTACATTTAAAACATCAAGAATCAGGACTGTGTCATCACTGAAAACACCCTGTCTGACTCTGAGCTCCAAGTCTTGCTGGCTATGTGTTTGAGCAGGCTCTTGAACTCTGTTGTACCTTGCTATTCTTATATTAAAACGGAGATTCAGAGTCATACTCAAGAAGATTATAAGAACTAAAGTGTCTGATGGAAGACTCTGTCTTCTCTATAGCTCAGGGTGGATGTACCTATGCAATCTCATCACTATTGTGGTATAAACAAGACCTTGACAATGACAATATACATTGGCATACCAATATGGAAGGGGTAAATCCCACAGGGCCCCACCACAAAATGTAAAGCCATAGGCAATCAATAACTGCAGAGACAATCGATCTTTCCTTGGGATGAGCCTACTATAGTATGATTTTCTAATCCCAAGTGCTTAGCCCTAAATTGTATACTCATGAGCAATAGTAAATGGACTCAGTATATTACAGTTATATATTTACATGTTTGTGTATAAACAATAATAATTAGTATTAAATATTCATTAATAAAATGTGATGCATGTAGGAGAATAGTTTAGAAGTAGAGGGAGGGCAATAGTGGGAGGGAAAGAGCTAGCAGGAAGTTGAAGAGGATTAAAGTATATTATACATGTCTATGAAATGTCATAATGAAACCTATTAGTTTGTATGATAAATAGATGATAATAAAAATGAAAGGTGCCATGCTCTGAATATGCTAACACTAGGACTGACACTGGGTAGATGGCCCATAACTGTTCACCATTTACAGAAGGGAGAAATACAGAGAGGCAGATAGTGGCTTGACTTCCCCTGTTAGTAGCAAAACTACAGCAGACTACAGATCTCAGGTATCGAACAGGTGGACACTCAGCTAGATTTATAGAACAAAGGAATGGTTCCTTTGAATCAGAGAACAGCAATGCAGTGAAGGAGAGTAAATCCCAGAGACTTTAGAAGGAAGACAAATCATCTCTCCTTTTAAGGAAGGTAAGGTTGAGAGAGGGGAAATATGAGGGGATTTGCATACCCACATGCTAGGAAAAGGCAGATCTGTGATGAGATATTCACAAGGTCAAGTCCCCCAGCCATTATTCTTGTCTAAGACTCAGCAGCCCTACAGAAAACTGAGATCATACTGTGTGTGCTTCCCTCTGTTCCAGTGGCCATTGCACTGAATGTAATCAGGCCTGCCTGCGTCACACTCAGCAGTCACATTTTTTCTTTACTTTTTATTATTTTTTATTGGATATTTTATTTATTTATATTTCAAATGTTATCCCCTTTCCCAGTTTCCCCTTCACTAACTTGCTATCTCACTTCCTCCCCCTGCTTCTATGAGGGTGCTCCCCGACCCATCCACCCACTCTCACCTCACCTCCCTGGCATTCCCCTACACTGGAGCATTGAGCCTTCAGGGGACCAAGGACTTCTACTCCCATTGATTCCAGATAAGGCCATCCTCTGCTACATATGCAGCTGGAGCCTTGGGTCTCTCCATGTGTACTCTTTGGTTGGTGGTTTAGTCCCTAGGAGCTCGTGGTGGGGGGTGGGATCTGGTTCATTGATATTGTTGTTGTTTCTATGGGGTTGCAAACCCCTTCAGCTCCTTCAGTCCTTTTCCTAACTTCACCTTTGGGGTCCCTGTGCTAAATGCTGTATTTGCATCCTTCACCTGGAAGGCTCTGATTAAGTATAAAAGCTGATAAAATATTTTTGGTTCATATGACAGGAAGTGTACTTCATAATCAGAACAGGGTGAATCACAGTGGCCCCAGATGTGGTATTATATAAGTCCACGTGAGGAAAGATGAGCCACCAACAGGCAACGGGTGACTGAAGTAAAAACCATGGCAGTAGAAGTAACCACTGGCTTTGGAACTGTCTGGTGTCTGCTTGTCGCTTTGGCTGTAGATAGCCTCAGATTCATCCTCCATGTTTGTATGAATCACTGAGCAAATTAGTCATGCATGGATATTATTTAGAGATGTGTATTGTACTATCTTCTTAAAGTATAAGGGTTCCAGTGTAAAGGTAAAAGACTGTGAAGTTGAGCAGAATCTTAATGTAAAGTCCATTAGAGTCTTGGGTTGGTTCACTTCAAAATTTTCCTGCTAAATCGATATTCTTATTATACGTAAAATTTTAAAGGTGCCTTTAGAGTACACTGTATACTCTTACACACCATGTTTTCATCCATTGTACAATACTCTAGCATAGTAATATACCTCAATTAACTAAGTTCTCCTAACCATAAAGTGATTGTGGTAGTTCCTAATTTTGAAGACTAAATATTAGGAAACTTGTAGGTTGGTGTTTTGAATTATTGGTATATAATTCAAACTATGAACATCAGCTAATTTGCTTATTTACACAGAGCATGATTTCTGTTAATTAACCTTCATTGATGAGGTGTATTAGTGGTTAAGATTACATGATATAAACATAATCTTTAATAATTTTTCTTATATCTGTATCTGAATCTAAATACTACTACATCCTGAAATTATGTATGCTAAAGCCCAAATAAAAATAAAACAAGGTGAAGAAAAGGAAAGGAAAGGAAAGGAAAGGAAAGGAAAGAAAAGGAAAGGAAAGGAAAGGAAAGGGCTGAGAACTTTGGAGTGACAGCACATGTCAGGTGGGATCCAGTGGTACTTATCACTGTGGATTTAGACACATGTCTTTGTTCTGAGTCTTGAGTTCCTATCTGCAAGAAGAGATAATGATATGACCTTCTTGGGGCAGAGATCACCAGAATCAGTTAGAAGACAAACATAAAGCTAGAAGCCTGTGACTGACACACAGCCCTCTCCTCTTACCATGTTAACGTAGACTTCAAACCTCCTTTCTCTAGGAGCAGACATAATTATAGCCCAACGGCTACTTATTAACCTCTGTTTTTGACATAATTATATCAACTCTCTAATTTGCATTTATGAACACAAAATAAAATACTTAATTGCATTTTTTTCTAGGTTTGTTTTTAAATGCACTGTCACCAAGACATAGGCTTAACCAATGTAACAGAAGTGCCATTATGGGACAATTATCACCTCTAGTGTGTCAAGAGCAGAAAAGTAAAGGGTTTCAGCCATTTGGACCACTCAGCCATATGCCTTCATCTCCCAGTTCATGCCCCTCTCCTATTTGTCTGGAGATGGTTTCTCTTGGGCAGAAGAAGTGCCACATTCTAAATTGATTTTTAAAGTAGAACTGTGTTTTATTTGGGACTTCTGATGAATTCTCAGTAGGCTTATGAAGTTTGGGTTAATCATCAAGTCCTTCCCCACAATTTTCTAATTAATTCCATGGGAGGGCCAGTTCTGTTCAATTTATAGACTTCATTGTATTTAGTTAATTATGAAACTGAAGCCATGGATTTTTGTCATTACTACAGACAGGCAGCCCCAGCTGACCTGGAATGGTGTTTGATGAGTTGTGACGAACCTAGAAAAATGGGGTCCTGACCGCATCCCCTTAGCAAACTCTGATTGATCCCATAGACAGCCTTGAGCCTGGCTGAGATAAATAAGCATTCCAATGCACTTTAAAGCATGCTGCAGGAAAGCCACCAGGTCTCATTCTTATACAGCATTGACAAGAAGGGACATGGGCACTGGCGGAGAGCTTGATTTCAACTCTTATTCTGTTGCTACCAAAGAACTGTGTGATCTTCAGCAAGTTAAAGAGCCCTCCAGGAACTGTTCTCTGGGGGCACATTGTAGGCAGTGTGTGGATTTCAAGATCACAAAATCACTTAGTACAGAACTTGATCCACAGCCAGGCATCAAAGCTTCAATCAGGACTGCCATCTTTATTGTCATCACTAAGGGCTTTCGCGGTAAACTTTCCCCTTGTTCCGTTTTACAATTAATTTCTGGACTCTCATATACAAGTACTGTATTTACAAGATATTAACCCTATACCCTCCAATCTCTAATTACTTCTATGTCTCCCTCTATTCCCTCTTAAATTTGTGATCTCTTCCACTTTGTTATTGGCATTCATATATATATATGTATATATATATATATACATATATATACATATACGTATATTTCATGTATATATGTATATATGCATACCAATATATGATCTACTAAGTCTCTTTAGGGTTTTTCATAGATACATGTTTTCAGGGCTGACCACTCAGTATTGTGTAACCTATTAGGAGATTTATCCCTGTAAAAGACAAATCCTCACCCTTTCAGCAGCCATCAATGTCTTGTAGCTCTTTAGTTAGACATGGGGCCTCATGAGACTTACGCCTTCCACAATGGCAGGTCAACTGGTGTTGCGATTGTGCAAAGCTATGCTTAAGCATCTATATTGCTGAGAATTCATACATGAATCTCACTTGTAAGTTACAGAAAACACTGGCTCTCAGCTGGTGTCCCGGTTCAATTACATTTGGAAAATTATAAGTAGATGACAATATTTTGCCTCTTGTACAGCCAAAGAAATCATTCTTAAAAGCATTTGTGGAATTCTGAAAATATCACAAAGCTGACAGAAGGTGAATGGAAAGTTCATACATTTCAATGAACTGATGTCTCTCAAGGAGTGTTAGGGAATTTAGTAAGTAATACTAATAAAAAAAATCTCTGGTACTGTATGAGATGGTTTTTGAGCCTTGCACACCATCCTCCTAGTTAAGTAACTTGGCATCGTTGTATTATAAATTTTAAACTTCTTTCTTTTACAATTTCATATATAGATTGTGTACTTTTTTCTTGTATGTTTAAAATTTGCATTTTCCTTTAATTAGCATATTTATTGCAGAAAATATGTTGAAGATTTATATCTCAAGGATATAACTATTAAGGAAATGCATGCTTGTAAATTTTATATTGCTTTGTATTAAATTCCCCTAAATTTAGCCATTTCAAGCAACCTTTTATTATCTCATTGCTTCTGTAGGCCAGCAGTCTGAGTAGGGCAGGGTTTCGTGGCAGGGCTTCGCTGTTTCCATAGGAGGGACTAAGATATTCTCAAGGCTCCAGTGTGCTAGGCTCTGCATCCAGTCTCTGGCATAGGGCTACGTGAGCTGCAAGAATGGAATGACTACTGACCTTGGATACCTAATTGTTGCTACATGGGCCTCCCTCAGGGCAGGCTGTGACATGCTAATTCCTTCCACTCATTTTCAGTGTGTTCTTAAATCCAGGTTCCCTTAGGAATGAGGAAGTTACCAGAGTCAGGGTCATGATTGAGTCTGCATCTATGTGAATGACAGAGTCATGAAATTTATAGAGAAATATAAGCTACAAGGGAAGTGCCTTTGTCAAGCATACCTTGTCTAGAAGGGAAAAGGGGCGCGCAGAAAATGAATCCTGACTTCAATGCTGATTTTGGCCTTTGGAAAGATGACAGTATATTGCTCCACTCTTACCCTTTTCTTTCCTCTTTGGCACGCTTGGTCTGTTATGTAGATACAGGCACCAGGGAGCTTCCATTCAGATGAACTCCAGCATGGAGCATGTGTATTGCCAGTGTGGTATGGAGACACAGTGTTAAGTGTCTGTTAAGCCTCATAGCGCATCCACATGGTGCAACCACATGGTCTCGGGTTCTCTGGAATCACTCACAGGATCTTTTAATCAAACAGTGAGCCAGTAATTCCAGGCAGTCATAGAGCAGAGTGATAGCTGCAATGTCCCACAGTGGCTTAGTCTTGCAATTCACTATGAATCATAGGCCTCCTTATTCCCAATGGATTTTTTTTCCCTTGAAGGAAAATCCACTACAACTGTTTACAAACTGATTGTCAGCCAAAGATGCTTTTGACTTCCTATCTATTGTTTTATTCTTCAGTTTTGAAGTATTTTTCCTAAAAAAAAATTCTCATTCATAGAATAATGACAGCTTATACACTTTCAAATAGATAAATCTGGTTTTTTTTTTTTTGAAGTAATGGAAATACTTCGTGCCATCTTATGTTACCATCTTTGGGGCCCTATTATGTCTACTCAAGGCCCTTGTATGGAAGAGTAAACTTGAACCAATGACATTAACATTTTTTAGGAATTTCTGCTGACTATCTGAGAGTTTTGTTTTGTTTTCTCTTATCACATTTTTTATAGAATTTTCTTCTTCTCTGTCTTCTCCACTGATTGTCTCCTAATCTTCAGGCCACTGGTCCTCAATGCCCAACCCTGGACTCCTATCTTCAGCCTATCAATCAATCATTAGCATGCCTCCTGATTTTCTTGACCTTTATTCTTATGCATAATGTTTACCTAATTTTATCAAGAATACTAACCCTCTCATCAAAACTAGTTTCCATTTCTTTTGAGTGTATGTTCCCTAGAACATTCCTCATAAATCCTGCCTTCCTCTGCATCAAGTCTGTATCATTTATTTGCATCAGCTAAGACATTCATCACATTCCAAAGTTATACCCTGATATGAGACAGGTGTCTCTTCCACTAAAATTAGAGCTACTTCAAGTAAAATTCTGATTTTACTTATTTAGGTATCGACAATAGACTGCTAGACTAGGGCCTACAGCCCAGCAAAACTTAAGAGAAAAACAGAGAAAATGGAGAAAATGGTTCTGCTTCTGTCAGTAGCATAGACATCATAGAAACATGTTGTGCTGTGACCTTGGGAACAACTGTTGCTTTGTTTTACCATTTCCACTTGCTGAAGCAACTATTCATGAAAAGTTTCTGTGTACATCCTAAGTTGAATCGGTTAAAAGCCATAGCAGCCATTTAATTAAGCCTAAAATGAAACGAAGAAAGAAAATTCCACCAGAACAATGGTCACTGGGGAAATCACGATTCATACCTACTGGGAAGAGAAAAGAGAAGAGAAGGAATTTATAGTCCCTGAAAGGCTCCTAAATACAGTCCAGGAAGCAGCATTCCTACCAAGTGGTGGTGTATAACATATCCATTGCCATTTAGATGTGATAATTAGCATTAGACTACTTCAGTGTTCTACAAGAATATTTCATAGAACTCCACTGCTTCAAGATGGGTCTTTGGGGGAGAATGTTTCCTTGGCCAAACAGATGCAGAGACTCCAGTAATTGGTAGTCTCTTTTTTTGTTTCCATTCCATTAATCACATTTGCATGCTGAAGCCATTGGGAAGTTTGATGGTAACAAAAGCATGATCTAAAGTCATTTAACTCAGCGTTTTTCAAACTTCCTGGACTGGGACATTCTATTTATCTCTTCTCCACTGTGGAAGTCATGTGAAACCAATATTCTGTGAGGAATTTATGGGTTAGCAGCAGGAAATGGGGTGCCTAATAAAGTCGACTCTTCACCTTTAGGACTGTCACTTTCAAGATATCTGGGTAGCTCACAAACTCTGCTCTTTGAGTAGACATAATGGATGGGTAAATGTGGGGTTTCCATAAGTCTCTACTACCATCCTGTAAACTGAGTTGTTGTTCCTTAATGGATTTACTTATTCATTTGCTTTGAAAAGAAAGTGTTGGGCCGAACAGTGGTGGCACATGCCTTTAATCCCAGCACTTGGGAGGCAGAGGCAGGCAGATTTCTGAGTTTGGGACCAGCCTGGTCTACAGAGTGAGTTCCAGGACAGCCAGGGCTACACAGAGAAACCCTGTCTCGAAAACCCCCCAAAAAATGTTCAATAATTTTGAGTTGTATATGAGTTATCCCTGAACACAGAACCTTTCTTCTTTCTTTTAATATAATACTTTTGCTAATTCTTTGAGAATTCCATACATGCATAAAATGTATTTTTATGTCCATTTTACCTTACCCCAGTTCTCCCAGATGACCAGATCAAATCCCACCTTTCCAACTTTACACACACACACACACACACACACACACACACACACACACACACACACACACTCACCCCATAAAATCCAATTTGTGGAGTTCTTGTACTAATATGTAGGGACTCATCTTAATGGAGACCACACTTCTAAAGAAAACTGACCATTGTGTAGGTAACCATAGCTGCTATGAATTCATGGGTACATAGCCATATAATTTCCTGAAGATATGGGTTTGTTCAGTTCTTTCTTAAACTTTCACTCTTCCAATCCTCCTGCCTTCTGCTGAAAACCATGCCTAAGCCCTTTGTGGGATGGGTATGATATAGCTGTCTCATTTGTAGGTGAGCATGCCACTAACCACTATTGGATAACATTTCAAAATCAATTTCTCTTTGAACTGAGATTCAGAGGTTTTGCATAGAGCTGGTGTGCTACACTGAGACTGAGCTATAGTGGAAAACTAGTACTTACTTCTACCTATATTTGAAGGTAACAAACATGAACCTCAGAGAAACATCAGAGAAGGAATTCAGCAGATGCTTAAGCATGGGAGAACTTGTACAAGCAAAGAGAAGAGCGCTATGATACTCCATTGAGCCTTCTGCTCTAAGTTATAAAATCCTACACCACACCCTTACTGAATCCACAGTTTGGCTTCCATTTATAGGAACTTAAACATTCTTTCAACCGAAGAGGTATAGCTAATGACTGGAATAAAAAATAGAGATGTTTAAGTTCAACAACCATTTCTTGATCATCTTAGATGTAAGCAGTCCCTTTGGAAGATTTTACAGGTATTGAGAAAAATATAAAACAAGCCCTACTCTAAAATAAACTTTTCTATCTGTAGAAATGGTCATGGGTGTGGATTCAGATCAAATATAGCAAGTTCTGGATAAATGTATCTTAGAGACTATTATCTAACCCATGATGGATGGTGGTTTTAAAGAATGCTTCTGATGTAGATGGTCCTCAAGGGAAGTCATGAAGCATACATTTTCCAGGTGAAGAGACATAACATCTTGCAGACAAAGGGGATTTATCATACCAAGGAGTCTCTGTACAAAGTAAGGATAGATCTGTGGAAGAAAACATAAATGTTACAGTCAGAACATGTCCATCCAGGGCCTATAGGGTACCAAGCTAGAGAGCATTAGGTGTGAGTTAGTGTTCACTATGGCATGTGAAAAGCAGGTTTCATGATGGTGAGTCACATACTCAGATTTACATTCTAAAAAGATATTTTTGCAATGGTGCAAAATGAATTTGCTATGGGCAAAGCTATAGTGATTAACACAGAGACAGTGGTAGTGAACAGCAAATTTTGATATTAATTACCAAATAGTATGAAACAAAGACTTAAATGTGAATAACAATGTCTCTGGAATATTTTTATCAATAGTTAGACATTATTCCCCTCCTCTACCCCAAAGTTCCAGACTCTTTTGTTTTATAGAGAATCACATATTATTTCTCATCTATCGTATACCTTTAGCTTCCAAAACCATCTGAAATGTAGACTTACTTGCATCTAAACAACATCTATGGATGAGGCCTTCTTGTTGGTATGATAACCCTGTTAAGGGAACTGAAAGTGGCAGAATAAGATGTTGCCACAGGACAAAGATTTTTTTCCTCTTTTGAAAGCCATTTGATTTCTGTAGGTTTGGAGGTTTGCATGTTTAAAAAGAGAATGGACTGAATCCAAGTTTGTGCTTTAAATATTATATCCTACACAGGACTTCCTTGCCAAGGAGGAAACTGTCTAGGAAAGCCCAGTATCTGAAAGCAGGTATCAGTGAAGCTGCTTTGTCAGGAGCAGAAGTGAAAATTCCTAATTCCATACCCCAGCCCCTTCAGGGAACTCTGAGATGCTTACACAAACTGAGATAATTACACATTATGCTTGCAAGTTCTGGGACTCGTAATGTACTAACGATGTATCCTAGTGTGTCATTTAGCTTCAATATAACTTCTTTACATACAATTGGTGGGTTTCTCATACACACATTCACTTGCCTCAAGACTCAGAACATGGGCTGGACTTTTGCTTATGGTTGCAGCTGTACTCTCTAGTGGCTTGGCAGAGATTCTGCGTATGTGTTCTGTATCTCACAACAGGATCCCTATTAGGAATTCTATTAGAGAAATGTCAGAGTCCCTGCACAAAAATATATCTCAGTACAGGATGGTGTATGGTTCTGAAGTGATGGATGGCCTACTGGATACTAACCTTACTACATTGACCTTGGAACTAGCCATTTAGGAAATACTTAGCCTCTGAGATCCTTTCTGGTTACGGGATGTTACAATGGCCCTTCGAGATTCCTCAAGTTTCTTTGGAAGTTCTAACACACTGGATTCATGCAATATCGTCTTGTACAAATGCTAATGATTTTTATTTTAAAAAATCTGCTGGTACTCACACATTTCATGATAGACTCAGAACATCAAAATGAAAATTTTATTAACAAAACAAGCAAACATTCACACAACCTTTTAAATTAACATCGAAGCAAAATGATCAATGCCTTGCCATATGGCAAGGCGATCCTAACATAGCATAATTGTCTGAAAATTACCACAGAGCTAGCTCTCAGTTGATAAAAAGAGACCAATAAGTGTTTTCTCATATTGTTAGAGTGCTTTCTTATTCTCACGGCAACACACACTACCACCACATTTTCTCTGTTGCACTTGATAAGGGCAAATTTGCGCTGTGGGATGAAACTGGGCTTTGTTCGGTCCCATGGTTCTACCTCCAATTGAGGAAGAGTTGTACAAAGTATTTTCCCCTCATAGTCAGGACCCAACAAGAAAGGTAATACAGACCACTCTCCAGGCAGACAAACCTCTCAAAAGAGACAGCACCAAGTCCCCCGCCCCCAGCATAATGAAATGGTGAGATTCAGCCAGTCTGTGGAATAAAGAACTTTCCGAAGCAGATTGCTTAATAAGGGGTACCCAACAGAGTAATTTAATGAAGTATTTCAAAGAGCTATTCAACTGTGGCATTGTAACCTTCCAGAGCTCCCGGGAAGAGTCGCTTACTGCATGGTTTTCCACTTGACTCTCGTTGCTTTTCCTCCTTCACATGTTCAGTACCTCAAACCTTCATTAGAGTTCCCACTTAGTTAATCATTACCAAAACCCAGGTCTCATGGTTGAAAAGAGCCTTCAAAAGAAATAAATTTCATTTTCAAGCAGAAACTGGAAAACAAAACAAAACAAAACAAAGGATGCCCAACCTGCAGCCAGGCCAAGTCTGATTGGACAGGTACATGACACACCATTCCCATGTAACATTTAAGACTTCTGGGCTCTGAATGCATTTCTCCTCTCTGTCTCCTCATACCACAGGCAATTGGAGTTGGACTCTGGCCAGATATTCTGATGATCTATATAGCAGAGAGAAATGAGGCACAGAGAACAGAAGATTTTTTAAGTTCAAACTGCTAGAAAGTAGAGTGCTCGGACAACAGCAACAAAACCCAGTGGTAGGGGCTTTTTAGCTGCCTCCATATCCAGAACTCCAGCATTATAGCTGTGTACAAGTCACATTTTTTATCTTCTGTAGAAGATAAAAAATTAGACATTGTGCTAGAACAGTGGTTGTCAACCTGTAGGTTTCAAGTCATTTGGTGGTCAAAGGATCCTTTCACAGTGGTCACTTAAGACCCTTAGAAAACACATATATTTACATTATGATTTGTACCAATAGCAAAATTACAGTTATGAAGTGTCAACAAATTTTGCAGCTCACAGCAACATGAGGAACTGTGTTAAAGAGTTGAAGCACTGGGAAGGTTGTGAACCACTGTGTTAAAGGAAGAGTATGTGCTGTACAGCAAAGATGCTCTCCATTGTTTCCCAGAAACTTGATAGACAAGTTTATCTTCCTGCCTTAAATTGTGTTCCTATGCGATAAGAACAATAGCATTGGGCTGGGCAGTATTTGTATGGACAGTGCTGTACATCAGATCTAAGCCTTATCAGACCCCATGGATAAGCATCATCGGTTCTGTTTTACAGAAGAACTCACTGAAGGATAAGGGTTGATGGGTTGAAGATTCTGCAACCAAAGTAGTGAAGATCAGGGATAAGAAGCCAAATCTGTACACAGCCAGAGCTACTGATTTCCATAGAGAAAACCCAGTGAATGTAACTCAACTGTAGGCCAGGATTATAGTTTCAGGAAATATATTTCCATAAGTGCAGTGCTTTATTTATTTTAGTGTACTGTAAATTTGTGATTGACACACCTGGCAGTTTTATGTATTTATGGACTATACCACTATAGTCCATAAATATATAAATGCGTGCTTTGTGTATCATCCCAAAAGCCAACATCAACATCTAAACACATTTTTCTTGTATTTTCTTTGAGTGGTCTCACATATTTTAGGTCTTACTTACAGGTCTTTGGTCCATCTGAATCTATTTATTTATGTATGTATTTATTTATTTATTTATTGTATATGGTTACAGGGACTTAGTTTTTACTGTAATTAGACAGCTGTATACATAAAATGCCATTTTTGAAAAGAATTTCCTTTGCCTACTTCTGGCTCTTGCTGCTTTTGTCTATAATACACTTGTTTAACATGTGTGGGTTTATCTCTGAATTTTCTGTCTTGTTCCATTGGTCTATGTACTGGTTTTTAGGCTGTTAATATGGAGTACTATTTGGAGTACTATTATTCTGTCATATGTCCTAAAGTCAGGTGATAAAAATTCCTTACTTTAGGTTTTTTTGCTCAAGAATGCTTTAGCTCTTTGGAATCTTTCAGGATTCCATTTAAATTTTGGAAGTGTTTTTTCACTTTTATGGAGAATATGATAGGTACTTTAGACACGAAGACCACAAATTGTGTTGACCAATTTGTATTATAAAGACTTCACATGTAAGCCCTCTAATCTACAAGGAAAAGATACATTCTATTTTCTGCATCCCCTCCAATTTCTATCATCAATATTTTGTAACTTGCATAAAGAAAACATTCCCTTCACCAGGAAATGTCATTCTACTGTCTCATAGATTTGGGTAGCTATTTTGAATAGGCTACTTTGTTAGCTTATTTCTTTAAAAAAATTTTATATATAAAACAGCTGAGCTAGAGAGATGGCTCAGCAGGTAAAAGCACTTGACAACACGTCTGTTTACCTAAGTTCAAGATTGAAGTCCACAAGACAGAAGGAAAAGGCCCATTCCTCAAAGCTGCCCTCTACCACCCACATACACCCCAATACACCCACATCAATACACACATACACACACACACACACACAAATAAATCAAGTTTAAAATTGAAAATAAAATTGATTTTTGTATTTCAACTGTATACCTTGTAATCTTCTTAAGTTCAATTTTATTTCTAACAGGTTTCTGAAAGCATCATTATGTTTTCCCATGCATAAACTCATGTTGTTTATAATCAGAGATGATGTAACCTCTTCTTCGATTTATATACCTAACACTTTCTTATAAGATAGTTTAAAAAAACCTTTTTCTTTGTTCTTTGTGAATTTCACAACATACAGATCAATCTCATTCATCTCTCCTTGCCTCCTATTGGCCCTCCACCACCCTTGCAACTCCCCCCACCACACAACAGAGAAAAAAATCTCATCGTATAAGCTGTAGAGTGTCACAGTGTGTCCAACTGTATTTCCTTTGGTCCATCCTTCTTTACTTGCAGAGGTTCATTGCAGTGACTCCTTGGTCTGATGCAAGACCTCTGACTTCTGCTAATCTATCCATACTGGATCCTCCCTGGGCCTCCTCTAAGATATTCTGTTGTTTCTCCATGTCATGGAGCTCCTGTAGTGTTGGGTTTGTAGGACTGGCCCCTTCATGCATTCCAGCAGTTCATCTATGGGGTAGAAGTTGGGGTAGATATATTTAAAGCCTGAGAGTTATCTGAGCTGGCTTTCCCACTCTCATGCCCTTTAGGACCTGCTTACCAGCAAGCCCTGCAACTAGGGCCAACTCTGCCCTGTTGCCAAGGCGAGGTGCAAGACATAGTCTAAGAGAGTTACAACTGGTAAGGGACACAGCCAATTCTCCAACTCTCATAACCATAGAACCATCTCTCCCACCTGCCATGGGTGATGAGGGACAAGGCAGAGGATGAGGGTGTCTCTCTGTCATCCCCACTACGACATATCAGATAAGAAGCAGGGTTGAGTTTCCAGTATCCCTACTCTTGAGTCAGCTCACCTGCAACCTCTATGTCCATGGCCAGCTCTGTGATATCCAGGTAAGGTGTGGGGCATGCTCTCCTGAATGCTGTAGCAGGTAAGGGTCAAGGTCAAATTTCCTGTTTTTGTGACCCCAGGGCCAGGTCTCCCACCTGGAGAGGGGGGAGAGAGGAGGAGGATATTTCTCCTTCATCTATGCCACTACATGGTAGACAAGTAACAGGGCCAGCTCTCCCATGCTCATACCTTTGGGCTGGTTCATCCACAACTCACACAATGTGTGGGGCCCACTCTCCAGAGTATTGTAGCTGGCTAGGGATAGGGTCAGCTGGCCTGCTATTGAGGTCTCAGAGTCAGATCTCCAACAATGCCCAGACAAGTGATGGGGCCAGTTCTGCACAGCCCTCAGACATCTACATGTACCTGGGCCGCAGCCCAGACTATGGACATCTGCCTGTCCTTTGATAGTAACAGACCCCTGTTCATTCTTGCAGGGCTACAGAACCAGATGTGGACCCCAGTGGCAGCACAGGTCAGGACATCATCAGCTACTCACGCCAGGCTGTTTCTTACTACCCTTGAGTCTCCAGTTCTGTCTCTCTTCATTGTGTCCACATCCTTCTGTGTCTCTTTCTCTTCCATTTCTCCATCACTTACTTGTTCCTCTTAGTGGCACTTGGGGTCTCTGTATGTCTAGGGTCATCCAGAAGTGGTCTCTGGAATGCTATGGCCAACTTGTGCACTATGGCACTAGGCAGAGGTCATCTTGGTCATAGTGTGACCCCCTCAGGAGTATGTGACTCTGAACTGGTGGTCATCTCAGGCTTGCTCCCTGACCAGATTTCATGTTGCTTATTTGGTGGTTGTCTTTGGGTAGCTCCTCACATGGCCCACCCAAGTGGCCCCTTGTGTGGGTCATGTCTCTTAGGCTTATACCAGTCCAGGATCAGTAGTGTCAGACAGGGTTCTTCTAGTCTCTGGCTTGCTCCTTCTTCTAGGGAGCTGATCTAGGCCTGCATGGCACAGGAATGGTGGTCATCTCAGGCTTGCTTTTTTTCAGGGAATATTAGGTTACTAATTCAGACGTTCCTAGGTCAGAACACTGAGTGTAGAGGCAACTCCTCTCCTCTCTGCCACCTACGGAAGCACATGTGACACAGCAGCCACACTCGTAACACCTCCAGGGGCAGATGTAAGACAAATGTTAATGCAAAGATCCTATGTCTATACATAATTCAGCAGAGCGAATCTACGTATTGACACCCAGAATTAAAGGAGGTATTAAGATACTAACATCATCACTGGCTAGGGTAGGCCTGACTCTTCTCAGAAATGAGATGTCAGTATAGACAGAGCAAAGCTTGCAGTTTCTGTTTTCTACTCGTGTTTCTGTAGCTCCCCATTATAGCTTTCATGTCTCTTAATTTTCAGCGCGTCTTTGTTCCAACAACATCAATTAGAGGTATCCCTGAGGACCTCGTACCAACTGCCTACAGGACAACAGCACAATGAGACATTGTCCATGGGAATGTAAGCCTTCCTCTCCCCAGGACTTAGCCAATGGGAAGTGGCAAAATGCAATTGCTCCAGAACACTTACCTTGATGCAAAAAAAAATGAGCATGACCTTCACTCTTGCCAAGATTGCCTTGTGCAATTGAACCAAGGACACCCGTTAGGTACTGGGATATCATACTTGGTTCAGTTGCCTTCCCCGATCTCCTCTCTTTCCTTATCACACTTCCTGTTACTCTGTGTTTTGACAACACATCACTATCACATTAGAGTCTTCTCCTGGGAAACAAGATACAAAAGCAGCACAACTTCCATTGATGCGCCAATCACTCAAAAGTTTTTCTGAACGTTTATTAAATAGAGTCTCCCTTGAACTCTCACTGAGCACAGCTATTCCTCAAACATGACAAAGCATAGTTCTAACTCTCATCCATCTGACGGGCTCTTTGGTGCTACAGAAACTCTTCACTCAACATCACAAAAAGAATTGGCATTTGCATCATCAGAAGTCAGAAAATAGAGGCTTATCATTGATATTTTCATTTAGGGCCTCAGGCAGATCAGCAGAACAAACAAAGCAGATTTCTTTCACTTTAATCACCTGGACCTTCAGACTCCAAATTCTCAGACTCATTTGCTTGTGCTCCATTCTAAAAATAACAAAAACTGCGAACCCTGTCAGGAATTAATCCACAGTATTTGAGCTCTTAGAATTTTCTAGAGAAGTACATATGTATTTTCCATTTATTATCTCCTCCCAGACACTACCAGGCACTATTATCATCCATACCCTTGGTTTTTAGATGTGGAAACAGAGTGTATAGAACACCTATACTATTTTACCCTGGAACAAACAAAAACAAAAAACAAAACAAAACAAAACAAAAAAATTGATTTGGATTCTTGTATTTATCATCAAAGAATCTGAACCATTAAATATCACATAAATGTTTGATACAAATATTAAAGTGTTGTCATACACTGGGTTTCCACATATATTTATCAAGTAGAGTGTGACAGTATCCTAATGCTGCATAAGACCATTGTTTTATCTTAAAAAACCAGTTGTGTGATCTGCTGTTCTCTACTGGAAATGAAATATTTTGGGTGAACAGAAAGACTAAATTTTCCAGTTTTCTCTGCTTCTGGGTGGAAGCCATGTAATTAAATGCCTGCACAATGGAATGTGAGAAATGATAAATCTCTCTGTACCAGGAATTTGGTGTGTGCACATTCTACATTTCCCCTCCCTCCTCTTGGCCAAGAAGGAAAACACCTTAGATGTGGGAGGCTGAAGGAGAGACACCTGATACCTGAATGACCTGCAGGAAAGTCCCCAGGGAGGGTGCCAAAAGTGCTACGGCTGGACCATGAGTGAGAAGTACACAGTTGCTATCTCACACCTCCAGGAATTTGTATTCACTTGCTAGCACAGCAAAACCTAGCCTCATTCCTGTCTCCGGTCTATGTTGTAGTAGAGAATTACCTGAATTTACCTTTTATAGGTGGAGAATAAGAATTTTGCATTAGATTTGTCAATTAATTATCAAATTTCTTGCAATAACTTCAATTTGTTTTGTCAGCTATTAGAGTACAAATCTCACCAGTCACATTTACTTGTCTAATAGTGAGTTTTTATGTAACTAATTGTCAGCAACCACACCATGATCAACCATGTGCAGAGGAGTAAAGCATGGTCTCCAAATCTAAAAAATCAGAAAGAATCTCATGGAAAAGGTAGGTGCATTAGCAGGCAGTTCTCAAAACAAGCCACCGCCACAAACATGAACTGTGTGCTTGGAGACCTTCAAGAATCATGAATTGGTGAATGGCAGCCTTAACAAATCTGAAAAGACCTCACAGGACATATAATGCAACATAGAATCTGAAACAAAAATTAAGGACCTTGGTGGTAAGTAAGGGAAGAGTTTAAGGAAATATTAACATGAATGTAAAAGGAAGAGTAAAAGCAAAACAGACGCTGTGATAGTTAATATGTAATTGCCAAATGGGGAGGACCGAGCACCATTTCGATATCCCTCTAAGCACTCCTGTGAGAAAGATCCAACCTTGGATTAACAGAAGTGCTAGGATTCACTCTAGTTGTGAGGAACACCATTCTATAGATTGGAGGCTCAGACTGAATATAAAGGAAGAACTTGGCTAGGCACAAAATTCACATCTCTGCTTCTGTATTATGGATGTACTGTAATCAGCAGTCTCATACTCCTGACATTATGCCCTGTCATGAGAGATGTTATTCTTAAATTGCAAGCTCAAATAAACTCTTCCTTCCTGAAGTTACTTTTGTCCAGGTATTTTGTTACATGGAGAAATGTAACTGATAAAATTAGGAATTGGAATGGCACCGTAGCTAAGGAAAAAATTATGGAGAACAGTTTGACTCACCAAGAAACATTTGTTCTATTCATTTATCATCATGTTAGGAACTAGTCCCAAGTATTACAGATTTTGGAAACAACAATTTTTTGTCTCATGATTATACAGGTAAACAAAGTAGGCCAATATGAAACGAATTTATTTTAAAAATCTAGCTGGTACTTTGTTGAGCATGGAATACTGTGATAATGCTGTTGGCTTTTGCACCAACATCTAGCATCATGGGTGAGACAGATGGATCCAAAACAGTTTACTCTTCACATGCCAGGGCTATGAGAGGCCTCCTACCTGAGAGGCTGGGAGTGGAAGATAAAAATTCCATATGTCTGAGGTTGGAAACTGATACAGACTTGCTCTTGCTGTACTTTGTGGCCGGAGCAATTACAATGCTTATTCATACTCAAGAGGATGAAGTCTCCCAACTTCTCAGTGAGTGAAGTGGTGAGGGTTAAAGTAAAAGAAAAAAATGAAGGTTGCTGTGTCTCGGTCACAGTGATGAGTCTCTTCCATAATGAGTTCCACTGTATCAGCTTGCAAAAGCTTCTTCTCTTGCTCTGTTGATAGGCTTAGTAATTGGAAGAGGAGCATGGTGAGATAGAGTTGATGCTAGAGACAGACATAAAACATCAGCCAACTTTAACAGAAGAGACATTCAACCTGGACATGTATAGAAGACAGACACTACTTAGGGAGGTAGGAATCTGGAATGTACATTCAGGGACACACATATACAGTAGAGATGCATTTAAGCTGTAAGAGAAAAGAGATATTGAAGATGACTCATTGTTGGCCAAGGTCAGCACTTTGGAAGACATAGAGATCAGATCTAGAGTAATGTTAAGAAGTTTGCATTAAAGCAGAATGGATTTAGGCTATTTGTTCAAGCCTATAATCCTAGCACTCCAGAGACTAAGGCAGTAGGATTCCCATGTGTTAGTGACCATCCTGAACTACACAGTGAATACCCAGACATACTCACATAGCATCATTCAATAGCAAAAATATGAAAACAGGGCTTAGGACAAGGGTCATTGTAATGGCTATTCCTGGTTATCAACTTGACTATATCTCGAATGAACTACAATCCAGAATTGGAAGGCTCACTGTGGTCCATATCTTGAGGCTGGAAGACACAAGTTACTGACCTGGATTTTTGATAGGGATATTTTGAAGAATAGTGGCCATGAAAAGCTTAGGTTCACGCAAGGTAGTACATGCCTTTAATCCCCGGAGACTGAGGCAAAGAGTTCCCTGAGTTGAAGGTCAGCCTGGGACAAAGCAATTTCCAGATACAGGTATGATGGAACACACTTTTTATCTGGGCCATACCTTCTACTGGAGACCTACATACAGGCATTGGAAGAAGGAAAATTCACTCTTTTTTGCCTACTTGCATTTATTTACCAGCATATCTGTTGGAACCTACTTCTACAGAAGATCAACAGAAACAACTAGCCTTGTAGGACTGAGCAACTACTAGATTTTTGAACTTCCTATTCACAGCTGATCATTGTTGCGTTACTTGGACTACAGATTGTAAATCATCACAATACATTCCCTCAATGTAGATAGACTTTCCATAAGTTCTGTGACTCTAGAGAATCCTGAATAATACAGTCATTAAACAAAATCCCTGCTTTGAAAAAATGAGGACACGAGTTTAGATCATCATGTAAAAATTTATGTTGAAACCAGACACTGTAGTGTACACACACACACACACACACACACACACACACACACATACACACACGAGAGAGAGAGAGAGAGAGAGAGAGAGAGAGAGAGAGAGAAAGAGAGAGAGAGAGATATCATATTAAAACAAAGCAAAAGTTAAATAACAAAATAAAAATCAAAATCTGAAGGCTGGCTTCTCTGTTATCAACGGTACTATTTACCCATAGCCACAATCGTTGGCTCTTTTGTTTTTTCTCTTTTGTCCTCAGCTAGCTCTATACTGCAGTGTAAAAGTGAGTAGCTACAGAGAGCCTCAGGGAAGGGCCACAAAATCTGACAAACACAGTATTTGATCCTTGACCAAAACAAACAAACAAACAAACAAACAAACCAACAATACCTGGCCAACAACTGGTTTTAAGAATTAATTTTAGACATGTATAGTAGCACACCACTGTAATCTTACTATTCAGGCTGAGGCTAGAAGAATATCAACTTGAGACCAGGTTGGACTAAATTAACAAACATGTTTAAAGAAACAACAACAAAAAAATGTAAATGATGATTGACCATGTTGGCCCTCTATTTGCTGGTCTGCACTTGGGACAGAAGAGAGGGGGAATGAGCTGAATGGGGACTTCAGTCACATGGCTAGGTAAGGTTAAAAATGGTAATGATAAAAAACTGGAAGTAGATAGGGCATAATGGAAGTAGAAATGACATAATGAAGTCTAGTTTCATAAACATACTTGTGGAGAGGATGTATGCCTGTCAGTTGTCTTACTTTCTTTTCCTATTGTGTGATAAAATAATCCAAAAAAAGCAATGTAGGGAGGAAAGGGCTCATTACAGTTCACCGGTCCAGGTAATAGTCCATCATTGCAGAGAAGTCACAGTGGCAGGAGCTCAGGACAACTAGCCACATTGCATTCATCAGGAAGAAGAGAAGAGAGTACTGAGGAAATGAATTGCTAGTCCTCAACTTGCTTTCTTTGCTTTCATACAGTCTAGTAACCTCTGCCTAGGGAATGGTTCCACCAATAGTGAAAAGTCTTTTCTATCTCAAAACATCTCAAGACATAGCTTCTTGCTAATCTAATTTAGGCAGTAACCCACTGAGATTCCCTACCCAGGTAATTCTAGGTTGTGTCAAATTACAATTAAAACTAACCATCATATATTGGGGAAATCCAGAGAAGTTGTCAGAGACTGAAATTTATTGACTGATGCTATTAAGAAAAGTAGTGGGAGCAAGATGCAGATGGAGAGGCACTGGATGGTGTAGATCAGCAAGTGGTGAATTTGTTTCTTTCTCCCTAATTGGTATCATTATTGGGACATTAGAAAAGACAGGTGCTATAATCATGAGTTCCTTCTGAGGCCATATGGAATAACTGTGAAAGATGCAATTTAGCTTTCAGATCTTTCCTTAATTTCATGAATTTAATAACCTTATTGTCAAAGTTATTCTCTGCACCTCTCTTCATCTCCCTATTTTGATGGAATCTTGTTCTAATTTTTGTTTCCGTTATTATTTTTCCTAAACGTTACTGGGAAACCTATTTAACTTCCAAAACTGGGAGTTTCCCTGGATGACTTTTGATCAGTGACAGGTTATGTTTAAACATCACTTCCTCCAGGAAGCCTTCTTTGAATTAATGACTGGATTATAGCCTTGGCAGTGTGCTGTGTTTTTCTCTGCTGTGATGTTCTGTATCACTTAACTGTTATTGTTCCCTGCAGCTTCCTTCCTGATCCCCTTTATATCATGAGTTACAGGAGAGTGGAAAATATGGAAATGAATTTTACACTTCCTACATATTCTGTGTGTTAGCAAATAATACAATTTGATAATGCATTAGATAATGCAACAAAGAAGATATAAAATCAGTCAATAAAGTAAGAAAATTATTTAGTGTGTTTGTCTGTGTACATGTGTGTGTATATGTGTGTGTGTGTGTGTGTGTGTGTATGTGCATATGTGTGTGTATTTGTGTATGAACTCACCTTCCATCGTGGTAGGTCCTGGGGATCTAAAAATCAGGTCATCAGACTTGGCAACAAGCATCTTCACATGATGAATTACACAGTGACTCAAGATGAAGGATTTTCTATTTATTTGAATGTTCAAATCAATCTCAGTAGATATCATTGTTTTTTTCACTTTAGGAATAATAGGTCTAAAGGCTCTAGAAAGCTGGAAATTTCAGTTTGACTCCAGGTAACACAGTTGTTAAATGGCATAGCCAGCATTTAAAGTCTAATCCATTTGGCTCCAGATCAAACTAGATTAACCACTATAAGGCCCTGGTCTTGAGCACATACATAGACATATGAAGGAAAGGCAGATGGCAAGAAGGAAGGAGGGAAAGTGCAACCTGTCAGCATCATAATAGAACAGTTCCATACTATTTGAACACCAGCCACTGTATGTCTATAAAAAGAAATGACTAATGAGACATTGTTGGGAGTGTATACATATTTATTTATCTACTTATTTACTTATTTGTTTGTTTGTTTATTTATTTTGCAACAGCCTACAGAAGTCATTCAACTACTATACTATATACAAAGTTTGATAATTAAATACTTCCTCTCAATCTATTATCTTCATGCCAACCAGTCATCGCTTGCTTGGGTCATGTGTGTGAGGCATCTGTTTCTGAATATAGTTCTCCTTCCTCCTGAAAGCCAAAATAACCATTTGACAATATGCCAAAGATTAGTGACTTTCCAAGTCCCAACTGTCTCCTCCCATTCAAAGTACAAACTCTTCACAATAGTACTGAATATGCTTGGAGAAATATTGCCTGATCTCCTTTTCAAAGTACTTCTCCTTCCTTCTAGGTCCAGTTACACTAGTCTCCTTTCCTTATTTCCCCAAATGTGTCACGCATGTTCTTGAGTGTTTACTATTCCCTCTAAGTGGGAGGCTACTCTCAAAGATATCTTTATGATATCCATATAATTCCATAGTCCCTCAGTTCTTTGCTCAAATATCACCATCTCAGTAAGGATTCCCCATGCTTTATTACTGTGTAAGTCATGAGTCTTCTCCTCTACAGTTATAATCCCCATTTGTGAGTGACTTTCTTCATAGTATAATCAAGGTAATATGTGAAATCATTTATAGATGAATTTATTCATTTCTCCAATTCACAGAAGGTAAAGGTCAGAAGTGCAGAATATGACTATTTCTTCTTGTCTATGGTTTTAGCACCAGATGTAAAGTGAGAAGTTAACAAATATTGGTAAAGTACACAAATAAATCAATTTTCATTACATGGATGAAAACACGAAGAAATAAAATTTATTGGTTTATTCAAAGTCGCAACAAATGATGAGTGGACAAAGGATAGCTATCCCCAGATCTGTGAAACACTCCATTCTCTGACTTTCACTGAGTTACTGACTTTGCAGATTATGTTTCTTTAAATAATACATCATAGGTTGAACTACAATCAATACAGCTCCATGTTCTGTCCCTACCTTGGCCATGAAAATGTCAAGTTAGTTGAGACAGCATGCCATTTAAGAAAACCTATATAAAACCATATTCATGTTCACATATGTGGTCGGCCTTCCATAACAGGCTGTGTAAAGTTTTGTGAAATTATCCTGATTATGCTGATTACTTTGATGGTAAGTTGCTAGCCTCTCCTGTTCTGGACAGAAATTAGTGAGTCTCAGGTGCATCCTGTATCCAGGCTTTATTGTCCTGCTTTCAAAGGCAGAGTCTAGCTTCTGTAGAGACTGCTGACCTTGCATGCTAATTATAGTTTGTATCTTTGGTTTATAGCTGCCAATTGATGGGCATGGAGCAGGTAGCACTGAAGGTGGTTGGATTCTGGCTTCTGGGCCCTCAAAGGACATCATGGGTTTCTATAATGAGTTTTGCAACTGAGTCTTATTTCCCCAGTGGTGAGGGAGAAGACATGTGGTATCTCATGACACTTCTCACTAATATGTCTTGGAGAAGTCATATGCTGTCAATGCAAAGAGATACTGTAGACTGTGGACCATATAATCAATAGAAACCTGTTCAGCACCAATTAGAATAGGAAAATTTATAGTGAGTAAATTTCTCTGGCCTCCACAGGCACATATACCTGCAAACACGAAGATGCCCACATGAATGTAAACACGCATATTAATTTGCTTGTGTACCTTGCATATAAATACATAAGAAAGAAAAAGAAGTAAAGCTTGGCACTCTCAAGGGCTATCTATCACTCATATGGGATCCAGAATAATTATCAGTGTATTCCATTACAAAATCATAAACTGAAATTTCATTCATTCTTTCTTTCCTTCATTTATAAGTTTATATATATACATATGTATTTATGAGTTTATATGTATATATACTTTAAATGTATATATATATATATATATATATATATATATATATATATATATATATGCTTTCAGAGAAATCAGTTGCCTATGGCATCCTATATATGGTAAAATATTGTCATATGAAAGGTATTGAACCACGAGCATCATCATGGATCAGTCTTTACAGAAGAGGCTGCGTTTATCTGTCTCGATAATAGTCAAAACAATAGAATGCCCTAAGTATTTTGAATCCAAACAAATAAGTAAGGAGAGCATGCTTGTCAAAGGAATCACTTTTGGATTTAAAAAGTGTAGGCTGTTTTTCTCCTGTTGTTTAGTTGTAGGTGGATAGATAGGTAAGGCTAGATAAACCAAAATAATAAACTGGAGAAGCTTTATTAGAATTGTTAGCTAATAGCTAGTCTATACCTCATCTTCCCAAACATAGGAAAAGGATCTTTCCACCCTGGAGCGAAACATAAAATTTTTCTTTCAGTATCACCATCATAATTACTGTTTGTAGTGGGCCTACGTATGTGTCCCACTATAGAGCCTTTTCCACACACAAGACCCTGCAACCTGAGTGACATCTGTGCCTAGGCCTTGTTTACATTGAGCCAAATATTTCCTAAGTACTTCATATTCAATCACTCTTCCATATTTTCCATGTGTTCATGAGAAATGAAAGAAACAATTGCAGCAAATAATTTAGAGTATGTCTTGAGTCATCTGTTTTATAAATAGTAGAGGGAGGCATGCAACCAGGGTACTCTAATGCTGAATCTAACCTCTTAACACCCATCTATGTTTTTCCCTGCAGTCTAACATTTGGTCTTTGAGCCTTGATTCTCATACCCAGTTCAAATAAATCTTCTAGAATATGGTTTTGCTTTGTATACCAACAAACTTGTTTTGCCCATCTCTGAGTAAAAATAAGGATCCTACTGAACTTAGACTCTCAGGTCACTGGTAAACATGAATTCTTAGAGATATCTGTAACCAGACTTTTGGGTACTATGTGGGTTCCTTTTTTTCCGCAAGCCTTTTTCCATCCTTTTAACTGCATAACACTGGAGAGGAGAAAAAAATGGATAGAGAGGAAAGGGGACGACATTATTGTTAGAGTACTTCCTTCTGACTACGGTTATAAGATTGATCTTCACTGGCAGAATATCTAATTTCTCCAGGATATCTAATTTGTTCTTGTTGTTGTTTCTTTTTGTATACAACTACTGAACAAACCTCAAACAATAGCAAACATCCTACAACCAACAACCCACTGCCACCACCAAACCACCTATTGGGGCTCTAGTATTTATATACTCTCTAAAAAGTCCCCAGAATTCCAAACATCATACAATTGCAGAAACTATTTGCAGCTTGCAAAATCACTCCCCTGTTATAGCACGAGGTAAATCATAGTCAGCTGCTCTGGAAAATAATCTGAAGCAGTCCCATATCCCACCTGGGATTGAAATGAAAATATATTCCCAGAAGATTTCTGTGTTTTTCAAAGAGACCAAAATTCTCACTGCAGGTATAAGCTTCAGCAGACCTCATGTGGTTGTCATAGAATTATCTCAAAATATGTGTTTCCTCCCTAATTCGCTGCACTTCAAAATATGTTATGACTAGGACATAAAGATGTAGAAAACATAATTCTGGAGTAGGGTAATCTCTCAACCTGATATTTTTGGAGAGGCTCTGCCAGTACCTGACAAATACAGAGGTAGATGCTCTCAGCTAACCATTGGACTGAGCACAGGATCCCCGAAAGAGGAGCTAGAGAAAGGACCCACGGAACTGAAGGGGTTTGCAGACCCATAGAAGGAACAACAATATGAAACAACCAGTACCTCCAGAGCTCCCAGGGACTAAATCACTGACCAAAATGTGCACATGGAGGGACCCATGGCTCCAGCTTCATATGTAGTAGAGGCTGGCCTTGTTGGACATCAATGAAAGGAGAGACCCTTGGTCCTGTGAAGACTCACAGTGTAGGGGAATGCTAGGACAGGGAAGCGGGAGTGGTGGCTTGGTGAGCAGGGGGATGCGGGATGGGATAAGTGGGTTTTCAGAAGGGAAACAAGGAAAGGAGATAGCATTTGAAATGTAAATAAAGAAAATATCTAACAAAGAAAAAAGAAAAAGAAAAGAAAAGAAATTTGGATGCAGAAATTCCCAATGGGAAGGGAAACTTGGGAACACCAGGAGCAGATAACTGTCTATGTAGCATCCAGAGAGTTCGGGAAAATTGTTTCTTTTATAGCTCTTAGTAATTAGCAGCCTGTTGACCTGGGAGACTAGGTTTCCTGCCCAGGAACAGACATGCTGCATTTCTGTTGTCACTGCCACAAGACTCTTTGTTACAATAGTTCTCTGAAAAAGACACTGTAACACATGTTTGCATTCAGGAAACTACTACAGAGTCCAAGGGCTGTTCCATACTCAGGCTCTGCTCCAGAGTCCTAAGACTAAGATAGTGGTAGGAAAGATCAGTGGAAATGGTATTTTGCTCTTTTATTTGAACAGAGGTAAGATTGCTAAATGTAGCTAGACTAACCACCTACAAATGAGAGAAGACTGAAAATTATAAACAGAAAGGAGACATGATGACTTGTACTTGAAATAAAAAGGACTGTAAGAGACTTCAGCAGACCATTAAACAACAATTGGACAAACTGAAGAATGTGGATAAATCTTTAGATATACAGAATCTGGCAAAACTTAATTGTGATAAGCCATAGAAGCTAAGTAAATTAAAACCTGAATCATGTACATGTGTTGTCTTTCAAACACACACACACACACACACACACACACACACACACACACACTATAGATACACCTAATTATATGCAACTTTCCATGTCAATGAAATAAAAAAGAAACCTAAATTGTTCTTTAGTAGCTCTTTAGTTCAAGAGTTTTCCATCCAAAAACTTGGTCCATCAATGTGTTCAGGTGTTTTCAGGTGCTTTTACGGTTGGCACAGTGTAAGGCCTTGACATTCCAAAGAGGTTTAAATGTTAACCATGAGTTTGGAAATCCATGGTCTAATGAAGTATGAAGGGAAAAACAAGTAGGGGTTAGGTCACACATGTTGCTTGTACCACAGGACACTTTCTGGGATGGATAAAAATGCAGACATCGAAGATGTAGCTCTTGCACCAAGGAGCCAGGCAGCTCCACAGCATTCTGTGCACAGTCAGACAGGAGAGAGTGATCTCCCAGCAACACTTTCACTTCTGGGAACAGGGGTTAGATTTCCACTTCCTTTCCAAAAACTGTCCGAAGGGGAACAGCTAGGAGTGCACACAGGGCATATAATCGGTAGAACAGCTGGGACAGAATCTTTCCAGTCGCCGTCTGCACCCAGGAGCCAAGTGGCTCCATAGCCTTCGGCACACAGATCCTGCCTGAAGAGAGTTGATCTCCTAGGAGTGCTGACACAGGCTTACAGACCCACAGGATGGACAAGCTCCAGAAAGAGATAGCAAGACCCACTAACACCAGCGATAACCAGATGGCAGGAAGCAAGTGCAAGAACCCTACCAACAGAAACCAAGGCTACTTGGCAACATCAGAGCCCAGTTCTCCCATCACAGCAAGTCCTCTATACCCCAATACGCCAGAGAAGCAAGAGTTGGATTTAAAATCGCATCTCATGATGCTGGTAGAGGACTTTAAGAAAAACATAAATAACTCCCTTAAAGAAATACAGGAGAACACAGGTAAACAGGTAGAAGCTCTTAAAAAATTACAGGAAAACACAACCAAACCGTTAAAGGAGCTGAACAAAACCACCCAGGATCTAAAAATGAAAGTTGAAACAATAAAGAAATCACAAGAGAGACAACACTGAAGACAGAAAACCTAGGAAAGAAATCAGGAGTCATAGATGCAAGCATCAACAACAGAATACAAGAGATAGAAGAGAGAATCTTAGTTGCAGAAGATACTATAGAAAAATTGACATAGCAGTCAAAGAAAATGAAAAATGCAAAATCTCCTGGCCCAAAACATCCATGAAATCCAGTACATGATGAGAAGACCAAACCTAAGGATAACAGGGATAGAAGAGAGTGAAGACTCCCAACTTGAAGAGACAGTAAATATCTTCAACAAAATTATAGAAGAAAACTTCCTTAACCTAAAGAAAGAGATACCCATGAACATACATGAAGTCTACAGAAATCCAAATAGATTGGACCAGAAAAGAAATTCCTCCCATCATATAATAAACAAAACACCAAATGCATAAAAGAAAGAAAGAATAATAAAAGCAGTAAAGGAAAAAGGTCAAGGAACATGCAAAGGCAGATCTATCAGAATTATACTAGACTTCTCACCAGAGACTATGAAAGCTCAAAGATCCTGGAAAGATGTCATACAGACCCTAAGAGAACAAAACTGTCAGCCCAGGCTACTATACCTAGCAAATATCTCAATTACCATAGATGGAGAAACCAAGATTTTCCATGACAATACCAAATTTACAGAATATTTTTCCACAAATCCAGCCCTTCCAAAGATAATAAATAGAAAACTCCAACACAAGGAGGTAAACTACACCCTTGAAAAAGCAAGAAAGTAATCTTCCATTAACAAACCAATAAGAAGATGTAGCTCATAAGATGAATGACTGTGTCTTAGGGGATGTTGGGAGCAAAAACATGTTGCAACTAGATAGAAGAACAAATGAAAAGATGAGAGGTATGGTAGAGTACTACATACTTCTGGGGAAAAAACAAACAATGAGCTCAGTTTTTCTGGAATGTTCTAAATAGAATGGTGAGTTTGAAAGTTGACAAGATCAGAAGCCAGACCTCGACACCACCCTTTTCTGCAAGCATTCTGGTATTCCTCTGAAGACAGAGGAGAATCATTCATGCAGAGCAGTAATGATCAGAGCTGGATGATGGAATGATAAGTGGGGACGATGCCTGGGAAAAAACAGACCTAAGGACGTCATAGATTCCCTTCCTTTATTTGTTTCCAGCTTGAATTTCTAGAGCTTTAATCTCAGAGAAGCTCTATGCATTCCTTTGTGTGATGAACAATGGTTATTGTCAACTTGATTGTCTTGCCCCACCTTTGGGTGTGTCTACATGATTTTTCTAAAAGGGATGATGACTTATCCTGTATATGGAGGGCCTTATCTCAGGAATTGAAATCCAAGACTTAACTGTAAGGAAGGGGAAAGAGAAATCCAGCTCAGTGTCTGAAGTTCTCCTTTCTCTGCTTCCCAATGTGCCTAGAAGTAAACACATAACACAGACAGGCTCTGGTTCAATCATAGCCCAGGCTGGACAGAAGCCAGGGTCCAGTCTCCATGGTTTCTCTTCCAAGAACTGAGTTCCCTGAATTGTGAGCCAAAATAAAGCTTCTCTCCCTAAAGCTGCTTCTTATCAGGCATTTGGTCACAGCATTAAGGAAATTAACTAATACATGAGATCTTTCAGCTCTGCAGGATGTGGGAGTCATCTAAACTCTAAAGTTCAGGGATGCTCAGCCAAGAAATCAAAAAACATCCAGGCCAAGGTTGTTTTGGTTCCAGAATCAGAAAGAGATAACCCAATGAATGCCAGGAATTTAATATCTTCAGCTGCACAATCTGGAGACTGAAGCATCAATACAGACCACCTCAATTAACTGCAGGCTGAAGATCCAAGAATAAAATCAAATTGTGCTAACTCAGGCTAACCATGTCTCCTCTCCTTTCTTCAGCTCTCCAATCTGTGAAGTTTAAACATGACTCTATTCTCATGAGAAGACATCCATGAAGTGTAGTTTATCTCCTATTATGACTGAATTCATTTATGCATCTGATAATATATATATATATATATGTACACACATAGCCAACATACAATATATAAATATATTTATATATATGTATATATAATCAGTATGGTCAGTATTGTCTGCTTTATTTTATGAAGCAAGGTCTCTCAGTGAATGCATGCATATGTGTGTGTGTGTGTGTGTGTGTGCCAGGAAATTGTTTTTTGTGTTATCATATCTACAGTTAAAAACTGCTGTCATTTAAATAACATTTTCTTAACAAACCAAACAAGCTGAATGGCTGAATTGAAACATCCATGAGCTTGAGGCTGTAATTGTTGAATATGGGAACAGATGTATCAGCCCATTTTTAAAAGTTGCCCAGACAATAAGCTTGGCACAGTGCAACCAGATTTAGAACCGGGTCTAAACCACACACTCCTTGAGTCATTTCATCCATCACATTGTTCCTCAATTCAAGTTGTTTTCATTTTTCCTAAACACAACCTTCTAATTTGCAAGGGAAAAAAAACACAGAAAAAGAAAACTCTAGTCACAGTTTGGCTGAGGAAATCTGTGTCACAACAGAGGGAATATGGTAACAGGGCAGACGTGTTGAAAACTCCTGGAGTTCATTATCACATTGCTTTGGCAGCCTAGTGCAAGCACTTGTCAATTCTCAGTTAACACTTCTTTCATTTTATCCTTTCAACTGGGTGCAAGGGAAAGTGTCTATTGTTGCAAAAGAGAATCATTGGCCCCTTTCTTTCCCCTTGAAGAAGGAATAAAGCACTTGGTTTCCAAGAACTCCCTTAAGCGATTAGTATCATTTGCTGTAGTGCTTATGGAGTCCTGGTTTGAAAAAACTTCTGAAAGCTGCAGAGACCCCTTGAACTTTTGATTCCCAATTTCAAAAGAAATGAAAGAGACAGCAACTTAATTCTTTCACTAATAAAGTACAATTCAACTCAGCTTTGGAGATTGGAGCAGAAAATGTCATTCTCTACTTTGCATAAGCTAGAATTTATATATAATTTTTCAAAAGTATATCCTGAACACCTTCAATCTAGGTTTGAGATTGTTTGAGAAGAATTGATTGCATGAAGGGGCCGTACTCTGGTCTGACAGGATTTTTCAGAGGCCAATCATTTTGTGGGTCGGATGAGATTTTGTATATATTATGCCCATAATGCAGAACTCTGTAAAACCATCCAGAAGTTTAGTCAACCATTCCATGACTTCACATACACAGAAAAGCCATTTATTGTGGTCTTTATTTGAAGCAAACTTCTATTTTAATTAGCTGTAGTAAACGAATTAGAAATAAAATCTTGATTGCAATTATGCATTCAGAGGGTGAAAAAGCGACCTCAGTGAACAGCTTCAGGATGAGTACCAGGTGCCTATTCCCCCTTCCTTGTTCTTATTCCTATGTAACTTCTCTGTGTGTGGTGTCTATGGGCTAATTGTGAGCACCTTCATATGTTTGCACATGTGTATGCAGGTGCAAGGACAAATGTGTGTGGAAATATAAGGTCAGCGTTGAATGTCTTCCTCAGTTTTTCTCCACTTTATTTTATGAAGCAAGGTCTCTCACTGAATGGGGATCTCATGAATGTCCCTATACTGAGCAGCCAATGACAAAAGGGAGCTGTCTCTTTCTACTTCTCCAGCACTTGAATTGCAGATGCAAGTTACTATTCTTTAATGTATGTCACTTCCGGGATCTGAAATTTGTCCTCATAGTTGTATAGCAAGTACTTCCCCAATGAAGGTGAGAAGGACTCACTTCCAATCTATAGACCATGTCAAAGAAGATGGGATGCCAATTCCACAGTCAGATTGTATATGATTTTATTGTCATGTGGCCTCATGGCCTCCTTATTTGTCTTGCATGTATGGATTCTTTTCCCGCATTCTCATGAATCAAACTTCCAGTAGACATTGTAGGTGGCAAGAAACAAAGTATGGCTCCTATTCATCAGTGAGCGAAGAGGCAGGATTTTCAGTTATCAGATTATAAGGAAGAGAATCTAGCCCAAAGCCACATGAGTGAGCTTGGAAGAGATTCAACCTGCCAAGGTTCTGAATGTAGGAAGCAGCTAAGCTGCATTTGATTCTTGATTGACACATAGTGTGAGATATTTTTCCCTAAATCCACTTAGTTTGGAGATAATTTGCCTTGCAGTCAATGGTGACAAGTACATGTAGATGTCAACCAAGCAAACCACCCAAAGGAACTGTTAGAATCAATAAGAGTTTGGTAAACTGAATAAATTATACATTTACATAGTGAAGAAAGTAGATATTTTTTTATTCAGGAAATATTCTTTTAATCAAAACTGAAGACAAATACTTAGATACATTTCCAACAAGAAATGTGTTAGGCTAGTTGTGTGAAAACTACAACATAATATTGAATATAAAATAACACTTGAATGACCAGAATAGAAATCAGGTATCCAGATGAGACTATTGAAAACTACTATTTCTTACTAGATTGCTTTAAAGTGGAATTTGATTTCTGTTAAAATCCCAATAGATTGTCTATTTAAGTAAAAAAGATTAGTTCAAATTTATCCTATAGAAGATTAGAATATAAAAATAATGAAGAATTGTTTTAAAACAGTAGTAATAACTTAGAGAAGTAATTTTGGCAAATACTTAAATGTCATAAATTTACAAAAACTTCCATAGGGGTAGTTCTGACAAAAAGAGAGAGAGGAGAGAGAGAGAGAGAGAGAGAGAGAGAGAGAGAGAGAGAGAGAGAGAGAGAGAGAGAGAGGAGAGAGAGAGAGAGAGAGAGAGAGAGGAGAGAGAGAGAGAGAGAGAGAGAGAGAGAGAGAGAGAGAGAGAGAGAGAGAGAGAGAGGAGAGAGAAAAAAGAAAAAGAGCAGACCAAGGATTTGATCCCTAAATCTTTTTAATTTCATATATATGTATATATATATATATATATATATATACATATATATGTATGATAGGTAAAGAAACACAAAGGAACAAGACATTGAGATTTGACTACATGTTGATTCATCAACACAATGAAAAGATTTGTGTATATAAAAGGGTTAAATAAATTCAATATTGGAAAAATATTATTGGTGTCCAAAACAGAACCTGATATATTATCAATAATAATATATAGCACACTTACACGAAGAAGAGGAGAACTTCATTGTCCATGCATAAATGATTAAAGACCATCTATTCCATGGAGGAAATGGATTTATTATTAAGGCATGTGTTAAATGTTCAAAATTCCTAGTAATCAAAGGAAAATTATGAAAAATTAAAATCATCACAAAGAAATCACATTGCTTAATATCAAATGTTCAAAGATATTTTGAAAAGGTAGAATGAATTTTCAAGTATACAAAGAGATGACTAACTTTCATGCATTAGTAATTTTGTATAAATTGATGCAACCTCTCGGGAAAGCAATCTAGCATCATGTATCATATGCTTTATGCATATCTATAATATTTAATTCAATACTTTCATTTCATAAATGTTCTTAAAAAGAGATTAGTTATAAACATTCATCACAAAATTATTTGTAATTGCAAAAATGTTCAAAGAGCTTAAATGTCAACAAAGAGGGTTGATTACACATAGCCTTTTATTTTTAGCTACCAACAATATCTGAATCTGAATATTATATCATGAAAATTTCTTCCCAGAAAAGAACAGCTCAAAGTAGAACACTAAATTGCCTATGGTATTAGAAATGAATGCACTAAGATTTATTCTAAACATGGAATTTTACAGTACATAAGAAATAACAGTAGCTGAGTTCCGAAAATTTTTGACCCTAGATTTTACTAGAGCTTCACGAATTAAGCCCCACTACTCCTGCAGATATGTGATAACCACACAATGGCATCAGAAATGAAGAAGCTATTCCAAAAACTTCATCTCATTCATGCAAGTTCAGAAACCTGATAACCAGGTGGTTGGAACTTGAAATATATCTATCCCAAAGCACACATTCTTAAGCTATGCTTTGCAACTTACCTTTAGAAAATGCAGAAGTAACTATCCACCAGCATTACAGTAATGAAAATCTCTCACTGATTTATTCTTGTCATTATCATCATCTTCATAACTGTGATAAAAGGGTAAGATTTCTCATAAAGGTACCTGAGATTCAAGGACTCCTTTAGAAGATTGATAGTCCCTTTTTGACTTGTCCCATGGCCTCACCATTCTGGCTGGTTCATTGAGCTGAAGCAAGTGGTTTTCTGCAATACTTTCCACTAGTCATGATACTATTGCATGCCAATAGTGTAATCTAAGCATTAATATTAACTTCTCAGAGTAGAAACTCACTTTCTGCTCCCAAATAATATATCTATTTTCTGAACTCCCTTGCATAAAAAATTCCCCAAAATATTTTCCAAAATAGTTCTTCCCAAGTCAAAATTTCGACCCCAGGAAGGGCTCTACCTCTCTTGTCAGTCACATGATGACTGTGTGTGTGTGTGTGTGTGTGTGTGTGTGTGTGTGTGTGTGCGCACACACACATGAACATGCATCAATGTACAGCATGGTGAAGTTAGGATTTTATGGGTTACAGTGGCTCAGTATCCTTTTCACACACAGCACTGAGCTCCAGCTATGCGTGATGCAGGGGCTGGAAGACATTTACAGCCAAACCTTCCTTGCTTCTGTCAATTTCCTGTTTCCAGTACTCCCTCAATGGTTTTGGACTTACAGCCTTCTCAATAGGATAGACAACACCTCAAATTCCTGCTCTGTCACTTCACTGGATATGTAAGAGGTATGTTCGTCAGTACCTCTGGATATTGCAGCCCAATATCTGAATAAACATTTTCATATAAACATACAGTTGACATGAGAGCAACTAGGCATCACTTCTTAAATTTATTTACACTCTCATCTAACATTTCAGCTTTGAAGTGACAAATACGTGTGAAAGATCTTACATCATCTACTTGTTTGGCATTTCCTGAGATCTTGATCTCCAAATATTCCTGTGAGTGAAAGGAATTTGCTTTTAACTCTTCAGAATTACTAGAGGCAGGAATCTCAATAAAATCCCATCTTCCATGGTGCTATTTCTGCAAAGGATGTGCATCAAGGACCAAGTGAGAGGAGGGTGGCTGAGGAGCAAAGTACAAAGAGAAGATGCATGCCTGGCTCCAGAAACCTGCCAAGACACAGTTAGAAGGTTGAGACTACCATGTAGGCCTTAGAAATCAAGATAGAGTCCTTAGAGAGCATTACTTGTGAAACTTCTGCTTGATGAGGACATTTGGAATAAAATATGCAAAGAGAAAAAAAAACCCATGGGGCTGGGAGAAAGGGGCAGAAAGAGTGCATTATTCAATTACAAGTTTGTAGAGGAAATACAGAGCACAAACAGTAAAAGAGTTTAAAAGCAATAGTAATTCTATTCATTGTAATTCAATTAATTGTTCTAGTGTTGAAAAGTCAAGCAAAATAGACTAAAAACTTTTTTCAATTCTGCCTTAGAAATATTACCACAATGTGTTATATAAAACTATTCATTTTTAACATAATACTCCTCTTTCCTGGCATCTATTCCCTCATGCTGACATGTTTATAAATTAAAATTTTCTCTTCTGTATACTCAACTAATATGGTTGATCTGGGAGAGGCCCATTGTACAAATACATTTTAGTTCCAGGCTACATGTCTTGGGACAAGGATGGTTCAAACCATGGACTACCAAAATTTAAGCTATCTGTTGTAGGTTAAATGAGTTCTCAGCTAAACTGGTTGAAATTTCTCATAGCCGAAAGAAAGTAAACCAAGAACAAATTGACTGTCTATCTCTACTCCAGCTGGACCATATAAAAAGAAAGCTTATCTTCATCAGAAGATTGTTTGCCTGTATATGACTACCTTGGTCACTGTTCTATTGCTGTGAAGAGACACCCTGACACTTTTAAAGAAAAGCATTTAACTGGGGCTGGATTACAGTTCAGTGGTTTAGTCCATTATGATAATGGAGGGAATCATGCTGGTATGCAGGCAGACAAGGTGCTCCAGAGGCAACTGAGAGTTCTGCATCCAAATCAGCAGACAGAAGGATGAGGGACACTGGCTCAGACTTCAATTCCTGAAATCTCAAAGCCCAATCCCAGTGACACCCTTCCTCTAACAAGGTGACAACTACCCCAACAAGAGCACACCTTTTAATCCCTAGTGATGAAGCATTCAAATATATGAGCCTGTGAGGGTCATTTCTTTTCAAACCACCACAATGACCTTTTGAGTCCATTGTCTCCATGTTTGAGCCTCCTTCTGGATTTTAGTTTCGATAAACCCATATTGCTATAGTAAATCTTTCTTTTACTCTCAGCTATTTCACGTTGGATTTTGCTATTGCAAAATATTATCTTAACCCAATAAATGAATTAGTATTGCAATAGGTAACACATTATGAAAAAGTTACACACTACAATATCTCTCTTAACCATCATAATAACCTTACTCCTATAACCATATCATAAATGGGAAAACTCAAGAAAGCAGCAGTTAAGTACCATGTCTAAGCACACATATTACCTGGATAGCTGAGCTCAGATATAACATGTTTACTTTATTGGCATTAATGACCTTTGCCACCACATCATGCATCTATTACATCTTTGATGTTAAATAAGACCTGTCTTGAGTGAAGGAAACAATGACAACATATTCATTCTGTGAAATAGAATTTACAAGTATATTTTTGTGAAGTCATTAATGCTGAAATTTTAATCTTGAATATGTATATTGAAATGAATGCTTAAAGGCACTTTATCAGGTCATGATATTTTTATGCAGAGTTACTTATGGCATACTATGGAATATAAGAGAACTTAATAACAGAAGCACATATTTATTAAGAAGGTATTTTCTGTTTTTGACTAAATATTGGATCCCATGTGCATGATAATGGAAATTGGGTCAGGGATATCTAGGAGAATTCAGGAGATTAAACAAACAAACAAACAAACAAAACAAAACAAAACAAAACCAACCAACCAAACAGAAAACCCTCTGAAACAACCTGCCTTTCCAAAGCCCTCCTTTGTGCTAATTCTTCTCCCCTAGTCTTTCTTCCTAGGGATGACTCAATTTTGATGTAACTTAAAATAGGAAGACATTTTTTGCCATTTGAAAATAAAGACACTGTAAAAATAATATCTGGCTACTAGGCTTTCAGGACGTAAACACAAAAGTTGTCCTTCCAATGGGTGCATTGACTGTTGTCTCATGGTTGACTATAGATCTCACGTTCTGATCAGAAAAATTAGTCAGAAAATTCAGGTCTGTGAGTGTCAGACAGTTTATCATTAGCTTTACTATTTTTCTTCAAAAATGTGTAAAAAAATATGATTTGTTCTAACAGTGACTTGCATATACTCTATTACCTTTTTTCTTGTTAAAGGTGCATAGTATTCTAGTTTTCTTCTACCAATGCATGCCAGAAATGTGTTGAGCAAATTAAATGGAGCATAATAGTTGTAATAGTAGATTCTTAAGTAAAAGTCTGGATAGTCTACATGCTGGCTGTATGAATTTGGAGGGACTTCCTAATTACATTTTTACTTTTCCTCAAGTTTTTTCCTCAATTTACAATTGGGAATAAGATGATCAATTCAGACAGAACATGATAGCCTATATGTTTATTTCCTGATTCCATGCCTTAACATTACCTGTGATTATTTATCCATAAGCATTTGTTGGCTTCTTGCTACGGGCCAGACCCTGAGCCAAAAAAACAAACAAACAAACAAAAAAACCTGTCTCTACCCTTCATATAAATTTAAGATGCTAGGAGAGACATATATTGAAGATTCAGTTGTTTAGAATGATCAAGTTTGGAAAGTGTTTATGGGAAAAGAATCTGTGGCTGAGAACCAAGAGAGAAACTATAATGGATGCCTAGTAGTTTGCAATCCTGGTATTAATTACTTTTCTGGATCTTTATATGTTTGAGACATGTTCCTTCCTTTATTAATTCTATCTTAGGGTTATGGGTGAGGGGTTCTAGGTAACCATTAAGATCTCATTCTTTGGCCACAGCTAATCAGTAAACAGGTGAGTGTCTCAGTTAAATTGGGCCAAATAAAGCTATCTCCATAGAATATGGAAACTATCTAAACAAGGCAGTTAGGCATGGCAGATATCTTAAACTAGAATGGTGGAATCCAGTTGTTACATGCTTACTCTGAGTGTGTGTGTGTGTGTGTGTGTGTGTGTGTTTGTGTGTGTGTGTGTTTTCTATACATGCGATGCAGAGGTTTAGAAATGGAAATGGTAAGGGTCAAGTGAATATACATCTAGGCTCCAGTGGTGGCTGATGTGTGATTGCATTGGATGTTTGGGTTCTATGCATGCACATGGACAATATCGTTACTTTTAAATTAATGAGCTTAATAAATTTGGGTTTCTATTGTGTGTCACAAAAGAAAAGCATCTTTGGCCTTGTCAGGCATCAATGGGAGGAGAATTCCTTGGTTCCATAAAGGTTCTATAGATTCAATCCAACCTAAATCTGAGAGCCATGGTGGTGGTGGTGGTGGTGGTGGTGATAATGATGGTTTTCATTATTTTATTTATTGCTTATGCTGATTAGTCATTTTGTTCCATTTTCTGCCAGATGATTCTTCCAGTTTTCACTTATCTCACTCATGTGTCTCCACCAATGGTGAGTCAGCTGATGATTTTTTGAGTTGAAAAGCATCACATGGGCACATTTCACATGCAGCAGTTGACTCACTTCTGACATGGAGATGAATCAAGTGGACTGTATACCTCTTAGCATTTAGAAAACTTGTCATATGCAGAATTCTGAGAAAAGCAAAAGACAACATTTGAACATGAAAAGATTGCTCACACCCTGTTCTGGGTTTCATAGAAGCTTTCAAACACAGCAAGCCATATGCTCAAGCCGGGTGCTGATGTAGACACTAAGAGGGCATTACTTGCCAATGTAGATACTAAAGGAGGCACAGATGAACCCAGACTATAACTGCCCCTCACCCAACCCACGGGAGATAGAGAATGAACACAGAATGAGATAAACATCTCACATCATCATTCATAGTTCTCAGGACCACTGTGGCCTTTAAATAGATGGCAGAGTTAGGATGAGTTCAACAATTTAAAGCTATCATTTTATAGTCGTTTCAAATAAAATGTTGGCTTATACAATATTTCATTTTCTTAAACTCTAATCCATTTCTCATAGAAGGATTATATGGCTGCAAAAGGAGGAGAAGTGAGGCCAGCTGGTGGCTAGTCCAGCAGTCTAATCACCACCATGCTGAGGGAGGTTAAATATTTATGATAAATGTGCTTTTTATCGCCAAGTCTAATTTTAAAACTCAGATCCTCCTAATCTCATTGAGACATTAATGACCTATGTATTTTTTTTTCTTTAGATTTGGGGCAGGGGCAGGAGTAGATGATCCCTCTATTCTCTTATTTTCTGAAGATTGGTTTATTAGTTGATAGGGACAATTATGGCATCCAGCGTGTTGACACAGAATGAGACAAGGGAGTGGAAGGCAGTGGTGAGAGTCTACTTTCAATTCAGTGAAGACTTTGGGAGTTGTAGAGAGTTGGCCTTAATGGTGAGTGAGTCTCTACAAACTGATCATGACACGAGCTCTGCCATATTTTAATATTTTCTGTAGTAAACAACCATGTCCGAGACTGAGTTTTAATATTTATTATTTGTATTGAAATTTTTATTAGCCTACAGAATAGTGAATTTCATTATGATCTTCTCATAAACATGAATCCTTGTGCTTTGTTCCCATGTGTCCCCATTATCCTGTTTGACGACCTTCCCCTCCCACTGTCTTCTTTCTTCCACAGAATTATTCATTTTCTGCTTGTCTTGGTGTGTGTGTGTGTGTGTGTGTTTGTGTGTTTAAAGAGTGAAAGGCAGATAGACATAGAGAAGGAAATAGCTAAATTTCCTTTATATAAGAGAAAATAGACATTATTTGACCTTCTTTCCTTCCATAATATCCTTCTCTCATGATTTGATCCTGTACTCCTTTCATATAGTCTGCTTTTAATTTTTATGTCGTGTGTGTGTGTGTGTGTGTGTGTGTGATTTGCCATTTATGATTTTTATTGAGGCAAGGGCTTAATATGTAACTGGCTGGCTTGGAACTCAAAGAGATCTGCTTGCATCTGCCTCTGCCTCTGAACTCTAAGTACTAGGATTGAAAGTATCTAAGAGCATATCATTCTAAAAGTTTCCTGTCTTGTCTGTTTATCTTTTTGATGAAATGCAATTGCTTCATTTTAATATGATTTGGACAGCATTTGTTGTATGGGTATGTCTACTTTCAATTTAGCTAAAGCACACACACACACACACACACACACACACACACACACACACACACACACACACACCATACTACAGCATACATAAAGGTCAGAGGACAGCTTGCAGTTCATTTTCTCTTTCACTATGTATGACCCAGGAATAAAACTCACATCCTCAGAATTGGCAGTAAGCATCTTTATCTGCTGAGCCATCTCACAAGTCCCAGGATGAAGAACAATTTCTTAACATGTATTAGTTTCCTGTTGCGGTTGTAATATAATCTCCAGGTATTGGGTACCAGAAAATAGTATAAATGTGTCATCATATAGTTCAGTGGTAGAAGTGAGAAGCATAAAGGGAGTTAGCAGACTTGTTTTCTTTCTTTCTGGTGTCTCCAAAGAAGACTTCACTTGCCCACCTTTCCTAGCTCCTAGTAACTTCCTGGAAACCTTGGCTTGTGGTCACCCATAACTGTAAACTGTATGCTACCTCATCTCTTCTCTCTCTGACTCTGACCTTCCAGCTCTCTCTCTCTCTCTCTCTCTCTCTCTCTCTCTCTCTCTCTCTCTCTCTCATATACAGGACCTTAATAATTGAATTTCCTGGGTCAGGATCCTATGGACTTAACTACATCTACAATGTCCCTTGTCTCATGTAAAGAAACATGCTCCTAATTTTGGAATATTAAGAGACGGGCATCATTGAAAGAGTTAAAATGTCATTGTAAAGATGGCATAATCTCTGTGACTCTTGGCACAGTCCTTGTCACACCATAATGCCTAGTACATATAGCTGCCACTGTTCTTTATGCTTTTCCTCCCTGTTATGGGCTGAGTTCTTCCACACCTTATCTTCCTAGTACTACATGGGGTAATCAGAGACATCAACCTAATGCTTGATGTCCCAAGCTTCATGGTTCAGCCACTGTGCATTAATTTTGGCTCTCCATTTCTCTGTCCTCCTTTATCCAATAAATTGTATTGGTTAATTTTAATTATGCGCTTGATTACACTGAGACGTGTAGAGTACTGGGAAAGACCACCTGTGGGTGTGTCTATGAAGTTGTATCCAGAGAGGATTAAGAGTGATATAATCCCTGAGACTGAGTGATACAATTCTATTAGCTGGATGGACAAAGGCAAATACAATAGGAGGCAAGAAGGAGAAAACATGTGATCAGGGACATTCTCTGCTTCCTGGTAACTATGTGTGAGATGTTTTGCTCCACTATGACTCCCCCATTCCCTCCACGATAAATAAAGGAAATTGTTCCTCCTTAACATTGTTTCTTTCAGTTATCTTGTCCACCCCCAAAAAATCTGCTCACTACTGTAGGCCTCAATACTTCTACTACTCCCCATACTACCCTTTCTACATTAAATGCTATAATACCTCTTAATCCTATAAAATGACATTTAAATGTGTTCTTCTTCAAAAATGACCAAGGTATGTTCTTTTTCCCAAACTGGCCACATAGTTCTTTCTGAGAATCTCCCATTCTCTTTATTGATGGACATAATTTATATGTTTGTGTTATAATTGCCCTGTTTCATGGGTAGATTGTATTGTCTTTAGTACAAGGCCATTTCTGTACTTGTATTGCTTAATGCTTGGTACACAATTTTGTGTCCCATGTAATTTTATTATTACAGACCATCTTGGATGGTCTGCGTTTTCATAGTGCTGACCCAGAAATAAAACTGGATTAATTATCTTCACCTTATATCAGTGATAATATCAGACACCATTGAGGCAAAAGGTTTAACCTAATACCTGCATCAGGCTAGAAGACATGAGAGCAAACTTCTCTTCACAGTCACTGAAGTAATAAGTAGACTTGGTAGTCTCAACAAAGGCTAACAAAGGCTATAAGCTAGTATATGAATCCACAAATATGCTTAAAGACACAACAGTGCTTTTTCTTTTTATGACAATCAGCCCTTGTCTTCCAAGTGCCCACTGGCTCATTGGGATCATGCATGAACGTATACGAGACATGATAAAGAATAGGTCATCTACTCTCATCACGTGGAATTAGCTTTAATTGGGATTGACTGTAAAATCTTCAACCTCTATGTCCAATATTTTCTTAGTATATGTCTAATATTAGTGTCGTTAGTCTAATAATTTTGACATATGCCATAAGATTTACATGCTTTGTGAATCTTTACCTTCATAGCCCATGTCAAGTGCTTCCTTTTTGTCTCTTATAAAATTTGACATCAGAAGTGTCAATTCCCACATTATTTTCATTCTTCATATGTTTTGACTTGAACTTTAATGTACTTTTAGATATTAATCTTGTATAGATTTTGAATAAAGGCAAAAGCAAAGATTAGGAAGTCCAATGTAAATGTGTTCCCACTTTTGTATTTTGTCTCAGAAAAGAGCAGTGCATTCTATGTTCACTTGGAGAATTCTTTTTAGTGTTTTGTGATCTAGCCAAATGACATTAGTCTCTGCATTTGTATCTTCTCTGCATGTGGGGTTGGCTCCATTTTCCCTCTTGCTAAGTCCCTTGCCAGTATTCTGTCTGCAGCTAAGGAAATGGATTCCTGTCTTTTCTTGGAGCAGTACTCCACAGTGCTGGATACACTATTCCTTTCCCTTTCGTCACAAAATACACCTGTTCCCCTGGCTATTCTTCAAAAGATGAAGGCAGGAACATTCCTCTACAGCTTATTTGTGCCATAATTGTTCAGTAGTGGGCCATGGTATTGGAAGCTTCATGTGACTGCAGGGTCCTGGAATCCACATATGCAGCATGCTTTGTCTCCCAAAGCCACATGTGTACCATGCCTTATCTGTATGCTCCAATATTCTCACCCAGCATTTTGGTGATGAGAATTTTATTCTAGCTTTTTTTTTTTTACTGTTAGTGATTACTAATTTTGCCTATTTACTAGAATAAAATCCAAAGACTATTTTAATTGTTGTCCATGGCAGACTTCCACTATAACATTTTTTCCTAGTTCTTTGATGTTACAGTCATGACAGCTTCAAATTGCTTGGCCTTTGGAACAGGTTCTTTCTACCAATAAAGGTACACATGTGTGGTGGAGGGATGAATCTTGCTTCTTGTCTGTTCTAGAAAGTGAGATACACTAAGCTCAATTACTGCTATGACTTCCACATTGCTGACCATAGGGCATAGCCACTCCAAGGGGAAACAGGGAGGACTGCTTTCCTGAGTATAGCATTCTCTCTATTAATATTCAGTGTTTTAGGCTTGGGGGGTGACACGTGCTATTCTGCAAGTAGTCTAAAAAAGTGTTGTCTTCATGTGTTGATCCTGATGACCACAATGATCTCTATTTCATGTGTGAAAAAATAGGCCCAGAGCAATCCTGAGCTCAGAGAGAATTAGTAACATGTTCATGTTCAGAGAAGTCATAGACTGGAGATCTCAATTTTAAATCACAGATTCTTGGTAAAATTCTATGTCATTCTAAACCAAAGTTGATTGAAATCAATGAATAAAGGACTATGACACAATGTCATACCCCCACATTTCTACTCTTAGCTAGGACATCAGTACTATTCAGGGCTTCAGGCCAGCCTGAGGAGACATGATCTAGTGAGAGAATGGAGAAGAGATGTACAACATCAATGAACAATGTACAATTTGTTCCCTAATAGCTCTATGACACCCATATTGTTCCTTAATAGCTCTGTGACACCAACATTTAAGCTCTTCACAGGATATTTTTTTCATTGTGTCAGCACATTTGAGGAAATTCCACATTGCAGAGTAGGCCATATTTCTTCTAGGAAGCAGTGGAGTGATGTTCTGTACAGAGTTAGTCGCCTTCTACAGGAGCAGACATGACTATTCATCCATGCCTCATCTTCCCCTCACTATCCCAGGATAAGCAAACATCCTATACCACCCTTGCCATGCCCTGAAGGATGGAGAAGAGAATCTATGGTATGGATACTTCTTTCCTGTCTGGGCCACAACCTAATCTATGCCACATGAGTCCTTTATTTCCTGATATCACTCTCCTTTGCAAAATAAAAATAACACTCTTTTATAGCATGCTGGCTTTGAGGTGTGAATGGGACAGATGACAAAATGACAGGGATTTTCTGTTCTAAGATAGTGGTACTTTGTTGATTTGGCCAAAGTTGTCACAAGAAATGGAAAAATTTGACAAAATGGAATAACCAAAGGTTTAGAGACAATTCTTTCAACTTCAATTCTTGCCTAGATCTTTCTACATCTCAATGTGAGAAGCTGTGACCCCTCTGTCAGTAGACATACTCTGGGATAGATTAGTACGCCAGTGTATAAAATTAATTCATCTGGATCTATGACATCTCCCACCCCATGAAATATCAGGTACCATCTATTATATTTGAGCTCCTGTCTGAGCAGCCCCTTTTCCAGAGACAGCAGCTTTGTCTTGTTCCCACTATCCAAAATACACTGATTGATTAAGAGATCTAGTGGGTATCAGTCACTTACTGGGAGCACAAAGTTGTGCAAAACCTAGCATCAGTCGTAAGGAAGCAAAGCATTTAAAGGAGGAAAGTAGGAAGAATCAAAATAACCATTTTGCACGTGTCTACTGCTTGTCAGGGACCCTACTAGCTCCTACATTCAGTGGAATACAAGCTTTGTCTTTAATCACACAAATGTAGTTCAGTAAGATTACCCTACAAAGGAACAATGTGAATACCGAATGAACTAAGTATCACTTATCAAGAACGTGTTCACTAAAGATATGGAGAAACAGATAAGCCAACATGGAAGAAGACACATGAAATAGAGATGTACATGCTAAAAGTCCTGGAGTAGGGTCAGCCTGAATCCTGGGTGGTCAGCTCCACTTGGCTCATTACATTGAGAGAGACAAGTTTTCACCCAATGTCCTACAACCCTCCTTTGGTCACCTTCAATTGTTCATAAGCAAAATAGTTCAGGTCTTTTTCAAGGTCAAGAGACCTTTTTATTTATTGGTATTGTATTATTTAATTAATTTAGGAAAACCTGTTTTACTGTTTGAGTTAGATTTCTAAATCCTTATTAAAAATGAGAAATGATGTGTATTTGCAATCTCATCTAATGTAGTTTGATGGAAGTAAGTATGCAAGTACTTAGCATATGGGTGTAGTTTGTTTGTTCTAGTTTGCCAGTGTGAGAACTGTGTATTGTATTACATCCAGGTGAAACTGAAATCACAACCTCGGTCGGTCTGACTCCTAAGCATAGATCCAGCCATGACGCTTTGAGAATAAAAAGAATCTACTTTCCTAATGCTCAGGAGGATTCACAGAACCCTTACAAACTTCCAGCCAACCTTTTTTTCAGAGCTTGGATTTGGTCAGGGGTAATTAAAAGTGTAATGTAGCCCATTGCTTCTGTTTTAAAGTTTATAACATGAAGGTGAATGGAGGTCAGGTTTTCCATTTAGGAAGATATTTGATAATGCAGTTCTTTCCCCCAAAGAGTTGTACTTTAATTCTGTTATTATGGGATATTTTAGCTACATCACTGAAAAAATAGGCCTTCTTCCTGCCATACTCTACTGACAGTCCAGTGGAGAGGACAAGGGGTGAGGTGAGGCAAATTCTCCAAGGCTCTAGTAATTCTGGGTACTAAGGAAAGAGAACATTCCACCATGAGGGGTTGCTGTGTGATTAAATAAAAGTCCAGAAAAAATCTAGAATGTCAGTCATAAAACACAAGGATTACCCAGGGAACTAGTAGAAGAATCTAGATTCTTCTGGGTTCAGAAGTAGCATGACATAAAGATATAGAAGCAAGCAGTTCAAGCAGAGAAATACAAATTGCAAGATATAACTTGTGGGACTGTATTTTTTGTAAGCGGAAAGGAACCTTTGTAAATACTACAGGGCAGGGAGAAGGCTAGGAACTGAAGTCAGCCATGAAAGGAAATAATGGCTAGAACAGCCAGGTTGGAAGGGAGGGGTGTTTCTGAACTCCTACTCTTTTCAGAGGAAGGGTTGTTCACACAGCCTCTCCCTTGCAATCAGAGCTCTTGGTCCATCCCTCCAAGCCAGCATCCTGTGGAATTGAAAGGCAAGTCACTATGTGTCACATACGATTTCAGCATTTGAACTTCCTGGCTAGTGAGGTTAGACAGGTCTACAGAAAATCGATGGCCTTGAGGTTTTCTTCTCAGCTCCAATAAGCCCCACAATTATTGTCAGAAATTGATGGTCTGCCAGCCTGGGCAATAAGCACTGTGATAGCTTCTCCATGAAGAATGCTTGGCATTGACTGTAGTGTGGCTTTAGTTGGCTGGGTGGTGATGGGTCTCTCCTGTTTACCACCTCTCCTGCTTTTCCTTCCTTCATGAATCCTTTTCTCCTCCTGCAGTTGCTGGACCCTCTATCTGAAAACATTCTGCTGAAGCCAGAGCTGGTAACTTCCATTTTAAAATTTATCGCAGCACCAGGGAACATGCTCAGAGATGTAAGCTTTGAAATTTAATTACTATACTTTGTGAGCCCAGAACTTTAGGCTTCTGTTTCCCAAAGTACATGTTCAATGCCTCACGAGACACATAGATGCTAATTTTTAATTGAGTGTTCACAGGGCATATAGCCCATCATGTTACACAGTACAATTCAGTAGAATTTAATGTATCCATGCTATTGAACAACTTTAGTGTCAGGTTTTTTTTTTCATTCTTCTTAGTCAATGTTCTATTGCTGTGAAGAGACACCATGACCACAGCAACTTTTTTAAGGGAAAACATTTAATTGGGACCAGCTTATAGTTCAGAGGTTTAATTCAATATCAGCATGGCAGAAAGCATGGTAGCATGCAGGCAGACATGGTGTTGGAGAAGCAGCTTGTGAGTTCTACAGGTAGTAGACAGAGAGTGACATTGTACCTGGCTAAGCATTTGAAATCCCAAACCCTACTTACAGTAACACACTTCCTTCAACAAGGTCACATAAACTCCAACAAGACCACACATCTTATTCCCTCCCAAATGACCAAACATTCGAATATATGAGTCTATTGGGGGGGGGCATTTCTTCTCAAACCACCACAGTGTCTCAAGTGTACCTGATAGCCTTTGGATAATTACTTACTCTTAACTTCATGTGTACATGAAACCTCCTTCACAAAGGCTCCTATATGGAAGGCTTCTTCATGTTGTTATGTCTATTGAAGCATGTCTGGGATCATCTAGGCACTAACTTTACCAAGACATTTATCCACAGCTGAGCAACTACTGGATTGACTATTTGGAAGTGGGATCTTGCTGGAGAACATGTATTATTGGGATATACTTTAGATGCACCTTATCCTTGGCCCTTGACTTTCTGTTTCCTGAGTGCCATGAAGTCAATATCTTCCTTTAGTTAAGATCCTTCTCCATGATAACCTGCCTTGCCATGGGCCTAAAACCAGTGTTGCTTGTTGGCTTAACAATGGCAAACGGCAGGTAGATCATCAAAGAGCATGTCACTGTGTATCCTTAGAAATTCTCACGACAGTCCATGGAGGTCCATAACATTTCCATCCCCTCAGTGAGGAGACTTTGAAACTAAAACAGAGCTAGTTGCTGATGTCACCAAGAACTAATGCTGAATTGTGTTCATGCAAAACTTGTTGTGAAGTCTTAACCCTGAGTACCTCTGAACGAGACTGTTCTTAGACATGGAGTCTTTATATAACCTGAAGTGACATCAGTAGAATGAGCCTTTATGAAACGTACAGGGTTTACATCTGACAAGAGGGAGTTTTGGAGTCAGAAGGGCTGGTGCTAGAAGGTAGAGGTAGAATTCAGAGTGAGATTTTTTTTTTTTTTGACTAAGGATTGGCAGCATGCCATCTGAAGCTTAATGAGAGATATGAAATGGGTTTTCTTTTATAAAGAATTAAGCCCAGTGATACCTTGTTTTGATAATTCTGGCCACCATAGTTGTGAGACAGTGCACTTTTATCGTTTAAGATCTATTTTGTGGTGCAGTAACATCATTGGTAAATTATCACAATAGGATCTAGTGTCATATGTGTCTTTTACTTTTCTTTTTTTATTAGGTATTCTATTTGTTTATATTTCAAATGTTATCCCCTTTCCTGGTTTCCCCTCCAAAATACCCTATCCCACCCCCTCCCCCTACTCACCAACTCACCCACTCCCTCTTCCCTGTCCCAGCATTCCCTTATACTGGGGCATCCAGCCTTCTCAGGACCAAGGGCCTCTCCTCCCTTTGATGACCAACAAGGCCATCCTCTGCTTTAGCTTCGTTTGGTCTGTAAATTATATCTTGGGTATTCCAAACTTCTGGGCTAATATCCACTTATCAGTGAGTGCATACCATGTGTATTCTTTTGTGATTGGGTTACCTCACTCAGGATGATATTTTCTAGTTCCATCCATTTGTCTAAGAATTTCATGAATTCATTGTTTTTAATAGCTGCATAGTATTCCATTGTGTAAATGTACCACATTTTCTTTATTCATTCCTCTATTGAGGAACATCTGGGGAAGAGCCTTGAACACATGGTCATATGTGTCTTGAAGTACACTGTTCGCCATACACCCAGAAACAGAGAGCTGAAAATGGCACATGGATACAGTTTAAAACCTGCATGTTCACACACACTTACACACACACACACACACACACACACACACACACACACACACAATCTTAGGTTACTAGACAATATCAGAAACTAATGTTTATATATAGTTCTTAAAGAACTGCTTTTAGTCCATCATGAGTCAGTCATTCATTTTTGTTTTCTTCACAGTGCTAGGGAATTTTCTAATTAGTTAAGGAAGATGATGCAAGAAGTCAAGCTAGCATGTGCCACATACAATATTTATAACTTACAGTTCAACTAGACCATTTCTTTCTAATGAACCTTCCTAATTTACAAATGTTCATGAAGACGTGTAATCTCCCATCTAATATAAACTATTACCAAAAAGAATTTTGAATTTTAAAATAATTGTAGCCCATAATAGTTTATACTATACCACTCTATTAAAACAGTATAAGGATCAGCATTTCCCCCCCTAATGTGATTCGTCAAGATATTATAAAATTATATTATTTTTATACATATAAAAAATAATTTTCTAAGTGCCCTTGTTGGTTGCAATAAAATAAGCTTTATCACTATGAAAAAGTTCCAGCAAGTGCATTTATAATTTAAAATGAAACATCTTTAATAAGCCAGGTTTTATTATTTTGCAAAACTTAGCGATTTTAGAAAATAAAATCCTGAAATTGGGGGGCTAAGTACTATCATAATAAATCCTATCATGGTCTCAGAGTCTTTTACTATGATCTAATCCTAGGCACCTGGACAACAGAAGTCAAAATGGTGTTTTACGTGTGAGATCTTACCCTCTAAGCTCTCTAAGACATCAGGATGCAGACCTGAACCAATTCCGGCTCACTGGTGTAGGCTTAAGTTTTTCAAAACCTACTTTAATAAGGGTTCTTAAATGCTTTAACCTCCCTTAGCCACTCACCAGTGGTAGTGGAAAGGAAAGGTTAATAGGGCAAAGAGGGAAATGGATGTATTTAGAAATAATTCTTCTTTGGGGCTACTCCATTCTTCATTGTCAGAATATCAGCACTTCAGTTCATAAGAATTAGCAGCAGCAGCTTGATCCATTTGCAAATAGCATTCACAAATCAGCAACAGCAATTTGATACAGAACAAACCATGAGGCTCTACCAATTGGCCTGAGTCTGCAGATGCTGCAAGAAAAAACTGGAATATCATTAGAAGGTCTTTGTTGCCTTTTTATCTACGAAGTCATGACAAGTAATGATCGCCAAATGAGGGAAAGAGAGCCAAAGGCCACAGAGTCTTCTGTAAAGATTAGAGCAGCAACGCAAAGAGAAACAGTGTGGTGATCTTGTCCACTGTCTGTTGGATCAGACTTATACCTTTTCCATATAGCACATGTCCTTTCAAGTATAGGTTTCAGCACAACTTCACATGCCCTTTCACCAGACAGCTTCTAGAAAAACACCACGTGTTTGTTCTCAGCAAAACATCTTATCTCATGTCTGCTTCAATAAAACATCCCCTTATATGTCTGCTTCAGCAAAACATCCTCTAATAAAAACAGTTTCTAGAAAAACATCACATGACACAATTGAGTCTCCAAAAACCCAGAAATTTCCACTTCAACTTGGAATTAAAACATATCTCTATCTTTTTTTTACACTGTCCTCTTAGAAGAGTCACAGGGAATCGTTAGTAAATAAAAAGCAAACTGGCAAAGATCATGTTCACCATTGTTCTCTGAGTCCTTTGTCCATAATGTTTTTGTGTAAAAAGCCACCCCAGGTATTGTCTCTTTAGCAGCATTTGAAGTATGGCTTAGGCAAGGTCAGTAGACTTTTCCTGAATTTCTTAAAAGTCCCCTACCTTATCCAATCTGTGCTTTTTGCAAGTGGAATCGATTCTATGTACATTTGGAAAGATCCTGCTCCAAATAAATGAAGTGTGGGCAGAAGCTGGCAGCTGGTGGAAAAACATATGCATACACACACTGATATGAAGATGAAGCTGGTGTTTGCAGCACAGAAAATGAAAGTGCATTGAAGCAAGACTGGGCAGATCAGGACAAGTTCCCGAGACTTTCTTTGTTGATTTGTTAAGGTTGCTATGATGATGCACAACAAACCCAGCATTTTAAATAACATGAAAGATTAGTTACACAGTTCTACAGTTTAGAAGTCAAAGGTCAAGGGAAGGGTGGGGCTGGCTAGAAGAGAGCTGTCTCTTCCCTGTTAATCTCAATGCCTTATTCATTCTTTATGTCTCCCTGTGTTTAAATGCCCTATGATTCTAGGGATACTAGTCACACTGGACCATGGCCCATGCTGAAGACTACACTTAATCCTACTTTTGTCTCTTAGAAATTTATATCTAACAAGGTCATATTCTGAGGTCCTGGGTGTTAAGAGTTCAAAGTATCAATGGGAGAGAGTGAAGGGCAAGAGATCAAGCCTAATCCCACCCACAGTAACTTTTATTTCAAATTTTGAGAGTTATTTTATATCAAGCTACTCAAAGGAGTGAGTAGAAGTTATAAATATTTTTTTTTCTGTCTAACAAGGGCAGTGAAAGTACCTAGACCGACCTGTGTAATGAGTTTAGGAAGAAATTGCATTAGCTAAAAAAATACCTATGGAGGAATTTGCTTTTAAATTTGAGTGATATCTACTAGGAGTGACAGTTACCACATTGATATGGCTGCCATTTGGGGTATAAGAGAAGAAAACCAATTCTGAAATAGAAAATTCCTGAATCAAGTTCAGGCTCTGCTCTGAATGCAACTTGTGATATATAAACCTGTTCTAGTTCATCAAATCTCCCTAATACACCTTGGAGTTCTTAATCGCAAGGTAGGGTCATGATCGCTAGTCCCACTAGAATTCTTATGAAAACCAAATATATCTCCATATTCACTACAAGCTAAAGACTCAGGAAAAAAGTATTAACAAATGAACAGAGTCCTTCTGTTTATCCTAGACTGCACAATTATTTTAGAGATTGTTTTTCACTAAAGACACAGTATATCATGTGGTATGTTAAAAAGTGAAATAAAAAAAATCTGCCAGTATTCTAGCCAGGGAAGCAGAAACACTTGTCTATCTAGGACCCCCAACAAAGGCAAGAGCAAATACCAGCACCTAGAATTACAATCCTTCCAAATCCAAATGCCTAGATGCCAGAATAAAACCAATCAATTACATGTCTTAACTAAAGCCCAGCAATGTTATCAGAGTGGGATTTGAGTGTAGCAGTATATTGGAAGCACACACACACAAAAGACCTAAAGTATTCAAAAATAAATAAATATAGGTCCTTAAAAAGGAAACAAATACATCCCTTAAATCTATGAAAACACAAATAAACAATAGAAGGAAAAGACTAAAACAATCCAAGACCTGAAAGTGAAAATGAAATCAATAAAAAAACAAACAAATAAACAAACAGCAAAGTAAGAGAAATCTGGAAATGAAAAATTGAGGAAATCTAGCAGAAATCTGAAAGGCCAGCCTCACTAATAGAGAATATAAGAGATGGAAGAAAGACTCTCAGATAGAAAAAATGAATACATCAGTCAAAAGAATGTTAAACACCAATAACAATACCTCCTGACACAGAACATGTAGGAAAACTGCAACATCATTAAAAGACCACATCTAAGAGTAATATAAATACAGGAAAGATAAGAAATCCATGTCAACACAGAAAATATTTTCAACAAAATCATAGAAGAAAATTCCATAACCTAAAGAAAGAGATGCATATTGAGGTACTATAAATATACAGAACTGGGCAAGAAAAAAATAATTCCCGCTGGCATGTAATTATCAGAACAGAATAAAGAAAAATTATCAAATGCTTTAAGAAAAAAGACCAAAAAATATCTAAAAGCAGGCCAATTAGAATAACTGCTCACTTCTCAATGGAGACTTTAAAAGCTGGAAGATGTTCTACAAACTTTATAAACCCACAGATGCCAGCTACTATACTCAGCAATACTTTCAATTACAACAGATGAAGAAAATATGACATCCCATGATAAAACTAAATTTAAGCCAATATCTATCTACAAATCTATCTATGAACAAATCTCTATCTATACATCTAACAACACAGAAGGTGCTAGTAAGAAAACCCCAATACAAAAACAATAACCATTCCCTAGGAAACATGGAAATAATCTCAGACCAGCAATTCAAAAGAAGAAATACACATACACACACACACACACACACACACACACACACACACACACACACACACACACACCTCACCACCACCACCAAGAACAACAACAACAAAATAACATGAATCAATAAATATTGGTTATTATTTCTTAATATCAATAGTTTCAACTCCCCAATAAAAAGACATAGACTAACAGAATAGGTGCAAAAACAGGATCCATACTTTTACTATATCAAAGAAATATCTTAAATTAAAGAATATATATTACCTGAGGGAAAAATGATGGGAAAAGATATTCTAAGCAAGCATACCCAAGAAGCAAGCTGGTACAGCCAGTTTTATGTATGATAAAATATACTTCAAACCAAAACTAATCAGAAGAGACAGGGAAGAATGTTTTATACCTATCAAAAGAAAAAATCTGCCCAGAGAACATTGCAATTTTTAGCTGCTATGCACCAAGCACAGTTGCACCCAAGTTCATAAAAGAAACACCACTACAGCTTAAATCACATATTGAGCCTCACACACTCATAGTGGGAGACTTCAGTGCACTACTCTCACCAAGAGACAGACTGCTGTTGTAGTGGGTTGGCTTGATGCTGCTTGTATTCTAATGTTAATTTGGGGCTCCAAAACTGATTGCCCCAGAGAGTCCTCATGTAGAGCCCTAAGAGATCTTGCCCCAAGTTAGATATAAATGGTAAATAAAGATACCAACAGTCAGCAGCTGGGCAGAAGAGACATAGGTGGGGTTCAGGTTTCAAGGGCTTGGGGTCAGGGAAGAGGAAGAAGGAAAAATTGTAGGAGGAAGGAGAAGCCATCATGGGTTAGCTGAGTCATAAGAACATGGTCATGTGGGCTGGTCAATTGGAGTTAAGAGTAGCTTAGAAGGAACATAGTAAGTAGTAAGTAATTAGTAGGGATTAATGATAGGAAGTAGATTCTAATAGCAGGAAGGATAGGCAGCTGCCTAGCTCTTGTGTTATTTAAAGCTTATTGTACAAATAAAGGCTGGGTGTGTGTGTGTGTGTGTGTGTGTGTGTGTGTGTGTGTGTGTGTGTGTGTGTTTGTGTGTGTGTGTTTATCTGAGAACTCAATTACCTAAGGCAGGTGGAAACCCCAGGCCAAGATTTTAAATAATTAATACTACAGGCTGTTCATATACAAACAAAACAGAGAAATGCTGAACCTAGCTAAAGTTATAAACCAAATGATCCTATTAAATATTTGCAGGACACTTCACAAAAAAAATGAATATACTTTCTTCACAGCACCTCATGGAACTTTCTCCAAAACTGACCACATACTCAGAGACAAAGCAAATCTCAACGGATATAAGAAAAGTGAAAAAAGACCTTGTATCCTATCCAATCACCATAGATTTAAACTGGGTATCAACAAAAATATAAACAACAGAAAGCTTACAAACACATGAAAACTGAACAACTTACTACTGAATGAAAAGAACTCAAGACAGAAATTAGAAAGAAATTAAAGGTTTTCTTGAATTGAATGAAAATGAATATACAGCACACCCAATCTTATGAAACACAATGAAGGCAGTTATAAGAGTCAACCTCATAGCACTGTCTGAGAAAGATGGTGGAGTGATTTTATACTATGACCTTAAAAGCACACCTGAAAGTGCTAGAACGAAAAGAAGAAATCGCATCCAAATGGATTAGAAGGCAAGAAATAATCAAACTCAGACTTGAACGCAATGTAATAGAAACAAACAAATTAAAAAACAATTCAAAGAATCACTAAAACAAAGAGTTGGCTCTTTGAGAAACATCAGTTTAATTGACAAACCCTGACCCAAATTCACTAAAATGCAGAGAGAATATTCAAATTAAATAAATTAAAAATGAAAAGGGTGGCATAGCAACATATACTGAGGAAAGCCAAAGTACTGTAAGGTCATACTTTAAAAATCTGTACTCCAAAAATTTGGAAAAGCCAAAAGAAATGGGTAATTTTCTTCCTACAAGCCACTTACAAGCCAAATCAAGATCAGAAAAGCAATTTAAATAGTGGTATTATCCCTGGTTAAAAGCTTTCCCGCCCAAAAAAAAAAAAAAAAAGAAGGACCATTGCCCAATTCATTTATGAATCCACAGGCTCTCTGATAGCCAAACCACCTGAGGATTCAAAAAAAAAAATGCAGACCCATTTCTCTTATTGATGTAGATGCAAAAATACTAAATAAAATACTTGTAAATCAAATCTAAAAACACATTAAAAAGATCACCATAATCAAGTATGCTTCATTCCAGTTCATCTCAGATAAGCAGGAATGGTTAAACATACAAAAACAAATGCAATCCACCATATAAACAAACTAGAAGACAAAAATCATATCTCATCATTAGATACAGAAAAGACCTGTGGTAAAATCTAACACCCCTTCATGATAAAGGTCTTGGAGAGATTAGAGATACAAAGGAAATACCTAAACATAATAAAGACAGTTTACAGTAGACCCATAACCAACATCAACTTAAATGGAGAAATATTCAAAGAAATTCCACAACAGTTATTGGGATGGTTTGTATATGCTTGGCCCAGGGAGTGGCACTATTATGAATTATATAGCCTTGTGGGAGTAGGTGTGTCTGTGGGTGTGGGCTTTAATTCCTTTATCCTAGCTGCCTGGAAGCAAGTATTCTGCTAGCAGTCTTCAGATGAAGATGTAGAACTCTCACCTCTGCCTGTACCATGTCTGCCCAGATGCTGCCATACTCCCACTTTGATTTTAGTGGACTGAACCTTGATCCTGCAGACCAGCCCCAATTAAATGTTATCGTTTATAAAACTTGCCTTGGTCATGTTTTCCACAGCAGTAAAACCCTAACTAAGTCAGAAGTTGGTACCAGGGGCTGGGGTATTGTTGTGATAGGCCTGACCATGCTTTTGTTTGGAAGAATATGGATTTGGGGACTTTAGATTTGGAAGGCAATGGAATGCTTGAAGTGGGGTTTAATGGGCCATCCTAGTAGGAATATGGAAGACTTTATTGCTGAGAGGGATTTGAACTGTGCAGACCTGACACAAGAGATTTCAGTGAAGAAAAATTTCAGTGTGTGGCCTAGAGACTCTTTCTGTGGTATTTTGGTGAAGATTGTAGCTGCTTTTTGCCATTGTCCAGAGTCTGCCTGAGGCTAAGGTGAAGAGATTTAGATTAATTGCTTTGAAAAAGGAAGTATCAAAACAGCCTGGTATAAATTCTTTTGTGTGGTTACCAAAGTTCACTCTTATGAAGAGCATTTTAATGAAAGGGAGCAAGCTGGGAAAGAAAAAATACAAAATATGCGGTTCGAGTATTAAAGGGGCACCAGGAAGTGGAATGGAGCTGAATGCAGTGTTCTAGGAGATAACAGATTAAGAGAGTGGGACTTTGGAGCAAGATCCTACCCAACAAAATTTCAGGAGACAAAACAATGCAGATCTCTGAGTTCAAGGTCAATCTACAGAACAAGTTCCAGGATAGTCAATCTTAGGGAGTGAGGGAGTTGGAAAACAGAAAGCTGGTAATAGAATAAGGGGAGGGCATGTTCCAGCTCCAGCAAGCTGCAGAACCTGGCAGCTTTGGCCATGTGGCTCTGATTTTAGAGTCAAGAATAAAAGGGACTATTGGGATAATTGATGCTGGTTAGCTGGAGCTAAGAAATTACTGGTGATTAAAAAGAGACCAGTATCATTGAAGTGAAATCTTCTGGAAAGTGTTTTCTGAGAGCACAGACAGTCATGAACAAGACAAGGTTATCCATTCTCTCCATATCTATTCAATATACTAAGTGAAGTCTTAGATAGAACAATATGCCAACTGAAGGAGATCAGAGATATGTAATTTGGAAAGAAAAAAAATTAAAGTATCAGTATAAATAAGTCACCCCAAAAATTCCACTGGAGAACTCATACAGCTGTTAAACACTTTCATCAGAGTAGCTTGGTACAAAATTTACTCACAAAATTTAGTAACCCTCCTAGATAAAAAGATAAAGGGATTGAAAATAACAGGGAAGCAGCACTTTTTACAATAGCTTCAAAAATATCTTGGGGGTAACTCTAAACAAGCTAATGAAAGACTTATATGATTTTGAAGAAAATATGAGAAGATTGGAAGGTCTCAGATGCTCAAGGCTAAGTTGGACTAATAGTAAAGTGCCTCTCCTATCAAATGCAATCTAAAGATTCAATGGAATCCCCATCAAAATTTCAATATAATTCTTCATATTTCTTCAAAGGAAAATTTCAAGTTTCATAAAGAAATACAACAAACCCAGATACTAAAAGTAATTCTGAAAATAAAAAGAATTGCTGGAGCTATCACCATTCCTGAATTCAAATTCCAATACAGAGGTATATAGTAAATAAAAAACAACATGCTATTGGCATAAAAACAGACATGTTGATCAATGTAGTAAAATTGGGGATCCAGATATAAGTCCACATATCTATGGACAACTGATTTTTTTATAAAGATTTAGAAATATTCATTGAAAAAAAAGTATCTTCAACAATATGGCTGGTCAAACTAGATGACTGCATGTGGAAAAATGCAAATATATCCATACTTATTACACTGCACAAACTCAACTTCAAATGGATCAAGAGCCTCAAAATAAAACTATATATACTGAGCCTGATAGATGAGAAAGTGAGGAATAACTTTCAATTAATTTTCATAAGAAAAGACTTTCTGAACAGAACACCATGAGCACAGGCACTAAGATCAACAGCTAATAAGTGGGATCTTATGAAACTGAAAAGCTATGGTAAGGTGAAGGACACCATCATTCAGACAAACTGGCAGTATATAGAATGGGAAACGATTTTTACAAGTTATGCATCAGATAGAAAGTTAACATCCAAAATATATAAAGAAGTAAAAACCAAACAAAAACAGATATCAAGAAAAATTACCCAATTGAAAATGAGGTACAGGTCTAAACAGAATTCTCAAAAGAGTAAACTCAAATGGTTGAGACATGCTTTAAACAATGGACATTTTTATTCATCAGGGAGCTGAAATCAAAACAACTAATATTTCACCTGATCCCTGTCAGAATAACTAAGATCAATTAAATGGGTGACATTCGTGCTGGTAAGAATGTGGAACAAGGCAAAAACTCATCATGACTGGTGTGTGTCTATGTGTGTATGTGTGTGTGGGGGAGGGTGGTGGTAAAGTGGTACAGACAACAGGAAAAACAGTCTGATGGTCCATGATGGGATGTTCTACTTCAATATCCAGCTATAACTCTCTTAGGCATATACCTGAAGGATGCTTTATCCTGTCACAGCATGCTCAGCCATGTTCATTGCTGCTATATTTATAATAACCAGAATTTGGACACAACCTGGATGTCCCTCAATAGAAGAATGGATAAAGAAAATGTGGTACATGTACACAATTGTATACTACTCACATATAAAAAGATGAAATCATGAAAATCATAGATAAAGGGATGGAACTAGGAAATGTCATCCTGAAGTGAGATAACCCAGACCACAAAAGACAAATATGTTATGTATTTGTTCATATGTATGTATTAGCTGTTATGTCAATGATAACCAAACTACAATGCATAGAATCACAGAGGTTAGACATAGATTAGGGAACTATGAGGAGAGATAGATCTCCCTTAGAAAGGGATATACAATAAATAGTTACAGATAGATTGGGGGTGTGGGGGTCAGGGATTGGCTGGAACAGGAGGACCAAATGAATAGGGAAAGGGTAGAGGGAAACAATTAAGAGAATATGGGAAGGGACAGCTGAAATTAAGGGCCATTTGAGTGGTAGTATGGGAACCTAATTAAGTAGAAGCTTCATTGAATACATACATATATGAAGAAGATCTAAATTAAATCACCAAATAATGGGGGAAGAGAGATACCCAACTAGCCACATCTTGTCACCAAATGAAGCTTCCAGTACCAAAAATGGGTTACATCTAATTGAGTTGTTGGCCAAAAGTGTCCCATTAGAAAACCCCAACAACCTGAGATGCTTCTAAGAACATAGGTTGTTCTCCACAAACTGACAGCAAGGCCCTATTGGTCAAGACAGCATGTGCATGACTCATTGAACATAAAGCAGTTCAGCTGGTGCCTACCAGAACCTTAATTCCTACATTCTAGTGTCTTTGGTACAGGAAGGTACTCTGTATGCTCCTAAAAAGAGAAAATATAAAAAGCCCAGCCACAAGCACTTTGATTGATCTACAGTGCCTACAAACTATGCTAGGGTGATGGTGGCACAGTTTGTGAGAGCAACCAACCAATATCTGCTTTGGCATAAGTCCCACTCTGTGAGATGGAACCCATATCCAGCAATGCTGGAGTGATCAAGAATCTGAGACATAGCCCAGGGAACTATGGTAATACCAAATACTTCCATTCTGTTCAAAGAATGCAGCAATAAAATGACTTCTAATGACATTCTGCTGTTTTCATAGGGCAGTGCCTTGCTCAGTCATCATCAGAGAAGCTTCTTCCTAGAGAGGAAGGGAACAAATACAGAGACCGATAGGCAGGTAATACATAGAGAGTTATAGACCTTTAAACACTCAGCCCTAAATAGGACCTCTTCCCCATACTCCCCTTAGAGTTCAGGGAACCCCAGGACAGAGGAGACAGAAAGAGCACAAGAGCCTCAGGAGATGGAACACACCAAAAATCAAGGCCTGGGAAATCAACCTGACTGATGCACACATGGGATGCACACGGAGATTGAGGTAGCACGCATAGGTCCTGCGTGGATCTGTACCAGTTGCGGTTGAAGAGCCGAAAGGAGTACACACATGCCCCCATCACTAACCCAGAAGCAACTTCCAATTCAAAACCACTTGCAAATGAAATTTTAGTCTTCTCAAAGGAAGTCTCACTGAGGATACAAATTACTCTTGAGAGTAGGATGCGTGCCAAACAATAGATGCCAATAGTAAATGAACTCAGTGGTATCTAGGTATCTTTGGAGGTTTGTTGTCTTACAAGTTTGTGTCAGAGTTCTTTGTATTGTTTTCATTTTTTAAAACTTTCTTATTTCTATTTTTAGTTTATTTATACATTTTTTCTTCTCTATTTTTCTACCCTTGTATATATTATGGTTTCTAGTTTAGTGTGTTTATGAGATCCCTCAATATGTGAACGACTTCGTTTCTTTGCTTCTTGTACTTTCTGTTGGGCTCTTTTCCTTCTGTTACTTTGTTTTGTCCAACTCAAATATGTTAGTTTTTGTTTTATCTTTTTATCTTATATATTATATTACATTAATTATATTATAATACATTATATTATTATCCCACAGAAACCTGTTTCTTTTCTAAAGAGAGACAGAAACAAGAAGATCTGTATAAGAGGAGGACATGGAGAGGATCTGAGAGGAGTAGGGGAAAGGGAAACTATATTCAGGATACATTATATCAGAAAAATTATTTTCAGTAAAAGAAAAAAAATGCTATCAGCTTTATTCTCTCCACATTCAGGGTTGCTATATTAATAGTATTCAGCAAGAAGAGATCAGTCTAATAGGCCATGCAGCCAAGAATTCATTTCCAAGGTAGAGAGAGATGATTAATTCGTTAATGGATGAGTGTGTTCACTGGTTAATGAATTTTATGACTCAGTTAAATTCTGTACCTGTCCAATGAGGTTTTGTCTCATGCATATTCACTTAATACAGATTTCCATTTAGTAAATTGCACTTATGAATATTTACTTAGCAGGGCTTCACGTTTGCATCTGAAATGTATTTAGTGTCCTTAAATGAATTTTTACTTTCAGTAAGAGAGCAGCAAGAACCAAAGTTGCAGTGTAACTTAAGTCTGCTTAAAGGTAAACCTCTGCTCCTTTCAAACACAGAAGGACTGGAGAGATGGCTAGGCATTTAAGAGAGCTGACTGTTCTTCCAGAACCCTGAGTTCAGAATCCAGCACCCACAAGGGAGCATTCACTTTTGCCTATAACTCCAGTTCCAGGGGATCAGATGTCCTCTTCTGGCCTCGAAGAACATCTATACATAAATACACACATACTGATAAACCATCAGCACTGGGATGTCTTGATCAAATCCCTCCCCTAGGGGCTCAGAGAACTTTGTGGAAGAGGAGGTAGGAAGATTTTGAGAGTCAGAGAGAATGGAGGACAGCAAGGACTAAGGCCTTCTAAGCACAATAGGGCTGACAGAGACTCACAGGACTGATGAACACATAGAGACTGTGGCAACATGTCTAGAGATTATAAAGGTCTTCAAAGAGCACTGAGAGAAGCAGACACATGACCCTATCCCTAATCCAGAAGCTATTTCTAATTGATTACCACTTGCTAATGAAAAATATCGGTGCTCTTCAACAGTCTTACAGATGTGGGATATAACTCCCACTTAAGGGAGCCCAGCAGCAGACAGCTAAAACAAAATGAACTCAGTGGCATCTTTGGAGGATTTTGGTTTCATAATGCTTTCTTAGAACTTTCTTTTTTTTTTAAACCTTATGGGACCATTTTGTATAGCATGACTTCTGGGCTTTGTATTTTTATGAGATTCCTGTGTGTGAAAACTTGTGTTTCTCTGTGTTTGTTTGTTTCTCTTGCTTTTTCTTCTGTTTGTTTTATTTTGTGTTTTGCCCTATTCTGTTTATTTTATTACCATTCTTTAGATCCTTATTTGTTTTCTAAGGAGAGACAGAAGAGGTATGGATTCAGATGGGAAGAGACGTAAGGATGATCTTGGAGAGTTGGTGAAGGGAAAACCATAATCCGAATGTAGAACATGAAAAATCTATTTTCAATATAAGAAAATTGAAAACAGTTAAAAGATATATTTTTATATCATGCTTAGAAGGAGATTGGCCCTGCTTCTGTAAGCAACAGCTTGTAAAAAGTAAGACTAAGAATAAAGCACAATGCTACTCACTGAATTAGACAGTTGACTGCACAGATATGACACCCTTAAATGACCAGACCAAACACACTGCTGTTTTACAACTTTTAGGGGTATATCCTTAGCTTTACATACTTTTTGAAAATTTTGGTCACTGTATTAAATATTTAGTATTAGTTTGTGCCATTCTTGAAACAACCCTAAAGATGGATTTCCCACCTGAAAGTAAATGAATTAAGTTGCAGATGAAATAGAGTTCTGAAACTTCCAGTTTCTGTTTGCACCTGGAGCTGATCCTGTGCCACAGTGCTCCATACCCAGATACCATCTGGAGAGAGCTGATCTCCCAGGAGTGCCGACACACTTGTGAACAAAGGTCAGACCACTACTTCTACTCAATTTACTGGCCCAAGAAAGACCCTCCCAGAGTCATCAGGACATAGGAACCAAGGAACAGATGGAGACAGGATCCCTCTGGTTTTTGTCTGTACTCCACAGCTGACTTTGTACCACAGCTCTCCATACACTTCCTCCTAGAGAAAACTTGTCTCCCAGGAGTACTGACACAGAGGTTTCCAAGAGGGACAAGCCATAGTCAAAGACAGCAAGACCAGCTAACACCAGAGATAACTGGATGGCAAGAGGCAAGGGCAAGAATATTACCAACAGAAACCAAGACTACTTGGCATCATCAGAACCCAGTTCTCCCTCCACACCAAGTCTTGGATACCCCCAACAAGCCAGAAAAGCAAGACTTTGATTTAAAATCACATAGCATGATGATGATAGAGGACTTGAAGAAGGACATAAATAACTCCCTTAAGGAAACACGGGAGAATACAGGTAAACAGGTAGAAGCCCCTAAAGAGGAAACACAAAAATTCTTTAAAGAATTATAGGAAAACACAACCAAACAGGTGAAGACATTGAGCAAAACCATCCAGGATCTAAAAATGGAAATAGAAACAACAAAGAAATCACAATAGGAGACAACCTGGGAGATAGAAAACCTAGGAAAGAGGTCAGGAATCATAGATGCAAGCATCACAAACATAATACAAGAGAAGGAAGAGAGAATCTCAGATTCAGAAGATACCATAGAAAACATTGACAAAATTTGTAGTCAAAGGAAATGCAAAATGCAAAAAGGTCCCAACCCAAAACATCCAAGAAATTCAGGACACAATGAGAAGACCAAATCTAAGGATAATAGGTATAGAAGAGAGTGAAGATTCTCAATTTAAAGGGCCAGTAAATATCTTCAAAATTATGGAAGAAAACTTCCCTAACCTAAAGAAAAAGATGCCCATAAAAATACAAGAAGCCTACAGAACTCCAAATACATTGGACCAGAAAAGAAATTCCTCCCATCACATAATAGTCAAAACACCAAATGCACAAAACAAAGAAAGAATATCAAAAACAGTAAGGGAAAAAGATCAAATAACTTATAAAGGAAGACCTATCCAAATTACACCAGATTCTCATCAGAGACTGTGAAAGCTAGAAGATCCTATGCAGATCTCATACAGACCCCCAGAGAACACAAATGCCAACCAAGACTACTATACCTGGCCAAAATCTCAATTACCTTAGGTGGAAAACCAAAATATTCCATGACAAACCAAATTCACACAATATCTTTCCACAAATCTAGCACTACAAAGGATAATAGATGTAAAACAACAACACAAAGAGGGAAACTGCACCCTAAAAAAAGCAAGAAAGTAATCTTTCAATAAACCCAAAAGAAGATAGCCACACAAACATATAAATAACATAAAAATAAAAAATAACAGGAAGCAGCAATCACTATTTCTTAATATCTCTTAACATCAATGGACTCAATTCCCCAATAAAAAAACATAGGCTAACAGGCTGGATATGTAAACAGGACCCAACATTTTGTTGCATACAGGAACTGCACCTCAGTGTCAAAGACAGACACTACCTCAGAGTAAAAGGCTGGAAAACAATTTTCCTAGCAAATGGTCCCAAGAAACAGGCTAGAGTAGCCATTCTAATATCAGATAAAATCAACTTTCAACCAAAAGTGATCATACAGGATAAGGAAGGACACTTCATACTCATCAAAGGAAAAATCTACCAAGAAGAACTCTCAATTTTGAACATCTATGCTCCAAATGCAAGGGCACCCACATTCATAAAAAATACTTCACTAAAGCTCAAATCACACACTGTACCTCACATAATAATATTAGAAAACTTAAACACCCCACTCTCATCAGTGGACAGATCATGGAAACACAAACTAAACATAGACACTTTGAAACTAGCAGAAGTTATAGACCAAAATGGTTTAACAGATATCTGTAGAACATTTCATCCTAAAACAACAACAAAAAATATACCTTCTTCTCAGCACCTCATGGTATCTTCTCCAAAATTGGCCACATAATCGGTCTTAAAACAGGACTCAATGGATACAAGAAGATTGAAATAATCCCATGCATCCTATCAGATCTCCACAGTAAGGCTGTTCTTCAATAGCAACAAAAACAACAGAAAGCCCACCTACACACGGAAGCTGAACAAAGCCCTACTCAATGATACATTGGTCAAGGAAGAAATAAAGAAAGAAATTAAATACTTTAGAATTTAATGAAAATGAAGGTACCATATACCCAAAACTTAGGGAATACAATGAAAACAATGCTAAGAGGAAAACTCATAGCTCTGTGTGCCTCCAAAAAGAAACTGGAGAGGGCATACAGTAGCAGCATAATAGCACATCTGAAAGCTCTAGGACCAAAAGAAGCAAATACACCCAAGAGGAATAGACAGCAAGAAATCATCAAACTCAGGGTTGAAACCAACCAAGTAGAAACAAAAAGATCTATACAATGAATCAACAAAAACAGGAGCTGGTTCTTTGAGAAAATCAACAAGATAGATAAACCATTAGCCAGACTAACCAGAGGGCACAAAGACCGTATCCAAATGAACAAATTCAGAAATGAAAAGGGGAATATAACAACAGAAACTGTGGAAATTAAAAAAATCGTCAGATCCTACTACAGAAGACTATATTTAACAAAACTGGAAAATCTGGATGAAATGGACAATTTTCTAGACAGACACCAAATATCAAAGTTGAATCAGGAACAGATAAACCATCTAAACAGTCTCATAACCCCTACAGAAATAGAAGAATTCATTAAAAGTCTCCCAACCAAAAAAAGCCCAGGAGAAGATGGGTTTAGTGCAGAGTTCTATCAGACCTTCAAAGAAGTCTTAATACCAATACTTTTCAAAGTATTCTACAAAAGAGAAACAGAAGGAACACTACTAAATTCATTCTATGAAGCCATAGTTATGCTATGTATTCTCCCTTGGAGATGGAACAGTTTCTGTCTAATCAGGAACTTGTCACAATTTCCTTTCATAGAGGACTTCATAAGAGATTTTTTTTCTACTTCTATCATGTTTAATGTTCCAAATAGATTTTAAAAACTGGTTGAGTGCATACTACATTTAGCTTCAGAAGAGATCAAGTATACTTAAGAGGTATTTAACTATTATAAATTATTTTGATGACTTTAAAAAATGTCAATACTGAGTTGTATATTTTAAAATAAATTTTATTAGTTTAATAAAAATGAAAGAAAATAATAAAGCAAAACAAAACAAAACAAAAAATAGAATTCTAAATAAATGGGGAGGTAATAAGACAGACCTGGTCTCTGATGAACTCTGTAAAAGCTGGAGCAATTGCAAGGCAAAGAAGCAGGCTTAGTGTTAGGTATATCAACAGAAGTAAGCAGAGTTTGTGAGGCTTGTTGTATGTCAAGCACTTTACATATCATTTATATGTCTCTACATGATGCTTCTATACCCTAATGAGAAAGCTGAGGTGCACATATTACTTTTCAGTTGGGCTTCTCCAATAACATTTTATACTATAGAACGAATGCCTAGAGCAACAGTCAATACCATTTGCCCAGTCTGGATGATAGGACATTCGAGGCACAGTATATTTGCTGTCTCTTTTCTAGTATATATACCACCATCTTCTTTGTATGTCCTCTCACAGCCAGAAGGATTAGGCAACACACTGAAGCCCCTCTCCTAAGAGTGCGATCTCCTTCCTCATGTGCTAATTACTTTCTAATGGGAGCCCCTGCAATCACATCACAATGAAGATTAGATTGTTGTGTGAGTTTGTGAACACCAAAATCAAGTGAAATGGCTGGCTTGTAATGCTTGCCACATGATGGAACCAGAATCTCCAAACCTTCAGCTGGGTCATGCTGAGGATCCTGACCCCTTTACAGAGCAAAAACAGCTCTGATGTAAAGACCTGTCTTATTCTAAAAATGATGTTCTTGGGTCAACTCTGGAGTCAAAAAGTCAGAAAGACAAAGAGACAGCTTTTCCCTTATATCCTCAGGAAGCTAAAAATTAATTTTCCATTCCCATTTTTCTTGGTATTTTAGTAAGAGGCACATTTTAAAAAGGAATTATGAAATGTCATACTCTGCCATGACAACAAGCTACTAGTATAAGCTTATTGTTCAGGAAATGTACTATTGGCAATAACAACACATCACTCCATCACAGCCTCGGTACTACATTACTATGTAACTTAATTATCTAGTACAGGGACCAAGAAGTCCCTTAAACTTAATATTATGAAATCATGGTGTTGCATTCTTTGGTGAGAAAGAAGTAAATATATTTATGCCAGTCAACATCCCACCCAAATGCAGTTTGGTGAACCAAACCAGTAAGTGTATTTGGTTTACTAACAGAAGCATCTATACAATGGCCAGATGGGTCATCCGACAACCTACCCCTCTGTGAATAATGACTCATCAAAGTTACATCCACCACTCAAATTGCCTGAAGAATATGCAATCAGCTTCACCAAAACATCTCCTTTCCTCTCTCCCAATAACTGCTTGTTGCTTTTACTACCTTTAAAAACGTCTTAGTAAGTCTTACATGTCTTGTGAACTTTCTGAGTCTTAACCCATCCCTAGGAGAAAATGTTTTCATTCAGAGAGAAGAGCTGCACAGGCGGTACTTCATATCTCTATACTCATCACCATCAGATCTGCCATGTCTTGAGGAACATCAAGAAATGATCTAAAGATTGAAAACAAGACATAAAGATTCTTAGAAATGTCTGACATCTCAAAAAAACCACTTTCAAGAAAATGATTCAGTAAAATGTATTTTTTTAATAGAATGGAAGAATTCTTCCAGAACTTAAGAGCAAGAGGAAGTGGTGCCCACAGAATGCATTTCCAAATGCTGGTAATCTCAAGGAACAATCAATGGGAGTTTCCAGTTGTTTAATGTTTTTCAAAGGATCCATTCAAAGACCATACTGGTATAAAAATAAACACATACTAAGGAGTATTATTTTTGCACTAAAATTGATTTGTCCACAAAACTTACATTTGATGGTAAGAATCAAAACTCTTTACTTAAGTGAAGACCAAAGATAAAACAAAATACACCCATAAAATTATCTTCAAAATGTAACAGTTAATCATGTGCAAGGATACCAAGTTTCTGCAAACCATCCTATACTTTCTTGGAAGTATGGACATTCTCTATGCAAAATTTTGAAAAGACTGAATAGCTTTTAAGAACTATAGTTTGGAACAAAGAAGAGGTGTACTAAGACAGTGGTGACATCAGCTGACACAAGTATAGAACTAACTGGTGCTTATTTTGGTGTTAGTGGACACCAGATAAGTAGAACTTAATGGTTTCATTTCATCCTCTCATGAAATTCTAAGAAAAATGAATCAGCTGCCATTATCTAGTTGTAAAACTCTAACTCAGACAATTTGAGGAAGCTATACAACATGCCATAGTTCTTCAGCTTCAGAGCCAAGCATTATCCGTCTTACTCTAAAGGTCAGTATACCAGGAGAATGGAATAATGTCTGTATATAGTCCTAATTTTAAAGATACTTAACATGAACAAAGACAGATACATTTTACTTTTAGCTTTCTAAGTCAGGATCAAAGTACAGGAAACATTTGGAAATATATCTTATGCCATTGGAGATCAAATTGTACCAAGCAAGAAAGAACATGAAGGCCTGGAGCGATAGCTTGGTGAATGGGTCCTGGCTGTTCTTGCAAAAGATTGGTTCCCAACACCCACAAGTCAGCTAATACCATCTGTGATTTCAATTACAGGGCATGCAATGTCCTTTTCTAGCTTCCATGGCTACTGCATGCACATTTGGCAGAGACGTACATGTGAGCAAAATACTCATATACATAAAACAAATAAATCAAAGCAAAAATTTATTTAAGAATGAGCTTGACTATTTTATTCTCTTCTGAAAACAAAACAAAATTCAAAAAGGAAAACAATCAAACAATCCGGCCAAAGCTACCACAATAATTCTTGCTGGTTGGGATCTGGAGGTCAAGCTTAAGAACAATTCAGGGAGTGAGATCAAAGAAGTTGACAAAACAAATTATTTTTTTCTTTGTCCTCAAAAAACATATGATAAAGTACTATGTTAAAACCGTTTCTGGAGAGAGTTCCAAAACAGACCATTGGATATCTTATACAAGACAGTGAAGGAAAAAAATCAAAAAACAAAACAAAACAAAACAAAAAAACAACCCAAAAAACCCAACTATCATTATGAGGGTACTGCATTCACTTTTGGATATCATATTTATCAGCAAGCAGGTGAAAAAAATCAAAAGACGCACCCAAACAGTGGTGGTGTGTATTACTACATATCTCCTGTATCAGCTGTTCTCCTTGGGCTCTGAATACTATCTCAGTGCAGTGACTTGTAAGTCAGAATTGGATATTATTACTTTGACAAAGGCTTATGACAGTAAATGTATCTGAATGATCACTGCAGGCCAGTGTGTTTACACTGAAATCTGACCAGGAGAGTGACAAAAGAAAGCACCTAGCATTGAACCACTAGGAAAAGTGAAGGAAAGGGCCAGATGTGTTTTCTTGGAGTGAGATTTCAGACCCAATAGCACAGGAGCCTCAAGTCAGTCAAAAGCAAAATCATTAATTTTTGTTTGTATTAAAATAGAACCTGTTAGGTATTTCTAACACTGTTTCTAGGCAGTAAACTGCTCTCTGACTCAAAAGATGTACAGCATCCTGGTTCTGCAATTGGAGAACATGCACCCAAATGCCTACTGTGCACCTCAGCTTGACCACTGTCCATGTCTGTGATCTCAGATAGGCACATGGCATATGCAGTAGCTAAAGTGTCCATTGAGAGCCAGTAGCAAATTAAAGTTAGACTTTTATTGAGGGGGGTATGATAGTGTATGAAGGCTGCTTTAATAAAGTACATTAAACAGAACAGCTTGAATAAAATGACTTATTTCACAGTATTGGAGTCTAAGAAGTCCAACATAAAGATATTATTAAATACATTTGCCAGTGAAAGCCTTCATACTGGCTTGAATTGCCTTCCCATTATATCTTAGTGAAGAAACAGACAAATCCTCCTTCTCCTTCTCTCTCTCTCTCTCTCTCTCTCTCTCTCTCTCTCTCTCTCTCACACACACACACACACACACACACACACACACACACACACACACACAAGGACACAGTAGTGTAGAACAAAGATCTGATCCTCTAATCCTTATGGTCCAATTTAAATGTAATTACCTCCTCAGTTTAGTGCTTTGGTTGCTCTAACAAAACTTGAGACCTGGTAACTTAACAAGGAATGGAGTGGTGTTTAGCTTGTGTTTCTGAAGAATACAACATGGTAAGACAGTTATTGTACAAGATCAGGTCTTGACTTTTTATAAGGTCACTAATAGTCTCATGACCTTGTGTCCCTATTCAATCCTAATCACACCTCTTTTAAGTAGACTAAGCCTATAAACTTAGTGATTATATTCTGACTATGAGCTTTGGGGAACATTCAAATTTCAGTGCCCTACAGAGTAGCTGTAAGGGTATCAATTCAGAGTAATGAGATATAATAATTTAATACATTACAAAGAGGAGAAATTAACATGAGTTGGAGAGACAAAGAGGGTTTGAAAAGGAAGGATGTTTCTGAAGTGAATGGGTGTTCTTGAACAAGTCATTCATTGAGAAGAGTCTCCCTTCCCTGGGATGGGAATGGAATGCCCTGCAGGGCTCAGCCATGGCACATGGGCATGAAGTGAGTTTCAGTAGACATGGTAATAGGTTCTGGGTTAGAAGCAAATCACTAACTCTGCAGCAGAGATCCATCAGAAGCAAATTACCAGTTTACAGCAGAGATCAGAGTAGCACATTTCTCTAGATCTTCTCCTGCACTGAGCAGGACATGGCAACCAAAGGTCAGAGTTCAAAGTGCTCTTGGCAAGTGTCACCTAAGTCCCAGTACAAGGCTCAGTGCCTGGCCCACAGGAGACAGTTAATACATCAGCATGTATTGAAATGTACCGCCCATACATCCTGATCTTCAGTGACATGGGCAGAGTGTTCTCATTCCACATTCATGCCGTGTTTTGCCATTCACTGTCAACAGTCATACTTCAATTAAATATACCATTGGTTTTACTGCTTCGTAAAAATCTTCTAAAGATAATCAGTGTTACTGCTAGGAAAGGTTATTACTCAATAAAAGGGATAAAGAGCTCAATTCTCCTCACTTGAAGTTGCTGACCATTATGTGCAACTATAGTTTTCTAGTTATTTATTTATTGCATTTAGCAGAGGTGAAGGGCTTTATACTTACAAAACATTTGAATCAGACTGAGAGATTTAAGTCCTCAGTTCCAATGCCATGTTCTACATGTCCTTCACAGTGAACTCTGCTAGTCAGTCTTATGAGGTTGGTCCTTGAGGGGATTGGTCCTTTACTGTGCACAGGCTGCCTGAGACTCTAGACCCATGTTTTACTGCCCTATGATGTATCCAAGGGATAGACACTTTAGGACTTTGTTTTTGATTTTTATTGTATGTGGCTAGTGGCTTTCTCCAACATTGAATGTGTGTAGGAGAAAAGTCCTATGGTTGTTTATTTTCCTCTGCATTGGAGAGTCCTGTGCACTGGAGCCACAAACAACGGCACTAATCCTACCAAGCTAGTGGATACTGAAACAGTCCCCAATCTCTCTCTCTCTCTCTCTCTCTCTCTCTCTCTCTCTCTCTCTCTCTCTCTCTCTCATTCTCTCTCTCTCTCTCTCTCTCTCTCTCTCTCTCTCTCTCTCTCTCTCTCTCTCTCTCTTTCTCTCTCTCCTCCCTTCACTGTTTTAATTAACCCCGATATTTACATTATGTTCTCTGGGTCTGCAGCTCTGTGGTAGCCCACTCATATCTTTTGAGTTAGTTTCAGCGGTAAGCTAATTTTAAACAATCCTATTTTGAGTTTGCTATATTTTTCTTCTCACCATTCTCACTAGCACAGACTGTTTCAAACTAATAGGAGAGGTGTCGAAACCCATGAGTCATACACAAAGAATCTTAAGCATCTTTCCAAATGATAGACCTTTAAGTTGGACCACAGGATTGAACAACTCAACCCAATGCTGCCACCGTTAATATGAAGTTTCTGTATGAAAGATTTTGAAAAATTAAATTCCGAATGTGTTCCTCTGAAAAGGCTTTGCTCCAAATAGCCTATCCAAATGTAACAGTCTTACATATACCTTCCATTCTAAGACTTTCAAAGTCTTTTAAACTTTCTTATATGGTTTTCCTTACCATCTTTTAGGAAAGCACACACCCTTTGCACATTCTTTTGACATGACTGGGATTCCCTACAAGTTTCCTACTAAAATATCAATGAAGCATTGATAACTTTTAGTTTGTCTTCAATTCACCCTGCTTGTCTCCTGTAGAGATGTTTAAAACATCCTTTATATTTACAAAAAACAGATTCATCTTAAATATTTTATCTTTGTTTTAAGTAAAGGTGACATTAGGAGTTTGAAGAGATAAAAAAAAGAGAGAGAGAAGAGAGAGGTGAGAGTGGAGAAGGTGAGATTGATAGAAATACATATAGGGAAAGCAAGAAAGAGCAGAAAGAACAGGTAAGCTAGGCCAGGAGGTATAGTCCTCTAACCCCACCTACTGTAGAGGTTAGAAGCATGTGGATCACAAGTTCAAGCCAATCTGGGAAACTGAAACCCAGGATCTCTCTCTCCCCTCCTCCCCCCATTCATATTGTAGAATGTATATATTCACTACATATATATATATATATATATATATATGTGTGTGTGTGTGTGTGTGTGTACACATGTATACAGATATGTGTGTATATATCTGTCTGTGTACATCTATCTATATATATATGCATATATATATATATACTTACACATATATACATATATACATCCACATAGAATATATGCATGTACATACATATATATGTATATGTGTTTGTTTATGTAGCTTGAGGATAGAATGCTTGCTTAGTATGTGTGAATCCCTGGGTTTCATTTTCAGCACTTCTGAAATAAATGAATAATAAAAAATAGACATAGAACCAAATGTTGCCACACAGATCCACTTTAACCTGCCCATAGAATCATTCTCTGAATATTTTTTTCTTTTCCATGTGTAAAATATTGTTACATACTATATTCTTATGTTCATTCTTTATTTCCAACTGACATGATAAACACATGTTCTTGTTACTTTCATAGCAGCAAGCCTGATAGTTCACATGGCATGCCATGTTTCTGTATTACAAGTTGCTGAACTTTTTCAGATCATTAAACATGTGTTTTGTTTGATGATTGTTTTAATTATTATTGCTTTAATTACTAAATCTAGACTGTCATAAACATTGAAATGAACATGTCTGAAGCAAGATTTTCTGTTATTATTCTTGGTTTTTGTTTTCTCGCTTACATTTTACTCACAGAATTACCTCTGCATATCCAAGCACTGAAACAGATAGCAAGCTCCAGTACCATGAAATGTGTAAGAATTTCTATGTAACCACGTCTTGGCTGGTAAGATACTGTCATTAGTGAAAACTTCATTAATGTCACACTTCTAGGACTGCAGCCATTGTTTGAGCTCTTGACTGATGTCCTATCATTAACACAAATGATTCTCGATATTTTCACCCAGAGTCACAAAATATTAACCATTGCAGTGAAGTTTCTTCTATAGATGAATATTTGCTCTTGATGTTATGCCAAGTGATCATAATTCTTGTAAATTATCCATATTGTATGTTTGAGCACATATATATGTTATTTTGATTTTTTTGTTTTATGTGCATGTGCAAGTAGCTTGCATATATAAAAGAGTACCACATCTATGAAATGCACACAGGGGTCAGAAAAGGTCAGTTGCCCTGGAAATACTGTGGCAGATAGTTGTAAACAGCTTTGTGGGGGCTGGGAGCCAAACCCTGGTCCTCTGCAAGAACAGCAATTGCTCACAACTTCTGAGCCATCTATCCAGTTCAACACACATTCTCAATACATATTCCAAATGCTTTCAATATTACTTTGGCATGACCACTGCTGAAGAAACAGTTCTGCAATCTTTGCTCCAAAGTCTTTGCTGAGCTGCTATTTACTTATCAGGGTTTTCAGGAAATAGGGTTGTTTTACAAAAGAATGGACCTAGACATGTGGACCTTGATACATGCTTCTAGGTGGCTATTGGGAGTATTTGTAACGTTTTAATTTGAGACTGTTGTAGAAGAATGTCCCAATTAACAGATCCTTACCAGTGTTAGACATTTCGTGTTTATAAACTCCCTGTGTGTTTGACAAGTTAATAGGTAGGAGTCATTTAGTTTTGTTACAACTGTCTTCAAAATATTTCTGGAGCAACTGAACAGTTATCTCTATTTTTGCTCATTTTACCATAGAGAGCCTACATGTCTCCTTGGTTTTCTACTCTCTAAACCCAAGCAGAAAGACAGTACAGGAAGAACAGAGGAGAAATGGCTGCTGATGGGTAGTTCTCAACCTGTGTCACACTCACTGTCCCAGCATCACTGCTCTTGTTAAATTGGTTTCACATGTGACTCGTGACCTGGAGGCTGAACCTTGTGATGACTGTGAGGAAAGTCCACAAGCTGTTTACCTTTAAGGTATTTTTTAAAAGACAAAAGACAAATCTAACCTGTATCTATAAGAGTTCCCAAAGGTCCTTTGTAGAAATGGGCCTGTACATTTTGAAAAATGTACATCTTGAGACAATGTAAGGCACATAATGGAACAAACTTTTTCTCTAGGACATCTCTGTGGAAGCTTACCTAAGCCCTTCAACTTCACTTGCCTTTCACTAACATTCAGGGCTACCAAGAAAGGGATAAATCTCTGAAAAGCACCTTTACATGATTCAGCATATTCTTGCTATTCAGGAAAGCATAGGGCATATTTTTAGCTCACACATGGTCACTGGTTAGCTGTGTGACTCCACCTTAGTAGTTAAGACTCTCCAAGATTTAGTTGTGTAACCTATTAAGTTGATAGGGCAGATAAAATGAAGAATTGTCAAATCAGATTCTTGCTGCTAGTTAAGATAAGGTCTCATTAATAAAAGAGGGAGAGTTTGGGACTTCCAAGGGTTCAGTTATGGTATCATCTTAGGGATAATAATAGCCTTTGTGCTGGCAGAGTACAATGATGTTATCTGCTATCTTTTGGCAAGTCTGCAGTGTGTGTGTGTCTCTCTCTCTCACACACACACACAGACGCATTGGTCTCTGTCTGTCTTCTAAAGCCAGCAGGATTTAATCAAGAGTCCTCTCATACAAGCTTACCAAATTCTATTTGCTTTCCAAAAGCCACTCCACTCATAGATTCATTTTCTACCCACTCAATGCCATTAGCTATGGCTTTCGATTCAATCCCCCTGATTTCAGAAAACTTAAAACTCTCCTGCAAGCTATGGTGGTCATTGCCAAAAGATCCACCTTCAGTCTGTGAAAGCCAGTTGGAGAACACAGGGAGTTCAATCTCTTGCACCTGCTCTTTATATAGAGGCTGTTATTTCTTTAATACTGCCATGTTGCTGAACCTCAAACAGCCACTGATGTTTACTAATGACTATCTATTGCACGTTTCAAATGTGACATTTAAACATGGAAAGCTGTTTGAAAGAGAGGATCATCAGCCAAGGACCTCTTCCATGCTTGAAACTCTTGTCATCCCATGTTTTCCCACACTCCCACAGCTGCAGAGCAAGAGCTCACAGGCTTTCAAGGTGCAAAGTAGTTTTCATAGGGAGAGGAACCAGTTTCAGAGGATTTTAAACAGCCATTGATGCTGTTCCAGAGTTGACTGTGTCAATATCTTCCATAGGAAAATCTGTCTCTAGGGTAGTTATAATAACACATAGTTTGATGTGAGTTCATGTGCATTAAAGTGATACAGGCTCCAGAAGCAGAGCACATGAAGATGAGAGTCAGTGCTGTGGGCTGGAGGACCATTAACTTTTCTTCAAGACAGTCAAGCTTAAACTGCTTCCTTTCTTCTAAGGAACTACTGCTCCAGTTTAAGGAGTTGGAACACCTCAAAGATGTAAGCTCTGTTCCCAAGTAAGTTTATACCCATAATCCATTGAAATTCCCTATGCTCTCTAGAGTGCTCTGAATTTGATTTCAGGGTCTCAGTTCTCTACCCATGTCTTGCCACCATTTTTCCCCCACAACAAAGGAGCCTAATTCTTATCATTGATCAACACATAGTCTTTTTTCTGTAGGTTGCTTAGTCTGAATGGCTAAAGGTTTAGTATGACTGCCTAATGACAGAAACATCTCCAAATACCACAGGCTTTACATACAAAAATATTTCAAGCTGTCATTGGATTCACTTCCTATACAGGTGGCATTAGCATTATGGTCCCCTACTATGCAATAGTGTATGATTTCTACATGGTTAAGGATCAAAGGTGTTGGGATGTGGATATCAGGCCCTGTCTCTACTTAGAGTTAAACTTTAGCTAGACTCCAAGGAAATGTCACTCATCCAGGAGTTGCACAGTATCACCCATGAATACCCATCTCTATTTTTTTCTCAACTCTACAGGTGTGCAAAGGCAAATGTCAAAATCCAAGTCTATCTGTGCAATGATATCACAGTGTGCAGAATGTTCTTTAGAAAAAAAAAGTTTTGTAATCAGTGTATGCGCACGTGTTGGGGTTTGTTATACGCATATAAGTGTGGGCTCCCAGGGAGGCCTTTGTCATCAGATCTAAAGCAGGAGTTATAGAAAGTTGTGACTTATCCAACATCGGTGCAGCATGCTCCCTTAAGCACTAAGTCAGCCCTCAAACCTCTCTCCTCTTTTTCTTTCCTAGAACAGTCCATAACATCTTTGAACATGACATTTAAACATGTAAAGCTGTTTAAAATAGAGAATCACCAGACAAGGAAATAGGACCTCTTCCATGCTTGAAACTCTTGCCATCCTATCTTTTTCCACCACCCTGCCCCATAGCTGCAGACCATTGATTCCTCTCCTATGACAGTTTTTAGGGGAGATTCGAGACTCAGAAAGGTAAGATCCTTGTCTAAAATTCCAGAGCTGCTAAGTAAGTTGAGACTAGATACGTTGCTTCTTATGATCTTGTGTTCATATCTAGACATGAAGATAAACAAGAGCTCCAAAGGGAGAAAGGCCCCTCTCTTTGATTCTCTTTCCCATACCTGTCTAAGGAACACAGCCCAAAACTATGTGTGCAAAGGGAGTTTGTCCCGATACTGAGAACTTATTGCTCTTTGAGCCCTGTCTGATCTCAGGGAAGGGCTGTCTTGGACTTAGTTCAGCAGACTGAATTTAGTGTAGGGAGTCTCTCAGCAGAGAGGGGCCCCTGGACTCTCCCTTGCCAAGTGCAGGGACATCTTCCCAAGAAACTAAAAAAAAGAATTCACTCTAGGAAAGGAAACAGCTTCAAGTGTTTAAGCCCTGGCCAATGAAGAAATACTGATGTGAAGATGTGAATACAAAACCAACGAAACAGTCCACCTGGTTATTCTCTCATTCTCCTCTGTGTCTCCATGTCCTCTTCTTCTTTTCTATTTGTTCACTACCCACAAAAGCAATTTTGGTTTTCAGATATCACCTTGCATGTTCAAAACCATATAGCATCTCATGATGTATAACATGTAAGTGCGGCCGCATGTTACTGGTGTCTGACCCTTTATGGCACTATCCAATGTGTAAAGGCGGTCTCCTGTAACTTAGGTCACTGTGAACCCTTTAAACATCCATCTAAGATGTAAGGAGGGTCTCATGTTACTAAGGCCTTTGTGGACCCTTTACAGATCCACATCACTAACCAGCTACTCTGTGCTGCACGGATGTTGTACTGACTGGTTTTGTGTTTCAACCTTGACACAAGCTGGAGTTATCACACAGAAAGGAGCCTCCCTTGAGGAAATACCTCCATGAGATCCAGCTGTAAGGAATTTTCTCAACTAGTGATCAAAGGGCTCAGCCCATTGCCATCCCTGGGCTGGTAAGTACTGGGTTCTATAAGAAATCAAGCTGAACAAGTCAGGGGAACAATCCAGTAAACAGCAATCCTCCATGGCCTCTGCATCAGCTCTTGGCTCCAAGTTCCTGCCCTGTGTGAGTTCCTGTCTGACTTCCTTTGGTGATGAACAGCAATGAGGAAGAATAAGCTGAATAAACCCCTTCCTCCCCAACTTGCCTTTTTGTCATGATGTTTTGTGTAGAAATACAAACCCTGACTAAGATGGATATGGTAAGTAGCAGAGAAAAGTGGTTTAATAGACCTGGGTTAGAATTATGACTGTTCCTGTCAACATGTTTGTGATTTCTACATCTCACTTTTCTCACTGAGGAGAGAACACACAAACCACAGAGACTCATGAGAGCTCATCACAAAACGCCCCCTCTGTTGGTTTTCAATAACTGTCCATTTTTTTCCCCTGGAGACTTCTATGCCAGGTAAAAAGACCATTCATTCATTACTTTGCAACTTTATAACTTCGTGGCCCACTGGCTTTTCTGGGTTGTGAAGGGTCATTGATGACCAGGAAATGAAAATACAAAGACATACTCCTGTCAGGAAATCCTGATCAATTAATTTTTCAATGCTTAATAAACAGTTAATACATTGAGAGTTGAATGCTTTTTGTAATAGCAATTAATACCAGGCAGAATAAATAGAATTATATTGAGTTAGAATGTAATATATGATATATATCATATGAATATAATTATATAATATATGACATATATGTATGTATGTGTGATTTCAATAATGGAAAATTAAGTTGAGCTTTAAAAAGTGTTAGGGAAATTACCAAGAGAGATTGTATTTCCCAAACCTTTGATACGTAGGTGTCATCTGAAGAGCAGGGTATACACAGGTTCAATAACATTCCCAGGGAATTGTCACTAATCACGGAAGTACTTCCTTGAATTTTTCAAGATATTGAGACTACTTAGAGCTGGGCAGTGGTGGCACATACCTTTAATCCCAGCACTTGGGAGGCAGAGGCAGGCAGATTTCTGAGTTCGAGGCTAGCCTGGTCTACAGAGTGAGTTCCAGGACAGCCTGGACAATAAAGAAAAACCCTGTCTCGAAAAACCAGAAAAAATAAAAAACTACTTAGCTCTATCATAATTCAGTGTGCATTGCAATTATCAGAATCATTAGAATGGAGAGATCCTAAAAGCCCTTGTAAGTTACTTACAAAGGCTTTCTACTCCCTTCACTCTCTCAGTTATACCTGTGTCCTCAAGAGGATTGCCTTCTGACCATCTGGTAGAAGGGAAAACTTGGTCCTCATTAACATACAGTTGTGTAGAGTATGAGGCTGAATGCTTGTGCAACCCCCATCTAAAGCATTCCTGGAATACAGTCAAAATGGGCAACTACCTCAAAGAGAAGAACTTAGGGCAGTCATCTCATTTTTCACTTTGATGGGAATTGGCTCAATCATAGTTTTAAACAACATACTAGCAAGAGCAAAGGTTTTGCTGGGTGGTGGTCATCAGAAAGTAAATACCTGATTCAGATGACACCTACTTATCAAAGGTCTGGGAAACACAACCTCTCTTTGTAGTTTCCATAACACATTTTTATTAGATTTTTTATTTACATTTCAAATGTTATCCCCTTTCCTAGTTTCCCCTCTGAAAACACCCTATCCCATTCCTCCCTCCACCTGCTCACTAACCAACCCACTCCTGCTTCCCTGACCTGGCATTCCCCTACACTTGGGTATCAAACCTTCACAGGACCAAGGGCCTCAGCTCCCATTGATGACTGACAAGGCCATCCTCAGCTACATATGCAGTCAGAGTCATGTGTTCTCTTTGGTTGCTGGTTTAGTCCTTGTGAGCTCTGGGGGTACTGGTTAGTTCATATTGTTGTTCCTCCTATGGGGCTGCAAGGTCCTTCAGCTCCTTGGGTCCTTTCTCTAGCTCCTCCATTGGGGACCTTGTGCTCAGTCTAATGGTTGGCTGAGAGCATCCATCCCTGTATTTGTCAGGCACTGGCAGAGCCTCTCAGGGGACAGTTATATCAGGCTCCTGTCAGCAAGCACTTGTTGGCATCCACAATAGTGTCTGGATTTGGTGACTGTATATGGGATGGATCTCCAGGTGGGTCAGTCTCTGGATGGTCTTTCCTTCAGTCTCTGTTCGACATTTTTTCTCCGTATGTCCTCCTGTGGGTATTTTGTTCCCCTTTCTAAGAAGGAGCAAAATATCCACATTTGAAGTATCCACACTTTGGTCTTCCTTCTTCTTGAGCTTCATGTGGTCTGTGAATTTCCAGACCCAAGATACAATTCCATAACACATTTTAAAGCTGAACTTAATTTTCTGTTTCTGTCATTGAAATAATACACACACACACACACACACACACACACACACACACACACACACACACGTGCTTATCTATCCCTGTCACTGGGCCATGGGCACCTCCAGGTTAGTGGAAGTATCTGAGACACTTGCCCTTAGCTTGGATTTTGTAATGCACACAGAAAGGCACTAAATATGGTCTGAGGTCAGCAGAACCAGAAACAAGCCAAGATAGGCCTTATTGGCTTCACTTCTCGATAGAGACCAGGCCTAGAGTCAGAAAACAGCCCTGGGCTATGAGAGTGAATTGTCAAAACTATCACCCAAATCTCCTCCCCATTTCTGAAATAGCTGAGCTCCCTTGAAAAACTGAGCTCCTGAGGTGAGCAGAAGCCCTTCCTTGAAGGCAGCCTTCTGATCTTTCTCTCCTTTGTGTCTTAAACTTGAGGCTGCTAGTCTATATCTTGTGACACATAAGAATTCTGTTCTGAAGATTGCTGAGAGGCAGAATGAAGACCTAGAAGATGGCCACATCCTAGTCTGAGCCATTCTGTGACTAAGTTACTTTATATGAAGATGAATTTGTGTATGGGATTAAGAAGCTTGAAGTGAGAGTCTTTTCTGAGTTGTCTGCAGGGGCCTATGGAAGCAAATCAAGACAGATTCTAAATGAAGGAGATCTGACATAGGGTGAATAGTTTTCTTTATAAAACTGGGTTAGTGTGGCTATGCATGTAGTTGTGTGATATATATTACACACACACACACACACACATGCCCTGAGTCTTCCTTGTTCAGTCCTATGTTGTTGGACCCTTAAAGTTGTCCATAGTAAACATAAAGGTACAAATACTCTGTGATGTACTGACTTGGGATTCCAAGAAAAACAAGTTCCCAGGAGACACCAGGAAAAATGGATCCCTGACAACAGTGTGTTTCTAGCTCATAGAAATTTGATTAAGTTCCAGAATAGTGAGATATATTTGTACTTTGTAGGATGTGAAGTGTGCTATCACCTGGTACATTTGTTAAAACAAACCAACAAAGCTCTGTTGTGACCTCCTTGTATGGGACCTGCCTAGAAGAGGGAGGGTTGTTTCCATATGAAGCAGTCATGAGCTTCACTACAGAGCCTTATAGCCTCTACATGCTGACCCCGCATGTGTCCACGCTTGCCACCTTCTCAAACCTCCCTTGCTTCTTAAGTCTGTTCAGAATGTTCATATTGATGAGATTATAATACTTGGTTGAGTTTTGAAAAAAGTAATCATCCTACATTAACATTTAGGGATCATTTAAATAACAATTTTTAAGCTGAGCTTAATTTTCCATCATTGAAATTATATTATATAAAAATATGCTACATTTGTAATGTACATGACAAAGACTTGATAAAAAAGAAAGAAAAATATGAAAGAATGAATGAATGAATGAAAAAAACATGACATTTCCAAACTCAAGATTTAAACTACTTAAATGTTTTAAAAGTATCTTGAGGAAGGCATTTCAAGCTTTTCTGCTTTATACTACCCAGGAAATTGAATCCAGCAACTGTAAAGCAGGGAATGACCTCACAATTACATGGCAAGAATTTCAGCTGGGAACACTCCAAGTCCTGCTGATGAGTAGTATATCTGGAAAGGCCAGTCCCTCTTTCATCAGCTTTCTTTAGACATCATTTACCATTTTTCATGGTGGTCCACTTGATCTAGGTACTGCATTCTAAGATGCTGTGATGCCATGAAGACTTGTATCAGCCAGTAAGGATTGATTCATGCTTCAACTTCTTAGACTTCTTTGGTGAATGAGTGAGTGTGTGTTTGTGTATGTGTGTGTGTGTGTGTGTGTGTGTGTGTGTGTGTGTGTGACTCAAGTCCAAGTGGATCAAGGACCTCCACATAAAACCAGAGACATTGAAACCAATAGAAGAGAAAGTGGGGAAGAGCCTTGAATACATGGGCACAGGGGAAATTTTCTGGAAATCAGTCTGGGAATTTTATGAGGTTCCATTTGTCAATTTTTGATCTTAATGCATAAACCATTGGTGTTTTGTTCAGGAATTTTCCTCTGTGCCCATGTGCTCAAGGCTTTTCCCTACTTTCTCCTCTATAAGTCATATAATTGCAAAGTTTCTGTAAGACATAGGACACTCTCAATAGAAACAAACAGATTAAGAAAAAAATCTTTAACAACCCTACATCTGATAGAGGGCTAATATTCAATATATACAAAGAACTCAAGAAGTTATACTCTAGAGAAACAAATAACCCTATTAAAAAATGGGAAACAGAGCTAAACAAAGAATTGTCAACTGAGGAATACTGAATGGCTGAGAAGCACCTAAAGAAAAGTTTAGCATCCTTAGTCATCAGGGAAATGAAATCCAAACGACCCTGAGATTTTACCTCACACCAGTCAGAATGGCCAAGATGAAAAACTCAGGTGACAGTAGATGCTAGTGAGAATGTGGAGAAAGAGGAACACTCACCATTATTGGTAGGATTTCAAGCTGGTACAACCACTCTGGAAATCAGTCTGGTGGTTCCTCAAAAAAAATTGGACATAGTATTACCTGAGGACCCAGCTATACCACTCCATATACCCAGCATATACCCAGGAGATGCTCCAACATGTAATAGGGAAACATGCTCCACTATGTTATAGCTGCCTTATTTATAATAGCCAGAAGCTGGAAAGAACACAGATGTACTGCAACAGAAGAAGGGATGCAGAAAATGTGGTACGTTTACACAATGGAGTACTACTCAGCTATTAAAAACAATGATTTCATGAAATTCTTAGGCAAAGGGATGGAAATATCCTGAATGAGGTAACCCAATAACAAAAGAAAACACATGGTGTCAACACTGATAAGTTGATATTAGCCCCAAAGCTCAGAATACCCAAGATACAATTCATAAACTTCATGAAGCTCAAGAAGGAGGAAGACGGAAGTATGGATACTTTGTTCCTTCTTAGAAGGTGAAACAAAATAACCAAAGGGAGGAGATACAGAGACAAAGTGTGGAGCACAGACTGAAGGAAAGGCCATCCAGAGACTGACCCACCTAGAGATCCATCCCATATACAGTCACCAAATCCAGACACTATTGTGGGTGCCAACAGGAACCTGATATAGCTGTCCCCTGAGAGGCTCTGCCAGTACCTAACAAATACAGAGGTGGAAGATCGCAGCCAACCATTGGACTGAGCACAAGGTCCCCAATGGAGGAGCTAGAGAAAGGACTGAAGGAGCTGAAGGGGTTTGCAGCACCATAGGAGGAATAATATTATGAACCAATCAGACACCAAGAGCTCCCAGGAAATAAACCACCAACAACAAAAGAATAAATACACTTGGAGCAACCCATGACTCCAGCCACAGATGTTGCAGAGGTGGCCTTGTCCAACATCAATGGGAGGAGAGGCCCTTGGTCCTGGGAAGGCTTGATGCACCAGTGTAGGGGAATGATAGGACAGGGAAGCAGGAGAATGTGTGTCGGGGGGGAGGAATCAGTGGAAGAACACCCTCATAGAAGCAGGGGAGAGTGATGAGATAGGGGCTTTTCGGAGGGGAAACCAAGAAAGGGAATAACATTTGAAATGCATATAAAAATATCTAATAAACAAAAAATAAAAAAATAGAATCAGCATCTGTCCATATGACCACACATTTTTTTAGCATCTCCTTTTATTTATTTCTTTTATTTTATTTACATTTATTCTACATGTTGACCACAAGTTGAACCAGCACCATTTATTGAAAATGCTTTTTTCCACTGGATGGTTTTAGCTTCCTTGCCAAAGATCAAGTGACCATAGGTGTGTGGGTTCATTTCTTACTCTTCAATTTTATTCCATTGATCTACCTGTCTGTCACTGTACCAATACCATGCAGTTTTTAGCACAATTGCTCAGTAGTACAGCTTGAGGTCAGGGATGCTGATTGCCCCAGAAGTTCTTTTACTGCTGAGAATAGTTTTCACTATCCTAGGTTTTTTGGTATTCCAAATTAATTTGATAATTGCTCTTTATGACTCTATGAAGAACTGAGTTGGCGTTTTGACGGGGAATGCATTGGCTCTGTAGATTGCTTTAGGCAAGATCACCATTTTTACTGTATTAATCCTGCCAGTCCATGAGCATGGGAGATCTATTCATCTTCTGAGGATTTCTTTGATTTCTTTCTTCAGAGATTTGAAGTTCTTTTCATACAAATCTTTGTCTTGTTTGGTTAGAGTCAGAACAAGGTATTTTATATTGTTTGTGGCTATTGTGAAGGATGTCATTTTCCTAATTTCTTTCTCAGCCTGTTTATCCTTTGAGAAGAGGTAGAGTACTGATTTGTTTGAATTAATTTTATATCCGGCCACTTTGCTGAAGTTGTTTACCAGTTGTAGGAGTTCTCTGGTGGAGTTTTTGGGGTCAAATAAGTTTACTATCATATCATCTCCAAATAGTGACAGTTTGAAATCTTCTTTTACAATTTGTATCCCACTGACCTCCTTTTGTTGTCTAATTACTCTAGCTAGAACTTGGAGTATAGTATTGAATAGAAAGGGAGAGAGAGGGCAGCCTTGTCTAATTTCTGATGTTTGTGGGATTGCTTCAAGTTTCTCTCCATTTAGTTTGAGGTTGGCTACTGGTTTGCTGTATATTGCTTTTACTATGCTCAGGTATTGGCCTTGAATTCCTGATCTTTCCAGGACTTTTAACATGAAGTGATGTTGAATTTTGTCAAATGCGTTTCCAGCATCTAATTAAATGATCATGTGGTTTTTTTCTTTAAGTTTATTTATGTAGTAAATTACATTGATGGATTTCTGTATACTGAACCATCCGTGCATCCTTGGGATGAAGCCTACTTGATCGTGATGAATGATCATTTTGATGTGTTTTTTAATTCAGTTTGTGAGAATTTTATTGAATATTTTTACATTGATATTCATAAGGGAAATTGGTCTGAATTTCTCTTTCTTTGTTGGGTCTTTGTGAGGTGTTGATATCAGCATAACTTTGGATTCATAGAACGAATTGGGTAGAGTTCTTTTTGTTTCTACTTTGTGGAATAGTTTGAAGAGTATTAGTGTTATGTCTTCTTTTAAGGTTTGATAGAATTATGCACTAAACCCATCTGGTCCTGGGCTTTTTTCGGTTGGAAGACTGTTAATGACTGCTTCTATTTCTTTAGGGGTTATGGGACTGTTTAGATAGATATATCTGATCCTGATTTAACTTTGGTATTTGGTATCTATCTAGAAAACTGTCCATTTCATTCAGATTTTCCAGTTTTGTTGACTATAGGCTTTTGTAGTAGGATCTGATGGTTTTTGAATTTCCTCAGTTTCTGTTGTTATATCTCTCTTTTCATTTCTGATATTGCTAATTTGGATACTGTCTCTGTGCCCTCTGGTTAGTCTGGCTAAGGGTTTATCTACATTGTTGATTTCCTCAAAGAACCAGTGCCTGGTTTTGTTGATTCTTTGTATAGTTCTTCTTGTTTCTATTTGGTTGATTTTTGGCCCTGAGTCTGATTATTTCCTACCTTCTACTCCTCTTGGGTGTATTTGCTTCTTATTTTTCTACAGCTTTCAGGTGTGTTGTTAAGCTACTAGTGTACGCATTCTCTAGTTTCCTTTTGGAGGCACACAGAGCTATGAGTTTTCCTCTTAGCACTGTTTTCACTGTGTCCCATAAGTTTGGGAATGTTGTGCCTTCATTTTCATTAAATTCAAAAAGTATTTATTTATTTATTTATTTATTTATTTATTCCTTGACCAAGTTATCACTGAGTAGAGTATTTTTGGCTTCCATGTGTATGTGGACTTTCTGTTGTTTTTATTGCTATTGAAGACCAGCATTAACCCATGGTAATCTGTTTGGAGGCATGGGATTATCTCAATCTTCTTATATTTGTTGAGGTCTGATTTGTGACTGATTGTATGGTCAATTTTGGAGAAGGTACCATGAGGTAAAGAAGGTACATTCTTTTGATTTTGGATGAAATATTGTATAGATATCTGTTAAAACCATTTGGTTCATAACTCCTGTTAGTTTCACTGTCTCTGTTTAGTCTGTGTTTCCATGATCTGTCCATTAATGAGAGTGGGGTATTGCCATCTCCTATTATTATTGTGTGAGGTGCAATGTGTGTTTTGAGCTTTATTAAAGTTTCTTTTATGAATGTGGGTGCCCCTGCATTTGGAGCATTAATGTTCAGAATTGAGAGTTCTTCTTGGTAGATTTTTCCTTTGATGAGTATGAAGTGTCCTTCCTTATCCTTTTTTGATAACTTTTGGTCTAAGTTGATTTTATTCTATATTAGAATGGCTACTCCAGCTTGTTTCTTGGGACCATTTGCTTGGACAATTATTTTCCAGCCCTTTACTCTGAGGTAGTATCTGTCTTTGACACTGAGGCGTGTTTTCTTTATGTAGCAAAATGCTGGGTCCTATTTACATATCCAGTCTGTTAGTCTATGTCTTTTTATTGGAGAATTGAATCAATTGATGTTAAGAGATATTAAGGAAGAATGATTGTTGTTTCCTGTTATTTTTGAGGTTATTTTTATGTTTGTGTGGCTATCTTCTTTTGGGTTTGTTGAAAGAAGATTACTTTCTTGTTTTTTCTAGGGTGTAGTTTTCTTTCTTGTGTTGGCATTTTTCATCTAACATCCTTTGTAGGGCTAGATTTGTGGAAAGATATTCTGTAAATTTGTTTTTGTTATGGAATAGCTTCATTTATGATAATTGAGGGTTTCTCTGGGCATAGTAATCTGGGCTAGGGCATTTTTGTTCTCTGAGGGTCTGTATGAGATCTGCCCAGGATCTTCTAACTTTCATAATCTCTGATGAGAAGTCTGGTGTAATTCTGATATGTCTGCCTTTATATATTTCTTGACCTTTTTCCCTTACTGCTTTTGATATTCTTTCTTTGCTTTGTGCATTTAGTGTTTTGACTATTGTCTTAGTCAGAGTTTCTATTCTTGCACAAACATCATGACTGAGAAGCAAGTTAGGGAGGAAAGGATTTATTGATCTTACACTTCTACGCTGCTGTTCATCACTAAAGGAAGTCAGGACTGGAACTCAAGCAGGTCAGGAAGCAGGAGCTGATGTAGAGGCCATGGAGGGATGTTTCTTACTGGCTTGCTTCTTCTGGCTTGCTCAGCCCGCTCTCTTATAGAACCCAAGAATACTAGCCCAGTGATGGTACCACCCACAAGGGGCCCTCCCCGCTTGATCACTAATTGAGAAAATGCCCCATAGTTGGATCTCATGGAGGCACTTCCCCAACTGAAGCTCCTTTCTCTGTGATAACTCCAGCCTGTGTCAACTTGACACACAAAACCAGCCAGTACAATTGACCCCTTGTCAACTTGACACACAAACACATCACTGTTAAGCCTCAACCCTTACTTTCTTATACATCCCCAAGATCTAAATAACTTTAAAAATCCCACAGTCTTTATATAAGGTCCAAAATCTTTTAAAAGTCAAAGTCTTTTAAAAATTTAAAGTCTCTTAACTGTGGGTTCCACTAAAATACTTTCTTCCTTTAAGAGGGAAAAATATCAGAGCACAGTCACAATTAAAAGCAAAACTCAAACTCCAGTGGTTCAATGTCTGAGATCCAACTCATGATCTTCCAGGCTCCTCCAAGTGCTTGGGTCACTTCTCCAGCTCTGACCTTTGTAGCACACAGCTTGTCTTCTAGGCTCCAGCTGCCTGTACTCCACCGCTGCTGCTGTACCAGATGTAGTTTCGTTACTTGAGCAAAGTAACACATCTCCTGGAACCTGGTATGCAGCTATTGATCTGGCCAATGCCTTCTTCTAAGTACCTGTCCATAAGGACAACCAGAAGCAGTTTGCTTTCAGTTGGCAAGGCCAGCAGTATAACTTTACAGTTTTGCCTCAAGGATATATTAACTCTCCTGCCCTGTGTCATAACTTAGTTAGAAGGGATCTTGATCATTTGTCTCTTCCACAAAATATCACATTGGTGCACTTTATTGATGACATTATGCTGGTTGGACCAAGTGAGCAGGAAGTAGCAACCACTTTGGATTCATTGGTAACACATATGCGTATCAGAGGATGGGAAATAAATCCAACCAAAATTCAAGGACCATCTGTCTCAGTGAACTTCTTAGGAGTACAGTGATGTGGGCCATGCAGAGATATTCCTTCTAAGGTGAAAGATAAGTTACTGTACCTGGCCCCTCCCACTACCAAGAAAGAAGCTCAATGTTTAGTGGGTCTATTTGGATTCTGGAGACAGCACATTCCTCACCTAGGTGTGTTACTAGAGCGTATTTATCAAGTGACTGGGAAAACTGCTAGCTTTGTGTGGGGCTTGGAACAGGAGAAGGCTCTTCAACAGGTCCAGGCTGCTGTGCAGGCCACACTATCACTTGGACCATATGATCCAATGGTACTTGAGGTGTCAGTGGCAGATAGAGATGCTCTTTGGAGCCTCTGGCAAGCCCCTGTAGGTGAATCACAGAAGAGACCTTTGGGATTTTGGAGCAAAGCTCTACCATCATCTGCAGACAACTACTCTCCCTTTGAAAAACAGCTCTTGGTCTGCCATTGGGCCTTAGTGGAAACTGAACATTTGACAATAGGACACCAAGTTACTATGCGACCTGAACTGCCCATCATGAGCTGGGTGTTATCAGACCCTTCAAGTCATAAAGTAGGATGTGCACAGCAGCAGTCTATTATCAAATGGAAGTGATATATATGTGATCGGGCCTGAAGGAACAAGCAGGTTACATGAAGAAGTTGCTCAGATGCCTATGGTTTCTACTCCTGTTACAATGCCATCTGACCTGGCTACAGCTACTGCTGAATGCCAGATCTGCCAACAGCAGAAACCAACACTGAGCCCCAGATATGGCACCATTCTTTGAGTTGACCAGCTAGCAACCTGGTGGAAGGTTGACTAAATTGGACCACTTCCCCCTTGGAAAGGACAACGTTTTGTTCTTACTGGAGTAGATACCTATTCTAGTTATGGATTTGCCTTTCCTACACGTAATGCTTCTGCCAAACCCACCATCCATGGACTCACAGAATGCCTTATCTATCATCATGGCATTCCACACAGTATTATTTCTGACCAAAGAACTCATTTTACAGCCAGAGAAGTGTGACAGTGGACCCACGATCATGGAATTTACTAGTCCTACCATGTTCCCCATCATCCTGAAGCAGCTGGTCTGATAGAAAGATGGAATGGCCTTTTGAAGACACAGTTACAGCACCAATTAGGTGGCAACATTATGGAAGGCTGGGACAGAGTTCTTCAGAAGGCAGTATATGCTTTGAACCAGCGCTCAATATATGGTATAGTTTCTCCCATAACCAGGATTCAAGGGTCCAGGAATCAAGGGGTGGAAAAGGGAATAGTTCCACTCACTATCACTCCTAGTGACCTTCTAGGAAAATTTTTGCTTCCTGACCTGCTTGAGTTCCAGTCCTGACTTCCTTTTGTGATGAACACCAATGCAGAAGTATAAACTGAATAAACCCTTTCCTCCCCAACTTGCTTCTTGGTCATGATATTTGTGCAGGAATAGAAACCCTGACTAAGACAACTATTATATGATGTGGGTAATTTATTTTCTGTTCCAATCTATTTGGAGTTCTGTAGGCTTCTTGTATATTTATGGGCATCTCTTTCTTTAGGTTATGTAAGTTTCTTTTCTGTAATATTTTTGAAGATATTCACTGGCCCTTTAAATTACGAATCAACACTCTCTTCTATACATATTATCTTTTGGTTTGGTTTTCTCATTGTGTCCTGGATTTCTGGATGTTTTGGGTTAGGACATTTTTGCATTTTGCATTTACTTTGAGTACAAGTTTTGTCAATGTTTTCTATCTTCTTTTTATCTTCTGAATCTGAGATTCTCTCTTCTATCTCTTGTATTGTGTTTGCTATGCTTGCATCGATGACTCCTGACCTCTTTCCTAGGTTTTCTATCTCCACGGTTGTCTCCCTTGTTGATTTTTTTGCTGTTTTTATTTTCATTTTTAGATCCTGAATGTTTTTTTTCAATTCCTAACCTGTTTGTTTGTGTGTTTCTGTAATTCTTTAAGAGATTGTTTTGTGTTTACATGTGCCCTCTTGCATTTCTTTAAAGAAGTTATTTATGTCCCTCTTAAAGTTCATTATCATCATCATGAGATGTGATTTTAAATCAGAGTCCTGCTTTTCTGCTGTGTTGGGTATCCAGGTCTAGCTGTGGTGGGAGAACTGGGTTCTGATGATACCAAGTAACCTTGGTTTCTGTTGCTTATATTCTTGTCATTGCCTCTTGCCATCTGATTATCACTGTTGTTAGCTGGTTTTGCTGTCTCTGACTGTGGCTTCTCCCTCTTTGTCCGTACTCCTAGGAGACAAGTTCTCTCTGGGAGAAAGTATATGGAGAGTTGTGGTACAGGATCAGTTGTTAGGTACAGACAGAAACCAGAGGGATCCTGTCCCCAACTGTTCCTTGGTTCCCGTGTCCTGATGGCGCTTGGAGCGTACCTCTTGGGCCAGGAATTTGAACAGAAATTGTGGTCTTACCTGTTCTTACAGGTGTTGGCTCTCCTGAGAAACCAGCTCTCTCCTGGTGGTATTTGTGTATGTAGAGCTGTGGCACAGGATCGGCTCTTGTTGTAGATGGAAACCAGAAGGCTCCTATCCCAGCATTTCCTCCTTTCTTGTGTCCTGAGGGTTCTGTGATGGTCCCTCTGAGCAGCAATGGTGGTTTTACCTGGGATCGCTGGCTTGTCTGCACTCCTAGGAGGCTAGCTCTCTCTTGTTGTTATTTGGATATGGGGCCAAGTGGCAGAGGATCAGCTCCTGGCCAGACAGAATCCAGAAGGCTCCTGTCCCAGGCTGCTCCTAGGTTCCTGTGTACTGAGGGTTCAGGATGGGTCCCTCTGAGCAGCCGGTAGTTTTCCTGCTCTCACTTATCCATACTTCTGGGAGGCTAGCTCTCTCCTGGCACTATTTGAGTATTAACCATACATATTTTTAAATGTTAAATATAGAGGCTTAGTGATTGGGTTACCTCACTTAGGATGATATTTTCCTAGATTCTGGGTTAATATCCCCTTATCAGTGACTGCATACCATGTGTGTTTTTTTGTGATTGGGTTACCTCACTAAGGATGATATTTTCCAGTTCTGACCATTTGCCTAGGAATTTCGTGAATTCATTGTTTTTAATTGCAGAGTACTATTCCATTGTGTAAATATACCACATCTTCTGAATCCATTCCTCCGTTGAGGGACATCTGGGTTCTTTCCAGCTTCTGGCTATTATAAATAAGGCTGCTATGAACATAGAGGAGCATGTGTCCTTATTGCATGCAGGGGAAGCCCTTAGGTATATGCCCAGGAGTGGTATAGCAGGATCCTCCGGGAGTGTCATGCCCAGTTTTCTGAGGAACCGCCAGACTGCTTTCCAGAGTGGTTGTACCAGCTTGCAATTCCACCAGCAGTGGAGAAGTGTTCCTCTTTCTCCACATCCTTGCCAACAACTGCTGTCTCCTGTGTTTTTGGTCTTAGCCATTCTGACTGGTATGAGGTGAAATCTCAGGGTTATTTTGATTTGCATTTCCCTAATGACTAAGGATGTTGAACATCTCTTTAGGTGCTTCTCAGCCATTAGATATTTATATCAATAGATTTCCAAGAAGATGGAAGGAGAGACCCCTGATCTTGGAAAGACTGGATGTAGGGGAATGCCAGGAAGTGAAAGGGGGTTGAATGGGGAACAGAGGGAGGGAAGGGGGCTTATGGGACTTTCGGGGAGGGAGGAAAGGGGAAATCATTTGGAATGTAAATAAAAAAACATAGAAAATAAAAAAAATTATGATATAAAAGAATAAAAATATAAACAACTAAAAAAAAGGATGATATTTACCAGTTCCAACCATTTGTCTAAAAATTTCATGAATTCATTGTTTTTAATAGCTGAGTAGTATTTCATTGTGTAAATATACCACATTTTCTGTATTCATTCCTCTGTTGAGGGACATCTGGGTTCTTTCCAGCTTCTGGCTATTATAAATAAGACTGCTATGAACATAGTGGAGCATGTGTCCTTATTGCATGGTATGCAGTCATAAGTGGATATTAGCCCAGAAGCTCGTAATACCCAAAACACAATTCACATATCAATTGACTCCCAAGAAAAAGGAAGGAGAAGCCCCTGATACTGGAAAATCTTGTGGCAGCAGTGTAGGGGAATACCAGGACAGAGAAGTGGGAGGCGATTGAATGGGAAAGAGAAGCAAAACAACTTGAGGAAGAGGGAAGAGAGCTTATGGGACTTTGGGGGAGGGGGGAACTGGGAAAAAGGAAATCATTTGGAATGTAAATAAAGAATATAGAAAATAAAATAAACAAAAAAAACCAAAAACAAAACAAAATATAGAGGCTTAGTCTCACTTCTAAGGATGTCACAACTTTCACTTGCTTTTTCTCTTTTTAGAGGGATGAGATATCCAGGATTGAGACACACTCCTATCTGATCCAATTATGTGTCCAGTAGATATAAATTAACAAACAAATAAATAAAAGCAAGGATCTTGTTTCCTCTTTATTAGTTATTTTGCTTTCTGTTCTGATAAAAAACTATCTAGCAAAACAACTCAAGGAAGAAGGGTTTATTCTGGCTCCCAGTTTAAAGGCACAGTCCATCATGATAGGAAAGTCATGAAGGCAGAGCCTCAGGTGAGGCAGCTGATTACAACCACAGACAGGAAACAGAGATGAACACATTGCTCAGTCCACTTTTTTTTTTACATTGAGTCTGGGCTTCCAATTCACACAACATACCACCTGTACTTAGAGTGGGTCTTTCCATGTTAATAAAAGCAACCTAGAAAGTCACAGAGATACCCAGAGGCTTTATCTTCTAGGTGATTCTAGAGTATTGAGTTGATCATTGCCTTCTTTGTTAACTTATTCTTTTGTTCACTTTTTAGAAGGACCCAATATTGCCAATTCAGCATTTGTTAATTATAAACATTTCAGTTTGTGGGGCTCAATCCAAGTTCAGGAATCCTTATCAAACACAATTAACAGAGCAGAAGGTTAACTTCCATTTTTGAAAGAGATGACTGATGATACACATTAAAGTTGTTTTACTGAACATTTCGTAGGTAGCTCAGAAAGGACATACTCTACGAAGGCAATATTAGATCTTGATATGGTGGAAGAGAAAACTCAAGCAACAGCTTAAATTATGAATGTAAATGATATAATTTGAATAACAAAAGTGGGTATAGGTTTGTTTCACATCAGGCATCAGGGTAATTTCTAATCTTCATAACTAACAAATAAAATATCAAATGGAATGAAATTGCCCCATAGAAGTGATTAAGTGCTTTTACAGAAATCTTTTTATATATACTACAAATGAACTATGAATGCTATATTTGAACAAAATTCATATATAGACTAAGATTAGACATCATCTTCCATTGAAAGATATAAATACATATAAGCAATATATATGTATATATATAAAACGTATATATACATATATAATTGAGGGCAATATATTATCAAGCATTTGTCATTTTGCTCATTTTCCACATATAATTCATAGACATTGATTAGTCAAAGCATAATGAATTGCCATTGTTTCCACTACATTTCATATCCCAAGGATAAACTCCATACTTGTAAAACCCCTTCTTGCTTGCCCTTCCTCCTATTCTCTGGTAACATTAATCTATTTTCTATTTCTGTGGATTTGCCTACTCAAGATTTTCTGTATAGGGAACCATACTTGTGTTTTGGAATTGGCTCAGGGTTCATCCATGCATGTATCATAACATCATTAATTTTAGTATTTGGTCCATATAATATCACATGGATACATCACATTTCACTTATCCAGTTATCTACTGAGGACACTTGGTGTTGTGGTTTGAATGAGATGTTTTCTATAAGTATCCAACTTTTGAAGTATCCAGCAGTTGGTAGCTATTTGTAGAGGTTTAAATATGGCCTTATTGGAAGATGTATGTCACTAGGAGTAGACTTTGAAAGCTCCAAAAGACTCTCAACATTTTGAGTGCATTCTTTCTTCTTCCTTTAATGATATAAAGATGTGTGTTTTCAGGTTCTGCTCCAGGCCCCTCTACCTGCTTCCTCTACTCCACCATAATGGACTCTAATCTTATGGAACTGTAAGACCCAAATAAACCCTTCCTTCTAGAAGTTTCCTTTGTCATGGTGTTTTAATACTGCAATAGAAAGAGAACTACTCCAGTTGACTGTTTCTTCCTCTTGGTTGTAAATAAAATGATACTTGACTCTACATGGAGATGATTAGGCTAAGATATCTACTGTACTTTAAACTTCTTTAAGGGTACTTTTCACATTGTCATCCTCTCTTCCAAGGGAAGGGAAAATATATTAAGTAGGTCACTGTACATTTGTAGAGGATAATAGCTTAATTTTTAAGGAGTAGCTGTGGCAAGATTTAAAAAAATCAACTGCTAAAAGAAAAAAAAATATCATTTTATGTTTGTAGAATATAGTTAACAATTTCTCCTTCCCAAAGGGGTAAAAATAAATTTCCAACTGGCTTAGTTGAAGTACTTTTCTTCTAAATTATCTCTTATGTGCATCAGTTAGAGAAGAAACAAAGCACATCTTACCTTGAGTTGTTCACTATTTGAACATTACACGGAAACAAAATGACCTTTAGTTTTCAAAGAGTTGGCTCGAAAATTGCATTTGTTGTTGGAATGTTAAAATAAAATATATTTGTCTTCCACTCTCACTCCCTCGCTGTTTCTTTTCTGCTAGTCATTAAATATATTCTTCTTTTTCATCTCAGAATAAGCAATTCTCCAGTGGTTGGAAGACACCACATGGGTATCTTCATATTGATTTTCATTCTGACAATCTCCTGAGATACCCACAGATCTTAGAGATAAAGGACTGAGTTCCATAAATCCATCTCCATTTCAGCTGTACATGAACATCCAAGTTGCCATTGCATTTCTGACTCATTGACTGCAAGCTAAATGTTCTTAGATGTACTCTTTGGGTTCCATAATTTTCTGAAACAGCCAATGTAATTTGAAAAAAATAGTTTCCTGAGTTGATAAACAGTTCATTTCTTTAAAAAGGATACAATTAGGGAACAGGCAAAGAATGAAATGGTCTATAGAGAGGAAATGTACATGTACTTCCAGTAAGTCTTTCCCAGAGCTTCCACATCATCACCTGTCAGTTGGGTCATTTGGGCTATAGAATTTCTGCTCAGGAGGTTCAGGTAACTAAATAGCAGAGCATGGGTTATAATTCAACCTTCATTCCCTGCTGTCTGTACTCTAGAAGATCAAGAGACTGGTGGTAGGAAGAAATTTAAAACAACAAGGCTGGCCCCTCTGGCTACTGTCTTCTATCCTGTCATTGTCTAGTGCAAAGTCACTTCATTAACACAATAAAGTATGACTTGTTATGAACCACCAAAGACTTCTTTATATTTCTTAATACTTAGGAAGTCCAAGAGTTTAGAAGCCATTAATCAAGAATGAGATGAGACTAAAATACAATACTATTTCCTGACTTTATCAGGACCTTGATTCCTTCTCTGTGAATATTCGTATTTAGAGGTGCAGAGCATTTAAAAACAAGAATTTAAGTCAGCTGGTGTTGGTGCTTAGGATGTTGCAATGATGGCTAAATGAATGCTGTCTTGTTAGTGGTAAATTCCTACATAAAAACAATTTGAATGTTACCATGGAAAGTACACTAATGTAAAAATAAATGTATAAATGTTGGATGTCCCTGTGTGGGAGAATAGGTTCATAAGCTTAAAGGGCTTTAGCTATTCCTAATGCCCATTCAGTAGACCAGCAGACTGACCCTCTGAAATGCTTAGTCCAACTTTTCTAGCAATCTTGTCTTGATGCCAACATTTAAAACCTAGGGTTATTTTGTGGTTGTTTGTTTCCGAAGGGATTAACAAAAAATAAAATAAAAGATGTAAATTACAGGTAAATTGGATACTTGAAGTGCAAATCAGAATTAGGTAGTCTTTAATTGTGTGGAAATGTAAATTACTACTAAAATAGAACTTTCAAATTGGGAAGCTGAAAATAGAACCTGTCGTCAATTCCCTTTTGAATGCAATAGACAGCTTTTAATACCCAGTGTTAAAAGTCTCAGCAACACTCTTTAGTGTTTGACAAATTGTCTAAGAGGTGTGGTAGGTCTGGCAGGCTATGTGCTTCCATATAGCACAGTTTCCCAAGTGGATCTCAATCTGCAATTTGCTTTAAGTGTGTCTTAAAGCATTTCTTCAAATGGTTTGATGGAATCACACAACAATGTTCAGAAGAAACAACACAACAAACATGCCTGCATTTTACTTATGGCATGAATAGATTTATATAAAAATCACTTAATCACCATCGATATCATCAAAGAATTAGTTTGAAAAGAGTCAAACGACTGAGGTAAAAGCAGCTGAAATTACATAGGAGGCACAAGGACTTATAATAACATGCATTAGTATAATGGATTTTAATATCATGAAAGCTTAAACCTATATTAATCTCCCACTTAAAATATGGCCAATGATCCATTTCTCAGGTGTGCTGTCCATTTTATTGTAAAGGATTTTTGGTAGGTTGATAAATAACTAGTCTGTACAAATGCGCCCCCATGAATCACACCTTCTATTATTTAGTCCCTTCTGTGGTCCTTTCCTATAAGGAATCCCAGCTGGTATGTTTGGAACAATAGAATGAGCTACTCTCTTTATTACCTGATAACTTTTGATTCCTCTTTTGAAAGTCTCGGAGCAAGCCAATCATATAAAATATTTATCTACTATCCCAACTCTGTCATGCTGTAAACAACCCAAGTTGGTAATTTGGAAAAAGGGATGAGGGAGGGAAAGAGAGTTGGGGGAGAGGATGGTGGTGCATTTCTTTCAATTTAAGATTCATACATGTGATTCAAGACATCATATTGGATATTCATCCAGTTTGGCCCTCCAAGTGTTTTCTTTTATAGCCAACATATGATTACACATGAGCCTATGCCATTTCAGACTTGCCTAACTATGCTCATCTAACCTCCAGGGTCTATGAGATTACAAATTTGTCAGGGAACCAGAAATGCTGGTGTGTTTTGTTACAAGGATGTGTATAACAAGTAAACTAGGGCTAACTGATTTTTTCCTCACTTCCAAAACACTACTAACCAAAGAGCTGTTAGCTGAATTTCTCCTTTATGTAGAAACATAGATGAGATACTGGCTTCCTTAGCACAGGGAGTCACAGGCCTTTTCTAGTTGGTGAGTGATAAAATCAAAAATCTATAGATACATAGCAAGGTAGTATGGCTTCCAGGTTGAAAAAAAAGTAGAAGGATATGAACACAAATATTGGCAATTATAATTGTTTCTTGGTGCTCAAAATGCAGGCTCTGGTTATTATATAATGTACTTGTATTTATTCGGTAACCACAACAACAAAAACCACAGATTTTGTTTGTTTTGAAAGCAGACATTGAAAAGTAAGCACAAGCCATTTGAATGGACTAGAAAAATTGACTCAAGTCTTCATATTAACATAAAGGCAAGCACATTACTAGATCACAGCAGGATAAGCCAATACACATCTATTAACTCAGGTGTCTCAGAAGACCAAGTCTGCCTTGGGATAGTTTCCTAAGATTAAAAACAAGGTTTTAGACAGAACATTTTCTAATCAGTATCTTCTTCTTTGCTTACTAGTCTTGGAAAAAATGAGATATTTGCAAACATCCCTGCTGAATGTTTCTAGAAATACCCTTAACTTCTACTAGCCACAACAGTTCTTTGGTATGTCTTCTCAGAGTCCTGTTATGCATAGCAAGCAAAGCCAGGAGGATATGTCTCCTCCTCCTTTCTCTTCATTTCCATCTCTTTCTGAGCTGATCTACTAAATTACAAACTTTTCTTTGCCATACAGTTTAACCTACTTAAGACAATAAATGACGCATATTATTTTCAAATACTACTCAGATGTAAGGGGAGGTCACTAAACAAGATATATACACCAAAGGGTGGGTATCTTAGGGCCATTCCAGAATTCTTCCTGCCAGAGACTTTTAGGTGATATTGGTCCTGAGTTCCTGCATGATTTGTCTTTGACTTCTTTGCACTTGCCCTTGTCACTGGAAAAGTTCTTGCTTCCTCTTTGAAGTGGAGAGTAGTCAGGAGGCCAAGTATGCTAGAGATCACTCAGGAGAGAATTCTGGCAGCCAGGACTGTTAAAGACTATCCACAGGAGAATTCTGGAGGCCGTGTGGTAGAAAATACCCAAGGGATAATTATGGAGGCCAATAATGCTAGTGACCACCCAGGGAAGACCGGACTCTGGGCAAATACTATCATTGTCCTTTAGTTTCCTCATGCATAGACAAGGTTAACGGTAACAAAGGCCCATTAGTTACTGTGAATAATAAAGTATAACTCACCTACTGCTTATGGAATTATGACTTTAAAATTGTTCAATTGTCCATTATTCATGTATTGCTCATAACAACTGTAGGAAAGACATTATATTCCCTACTGTTAAGTCAGAGAAATGAAGATACTTGTCCAAGTTCACGTAGCTATGAACAAGGCTACACAAAGAATATTCATTCTTGGATTCATGGGCAGAACCTAGAGAACAGAGGTCCAAGAAGTATGAATCTCAATTGTCAGTTTGAAGACATAATAGGGTGCCTAGAATACTGGATTATTTGGCTATTCCAGAAGAAGTTGCAGAGTTTAGCAGAGTGGGAGGAAACTGGGCAGCAGGAAGATTTGTTTAGTTAATAAACATTTGTGATTCCAACATCAAGTACTATACTATTTGCTGGCTCTGCGGTTAATAAGCAAACACGGGAAACTTGGTTTGGTTATTTCCCTAGGGGTTTTTGAGGACTGAATAAAACACCATATTGTTAAGGGCCTAGCAGTTCATGGACCAAAGAAAGGACTCCCAGGGGGAGGCCACACTGTGAGGCTGGGATGTGATGGAGAGAATTTTAATGTTAGATTGACAACTAGACAAGATTTATCATCCTAATTCATAAATATGTACTTTCTGTCTACCTCCTACCTAGGCAGGCACAGTGCAAAGTAGCACAAGGTTGCCATTAAGAAGAAGACTCACCCTTGTACAAACCCTGAAAGGAACATGGCAAATGAATAGAAATACTGTACTGTGAGGCAGAAATGAATTAGAGCAATGCAATTTTATCTGTGGGACCCAGAAATATTTCATGAACCAGAATCTCAAGTTTTGCATTAATGCCTTGAAATTATTTTTTTTTCTTTGAAGTGGGGTCTCCCTATGTAGACTTTGAACTAGTGCTCCTCTTGTCTCATTTTGCAAGTTCTGAGATTATAGGTGTGTGCCAACATGCCTGGCTTCATGGATAGTGTTTGGATGACAGTCTGATAATCCAAGGAAAAGAGTTTACTTGGTAACAATTTCATCTACTATCATATTTAAGCCTTCAATGTGAAGCCAATAACAAACATTTGTTTTCTACTCATTATTTTATTAAAAAGTATTATCTATAGTTTGGTCATACTACCTATATTATTTCCATAGAACAAGACATGAATGCAGGTTTATTATCTGACATTTGGTGTCCTAGAAGCAAAAGTTGAGCTGATTCATTTACTGAGAATGGGGTTTCAAAACAAAACAAAACAAACAAGCAAACAACAACAACTACAACTACAACAACAACAAAAGCAACAAAACCCAAAATGAGTGGAGGGGGAAAGAAGTATGTGAAGAAACAAACATGTATATTTTTTAGAAGTCTGAACCCCGGCTGATGTCAAGAAGATCTATGAGCAGAAATTGTACTATGAAGTAGCCTGTGCAAAGGCAAGGATGTTGAACAGTCAATCATTAGTTATTCATTTGCCCCCCGAAAAGGGGGCATAATTTTGCAGCTATCCTTAGGTAATGTGGCTTTTGCTAAGATAAAACTTCAAGAACACATTTCTGTGGAGCTGTTAGTACTCTGTCTTTGTAGAAGATGAAAGATGGAGAAGTCATGGGAAATAGAATCTATCTGGGCCAGTAACAGCAATGACCAGTCTCATCACAGGGCAATGAGGGACAGAAAAAAGACAGTGAAATTTTGCTGGACACTTTATAATCAGTTCCTGTATGTCTCTTAAAAGCCTAAACCTGTGTGCACCAGCTTGATGCCCTTTACCATTCATCTCATTGACTTTCCTTCCAAACTGGGTTGCATATCAGCCCATTTTTACCAAAGAGGAAATTAAGGGTTTGAGAATTTGTACTGAAGGCTGCATGGCCAAATTGGGTTAATATCCAAACTTCCTGATTATAATTATGTTTTCTTTCTCTTTATCTAACTGTGGAATTTGAGAAAAGTGGCATCAAAAAAAAAAGTTGGCATCAGTGTGAGCTGAAGATCAAGGGTTATTCCTAACATGAGGATAATCTGTCAAGCAATGGGATGAGCTGATGGGCTATGGATCCCTTGCTTATTCTATGCTACTGGGAAAGCCTTGCTCTGGCATTCATCTCATTCTTGGTGATATACTTTTCTTTTAACTTCTGCCTGTTGCAACACCCCAAGGACATCCTTCATGTGTGGTCCTATGGACATTGACTTTTCAGTCCTCTTTTGTCCAACCTTACACCCTATACCTTTCTTGGTAGATGCTTCCCTCTTGACAGACCTGTGTGTTTCTTCTTCCCTTGACTCACCATGGGATGGAATTCAGGACACTGCAAAACTTTACAAATGAAATAAATAACTTTCTCTGTCATAAGAGGTCAACATTTTAATCTCTGTTCTTATGTTTCTTCTTGACTGTGAAACTAGGGCACTATTTCTTACCACTCAGAGTTTTTTTTTAAAGTTGTATTAGAAACAACGAATATAAGACATGAAACATATAAAAGGTGTGTAATAATGATGGTTATTTTTGTGCAACTGGAAAACCTACACAGAATTCAAAGACACATGGGGGCCTATGAGTCTTTCAGCACCTCCATCTTGGAAACCTGCTGCTAAGACTACAAGTGGCGACAAGGCTACACCTTGACTGCTTAGTGTGTTTAATTCAAGTTACGTACTTGCTTGACGAGACTTTTCCCTGTACTTCTCCTATATCCATTCCATTCCCATCACCACTTTCTGATTCAAGACACGCCTTTACAGAGGATGTCTTCCTTTGGTAACGTCAATGACTTTCATTTTCTGGCCCCAGGGAAATTTCTTCACAATGCCTTGTTGCAAAAGAACAGGGCCTCTGTGACCCTTGAATTAAATGGCTTTGGTCATAGCTCTATAGCAGCTTTTAGGTAATATTCTTTTCTTTCTTATAAAAAGTGATTGGCAATCAGGAAAATCACATATCTCATTCGTCTTTCATCCTCTTTCTATGGACTGGTTAACTCCTTCTAGAGATGTGGTTGAATTGATGCTAAATTATGGAACATATTGTCCTATCTAATGTACACAACTCAAGGTCATTTCTCTCGCTTTCTTGGCATTTCTTTGCTTCTTCTTAAAACCCAAAACACTTAACTCCAGTGACTTTTTCTTTTTATATTCTTGAAGAATTAATACTATGTTTGCTACATCATAAGATCTAAAGTAAAAAAGATCATTTTAATGAATATTGTGGACTTTGTCTCCACATCTGCAAGCAACATACATGGGCACTGGCTTATTCAACCCTCCATGTCTCCTCTCTGGAGGATAGAAAAGAAAGGCAGCCTGAGATCAGATATTATGTTTTTTTTTTTCATAAACTAACCAATTCCCAGACTGTTAGCTGACAGTTATGTAGCACCAACCAGATTTCAACACTGTCCCATTCCTAAAGGAAGGAGAAAGTGATGCTATTCTTCCTTTGGAATAGCAAATGAAGCATGAGCCCAACCCTGTCCATGATGCTTTGCTCAGTAAATCTTGGATGTTTCTCTAGAGCTCTCAGGAGGCTGTAGTTTGGGCTCCAGTAGGTACTAACACCTCCCAGCAGGAAACTGTCTTTGTTAGTAGGATTGACATTAAACATGATCAGGAGAGACCAAATACCATTTGACTCCTGCCTCACTGCATTTTGTTCTAACAGGAATGGCCATGGGTCTATTGAAGTATCCTCAGAACAGGGTTGAGTTCTAAATACCTGGAACAAAGTATGAAGTGATGGAATTTTTGCTTTTTAGAATGTACTGATGACTCACTGGAGTTTTATCAAAAAACAAAAAAAGAAAGAAAGAAAGAAGAAGAATGAATGAATGGATGGGTAGATGGATAAATATTTGCTATCGGTGAGACTCTTGGCATCTTCTCTAGTGGTATGTGCAGACTATGACTCCCTGAGTCAGTACTCTGTTCCCCCCAATAAAGCAATGAATTAGATTTGCATCCACTGATCATCTACACTGTGTTACCCCATACCATCAGCTATGCCAGTTTTAGCAGCTCAGGCTAACTGATGCCAGTTCTGACCCTCCTGATTGCTAATTAGCAGACTAGTGGTTGCAGCAGACTTGGTGCAGCATACGAGCCTCCAACCATATCATCTCCAGACAAGCATCTTCTTGGGTACCAGAGATCCCCACTGGAGCTTTCTTTCCATTTCAATATCCCTGAGCAGCTTTGGAAACTTGATTTAATCTTTCTGGAGACCCTCATTCTTCAGGTAAAGTCTCAAAAAAGTCCCAAAGATGTGCTGCAAAGGGATGCACTCTGCATATCACAGAGTCTATGGAAATCTGCTATAAACATAACTGGTTCTCTTTCTGAGGAGACAGTGGCTGATGGACAACCTTAATGAGTTCTGAAGAGGACAGTATCTTCTCTACTCTTAGTCCAGGAATGGCGTGTGGGCCAGGTTAAGGTCAGATAGGGCTGGGACTGCTCAAATACAACCAAGGTGACTCATTTCCCTAAGAAGACTGCTGAGCAAACTGTTGGTTTCCCTTTGCCCTTCCTCTGGCTCAAGTGCAGATCTCAGGGTGGAAGACTTTTGGCACCAGGAAAGACATGTCAGGTCAAGTCATGAAAATATCACCTCTGAGTTTGAACTTTTCTTTAGAGTTCAGATAGAGCTAAGAAGAAATAAATAGAAACACTACCTCTGAGTTTGAGCTTTCCTTTGGAGTTCACATAGAGCTAAGAAGAAGTAAATAAAAACACTACATCTGAGTTTAAGCTTTTCTATAGAGTTCATATAGAGCTAAGAATAAATAAATAAATAAATAAATAAATAAATAAATAAATAAAAAAAATTACTTGTGCTTTGGATGCAACTGGGCTCTAAGCCTGATAGTGTGACCTTCAACAAGTGCTCTGTGTTTCAGGGCCTATTCTCTATTCTTTGAACTTGTCAGAGTAGCACCTTCATCTTAAGTTTGCTTGAGGGAAGTTCCAGAGTGTTCTAAGATGGAGAAAACAACCAAGGATGCCTGCTTGTGTTTCATTCCTTTCAAACAAACTGTCAGGAAATGGTTTTATTCTGCTGCCTTGCACTCTCTCACACTCTAACGATCATACTTTATTATCTTATTATCTTTATTATCTTATCCATATTTATTATTATGGAAAAAAAATCTAGTCTATTTAATCATAAAAGGTGGATTGTCGGGTATGTGTGACAATCCAGAGACTGAGAACTGGCTTTTGTGACCAGCCTCTGCTTTGTGGCTGTTCGAGGGAGAAGTGAAACTCCCATTTATGTGTGCAGGTGCACAGGGTTATATTGGGGTGTTTTCACATCTTAACCGCAGTCCTTGGGAGTTTTAATTTTCTTTCCTATTCAAGACTGTAAAGCTGGAGTTGATTTTGAAGTTATATCTCTGTGAGTATGAAATAGAAGATCATAAGTACATGTTGTTCTTTTAGGAAACAAATTCTAGAGTGAGCAAAGGCTGCTCCTTACTCTGAGCCTCATGAGAAATTCAGGCTGGACAGACACACACACAAAGGTAACTTGCATGTTTCTTGCTCTCTCTTAAGTAGCTTTGCAGAGGCCAGTTGCCCCAAAAGGCAAAGTTTACAGCCCCAAGATCATTCTGAAATCCAAGGGTTTAAGCTTGTTTTTAATGGGTTTGGCCCATATCTTCTGAGACTAATTTGGATCTTAAGGAACCCCTTGCCAGTTATCATCTGTTTTTCATTCTCAGTACCACTTTCTTCCCTTAAAACTCATATGAATTAAATCTACACACAAGTTGGCAGAGATTAAACCCACACGAAGGCTGACAAGGGTTAAACCCACATGCGGGCTGACTTGAACACGGAGAAAACTGCCACTTCCAAAAATAGTACTCTCGGTGAGGAGGAAATTCAAAGTGCAAGTAAAAATTAAATCTGATGACCACAGTGAGGCATTAAAATGTAAAAGAACAAATTCAGAAAAGAGAAGAGTGAGGTCCATCTTAGGAATAAAATTTTTTTTAAGCAGAAAAAGATTATAGATTGGACAAGGAGGGTGAAAACAAAGAGCTATTTTGAATTGGAGGCAAGTTAATTGTATTTAAAAAAAAAAAAGACGCCTCCAGAAAAAAAAAAAACTCTTATTTTTTCAGTGCAATAGTTAAGTTCCTTCATATTATAGAGACATATACACAATGTTAACAACCATGAAAAACAATACAAAACGCCCTCCATTTAACAAGTAGAAAAATATAACTACTATATATGGCAACTGTGAATCTAATACTGTACAGAAGTCATTTGTGAGTTTTACAAATAAATTATAGCTTAAATGCCTTTTAAAATTTTTTTTCCTCCCCCCCTTCAGATGTACATCAGAAGTTACAACAGAAGTCCCGATCCTAACAGACAGCAAATTAGTGCCAGTCGAATGTTCTGCCCACGAGCTTGAAAAATTTCTTGTTTGGTTCATGAAAATATTCGTGCAGTTTATCAAGTAGTTTGGGATCCACTTGGGGGTGCGCCCGGCCTTTGGACTCGTGTAAGCAGCGGTCCTTGCCACTGTCCCGCAGGCAGTAGAAGCCCTTGGTTTTGTTAAAGTAGAAGTTCGAGGCGTTGATCTGTGGAGACAGCTTCAGGAACCTTTCGACCTTCTGGATCTCAGGGAAAGGGTCTCTGATGAGGCGGTCGCCATCCACAATGTGGATGTGGCCCAGAGGGAAAAAATGCAGCCAGTTCAGCATATGTGCATGGTACAGGCTGCGGTTGAGAGCCTTGTAGTCCACGTTCAGCCGTCCGTCCCGCATTAAGAGGTCCTCAATGGGTGGGTAGGGCTTGTGCTTCTGAAGGTGGTTGTACAACACCTGGGTGTAGTCAGACAGCACACGCTCCGATGGGTCCCTCAGGATAAGCAACAGGCGGATGGTGGGGTTCATGCTGTGGATTCTCTCAGGCACTTTGGGCGAAGTGAAATAGGCAGGTGTCTTCTCCACCGTGAGCTGGTGAGGGGAGGAGAAGGGCATCTGGGTGAGGTACCAGCCCAGGCCTTGGCTGTAATGTTCCTCCCAGTCAAAGAAATGGACCTCATTTTCAGCTGCGGCAACATCAGGATGCAAGCTGAGCATCTCCAGCAGGGCTCGGGTACCACCCTTGCGCACCCCAATGATGATGGTCTGTGGCAGCTGCTGTCTGGAACCATTGGATGCTGCGCCTTCTCCAGTGTCCTCTGGGAGAATAATCACCTTCCTCAGAAGCTCCTGCTGTTTGAGCCCGGGGCCAGGAGCAGCCGGGTGGGAATGCACAAGCTGGGGCTGGGCCACCAGCAGCACCACACCCAGGAGCAGCAAGGTCATGCTGTACAGCTCAGGAACTTCACTGGGCCACACGCCCCTGGATCATGAAGCGGCAGCAAGGATCCCTCTTGATTACTGGAACATGAGTATCTCCAATTTCCAATTACTAGGGAGGAAAAGAAGAAACTTTTAGCCTTAAGCAGACATGGAAGTAATCCAACAAACATCTATAGTCCTGAACACTGTCCTCACCTCCCTCAAACTCTCTATTCTATAAAGGAGGGATAACAGGCATTTTCTGTAAGGGACTAGAGAATAAATATTTTTGACTTTTGGGACATATAGTTTCCATGGCAACTCCAATTCCAACTGTGCTTTTCTGGATCTGAAGCAGTCACAGACAATAGACAGAGGCAAGGGTGTGGCTTTGTTTCAATAAAACTTTGTCCATGGACACAAAAATTTGAATGTCAAATAATTCTCATGTGTTATTAAATATTTCACTCAATTTTGAGATTTAGTTCAATTGTGTGTATATGTGTGTGTGTTTGCAAATATTTGCTCATGAGTGGTGGCATCAGAAGCAAGAAGCCCATGATTCCCTCCAAGTGGAAACTATAGGCATTTGTGAGCCCTCCTGTAGTTGGTGTTTAGAAGTGAATTCTGGTCTTCTGCAAGAGCATTATGTGTTCTTAACTTCTGGGCCATCTTTCTGCACAGTTGTACAAAATGGGGCTTTCTTAATTAACCATAGCTTGTCAGACCCTGGTATAAAGAAAAGGACTAGAAACAGCCTTTCTACTCCAGAAAGCATTTAAGAAATATCTCCCTCCTGTCAGCCTCTGGTGATATGCAGGTTCAGCTGATATGGAAGCAGACTGGTTTCTGTACACCATGTCTCCCACCAGGAGTTTCTATTCCAATGAGGTGGATAACCACATGTGTAGGAATGAATGAATAGTCCAGTGTTTCCCTCAGTATAAGACTCTGGTTGTTGCTTTGTCGTGCACACTGTGTTTCTCAGTTTTGGGTCTGGCCAATGTATACAGACAGATGTGACAGCAGACAGAACTCATCTCTGCCACAAATACATTACACCTGCAGCCATACTCTTGCCATAAGAACAGGTCTGATCAGCCACAGGTCTGGGTGGGAGGAAGGACAACGACCCTGGATCATGAGCAAGAAACGATGGCTGTGCTTCAATCACTGGGTTTGGGGCTGGTTTGTTGAATTTGGCAGAGGGAAATGTGTGTACACCGACTGCAGGCAACAGGCAGCAGGATGATTGACACAGGCAGGAGTTGTAGGATAGGTTGATATTATATGGAGAGATGTTTACTCATTTGCCTAAAACCATTGAAAAGTCTTCATAACAGAAGAAGATGTTGAAGTGTGCCTAATGGAATTAAAAAGGCAACGTTATCAGAAAAGCACCTTCCAGAGGACCCATTTTCAATTCTAGCTCAACATGGTGGCTCACAATTGGCTGTAACTCTGATTTAAGGGGATCTGAAGCCTCTTTTGACCTCGGCAGTCACCAGATACACATGTCGTCTACATACATACATGAAGACAAAATACTCATATACATACAAAATTAACAACTAAAATAAAATAAAACCAAAGCAAAAACCTTGAGCACTGAACAAGATGGAAGCCTTTAGAAAGTGGCAAATACCAAGAAAAATGGAGAAATGAGCTATGGAACACTTCAAAATGGACTTGAGGTCAATGAGGACGCCCGTGGGGGAAGGTGTTCACGGAGGGTGTGGCTAAGCAGCATGGGTTTTGCTGGTTTAACAAAGGGCGTGAACTTGGTTTGATAAGATTGCTTTCCTCAATGAAAGCATTCAGGAAGCTTTACCAAAAATTCCATGTCCTTCTGTACTCTTCAAGTGGGTGGAGCCAATGAGCCATTTGTTCAAGCTTGTTGCACATTTAAAGTAGTATGCCCAGAAAAGTCAAGGGGAAAGAAGGACCCACAAGTGAGACCTGGGTGGCACTAACTCTGACATGCTAGAGTGCCTCATTGTGTGTGGTGGCCACAGCTGTCATTTTCCCAGAATTCTGCCTTTGGACTCAGGACCCAGGAACAACTAACAATTCACAGGATTCAACACTCATATGGCCAACATACAGGTAATACTGAAATCTGTATTCTCTGACTGCTCACATTTTCTCTGCCTTATTCTGAAGCAAAGTGGTCACCACAGAATACACCTGAGACTCTTCCTAACAGAGAATTACTAGCAAACAGCAGAGAAGATACTAAATATTGTTTATCTGGAATGCCAAGGGAGAGAAAAACAGTCCAATTGTTTATTCAGTAGCAAATGATCAGCCCTGAAAACATACAAGCAACATACAGACTGAACAGGTTATATTTATGGATATATAAATAAGTATATATACATATATATTATATATATAATATATATATAATTATATATGTATATATACATATACAAATATGCATGCAGCAACAATTAATGGAAAAAGAGATCATGAATTTGAAAGACAGCAAAGTGGGGTATATGGAGTATTTTGGACGTAGGACATGCAAAGGAAAAATGATGTAATTATATAATAATATAAAAAATAAAATTTTAAAACTGGACAGTTAGGCATTCAAAAACACCCTGTTTATTTCTGTTTTCCAATACATATATTTATGTTTAGATCTTTTTCATTATAAAGATATTGGTGTTAAACAGGTAAAGCTGACTAGACACACACACACACACATATATAGAGAGAGAGTATGTATGTGTGTGTGCATGACAAAATACAAACTATACATTACACATAAAAAATGAGAAACATTTCAAATTAGAAAGCTATAGATATACTGCACAGGATTTTTATCCCATTTTGGAAACTATTTTAAGCAGGAAAATTTTAACATTATAGCATGGAGGTTATCATTTATATATATATATATATGTACATATATACACACATAACATCATGTATATATATGCACATGTACAAACATACACACATAGAATCATGTATGTATATGCCCACATACACATATGCACGTATATAGAGGGTGCATATATTTATACCTAGGTATGCTATACAAGTGCCATCCATATCTAAAATGTATACATATGTATATATGCATATCACATGTATAAATGTATAGATGTGACAAAATAGTAACTCATTTATGTATAGAACATATATGCACACAATAACCTTACGCTTCTTGTGTTTTGATAACTCAAGCTCTCATTGACACAGTTAGAATTATTTGGTCTTTTACTAACAGGAAAGAAAACCATCTGTAAGTTCACATGAATCTGGAAGCAGTCTCTGGGTTTCCTGACCTTGACAATGGGTTTTCAAACAACAAGGTTAAGATCACCACCAATTTATAGCTGGTGGCCCTAAAATACAAGGACACAAAAGTGTCATAATTCCTTTTAAAACTCAGGGCCCAATTTACAAGTTCTAAATGGGGAACTTTTATGCTTGTAAACTTCCTTCGTTTCTCCAGTTTTTTGAACTGCATCACCTATCATGATAAAGTCCTTGCAGGACATTGACCATTGGCCTAGATCTAGGGACTCACTTTTGTTTTGGTCTTTCATTTTACACATGAGGTGTATACATCATGATTTTACACAACAAGTGACTTGATTATAACCACAGTGAAACTCTGGGCCTGCAACTTTTGGCCAGTGAGTTCCAGTCTAGTGACCTGATGGGTATTATAACTATTTCAGCAAGTCTTGATCTTGATATATAGCAATGATAGTGAGTGGTGGGTGTTCACAAAGAATGTAATACACTCAGCTACAATTCCTCACTGCCCCATTCTAGAAGTCAAATATACACAGAGTACATTGGGCATAGTATTAAATCCATTAATTTCTTTTAGGCAGTAAATAGGCAAGAAGATCTATACAGCTTATAGGGCCAGGCGAGGTGTCCTGCCTCTGGTTTTGAGTTTAGACGAACTAACTTTGACTCTTTGCCTCTGTGAAATAAGAGTCTACCCCAAAAGATTCCTTTGGAACTTGAATGAAGGAATGTGTGCCAGAGAGATTTACCTAAGAGAAATGAGTCACATTTGTACTTTAAATTTTCTTAGAAGCCATATGAGAAAAAAAATCCAATTTTATATGACTCAATGTATACAAATTGTCATTGTTCCAGAATAAAATCATGATATATTATTAATGAACAATATTTCAGTATTTTACAGTAAGTCTTGATTAGCCTGTGTGTGTGTCTCTCTGACAATAGCAGTCCACGCCCTGGCCCTGCGTAGCCTGGGGCAACTGAGGTGGGTAAGGACAGAAAGCTGGGGAAGCTGTAATTCTTCACTTGACACCTTCATCAAGAGGTCTCCTCCCAACTCACAGAGAAGTCCCTGTGTTGGAAAAGGATGAGGAAGGCAAGCCTGAACATGCAGGTGACATAAATACATTCATAGTCTTTCTGTTGATAACTTCATTATTCTCTCACAGGAAATAAACCAGGTGACCTTGAACACAGAGGGCTATCTGAAAGCTCGGAGCTGTCAAGGGCACAGACACAGATTATTCCAAGCACCTGGAGCTGAGGCCAGGCACCCTGGCAAGAACATAGACAGCAGCTCCAGCTTCTGTTGGCACCAGACAATGGGCTGGTAGCTTAACACATAGCCTGCCCGCAATCTTGACAAGGAACCCTAGGACAGCTAGTCTTGCTATGGGAAAGAGAGAGGGCTCAAAGGAATCAGAGGTTTGTTAGGAAAGCAGAGCTAGCACCCAAATGGAGTCTGAGCAGGGTAGACCCAGAGCCTGGCTGTGCCTCTCACTTCTTCCCAGTGCCTGGGATTAGTGTGGCTGCTGGGAATCAAACCTGGGTCCTCAGGAAGATCAGGAAGGAAATGCTCTTAATAACTGAGTCATATCTACACCTCCTTGGTTGGATTCTTAACCAGAACGTGTATAAGTAACAGGCCTTTTGGGATGAAGTCCTGTTGTGTAGCCATACCCCAAATGGAGGACTATGAAGACTCAGACCAGCTAGACTGACAAAATTAAACCTCATATTTTATAGATGGATTATTAACTCTAAGAGGGAAGTCATCCTCCTCTCTGCTCCTCCAAAGAGATTGTTTATCTGTGTGCTGGTATGACAAACTAAGAATTGGAAGCCTGCAGGTATCCTTCCCCTCCCCTCCCCACCCCTCCCCTCCTCTCCCCTCCCCTGCCTTCCCCTCTCCTCCCCTCTGCACCTGCCCCATGACAATACTAAATACCAAGTATAAAAAAAACCAACACAGGCTCTTCCAGAGGGTGGCACCCATTATCCTTTGAATTTAGTCCAAGTAGCTCAGGTTGAGGACACCCTTATTGTGGGACCTGCGTGCCTCTTGCTTGGGCTTCAGTTTTTGTTTTTGTTTTTTTTCTTTGCCAAGCTCTGGCCACACTCGCTTCTCCATGCTTCATACTTCACCACGTTCATCTCAGCTTTGGACTTGGCATTTCTAGATCCTTGTTTCCAGAATGCTGTATGTCAGGCTATGTAAAGCTGTCTCTTTCTTGCTATTCAGATTTTATTTCAAACACGAGCTTTCTCTCAAAGGTTTTTACATTATCCAATTTTAAAGGCCCCATCCATTGTACCAAATGACATCTGCCCTCTACCTCTCCAGCCAGTCCTGCACACCACTGAGTCTCTTGACAGTGACTAGTTTTCCTCAGATGCTCACTCCAGAGAAAGGCATCATTCCTGGCTCTCTGTAGGGGGCAAAGACTTATTTCCTCTATGAACTTGTCAAATGCAGGGACCAGTAAGGCCAATGGCTATAAGTTATAGGGAACAGATTTTAATTTAGTAAAAGACAAAACATAACAGCCTATTCATTGGAAAGACTGCCAAATTGCAATGTCTCTTTTATTCCTAGAGAGTCAAGAAGAAGCCAGATGTTGAAGTGGGGGGCACGGGAGGTTCACATTGCTCAGCAATTGGACAAGCTCATCCAGGAGTCTAGAAAACATCTTAGTTAAAAAGGATGGATAACTACAAAATAACCCTTCAAAAATATTTTAATTTTCTTCTTAAGTCTTTCTATTACATAATTCACATTATGACTCAGACTCCAAATATAATTAACTCTAATATACGCTTGTAGTCTCACCAGTAGAACATATTCACTATCAGAGGACATATGCAAAATATTTCATGAGACAATGATGTCCATGTTAACCTGTCTTCAAGATACCTTCACAGTCCTGCCACCTAACATGAGCACACAACTTGCTCAAGAATGCATCTCCTCTAGGGTAAAAGGCTTTATGATTTAACAGAAGTGGAAAGGAAGAGGTTATTTGCTGAGCAGTCACTTTGTGCCAGACAGTAGCACGAGAACAAAGGTCTTCTCTAGAACCTCCAACATCACCACCAGTGAAGGTGATTGTTCTCATTTTATTTCATATTTTTTAAGCACTGAAGGGTGTTAGAGAATAGTGAAGATGCAAGAAGAAAGCTCTGGTAATTGGACAGATCCAAATGGGAACTCTTGTAGGAAGTAATCCCAGTTAAGTATATTACCTCTTAGGTATTCAGTGTTCTCACCCGCCTGCTCTCCAGGAAGATATATGGGACCACAGGTATCAGGGGGTAGATAATTAAGGCAGGAGAGTGGGACCTGCAGCATTAACATAAACAAGTGAAAGAAAACACTTGGCAAGGAAGGGCTGGAAACACTTCCTGACCAGGGCAGATACAATAGGCAGAACATATCTAAGAGAAGCCAGATATTCACACACACATGACAGAGGCAGGTACAAGGTGATAAAAGGCCACAATCCTCATGTCTCATGTTCAGTTCTTTATTCTTAGACAGGAACTGGAAACCTTCAGGAAGTGACGTAAGCCTCAGAGCCATTCCTATACAAAGTCTACTAAATGGGCCTAAGCCTCCCACATAAGTGGGCAATCAGTATTAAGTCATTATCTTTGCTAAGTGTGAAACACAGTGAGTATCTAGCACACAGTAGGTTCTCAACAAACATCAACGTCCTGATGGCTTTGTGCATGACCTTTACGGAAGTAAGTTATTAAGGTTAAGTAGCCACATCAAGGTCACAGAATCAGGAAGCATTCAAACTAAACTGCAGGGTCCTTCTCCAAGGCTCTTGTTTTGCTTTCAGTCATCTTGGAAGGGAAGCTTCTCTGTAGATAGTACAAATGTACTCTGGTCAGAGGCAGAAACTCCTGAAAAAGCCAGAGAAGATGGCGGAAGGCACCAGCTCTAATAAACTGCTGTGCAAAAACTGCTTCTTTCAAGTCTCCCATGGTGATGTGTGATTTAATTTTCTGGAATGTACTGAAACCTGAGTAGAGACAGTTATAACAGGATTGTCATTTTTTTTTAATGCAACTAAACTGGGCAATTGAAAGCTCAGATTATTTGTTCATCCTGAAAAGTCAAAAAAACGTCTTCACTTTTATCTTCGCACAATGATTTAAGAGTGTGTTGCCACAGTGTCAAATTTCCATCCTTGGCAGGGCATCTTGGAAGGCAAGGAATAGGAAACAGATTCAGTCTGTGCCTGTCAGTTTGTGAAAGGACATGGGTATTTCAAGACCTCCATAAATATTTATTTTCTTGAAATTGCCTCTACATGACACTCCTCAGCCAACACTGGCATTCAGTTTTGTTTGGAGTTAAGATAATTGCTGGGAGGTAGGATGAAGTGGGAAGGGTTCAGGGTAGGAAGGACCGAAGGACAGCTCACATAATGTTAATAAGTGTTCTTGGAGCACATTTGCTGTCTGAGCTAAACAAGTCAAAGTAGGTCCAAGTTCCCTTCGAAGTGATTCATACACTTGGAATGCGGATCCTCCACACTTTCTGAGTTCCCTGGAGCTCTCTCCATAATGTGGGAAGGTTCCAAATCCACCAAAGGTTACCTGGATAATGAAGACTGCTGGATAGGATGGAGGTGAGGTTGGGGTTGGTGGGGGGGGAGGGCTGGGGGGGTGCATATCTTGGCAGGGACTGGAAGGCATCAAGCTGCCATTGAAGAAACAGAGAATCCTATCTCCTGCCACAGGGTAGCCAGAGGTCAAGCAGCACAGCAGCATCCTCCCCTCCAGGTACAAGATTAGAACCCAAGGACCCTGAGGAGGTGTTAGAAGGAAGTGACTCCAGCTTTTCCTCCAGCAAGCCAGGCTGTTCATCACATTCTCTCTGAAGTACTGCAGCTGTCCAAGTGGGAGAGGACATGCCAATCTTAGGAAGTCTAGCTAAAGAGGAAAAAAGTTCAGGGAGAGGTGTGAGTTTTTGTGTCTGTAAGTTCTCAAGGACACTGAGGAGGAGTCCATGGAACAGGCCTGGAGTCTCGATGCCCAGAACAGTTCTCAGTGCTGTGGCCTTTGGAGGGGCTGCCCTTTGTTTCCCTGTTTGTTTTTCTCTGGGGTGGACTCAGCTTGTTTTTAAACCCAGGATTAACAACAATCCTGGTACATAACAAAGAGAGAGATCAGTCTGGCCACAGAGGTGGAGTTATTCCAGGAAGATGATAGATAACAAGAAGTTGGAATTAACCAGAGGATTTCCAGCCAAAGCTTAGGTTCCTCCCTCAGTTCTGTAATTTAAAACCTTCAGGAAAGCTCTGAAACTCCCAAGAGCAATGGCCCTATGCTTTTTTATTGTAAGGATTAAATAAAATAGTATGTATGAGGCGTTTAGGACACTGGTCATACGGCATGCCTTCAAATCATGGTATCTAATTTTATCCCTAAAAGTGCTTCGTGGTATAAATAGGATCGAAGGGATGATAATTAGTCAAATGCATTTGTTCGTGAGCCAAACTGCTGCAGTGACTCAACCAGACAGAAGCTCAAGGAAGAAAGGACAGTGGCACACAGACAGGATCAGGCTCTCTGTCTAAGGACAGCACAGAACAGGGTCTTGCTAAGACACCCGCCCCCCCAACCCTTAACAAAAGTGGAACAGCAGATGCTAGTTGCTACAGCTCCGGAGAAGGGAGGGAGACAGAGTTCCTTCTCCGTGTGCTTCATGTTGGGCACAGAAGGCAGCAATGACCTAAATAAATCCTTCATTAGACAGAGAAACACAGCAACAGAGGCAGCACACGGCAGAGCCGTGTGACAGGAGAGCGGACAGGGCCTCTCATATTACCATGTAACTGAGTGGAAATAGGGTCTGTCAGCAAATTGGAGGCTGGAGCTGGGTACTGCAGCAAGGGTGCTCCAACTGTGACTCAACCTCTGGCAGGTGTTTTCTTAGCTGCAGGAAAGTTCCTGTGTAGGGCAGAGGGGCATCCCTCATGCCACATGTGGCAAACACTCATGGATTCTGTATATTTTCCCAGAATTGCTAAGATACAAGTGGTATGATAGGCACAAAATCCATGTACCAACATCTTTACCTGTTACGGTACCTACTCACAGAAAGAGAAACTGAGACAGACAAAGAGCAAGAACCCCAAAGTCATGCACAGAGATGCTACACAGAGTAGGATAGCATGATGCCCTAAACTAATGCCTATGAACCCAAACCCCTATGAACACAAATTCCTTTGGATCTGTGTTGGGCAAGGGAGAGTAGAGCAGTTTATGAGTGTGAAGAAATGTGTGTAGTGCAAAGCAAATTCTTTGTCCACTTAGACAAAGCTCAGGAGAGGATTTGTCTTATTTCTTAGGCCAGCTTTAAAGGAATGTCTTGTCAGTATTTATACTTTGAAGCATTGATACCCAATATGATTGTAGTTGAAGGTCAGTATCTTTGAAAAGCAATTTGGTTTAGGTGAGGTCATGCAGTCGGGGTCCTAATCTGAAAGGACAGGTGTCCTTCTAAAGGAAAGGAAATGGAGAGAGTTCTTTCTGTGTCCAGCATGTGTGAAGACAAGGAAGAAGGAAGCTGTCCAAAGACCAGGAACCAAACCATATAAAGAACTAAGTCCTCAACACTTAATCTTGAGATCTCATCCTCCAGAATAGTGAGCAATGAGTAAGCACCTATCTCTAGCATCTTCTTAGAGCAGCCCCACTAGCAGACAGTCCTCTGGGAAGCAGCAACAGAACTAAGCTTTTGCTGGAAGCCCTTCCGCTGCACAGGACTATCATCTGCTAGATCGAGGCAGATGACATCACACAGGAAATCAGTTGACTGTTAGGGGCTGTGGCAAGCAAGTTGTGCACATGGCCCATCTAAAGAGTTAGCTGCTGTCAACTCTGGTGGACTTCCTTCAAGTCCAGGAACTGGAATGATCTAATACTCAGGGATTTCCAGATCCATCTATGAATATTTACTTGAGAAATATTGGGTTTTATTAATTAGTGCATGAATATCTGTTGCTAAATAAGGAAAAGTCAAGAAAAAAATGAGATGGAGAGTAAATCAAACCTGTAAGTTCTGATGCCTAAGATACGCGCTTTGGCTACAGTGGCTTCAGTAAGGGCTCTGAACTGCATAGGATTCTAGAAATATGGGAACAATCCACTCATTGTCTTTAAAGAGTTCCTGCTAAAGTAGAAGACATACATAAAGGAACTAATAACAGAATTTCAGAGTGAACATGAAGAGAGCCATGCAAATAAGAGGCTCAGATGGGAGAGAATTGGGAACAAGCAGGGGGTGCCTAGGAATCCAAAGGACAGGTAATGCCTGGGCACAATCATGGGGGAAACATAGGGCTTGCTCTACAGAACCCTCAACAGGGCATTCCTTCTAGGTTGTTTGTAGCAGAAAACAGGGGTAGGTGTGTGTAACCTCTAATGTAGTATTCACTGTGGGGATTATATGCTGTTGGTGAGAGTTGGCAGAGATGAACTTTCAGGAGCTTGGGTACTCCACTGTGTCCCCCCCAATAGGAGAACAAACACAGCAATGTTCTGAGTTTGAATTCCTGCAAGGCCACTTCATCAAATAGATTCCTACATGGGGAAAACTACTGCAAATTCTCAGAAATTTCTACTCTGAGATTTGGTATACATGGGTGCTTGGCTTATCACAGACATATAAAAACAAGTATTTTGGCCAGGCATGGTGAGACATCCTACATTCTACTGCTTAGGAAGCAAAGACAGAAGGACTGGACTGCACAGTGAGAGTCTGTCTCAAAACCAGAAAATAAACTGAAAGCAGTTTTTTATGTACAGGCTTCATCACAGACAGTGGAGCTGTCCTGACATATCCCTGCAAATTGAACATGCACTGAACATGTACAGCCTATGGGACATTCCCACTGAGCAGCTAGGTGCACCAGTGTGTTGGTGGTTTCCCTGGTGACCTCACCTGACTTGGAGGTGCAGCGAGGGCATCACCCCAAGAGAGAATGATGTCAAGTATTGTTGGATCGGGAGCTGCTCCAAATTTAAAATTAACATACTATTTCTGCTGAACGTGCATTGCTTCCTCACCATAGTAAAGCTGAAAAGTCCTGTGTTAATAGCACAGTTTATATGTACTGCCAAGTACCGTGAATAAATCAGAGAAAGAACAACGCCAAAGACACAACCCAACCACAGGCTGGAGACATTGCTCTGTGCATGAAACACTTGGCATGAGAGTGGACCTGAGCAGACATGCATACTAGTGCTCCAACAGTGAGATAGGAGGAAGAGATAGGAGTCTTCCTAGAAGCTCAGAGGCCAGCTGACCAGACATGCAAAACTGCTACCCCCAAAACAGAGATACCCTGTTTCAAACAAGTGGAAGGTGAGCTTCTGCACTTTTGGTGGCACCCTGACCTCCATGTTCATGTGGTGGCATGTGTAAGACTTCACACACACCCATATACACACACACACACACACACAAATACACACAAACCATGAGGAATTATACTTAAAAACAACAAACAAACCAAAACAACATTTAAATGCTATTTAAGTTCAACGTGCCTTAGTTATGATTATCAGCCTGGGTGCTACAAAATTAATTAGTCCTTCAATTTTCTGACTTGAACATCAATTTATCCGTAATGATTCTACTACAAACAAGGGACACCTGCTTTGTTATCTTGCTCATCTAAAAGCATATATACTGCCCTTGATGTAACTCTGTTGGAGGTCTTTTATTATTTCTTACTATAATTTCACTATTTTCAGATCAAATTCGATGGCACCTGTCAAGAAAGATCATTAGGATTCTCATCTTGCCTTCTTTCAGAATGTGCACACAAAATGATTGACTTGTGCTTTGTACCTTTAAAGTATTATTTATTTTTACTTAGATAAAGCATTTGAATCTCTTGGCATCAACAAGAAACCATCTAGCATCAGCTACATGAATCCCTGGCACTCACAATGGGAAGGTTTGGGGAGTTAAGAGTTTGGCTTTGAACCTCTGCTCCACAGACCTTCTCCTGTGTAGCCTAGATCAAATCCTGTGATCTGTGTGCCTCATTGTCTTATCTGACATGGGAAGATTGCAACAGTACAGCCTTTGTAGGGTTGTCTGAAAACCAAAGGAAGTGTTAGTATAGAAAGGGCTAAAGAGGCGAACTGGGATAGAGAAAACCCTCACAAAATGTCAGCCATTGTCACTCTCTGACTTCTGCCTTCCATTGTAGCAGATAAAGGCTCTATTCAGGTGGTCTAAGTAACTAACCTAGATAATCTCCGGCACACACGACAGGTCCCTACAAAGTTTCCCTTGCTTGAAAGGGCTGGTGCATAGAAATGGATCCGTGTCAAGCTACTGTAAGAAGCTGGGGCCCAGTTCGGCTTTGTGCTCTGAGTTCTTTCTGACCTTGTTCAAGACTTGGGAATATTCTAGACCTCATTTGAACAGGAAAGTAATTAGGACAGAGATTCTAACTATTTAACACATATCTTAAAAGAGAAACATTCAGAAAATTATGACACATCCTCTTGTGTCATAGAAATTACCTAAGATTCCAAATAGGACAATTCCTGTTGAGTTAGCCATAAACCCTTATCACTCACTATCATCCTTACACAGGCAGGTTAACTCCAGTGACACATAGCAAGTTTCCAGACTGCTAAGGCATCCTTGATAAAGAGGCGGTGCAGGAATAGAACTGTTTTTAATAGGAAAATCACATTTAATAGGGAAATCAACTGTCTTCAGATCACAGCTAACACTTACTCAATGAATATTAATTGAACTAAAGATCGGGTACAGAGTAGATGAAATAGGCTAAAGAATAGTCTATAAAAAGATGTTTAGTCATTGCAAGAATGAAATAAGACTGCAGTATGCTGTTACGGACGTGTTTCATTTGAATGTCTCTTCCCAAAGGGCCCACTGTGCAAGGAAAGTGTGGACAGAGAAGCAGTCACTTCCACAGTGAGAGGCAAAAGACTAGAGTTGATATGAATTGAGCAACTGAAAGAAGTTTGTAGTGTGCCTCTTGCAGAAGACACTGAAGGCGACTTGGAGGTCTAGGAAAACAAGAATAAAGGTCAACACGTTTGAGTGAAGGCCAGGCAAGAGCACAGGGATAGGGAAGTGGGGAAAGAAAATCAATCCTGCCTTAGGTCTGTCTCCTTTGGAGACCACAATTTTCTTTGAGGGTCTCAGTTTTCCATTTAGAAAGGGAGAAAGGGCACTCTGTTGTCCAACTTGAGTGAATACAAGGATTAAATGCACTATTATAAAACCATCCTAACTTTCCTGATACAAGGAAGACTTTCAGTATGCATGAACTTGTTGACATATACTCTGTCATAACCTGGACAAAAATAATATTAATAATTTGGGTTTAAAAAGAACTACATTTGTTTCCTTAAACAACTGTCCTAAGAATGATAGAAAATTGCAAAATTACAAACATTAACACTTGAGGGAAAAGGTCTCCCCTCAATACAAAAATGTTGCATATTTTTCCTTACAGAGGAAACAATAACAGAAAGGAAAAAAGGCAGAGGACAGGACACAAAGTTTCCTAGCCTGGTCTTTATGAGGGACCTTAAAAACTACCTAGGTAAGGAGAGAGAGAGTAGGTGACAATAATCTCACACGCTGGCCTGCCGAAGCCAGCTAGGCCCAACTCTAGTAGGCCATGCAGTCAGATTCCTACCATGTGACCTGATGTCAACCCAAGGATCTTCCACATCTTCATTTGGGATGTGTGTGATAAAGATGAGACTGAGAATGGGGATCAATGTAAACAGACTCAGCCTACAAGACTCAACAATAATGGTGTCCTAGAAGTAAGAGCCTTGAGCTCTGGGAGAGCTCCTTCACAGAAAGGCTCTGGTGAGGGAGGCCAGCCAAAGGCAGAGACCTGGGACCCTTGACTACAGAAGGAACATCTGCACAGGTTGCATTAACTTGCTTAGGCAACAAATGGCAGCTGTGTATATGAATTCACACATGAGCTTGCCCTCAAAGCTGATGTTTCTATTTATAATAAATGTACTTTGAATTCATAATAATAGTACTTTTACTTCCTAACTACAAGGACCACTTCCTTCCCTTGAACCTTGCTCAGCAAATCCATCTACATTCAGTTCCTTCTCTATTGCACTGATGTACCTGGACTTAGGGCAAAGCATTAAGCAACATGCATAATTAGTTGTCCTGTTGTCTGGGACCCAAGTCCTCAGGGACATAGTCAAGTCAACAGTGGTCATAACCACATCCTCTGGAAGACTAGCGCTCTCCCAGTACAGGAGATGTGTCTTGCTTATTCAATCTGCTTAAGCTTGAGGTGAAGGCCTACTTCTCAACATCTCCTCCTTGAGTTGCTTGCTTCATGGAGGCTGATGACAGGCCCCTGCACACTCAAGTCTTTCAGGGATCCTGAAAAAGAGCAGCAGCCACTGTTTCAAGCAGATCAGGTCACAGCTTTAAGGGAAAGCAAGCACACCCCAATGTAGCAAACAGGAGATGGCTCCTAAATTCACAGGCCCTCCCTGCCTGAGAACCAAAGCATAGGCCCATCATGTACCTGGAAGAGAGATCTATGCTGGTCTCCACACAAGAAATGATTTGCCATGGGCTAAGGATGCATCAGGAGATCATCCAGAAAGAACGTAAGAATGATGCAGTGTGAAGCTGAAGACAAAAAGGCAAAGAGGCTCTAGAAGAAGAGGTAGGGTGCCCCAGATGTGGGGAACTTATGCCCCTGATCTGAGTGCAGGATCACAGGGCTCCCTTTATTAGACTACAGAGAATGAAGCAGGGAGGGATTTCAGTGGGCACACCAGCTGCCCAACTTGGAAGCTCATTAATACTTTCACTTTTTAAAGGCAAAACAGAACAAGAAGAGAGAACATTTACACACCTACTATATGCATTAAATGCTCTAACTAATTAAATGGACTGTCATTAAAATCACCATTAAATGCATCATTGCACTTAATCTTGAGGACTGAAAAGGAGGGTGGCAGGGTCTCTGGTGTTTTCATTCAACAGTTATTATGTACCAACAATAGTCTGCTGGGCTATCAGGGTGTCTTTTGGCAAATTCCCCACACTCCATAACTTCAGCTTCTAAAATAGATTTAACATTAAATAAATGAGCAAAGGGAATTGTACAAATTGAAATTATGAGTGAATACCCAAGGAAGAGAGAAATGATTTACTTTACCAAGCTGACATCTGCACTGAAACCTTACATTGTGGTACGAGATCACATCTATGTCTAAGAGTATAACACTGCAATTCCTGGGATTCCCCACTGCACTGGGGGTCAGGGGGAGTTTCTGTTTATCTCTGAGTTTTGTAAAGATTGTCCAGGACATCAGGAAAGACTAACAAGGAGAAATATTGCAGACTGCAAATGGTTGCAAACGTTTTAGAGCCAGCTGAGGGAAAGAGAGGAAAGCAGACAGATAAAAGATCTGTATTTTAGCTGAAGATAGCAATAAAAAGAAGTTATGAAGTTCAGCCTGATCAATCACCACCTACCCTGTACAAACACAGCTATAATAGTTGCTCAAAGTAAGAGAGATCGATTTGAGCTTCCCATTGTCAATTAATTTTCTGCTTTCATTGTTTTGAATGCCTCTGTGCCTCAGTTTCCTATTATATTTGCATGTGTGTGTGACACACTCACACACACACACACACACACACTTATTTACATTTGGACTAATTTTTGATGGCTAGGAACTACTGGGGAAATCTAAAGGGTTTTGAGATTTCTCTTCCTGCTTAAAGGGTAAGAGAGGCCCCCAGGCCAATGTCCTCCTACTTTAGAGTCAAGTAATGACATCACTTGTTTGAGAGACACTGGGGGGGGGTTCATTCCACTAGTGTGGGGCACCCACATATAAAAGGGGCAATGAGCTACACTCAAGATGGTATTCTTGATCTGGTTTTCAATAAAAATCTGGCTTTCCAACAAGAGGCACTAACAACAAGCATTAGGTGCCACCATGATGATTCTACCTATGTGCCAGGCTTCCTAGTGGATGTTCTACATACATTACGAATAATTGATTAACTAATCAATTAGTAAAATGCATTTTACAGATAAGACAATGGAGGTTTTTAAAAACAAGATCACATCCCGAATGTGAAATGAAATGGAAAATCACTTCCTTCCTGGTTGGGGATATTCCCATGTCCACACCATGAACATTCACCATGAACTCCGAACTGCTTTGAGAACAGTGGTCCAGTCCTACGTGTGCTCTTACCTCCCAGGAGGACTGATAGAGGCTGAATCTAGTATCCCTTTAAAGGGTTCCTTCACGCAAGTTGTTCAAATGGAAGGGGAGACAGCATTCTCCCTGAATACCTGTTCCCAGGAAGGACAGAACATACAGGATGCAGGCGTCATTATCCTAAGTGCCTGTGTGAGGATGTAAGCAGGGTGTGCTGAGGACGTTTCTGACATGTTACTGCACTCCCTGCCCTCGGCTTCCACTTGTCTGCTCCTATTGGTTTTTCTGTTGTGTCATCCTCTTTTTTCTCCCTACACCCCCTGCTCCTTTCTGTCTCCATTCTTGTCTCCCACAACATGCGCTCTTGGTCTTCTGTCCTCATCCTATAGAATTTCTTCATTGGTCTTTCTCATGGGTAAGATAAATTAAGGATGCTAAAACTAATGACTGACACATTCCCCTATTTATATAATATACGAGCATTATTTCTTGGACTCTGAGATACATTATTCAATTTCCTATTCAGGGCAATTGTCATTTTCTGTTGTCAGCCTCATGTGGCAGTATCTGCCAGGAATCATCCATCTCTTGACATGGTTTATTTAACTGAGCATTAAACAACCATGTGGTATAAATTTAAGCATGCCCATTTCCCAGATGTGAAGATTGAGGTTTAATTATGTGAAACAACTTACCTTCTACGGTATGATCCATACGTAATAAATTCCAACCAGATCCAATTAGCTGGATAACTGAATGTAATTCTGCTCATATTTTTCCAGACAATAGTCTACAGAAACACACTACTAGTATGCTGCTCATATTACACAAGGAACTAATACTATAGCAATAGAAATGGATTATTTTATCTTAAACAATATCTCACCATCAAGGAAACTATTAAAAACTGCTCTGGAAACTATACATGCAACAAACTCCTTGCTAATTTGGTGCCCTACCCAGTGGCTATCAGATCAGACATCTCCATCCAACCTCACAGCACGTTCTAACAATCTTTGGGAGGTCTCCACTCACATTCCTAGTTCCAGTCCAGCCATTCAGGCAAGGTGCATGTGAAAGGCCCTCTACTGGGCTGACCGTCATCTGATGGAAGAGCAGTTATAGGGGTGAACTTGCAAGGCTTTTGACATCTGGTCCCAGTGGAGCCCTGTGGATAGTCAACCTTTCTTCAGTTAGTAATTTTGCTATTTGACGATTTCATACATGTATATAAAGTAACGGAATTTCTCACTGCCCCTTATCTCCTTCCTGTCTCTATAGAACACTACTATCCACCATCCTCATCAGTCCATTTCCCAGGTTTGTGACCATTGGGTTGATGTTGTGCCTTATGTGGTTTACCCAGAGCCATCACTGTGGCCACTAGATTGGAACCATGCAGTGGAGCCTGGTGGGGTCACCAGTGAGAGTGCACTTATAGACAATGATTTCCTTCACTCCCTAAATCTATCAGTATCAAGTATCTCAGCAATGAGGAGCAGGGCCCTCTGAGTCTCTCCCCAGCCATGCTTGACTTGTGCAGACCCAGCGCTCCTATCTTCAGCCACTTTTAGGGCATCACTGCAATCGCTATGTCTTGGTAGAAAATAACATTTCACAGCTCTATTCCCTATGGTGTGGCTTTTAGATTCTTTCCTCCCTTTCTTCCATGATGTTCCCTTTGCCTCTGAAGGGTTGATACAAATTATGTTTTGAGAACTGAGCATTCATCTAATACTTATTCCCAGCCCCTGATGCAGCTGTGAGTCTCTGCACTTACTGTTGTCCACTGGTCAGGATCCACTGTTTTTATAAATATCAATATTTAGAAATAGGCTTGATAGTATCAATTTAGCTAAGCAGCAGTATTCAGTTTCCACTAGGGTCCATTAATTATCTACTGTGCCATTGGTTTTTGAGCAGGTTTGCAGTTCTGGGCATGGATGCTTTCTGTGGAGGGGCAAATCTCATATCCAACCAGGAAACAGTTGATTACAGTAGTGCCACAGTCACAATGAGCCAACACATCTAGCCCTAGCCCGGCAGGCTGGGTTCATAGTAGGATTCATGGCTGTATGAGACCATGGATTCACAGCTTCTCTTCATGCTTCTCCAGATGCACCATCTAAAGACTGTGAAAGCTAGCCTGCAGAGGGGAAGCTTCCTCTTTCATTCCAGCCTGATTTCTCTTTGCTGTGCATCCAAGGGGTGTGGTGTCTTTAGCAACATTGTCTTATCATCTGACTGGCAAACAAGAAAATGATAAGAGCTTATATGTTTTGGAGACCTCCTGACCAACAACTCATAAGGGCATATCCCACCCTTGGCATGGGGTTGTTGTTTTAATAACCCGTGGCTTTTGGAGGCAGCTTTCTCCAGCCGTGCTGGGCATCTCCTTTCAAACAGTTTATTAAAAAATAAATGATATATTTTAATTTGGTTACAAGAAAGTAGGTTTCTATTATGTTTTTTAATATCCCCACATCTGGCTAACTCTCCTCCCTACTGCCTTTTCTCTCCTATCCTCCAATCCTCTTTGCTTATGTGCCTTATACCCCCGTCTCTAATTTCACACTGCCTATGTTCTACAATCCTTCTCTCCTTTATGCCATAATCCTCCCAATGGCCTCTACTGAGTTTCCTGGCTTCTCAAGATTCTGCAACTTAAACACACAGAATTAGGGACTCTAATACTAGGTCTACAGAGATGAGCTTGGAGTGATATTTGCATCTACTAAGGCCCGGCCTTAGCAGGCCCAGTACTCCTCTGGTAGCTGGAACAGGTCAAAATTCCTTCTTCCCACAGATGACTGAGAAAGACCTGGCTTATGATATCATGGTCTTAAAGAGATAATACGAGTCTCAGTTACTAAATACATATCAGGTTCTGCTTCCCTCTTTTTACCAGGCATATAAGATCTCTTAGACTAGTTGCTCCTTGCTTAGCTCACTAGGGAAAACATTTCTTTTTCGTCTTGGACCATTCCCATAGGCTAAGCCATTTCACCTCTGAGATTACAGTGTAACCCTTTCCTTAACCTTCACATGGTTTGGAGTTTTTGGAAGAGTAACTTCTCACAAGATGTAGGAAACTAGTGGGACTTTGTAAGTATAGGAAAGCAGGCGAACATCACCACAGATGGACCCCAGTACTCAGGGCTATTAAGGATACACCCTACCACTGATCTATATTCTCAGCCCACTGACCTATATTCTCAGTCCATAGTAAATGAATTTTTAAGTATCTGGAATACACCTAAACTGTTGCTTATTGTTTTTCTGAAATTCAATTGTTCTTCTGAAATTTAAATTTAATTGGCAGCCTTATATTTGCAACCGTGAAACCTATCAACTTTACCCAGCACAACTTCTCGAACACGACACTTGGCACGTTTACGTCTTTATAGCTTCAGAATAAGGCTGAGAAAAATTAAGGCCCAGAAAAGTTACCCATTATTGAAATCCAACACAAACACATAATACGAGTAAAGCAAAAGTAATTAGAAAATAGAATCTCATATATCTGTCCTTGACACGGAGTCCCTCCTTCCTTCCAACGCTGAAAAGGGTCTGTTTGGAGAAGGGGTGGGAGTCAAGGGCGAACTAGTTTCTCTAGGAGATTTTCAGTCTGCTCTGGTTCCTGTTTCTGGTGCAGCTATTTTTCTGAGCACAGCAAGGCAAGCATGCCTTTTCATTTCAGCTTCATCTGCAATCACCTTTCTCTCACTGTATTCTAACTGCTGATAAAGGACTTTGATTGACTCTCCTAAATGAAAGAATGAAGACATTTACATAAAACAACCTACTGCAGGGCTTACAAGCCCTGAATCTGCAGGAATTCTAGGGGAAAGGCGACAAGACATAAAATGCTGAAGTGGAAGTTCTTGGATAAAAGAAGACGTGAACGGTTTTCAGTCTAACACTTAACAGAGTGTAGGTTCCTCATTCAGTCCTCCGGGTGGATTGAATAATCTCAAGCTATCTGCTCAGCGCAGGTAGAGGATTCTCGCTGCAGTTTCGGCATCTATCAGCTTCACACAGGAAATGGGAAAAAGTGATTTATTTCCAGGCCTCAGTTTCCTTAAATATAAAGCCAAGAAGCCAAGCTCTCCCACCTTTGTAGGACTGAGGACGGTGGATGGGTGGATGAGGGGAGACAGCTGGTATTATCACCAGCTGCCGGAATGAGACCTTATCATTGCCACATTCTTTCAGAGTCAGAGGGTTTGTGGGGCTAAGATAGACTCAACAATGGGCTCCTGCCAAAGGATCAGTTACTCAACTGAATTTATACTCTGTAGACCCCAAAATAGTTTATTGGGTCCTCAATAATTGGATCCCCACCAATTCTGAATATGCTTTATTCTTATCTTTTTCTTTTCTCTCTAATACCTCCCTCTCTTTTTAAATATTTCCCCCCATGAAACCCCCCCCCATCATTTCCCCTGATGAAGACTCTCAGGGTTTCTCTTTTGAGCTAGTACTTGGGAGCAGACATGGTGTTCTAGAAACTGAAGCAAACATACACCTCCAGGTCTTCGCTCTCATGAAGCGTAACTCCTTGTGGGGGAGTTCGGCATAGTAAGCAAGTGAGTCATTCAAGTAGCAGGATGATGATGACGACAGCTAAGCACACTCAGGGGCCACACAATTGTCTTAAGAAGGAAAGGTTTGAACAAAGGGAACAGTGACGAATGAGGTTCATCTCTGAGATAAGCCCACTGAAGGCAGCAGTATACATCCCACCTTTGACACACAACCTTTCTAGTTTATCTGACTGACTGGAAGTTCAGCAGGAACCCAAAATATTTCCTCATCTTCTGGACAGCTGTCTATCAAGGAAAGCTGGGTAGGTTTGGAAGATGGCCTCTAAGGGTAACTTTCATGGCCTCTTTCATATTTTGAAAGAGAAAAAAAAAACTAAATACTTTGCTCTCAAGAGACAAAGTAATAATAATTTTTAAGAAAAGTCAGTGTCAGTCAAAGAAATTGTCACTGAGGAGGGAATCCAGGCAAAGAAATCAAGTTGGAAAGTAAGCTATTTCTGGAACATATATATACATATTCACTGTTCAATTAAAAAGGCACTGACTACCAGTGTTCTGAGCAGGGGTTCTCTATAAGGACATCTTCCTTAAGCCCCTCCAAAGCTCTGGTGATCCAATCCCTTGTGATACTGTATTGATGCCTTCCATGTTGGTCTGTAATATCATTGATAGGTTTAGTGGTCCATCACTATACTTAATACAATGTCTGGTGCAAGGCCTGTGTTAAACATGCCCACTCATCACTTAAAACAAGTTAGGCATACAGAGAAATATCAGAGATTAATTTGAAATTGCAGAGTCCACTCAAGACTCCAAATTCTCACACTGAAAACCACTTTGTGTCAGATCGTGAAACTTTACATTGGTCACACTGAGCTAGAGCCTAGGCTAACTGCCTTAGGCCTCACAACTTACCAGTAACCCTGAATTTTCATATCACACTTCCCTGATTTTTGTTTTCATCCTTAGCGTATACCAGTCTAAATAGGGGGTAGTTTCATTAGTTCTCCTGCTTTGTGTCCCCCACTAGAAGATGTGAACAGTAGTGAGGGCTTCCATCTGTTTTATTTCCCGCTATGTTACTGGCAGGGAGAACAGTAAGTATTGCAGTGCTGGAATGCAGCAAATGAGTTAAAGGTGTAAATGAGATTCTAAAAATGCTTATGGAGATAAGGACCAGTGGCATCCAGGACTGACTGAAGCAGATCATGTGGAAGGAAGTGACTATAACAGTCCACACCCCTTCCCCTACATTCCTGTTGTGATCTTACAGGTAAGATCTTCCGTGAGTGTCTCATTCCTGACAAAGCTTCCTTCTAACCCAAGCAAGCAGGAGCCACATACTCTGCAGGCCTGCGGGAGAGTTCCAAGGCCACTTTATAGAAAAATGCTCTGCACACTCACATGTATTCTTTAGACATGTTGAATTGGCTGCTAGAAACCGATGTCCGTAAATTTTACATAAAACTGCTGACCTGTAATTTATATTAAACAGTAAATAAACCCTGGCAAGGTTAGGCCATAGGCTGCACTGGCAACAAAGTGGTAGATCTGAGCTCTGGGCCTAGGTTTCCGTCCTATACAGGCTCCTTCTCGTCTGGCAGCTGAAGGCATTGCCATGTGCGACCCCTGCTGGAAAGTTACCAAAAAGCAGGCAGTATGCGGGAGGAAAAAAAAAATTAGGAAAGATGTCCTTTGGGATCTATTTCTGTTATGTTTAAGCCTTTCCTCAGAAGAATAATGTATTCATTTTTCTAGTCCTCTCCTGGTAGCACATAACTATTGACAAACTATGGCCCAGTAAATATTATTCTAACGGCCTGCAAAAGCTATGGACTTAATTCCCTATGGGCGGAGGGAGCTGAGAAGGCTTCGTGCCAGAGGCAGTCCTGAAGATGGATTGTGGAGGCTGTGTGCATCAGCTGCTTAAGATGCTGCTTAACTCAGACAAAAAGGAATCTGTCTAAAGACTATGCGATGCCTCTAGGAACTAGTGAGATGCCGAAAATCCAGGCTTGGAAAATGAGAAGGAATGAAGGGGACCAGACTCCAGGGATCATGTCAAGATGGTACCCAAGGAATGGCTCCGCTGGGAGCACACCTTGAGACTTGGATGCTGCTGCTGACGCCAGCCACTTGATCCATGACCCAAGTTGGTGATAAACACTCTACAGTTTCTGTGTCCTTAAGCTGCTCCCTCCAGATTCCAATCCCCTGGTGAGTTAACTGAGTTCAGGGCTGCAAGATACAAACTAGGGAAAGAAACTCTACCTCCAACTAGGAGCATCTCTCTGACCAAGACAGTGAGATTCTCTGAAGAAGAATGATGTTTGGTTGTTGGGTACCTTCCAGACACTTAGTGGGACTTCGAGTGGTGATGGAGGGAGAGGCACCCAAAGCAGTACTGAAGTCTGTAATGAGAACACATAGATCTGAATTTCAATCTGGAATCCTCTGTACCTTCAGAAAACTGACAACGTTTCCTAATCTGCAGATTCTCAATTGTTAAAATAGAAATGATGCCATCTGCTCTCTTGAATAGCTGTGAAGATTCCATTCAATCATTCATTCACTTTTCCAAACCTGTTTTGGAAAACACATTAAGTGTTTGATACCGAACTAGGCTCTGGGACAAATTCAGAAAAAAGAGAAAAAGAGAGACAGAAAGGCAAGCACTTTGTGCAGATGACCAAGTTAGACAAGAGAGACCCACAAAACTGGTCACGCTTCACTCTCCCTGAGCTGAGTCATCGTCTTCTAACTTTTCTCTGTTTTTGATTAAGCAATATTAAGTCCTTCCCTACAAATATATCTTGTTAAGACATATGTACATACTGAACTTACAGCAGAAAAAAACAAAACAAAACAAACAAACAAAAAAAAACAACAAAAAAAAACTTTAAAAGGCCAGGGATGTAGGTCAATTGGTAGAGTACTTGCCTAGCACACTGGTTTGAACCACAGCTCCAAAATAACTGGGTACTATAGTTCATGTCTATAACCCCAGTATTGAAATTAGGAGCAGGAGGGCCAGATGATGTTCAAGGTCATCTTTAGCTACATAGTAAGTTGGAGGTCAGCCCAGGATAGATGATCCTGTCTGAAAACAGACAAAGAAGAAAAACAACTCTAAAACTTAATGATGATCCCGAAAAGTATAATTCTTAGAAACAGTGAGGATCAGTGCTGATGTAATTCATGCAGAGTGCACATAGATGAAATTTATTTAAATCTGTCCTCATTTAATGTTTAGTGCATGTGATGAACTCAGAGGCGGGCACACCCCAATTACGATTAGCATGAACATTAAGTAGATATAAAATATAAATGCCAGAAAGGCAAATTAAATAAACGAAATTTCACAAGTGTTTAGAGTCAGCAAAAGGTCTTTTATGTGTATTTTGTCATTTCCTCTTAATCATTCTCCAGTCAATAATCTACAGGAAAGACTATGAGACATAGAGAGAGAAAACAGTGGGCCTAGGTTATGGGGACAGAGGTTGGCCTCATCCCAGTCTGAAGTCTCTTGATTTCTTGTTCCAGAAAGGAAGTGTGGATAGAAAGCAGAAGGCTCCATGGCTAAGTTGGGGACTGGGGAACTGCAGTGTTCATATTTTCTAACCTCAGCTGTAAAGTCCCGTCTGTCCTTCAGTAACACCTAGGAAGACAGTACGCTTGCCACAGAGGGGCCAGGAAAGAGCTGCACTTCTCAGCTGAGGTTCTGGAACTGGTATCTAGATACTATTGACAGGCATAGGTTATGACCCATTAAAGCATCCACAAGTTTGACTGTCTTTGCCTCCAAATCTACCTACCCAAGAGAGAACATGGCTCAGTCCTACTGGTAGCTGTGTGCGTGTTGGGTCTCAAAGAGGCAGAGCACAAAGTTGAGCAGCTCATACCAGCCAGCTCACCCCCCACCCCACCTCCCAGCTGCTTTGGAATCATCACTGAATTTTAACTTAAGACAAGAAAAGCTCTCATGAATCTTTTCCCTTCAGAGAATCCCTGGGAATTTTCAATGCTGAGAATTTCTTCTTTGGAGGATGAAAACACAAGTCCCAGCTATAGAAAGGAGTTTGAGTAAGGCAAAGCTCATTCTGCTTAACAAGGTGTAGGAAGGCGATAATCTACTGGAGGGATACAGCTTATGCTCCCCCACTAGCAGCAAGGGACCTCCACACATCCAAAATTCCCTTTGTAAGACCGAGGACCACTTTCTCACCAGATCTCCTGTCCAAAACTTTCCGTCGTAAGATGTGGTGTATTGCATGCACAGCAACTTGGCGGAGGATGTGAAGCCCAGAAGCATAGCTCAGTCTTGCTCACTAAGACAGCTCTGGCTGCTGGCTAATTAACTGCAGAGACTTAAGAGTGCTTAGTCAGGAAGTTGTCCATCCCTGTCGAACAAGACTTAGATGGGTAACTGATGCCAAAGAGGCTCTTTTAAAAGTTCACCTTCTCATATATGACTGTGAAGGTGTGTGTGTGTGTGTGTGTGTGTGTGTGTGTGTGTGTGTGTTGGGGTTTACCTTGCATAATACAACAGTCCATATCAATATTATTTTTCCAATCCAGTGAATGTGAAAATCTAAGCATGTTGAAAATAAGGAGGGGCAGCCCAATGCATTGTACCTTAAGCATTCATTTGGAATTTTAGAAGGTCAGACTAATCCTACTGTACTCAACATTGTTGGGAAAGTAGAAAGCAAGACTAATTCCTGGTATCAAAAAGAATTGGTAATTCAGAAATGCAAGGGTTGGGGGTGTAGAAGTTGAACTATCTCTATCTCCTTTTATTAAAAACTAAAGTTAAATATAGAATTCCTGGAATAAACTCCTGGGTGGAAGCTGGTAATTGAATTTCAACAAACACAGTGAGATTTGGGAGCAAAGCTGAGACCACAAGAACTTGTTCCCCCCCAGCCCCAGCAGCTGGTCAAATACCCAGGCCTGGGGCACATGGGGACTATGCTGGAGACCTGCCCCCACCAGGGTTGGGGGAATGGCTGGGAGGTGGGCCAGCCTGGGTGCTGGTGGCACTTTCCTGAGAATGCTGAGCTCAGACTGAAGGAAGGGTGAACTCTCTCCTCTCTCCTCTTGGACTCTCCTCTCCTCGCCCCAGCTCTGGCTAACAAGAGACCTCTTCTGGGAGAGCAGCTTTAAGACTGGATCAGAGTTGCCTCCTCGGGATCCCCCAAAAGCGTCTTAGCATAGTTACAGATAAAAATAGCCCGGGATAACGCGGAGGGAAGAGGAGGAGTAAGTCTCGCGCAAGGCAAAGCAAGAATACCACAGCTTCTGCGTTGTGTTGTGGGGGTTGGTGAGGAAGGGTGCTACTCCTGGTCCAGAGGAGAACACCGTGTGTGCAAATAAAATAAGGTGCCTCCTTAGCTTAGGTTGTGCCATAAAGAATCAGAGGCACCCACAAATAATTGCTAAGTCTGCCACAGCCCACCAATCCCTGGGAGGCATCTGACTAGGCACTGGTTTCTCCATCCTACTACTGGCTTGAGCCCCAGGTTCGGAGAGCTGGTTCTCCAGTTCCAGGAAAGGCAGGGGCCAGAGAAAAGCAGCGGAGTCCACTGCTATAAAGACGGGTGTGTATGGCGCACCCGAAGAGGTCAGGCTCCGAGTGAGCTGTGCTCATTCTAAATACAGGCTTCCCAGGTTCGTGTACGGACATCTCTTACCCACCACCCTCCCCCATCTGCCTCCTCCATCGGTGGTACTCTAAATAGAAGCCGATGTGAGAAAAAAGTAAAAAGTAACGTGAAAAAATAACAGCCATATGTAACTGGTTTTCTTATTACTTACGGTCCTGCCTGTCACCTTCTTCTTCGAGTACCCCGGGAGATGCTCTGTCTCCCCATTATTGCTACCGAATGCAAAGGCAAACTAGACCAAGGCTTCCGCACCCCAGATGCCCGATTCCAGAGTGACTCCTTTTAGCTGTCCACTGGCCCAGTTCTCCGCCCCAGGTAGTACCCGGGCTCCGCCAGCGCACCGCTCTAGCTGCAGTTGCTCAAGGTCTTAGAGAGAAGCTGTGGCTCCGAGCAACGAGCAGCGACGACCCTCTTGAGTCAGCTAAGAACATAAGTCAGTCTTTTAAGAGTCAGAAAATCTGATACCTTATAGTCCACCTCGCAAATTCTAGAGGTGAGGTTCCGGGCAGGAGACAGGAGGATCGGATAACCCTGAGGCTTCCCTCCAGTGGAGTGCATTCTACCTGCTTTAGCCTCATCTCACCTTGGGCTCTGTACTTGCCCTAAGTCAGAATACCAGAAGAAGGTGCATAGGCAGCCCTCACTCCTCACGCGCAGCGCTCACCTGAGTCGCGTACCCGTCCAGCCGGTCCGGCGCCCTCAATCCTCTCTCCGGCCGGGCCATGGGCAGCACCGCCGCCAAGTACCTGCGCCCCTTGGAGCAAATTCCCACTCACCCTGAGACGGGCGAGCCGTGAAGGGACACAGGCACTCACCGAGAGAGACCCGGCGGTGGCAGCAGCTCCGGGCTGCAGCGCGCTGAGCACCTTGCAGACAGGCGTTTTGGTGCCGGTTCCGAGGATGGGAGGAGCAGGAGGAGGAGCAGGAGCCGGAGGAGGGGACAGTGGAGGCCGGAGCTCCGGGAGAGCGCTGAGGGCAGCAGAGGTTCTCGAGCGCCCACTGCTGCCGTGTTGGCTCCGGTGCTGCCCCGAGTCCCGCCTCCCAGCGAGTCCCTGAGCGCCGACTTTGAGCAAGCCAGCTAAGCACCAGATTTCTGCGCTTCTGGGTCCCGAAGGAGCTAGCTCTTCTCACCCAGTCCCTCGGCTCCTCTGAATTTAGTCTAAGGGGAGAGACCAGCGCTGTCTAGAGGGTGGGACGTGTGGCTTGGGTGACTTTGTCCACCTTTCAAACCCTGGACTCCTAGTTCTCTCCCTGACCCCTCTGTGTCCGAACCTTGGACCCTTATGTCCGTTATCCTTTCGTAAATTCCGCGTGGTCCCCAAGACCTTCGCAGTACCCACGTTTGTTCGCACCCAGCGTTCCTTACCAGCAGGTGACTCGCTTTAGGCGCCTGTATTCGGTGCGCAGCCTGGGAGGTCTCTGGAGCTGGTAGCTCCATCTTGAGCTGCAGCAGAGACAGGAACCACTTGAAGAGCTGGTTTAAGAGTGTGCAGTGTCGCCGTGAAACACCCATTCTCCTTCGGTATCGCCTCAAAAAGACAGACTTAAGGCGAACCCCGAAGAATTCAGCTTTCCTTTAGCAAAAGTAACTAGGTTGGCAAATTTCACCTCTGAAACTAATCGAGTTTTTCCTGCGTTTCAAAGCTGAAAGGTTTTGTGTGAGAGCCAACCTGCATATTGTGACTCAGTTTAAGATTTGGAGGGTGGAGAAGCTGCAATCTCCTTGGAGACGCTGGACTGCTTCAGCCAGAGCAAATCGCCTTCCAAAGCAGGTTACTAAAAGAAAAGGGGGGGGGGGGGAGAAGGAAGGGGAAACAAGTAGCCAAATTCAAATCAAAAGAACTTCCTTTAGCTATTTTAATATCTTCCATATCTTAAAAATCAGAATATAAACATTTATCACTTGCATTTCTAGGATAAATATTCTCCCATCTAAGGGGGAAAATTCCTTTGGGAAATAGAGCTCATAGCTGGTGCAAAGATTAGCCTCAGTCCTCTTAAAAGGCAAACAGATGCCCACTACAGTATATTGTAGCTTATAAAGCAGGCAACATCTTAGAGAGCTTAAACCAAGTCTTCTTTTTTAATGATAAATTATTAGAAAATTTAATGACTCTGGCTACTTAATCTTTGAATAAATGTAAAGTTGACATGCCCATTTCAGGTAAAAAAGAAAAAAAAAGAAAAAAAGTGCATTTACAAAATCCACTTTAAATCTGCATCTTGAAAAGTAAATTTAAAATTTACTTTAGATTAGGTACACACTTTTTCTCTCATTCTATGAAGTTGGGTAAAATCCTGCAAATGTCTATTGTGGTCAAATGGAGAGTTCAGATTAAAGGGCTGCTAACTATCAGTTATGGTCACCTTAAGCTTCTGCCAGACGCCAAGCACAGTGCAGATCAGGGATCCTTCAACACAGGGAGGGATGTTGGTTCCCTAAGTTGGTTGTGGTTATTTTTCCTTCATAAAGCGTCCAATGTGTTTCAGTGCCCAGTGCATGGTATGAACTACACAAGCCATCCCTGAGACACAAAAGGAGATTAGCAAGAATTCTTATGTTCACACCCTGGAAGTCAGAGGCCAATTAACCAGCTTTCTTAATTACCTGTCACAAAACCTCAAAAGAAACTAAAATCCCAGCCCCAGCTCAGAGTCTCTGTTAGTTACTTTCTTTGGCAGAAGCTACTCCAGGCAAGTGAAAGGAATTGGAGCAGTGGCCTTACAGCTGCCTGCCCACCCCAATATTATCAAATATTTATTGATCAATGATTAATGTTCTTAGATTTAGGTAAATAAAAATACCCATGGACTTTTTGGCTGTTCTTTGGCTGTATATGTTTGCTTAGACATTGACCTCTCTCCTAGATGTCTTCTGGGCTTGCCTTCTGCTCACTCCTGGATACCTGGTCTGCTATATCAGCCCGAATACTGTATTAAACAGAGCTGTTTTCGCATCTGTCTTCCCCAGCACATTAGAAGAGCCTTGGGTTTGAGCAACCATACAACTGACCTTTCATAGGTTCTCTCACGGTATAACTTAAGAAAGGAAAAATAACCCCCAAAACTAACAAACATCAAACCCACATAACATCAACAAAACTCACAACAAACACACAAACAAAAACATAAAAACGATCTGTAGGTCCTACAGAGAAAGTTTACCAGTGAAGTGCCAGCATTGTTCCAACAGAGGACCAAAGTTCTCTTCCTAGAAGAAAAGCCTCACGCTACCTCTCAGTTCAGCTCTGGTACCGTACTCTTCTATCCTGGCATGTACTCATGTATGTGTCTCATATTCAAGTGTATGTGGTGTGTGTGTGTGTGTGTGTGTGTGTGTGTGTGTGTGTGTGTGAGCTCACACACCTAAACTTAAAATAAAATAGTTTTAATAAGTTACACATTTGATATTTTAAGGGTGGTTTGATTTGGTTCAGGGTGAGAATTGAGGCCCAGAAGAGACATGCTAGCAACCAATCAGAAAACAGCTATCATTCAGTTCTATGATCCAAGCCAGTGCCATCAACTAGAAAACAAGTGTATTACAGATGTCTTCTGCACCACTAGTATGTAAGCTATTAGAGCCATTGCTGGATACTTGATATGAGAGATAAATGAAACATTAAGATGTCACTGCTGCCAGCAGACACCCTTGCCTCAAGGAGCAGTAAGCCTTACGTGCACAAGCCACCTTTACAGACACTCATTCATTCTGGCTAGACTATAAACTCTGTTCACATAAGATCAAAGCTGAAACCGTGCAAAGGAAACAGAAGCTGGTGACCTATGGCTTTGGTCAATAATCTGCAATAACAGCATCTAAGACAGAGCCAAGACTTGAGTCAGGCGTTGGGTAAAACCAATTATATACCTGCTCTGTGTGTGTGTGTGTGTGTGTGTGTGTGTGTGTGTGATATGCATATGTACTTGTAGTATGTGTGGAGGTCAAAGGTTGATTGGATTGGATGTTTCCTTTTATATCTTGCCACCTTATTTTTTGAGACAAGATCTTTTACTACTATCCTCCTGCAATAAACAAAAGATCTGCCTTTCTTTACCTACCCTAGCATTAAAGTCACAGATGCACTGGGCATCCAAGCTTAGGAAGGCAAGCACTTTACTTCCCAAGTCATCTTTCCAGCAAACATCTTCTGCTTTCATAGCAACCTTATTAAAGAAACAAACATACAAACAAACAAGCAAGCAAACACACAACCACCCCAGGTTGCAAGGAGGATAACTTGTTGGAGGTTACATACTAATAAGAAGTTTCTCTTAACTCTTCCCAGAGACCATTAACCATTCTCTATTTTGAAATGAAGTGAGTTCATTAGTGCACTAGGTAAAGTGGTTCATCTAGACAGCTCCCCTCCCAGTTACAACTGGACTCCTAGTCCAATGCTCTCCATAACCGAGTGGTTTGCTTATGTTTCTTGTTGTTGGCTTGCTCATCCTTTCTTTCAGATGAGTGAAGAGTAAGGAGTAGGTCAGGAGGAGAGGAGTCAGGGAGGGAGGATCAGAGTGAGCCCATGAGGGCACTTCTGAGGACTCTGAGGGTTCATACTCGCTACCTGACCTGACTCAGAGGAATCATACCTACAATCCCTGCCTAAAGGGCTGCCCTATATCCTCTCTCTTCATAATGGATGTTTGAGTCTTTCAGGTTAATAGCATGAATTTTAAGGAGTCCAGTGGGATTCTTTACAAGCAGTAGAAATTGGGATCAGGTTAAAAATCCAATTTTAATAAACTTTCCAGGTCCTGATTTAGATGGTGTGCTAATGGCTCTCTGTGCTGAATCACCTTAAAAGTCAAATGTATTTTTAAAAGGTTCTCCTTGTATGGGAGGCTTGATGGATATCGCTTAATTGTGCATTGTGCATTCCTGTCTTCATCAAAAAATGATCATCTAAAACTGAGGAGAGCTGATAGGAAATGCAGCCATCCTTTGAGCTCATTGGTTACACGGAAGGCTTTGGGGTTGTGAGACAATTTTCTTTCCTTCTGACCACAAACAAAGGGAGCATGATTACACTGCGTGAAATGGCATCCTCAAATTCCTCCACTAATTTGATTGTGCTGGGGTCTAAGTCTGTTTCTGTTTCTTTTGATTTGCTAATTAGCCAGAGTTGTCCGCTTGGGTAAAAAGAAGCCAAGGTCATATCCACAAACATGAAATCTGGGGAGTCCTTCCAACTCAGCTGGTCATCACGTTCCTACTCTGTAGCCCATCCCAAATCCCAAACTGTCTACACTCAAGGGCAAATGACCCATCTTTCTGTGATTAAGATGTTATGTGATGATTTTCTTTCCTCTGAAAATATAACCTAGTTTCTTCTTGTCTTGTGTGATTACAGGGCTAAGTTTGGACTTGGGACTCTTACTATTAATTTTCTTCATTCCCATCCGCTAGGATTTAAAAATGGTTGGAATTACCACTACCACTACCACCACCACCACCACCACCACCACCACCACCACCACCACCATCACCTGTGTCAATGGCCCATTGTTAAAGGCTCAGTTCCAAAGGTGGCTTCATTTTGGGGAAGGGGAAGTTGATTTTAATAAGTGAGGCCTAGGGGAAGGTCTTTGAGTCTCTGAGATTGAGCCCAGGGGTTAAGGTGGTTCTCTGGAGACACCTTAGTAATTCTCCTGAGAGTGGTTATAAAGGCAGTAAGCCCACACAAGTTGAGGAACTCAGGGAAAATGTCAGAGATAGACTCATTGATCAGCCAGTCTAGCAGAAATGGCAAGCTCCAGGTTCCATGAGAGTCCTTGTCTCAAAACATAAGGTGGAGTCAGTGGAGTAGGATACCTGATGTCTTTTCCCAGCTTCCAAATAAGAGCATACAAAGGAAAAGGCAAGCACATACATGCACATACCACATCCATACATAAGTATACATACACACACACACACACACACACACACACACACACACACTGAAGAAAAGGAAAGGAAAGAAAAGACAGAATGAAAGAAAAATCAAAAGCAGCGAGCTTTTCCAATCCATTGCTAGGTTAAATGAGTCTAGCATGCCCCACCCTTGCTTGGCATCCAGCACAGGTGGTAGAGTCTAGGGGGGAGTCCTTGTAAGATGATATTTTATTAGGATAACTATATTATTTTTATTTATTTAATTGTATTTTTAACTTTGCATGTGTTTTTCTTCTAACATTAAATTAAATTGTAAAAATCTTAGAGTCTTTGAAATCACTCTGGACTACAGACACGGAGACAATGACAGCTAAGGACCAGATTGGCCTCCATGCAGAAAGGGATGCCACGGAGCCTGGGTGCTTAGCTGATAAGGATAAGGGTGACTGCTGAAGGGGATTTCACACGAGTGACTGAGAGTCCCTTAGCTGGGTTGGATAAACAGTTCTAAACAACATACTGCTTTGATTTGCCATCTCCTGTCAATCTTTGCCCCAGACCACACATATCAGTGCCACAGAAATTGCCACATGGCAGGATCTAAGTGGTCCCTTTGCTCACACTGTTCGATTCTGCTTTCACTGCAATACTCTCATTACAATAAAAATCATGGCACTTCTTTTGATTTTCAATTCTCTGGGACCAAAGTTAGCTGCCCTTCTGAGGGTCTTGATGCAGTTTCTCCTTTGAACTTTGTTCAAAGACACTGGACACGTTCTTGTATCTAGAAAATTTAAAAAAATAATAATAATAAAAGAAAACGCTTTCCCTCTCCCAATAAGCCCATCCATTCAGCCAAACCAACTTTTACAGGCTCCCTCCTCTGCAGCAGCTCTGTGCAGGGCATGTGGGCAGAGATTTATGGAGAAAATGAAATCCAATTCCATTTCTAAAGAAATTCATAGATGTGCATGGTGTGAACAGAAAACTATAGTTTAATCAGGTGAGCATCCCAAGCTCCTGACCCTTTGGGTACCAGGACAGTAGAAGAAACACTAAGAACTCTGCCCTCCCATCTTGCCTTTAACTTCCAGCCCCAAGAAGCAACAACTATCTCTTCTCTGGGGTTCATGTTAAAGTTCTCTCTCTCCATGTGGACCTCAGTTACCTCAAACTGATAAAGTTTCTATCTGCCCTCTTTAGGAACAAATTTCTTATGGAATAATTTGTAGTGATATTTGAAAGTACTACTGTCTATCTTCTCTTTAGAAACCATACATCTGTATATCGATCTATCATCTGTCTATCATCTACCAATCATCTATCTATACATCTGTCTACTACTCATTTACCTATATACCTATTTACCATCTCCCTTTCACCAATCTACCTGCTCATCACCTACATATCTACCTTTCTATCTACCTTTCTATCATCAATCTATCTGCCTGTCACCTATTTATCTCTATCTATCTATCTATCTATCTATCTATCTATCTATCTATCTATCTATCTACCTCTTCTCCATCTACCTTCTACCTATTTTCTTTCTATCATCCACCTATTGATATAACATCTGCATATTCCTTTATTTAGCTCTCTATCCATTATCAATCCATTTTCTTATCTATAATTTATCTATGTGTTTATCTGTTTGTCTATCATCTATCCTTTCAAGATATTAATAAATTCTTCACATCATGCTTTGAAGTTTAGACAGTTAGTTCCTAGATGAATATATGTATTTTTATAATATATATGTCATTTTACATTTAAAATAAGAACTTCCTTCAAAAATACATCATAACATCATAAAGTAAGTTTTTAAACTAAAAATAAATATTTCATATGAAATGTAAACAATCAATTAGACAATATAAAACAAAGCAAGAAAAACATGTAAGGAAAATACAAATCATTTATGTAACTCCATGCTGGGAATTTGAATATATTTTGTACATGTCTCAATTTTGCACAGAGACACTGTGAAGTTTGTGTTGAATGTTGAATTTCCCAGCTGCAAACAGCCATGCTAGCTAGAGAAGCTGCTCCAAGTCACATCTACCATTCTGTCTCCCTTGTGTGAGTACATCATGGACCCAGAGAGGACTGTAGTATATTCTACCTGACTTTGTCAAATGAAGAGACTTACGTTCTTCGTGCCTTCAAAATGTACTTACATTCCAGGAATGTAACTATCCATAAAGTATTTAAATGCAATATTCATGATATTGTTGTAATTGCATTGCATAAACTAATTGACAAAAGAAAATGCTAGGCTTAAGAGCTCAGTTCTCTGTGTAATTGGGCTCCTCTTCCCACATATAATCAGCCTTTAACTAGAAAAGCTATTATGGTCTTAAAGTTCCAAGGCATACTCTAGCTCTCTTTGAGGTCCTTGATTTCATGTGATGCTCTGTGAGCATCTATGTCAGGGTCATTCTTTCTTAGTTAGGAATAGAAAGTGATAGAACATGAGGTACATAGCATGGGTGAACACACATCGGTACCCTGTCCCCATGGAAATACATAGCAGAGAGGTGTTGACCTACTGTTTGCAGGATTTAATCCCCTTCTCCAGCTCCTGTTCATTCTCTGAATGGGGCTTGCCTCAGGGTTCACCTTTTCCTGGAAGCCACTTGGAGCTGGCAGGGGTACTTCCTTCCAGAAAGAAAGGAGGGGTGCGTTTATTGACAGATGTAGAATGAATTATTACAGGGCTCCTATCAGTTCAATCCTTCCTCCTTTAGGGAGCAAACTGTCTTCAGGGAGTGGCCAGCTGGCAAGGGTTCCTGGCTGCTACTCAGGGACATTTTCCTGTAGGAAGAAGATCTGCCTAGTGTAGCCTAGCCCTTTCTTCCTGCAAAATAAGGCTGGTATGTGGTCACCTAGCAGGCTTCTTTACTTGTCCTGTGGTACTCTCCAACTTAATCTACATCAATGGAAAGGATTGTGCTTAGCTCTCAACTGTTTTAGTCTTTGCTGTATCAGCACCGGAGAGTGGCTGAGGTTGTTTATACCCTCCTCTGCTCTCCTAAAACCCTCATGTAACTCCTTGAATCAATTCATTTCTGGATCCTGATGTCATTTTCTGCCACCTACAATTTGCAGCCCTTAAACACTATCTGGCTAATTGTTTCCATCGCTCATGTCTGTGCTGTAGTTACTATAATGCCAGGGTGTTCAGAGGCCGTATCTTTTAGTATCTGCTTTTACCTAGAGAAAGGGTGGGAAGTGAACTTCCCCAAAATGTATTTTAAGAAGATGTCATGAGCCCCACCAGAGATACCAAGTTCCATTTTCTGCACCTTGCAGTCATGTCTCCTCTGCAAGATAAAATGACAACTTTGCAAAGAGTAAATATGAGTTAGAAGTAGAAGAGACTTTAATGACACAGGCAGATCTGAACTGTCTGCAAGCCAAAGGCAGAGGCATGGAGCCTTCTCCTAAGCTCTCAGAAGGAGCCGACCTGCTCAGACCTTGACCTTAGAAACCCTGCTACGGTCTAGAGTTGTTAAGAAAACAAACGTCTCTTCTGTGGGTCATCTTGTCTATGACCCTGTGTTAGGGCAGGCAACCTTTGAAGTCTAGTCACATAAAGCATTTGGTTTTGGCTTGGCAAAATAACACAGAATTCATGGTCACTCTCATATCTGAGGACATAAGACAAAAAGTATTTCATTTTTTATCTCCGCTTTTCTTATTTCTGCATACAGGCTGCCTTTTTTGTTCTTAAGTCAAATCTTAGCATGTATTTTAAAGATATTCTAGTGATTATATTCCACAATTATACTTCAAACCATGCCAGTATCTCAATTGAACTGATGTTATTACACCCATACTGGCTAGATATTGCTGCATGACAGCTTGCCTCCAATATTCTTATCCTAAAATTAGAAATGTTTGTTACCTCATGGATTCTGTGGGTACACAGTCCTGGTTGGCACAGGTGGACCTTTTGGTGAGATATGACTGTCTACAGAGGCTCTGTGGGTAAGGACTTACGCCCAAGTTCATTCACTTGGCTGAGTTTTGACAGGTTGTTAGTCTGAGACCTGAGTTCTTTGATGGCTGTTGCAGAGACTCCCTTCAGTTTCTTGCTATGTGTTCTCTTTATAGGGTAGTAGATAGACGGTAGTTAGCTTCCTATGACTGAGCAGGTAACACTAAAGAGAGAGCATATGGAAGGTAGATGCCATAGTGCCTTTGTAACTGAGTCTGTTGAGTGTCATCTTTTGGCATTTGCCGTTTTTTCAGTTTTTGGAAACAAACCACCAGATCCAGCCAATTCTCATGCTGAGGGTGTTAATTAGCAACACAAATACTGAGAGTTGGGATCACTGTAAGACAATGCAGAGGCTGCCTTTCGCAAGGTAGCATCCATCCACATGGGAGCATCCTTTCATGGGGGAGCATCCATCCATGAGGGAGAATCCTTCTGGGGAGGGGGAGCATCCTCCTATAAGACTGTATCCTTCCACTGAGGAACATTCTTGCACAGGGGCTTCCTTCTACATGGAAGTATCCTTCTGTGGGGGAGCATCCTTTTACAGGGGAACTATGTTCCTCCCGAAGGAGCGTCCTTCCACAGGAGAACAGCTATGGACCAGCAGCAATAGTGGCACCCGCACCAAGTGACCACTTGGCCAGCATCAGGAGTAAGTTGCCATCAGTCATTAGGGATTTCAATTTTCTCTAGTATTACAATGGTAATATGCAAAACCCTTAAGGTCAATAAAATGCAATATATTATTTCTAGAAATCTTTGAAGTCATATTTTAGACATTTTTCTCATGACTTTCACATTGCATAATAGGTAATGATATTATAATAGAATGTAAAATAATAAGTATCACACTTTATCAAAAATTGAGTACTAGCAAATCAGCTAATCAGTCAAGATAGGTGCATCCTAAGAATGTGTATCAGTACGGTAAATGCTGCTCATAGCTTTCAAATTATAGGATTTTTTTTTTGACACAGGGTTGCATGTGGGATAGGCTGCCTGAAATTTTCCACACAGCTAGCAATGCCCATGAACTCCTGGCCCTTCTACCTTTACCAGTAAGGTTTATAGCATTCTGCTTCTCTCTGACTGGTCAGAGAATGTAGTCCTCACAAAAGAGATGAGAGAAAGGTACCCATGAAGTATGGTCTTCCCTTCCTGGGAGGATGTTCAAATGGTACCAATCTCTACAGAGTATACTGCAAGCTAACACAGGGACAGAAGCAGGAGCCATTGGAGCAATAATACCCAGCATTGTGCCTTCCTTTTAACCTTAAATCTTTGTGTTTGAGGCATAATTAAACACAATGGTTGGTTTGTTTTTGTATTTGGTTCATTATAATGCATTCCTGTTAAAACATTAAAGATGATTGGGAAATTAGAAATAATAAAGAAGAAGGTGGCAGTAATTCCACTACCCAAAGGCAACTCACAGATGAAGACTGGGAAGCAGTAAGGCTCAGCTGAGAGGGAAATTCAGCCTTTGGTCTGTCAGTTGTACCTTGGCATTGTTGATTCTTTAACGCTTAAAGCAGCTCACATCTAGCTCTAGTAAACATAATGTTGATTGTTTATTTAGTTTCCTGGTTTCTTAGACACAGGTACAATTAGAGGAGAAATTTTCATTTAAAAAGCAATTACTTCAATTCTTACTATAGAAGACAATAAATTCAAATCCCTGCATGCTTATGCAAGGAGATCTAATGAAGTGCAAGCAATAGATCAACTTCCAGTCATTATTGTTCATATATTATTGCTACTTATTTTGTTTTTGGCAATTGAACCCAGGCTGTTATGTATGCTTGGCTAATGCTCTACCACTGAGCTAAATCCCCAGCACTCACTCCTGTTCATAAAGCAGAATGAAGGAAAAAATGTTTCAGAGGTGTAGACAGCTGTTATGTTCTCACTCAGGTGAAGTGTGGATCACTGAAATCATGCCAAGAGGCCTGGAAGGCTTCATCCTCACCCACATCCTCTCCCCGTTGCCCTAAAGCCTGAGTTTTGCAAACCATTCCTTGCTTTAAATGCCACCATATATTTACTTTCAGTCCCACAGTCCTGTTCACCACTTTTTAAAGAATTCACCTGTTCTTGCACATGGCTATAGTTCCTTTTGAATGCTTAATGCCGTGGGCTGAATGTGAGCAGTATTCTTAGCTGTCCTTCTGTAGATGGCATTTCTGTGGTTTCTGGTTTGTTAGCACGACGACAAACTCTGCCTGTTGGAGCACTCTTATATAATCTTTGGCGCATAGTGGCAAACATTTATGTTGGTAAAACCTTCAAGTGAGGCTTCTCTCTCCCAGGATAAACCCCAGCCTGATGGATAAGACTGATCAGTCTTCAAAACAAGCAGGATCTACTCAGGCCTCATAAATTGTGTTGCCCTGTTCCTTCTTCAGGACTGAAACCAGCAATCCGTTCAGTTTTGGATACTCTGTTGACTGTGTTTTCTAGACCAGGTTGGCCTTGTATTCCTAGAGGTGACCTCTGCTTCTTGAGTGCTAGGGTTAAATGTCCATGCACACCTGGCATGCTGATTGTTTTCTTAATAATTACTTTCTATAAATTTTTATATATGTAAGACTACCACTCTGGCTCTGTTTTTATATCTTTGAGCTGCGCATAGAAATAATGTGTATATATATGATACCATTACGAAACAGTACAGAAAAATCTGAGAGCCATATTACTATAAAATAAGTACTTAATGCCTTTTAGAATTAGCCAAGATTAGAGGGCTGCCACCAGGACACCCATCACGACCTTCCAATTTCCATTGGTCTGATCAAGACTTGACCTTCAGCAGTTCGATTCATTCACCACCTTCATGTTAAACTGGGCCTTAGTGCTAGTTTTAGAGGAGAATCCTGCTGAGTTGGCCAGCACATGACAATTTTTAAAACATGTTTCTCACAGGATATCAAGTTGGTTTTGAAACACAGCTTCTTGTTAGTCTATAATGTGTAGTGTGGGTAGCTTTGGACTTGCTCATTCCAAGAGTTTTTGGTTTCTTTTACTTGAGACAAGGTCTCATGTAGTCCATGATGCTTTTGAAATCACTGTGTAGCTGAGGATGACTTTGAACTTCTAACCCTTCTGGCCTGGAGTGTGTTGGGATTGCAAGTATGTGGTACAGTCCTTGATTTATATGGTTCTGGAAATTGAACCCAGAGCTTCATGTATGTTAGGCAAATGCTCCACAACTGAGTTATATCCTTATCCTTTATTACAGGAGATGAGAAAAAGGGACAACAGAAGAAAACCAAACCAAACCAAAACATGAGCAAACAATCAATCAAGACTATACTCTGAATACCAAAATTATATCTTTTAAAAATTAAAGGATGTTCTGAAGAACAGTGGAGTATTTTGATCCAAGTATTTCTTTTGTCTCACCCAGCTTTCTCTGGTATGGTGGGCACATGGAAGAAAAAGAAGCCGTTTTTTCTTTTCCATACCACTGGGGATTCTTTTACTTCTGGTGGCCAGATAATAAGAATTTCTTAAAAGCAGATAAATAAGCTTTAATCAGCCTGATTTTTCTTCTCCCATGTATGGAATTTTTCACAGATAAATAAGTTCAATTTGGTAGAAAGAAACGTAAGAGGTACCAAATTTATGCCTGTGCTGCCCACCTCGGCTGTTTACATTTATTATTCTTTATGGAGACCCACTAATACTTTCTTTTAAGGTTCCTTAATTAAGTTCAGCTTCTCCTATTTTTCTTTTCATCCATTCCCTCCCCCCACTCCCAGATTAATTCAGCTCTTTGGAGTGGTGCTTTCTCAGCTGTTGGATTTCATTTACAAGACTTGAATTTCTGTAGATTTCCCTTCCCAAGTAGTTTATATCCTCCATCACTCTCCCAGGCAAGGAAACTGTTCCACATAGACCAGAGCTAACCAATTTATAGATGTTCACAGTGAAGTATATTGTTATTCTTTGTGTATATGAATGGAGGTTTCCAAAACTGGATGGTTAGCCCAAGACTGGAAAGAATGACATTATTGGACAGTTATTTGAAAGAGCTATTGCTCCCATTGAAACCTCTGACTTATGAGGGAGAGGAGTAGTTTGTCCTCCCAAGGACACTTCTCTGAAGAGAGTTGGACTCACTTGCCCACTGATGTGTGATCTGTGACATCGGTGTGATCTCCCCTTTCTACCTATGGCAAGAGTATGCATCTCTGTCCTTCATGCTGTCCTTGGCCATGTGACCTTCTTCAGCCAGTGGAATGATCTGATTAAAAACATCCCCAAGGATAAGTCCAAAGGCACAAACTGCCAACAGCTCCAATGATCTTCTTGTGTCTTCAGTTTGTTCGGCTCAGTCCCACAAATGAGAAGAAGGCTCATGAAGCAACAGGTATTGATCCTTAGCCCCCTGCATTTGAAATGGACACAAAATAACCAACTGAGATTTGAGATGTGCTGGTTACTTCAACACTTAACACTTTCAGGTTTTTTTTTAATTCCAAGCATTTATTTGCTTGTCTGATTCAAGAGACACACCTAGTGACAGAGAATGTGTCCTTTTTGTCAGACATACCTTATGCTTGGCAGTCAGTGGCATAAGTCCATAGTTCACGGAGAGTCTCCAATAAGCAACACAGATTTCTTGTTAGGACACCAGTGTCTACTGGAATGGATTCCACCCTGAACAAAAGCTGACCCTGCAGGATTTATTATGATCTAGGCCTTTGAGTTTCATTGCCTAGATAAAATTATCTGTGATGGTTAGTCTTTATTGCCAGCATTGTAGGATCTGAAATCACCACAAAAAACATACCCGTGGGTTTGTTTATGGGGTTGTTTACAGAAAGACATAACTCAGCATGGAAGACTTACCCTAAATGTGGCACCATTCCATGAGATGAGGCCCTAAATGAATAAAAAGGAAAAATCAGGCTGAGTACCAACAGTCATCTCTCCCTGCTTCCGGACTATGGGCCTAATGCATGAATGGCACCTCTACTCCGGCTACTATGTCTTCTGTGTTGTGGTAGCTGTTATTCCTTCTTAAAACATGAGCCAAAATAAACCTCTTCTTTCTTCAATTGCCTCTAGACAAATTGCTAGTACTCAATCCAATTGTTCTCCTTGAACAAAGCTCTCCAGGGTTGGACAAAAATTTGGATAGACTCTGTAGGATTTTTTTCTTTGCAGATTGACTCTGCTAGGTCTGTAGCCATACTGTTATCCCAGTGTATTCAGTTTCTGTGTCCTTTTCAGGTGATTTAATTGACCCATGTTGCTCTTAGAATGGAGAAGCTACGATGTGAGCCATCCTCCATGTGTCTTCACAGTAACACAGTGAGGAAGGGGCATCTCTGTCCCTCGGGATGAATGAGTTATACTTGTCTAACATTGCCCACAATTGCCTTGCTATTCTTGGCAACCACCTCATGCTGCTAACTCACTGAGTCAGCCAAATCCCTTAAGCCTTATTCACAAGCCATTATTACCTAGCCTTGCCTCAACTTGTGAAGTCAATTTAGACACCAAAATCTTGATCCTTACACTTGTCCCTGCTAGATTACTCACCTTGTTTCATCTTGTTTGTGGTTTCTATCTATTTGGGAAAAGAAAGGCTTTGATTTCTGGGAAAGAAATTCACCTAGGGGTAAAAGAGAAATAGCCCTGTCCCATTAACTTGATGTGCTTTGAGTATCCCATTGTCTCCCCTTGCCTGCAGTTAATTTTGGGATGCTGTTCCTTGCCACTGCTGTGGAATCTTCACTTATTTTTGAAGAGGATTCCTGATACCATATTCCAACACGAACTCTCTCTGTGTGTGACAAACTCTAACATGCTTCCCTTATCTCAGTGTCTGGACATGCAAATGCATGCTCTGTTATTTGGTTCTAATCAATAAGCCTATGGTGCTGGGGTGCATATGATTAGACACACACACACACACACACACACACACACACACACACACACAAAACTAGATTGCAGACAGTAATAACATTGTATTGTTAGGCAGTTCACCTTCCTAGGTAGGAAGAAGCTAGTTCCTATGTTGGGAGCTGCTTTGTTTTTGGATAAGTCCACATGGCTGAGAGTTGAGGGCAGTTACTCTTTGGTAAGTAGCAAGAAACTGAGGACTTCACTCTGCCAGCTTGAAAGAAACAGCATGCATCAATAAAGAAAAACAAACAAACAGATGAACAACAATGACTACAACAACAAAATACAGGCCCTGGAAAAGGATGGTTCTCTAGTCATACCTTGATGGGAAGCTGCAGCCCTGGCTCACCCTGGACTGCAGCTTTCAGGAGATTTTGGAAGCAGAGGATGAAACACAGACAGGCCTCAGCTCCTGATCCACAGAAACTGTTATACACTAAATATCTGCTATTATTCTCCATCAATATGTAGCTACTGTGCATGCAACCAAATAGCAGAAAGCAAATTAATTGGAAAGCCTATGACATTGTGAGGCCAAGTGAACACATTATTGTATCTTTGCAGAGGGTTGAATTGACTCAGAGAACCTGTGATGATTCCTATACTCTGCACTTTTGGTGTTAAAATGCTACTGGATATTATTAACTAGTGGAGAAATTTAGACGCTCTATGGTCCTTCCATAGACTAATTGTCTGAGCACTCGTCTGCTTCAGTGGTCCCAGTTCTCTCATCCTTTCCTGTTCTTTAGATCTATGGATTCTCAACCAGATCTGAATATCTGCTTCCTTTTCCTCCTGACCTCTTAATTTTGACTCTCCATTGATGAAAGTTTCCCCAGTAGGATGTCCCCTGGGCACTCAAAAGCAAATATTTCCATCTTGCTTCTAATCTATATCTTTCAGGTCTGATTCTCTCAGACTTTCTGTCCAAGGAGAAACACTTCACATTCTAAGCTCCTCAAACGGTGAAAGCCTGCAGTCAATAGCGTGAACTTTAACAGATGCCAGTGGGAGTGGAGGAATATTTGCAACCTCCATGGCCAACATAGTAATGATGTACAGGAGATCAGAAGGCAGTTCAGTTCAACATGAGGATGTAGCTGGTGTGGGTTCAAACTTTGGGAGTCCAGACCCCAGGTAGTTTATTTTAGACATATTTAGGCACAGCACAATTTGGTGAAGACATTCCTAGTGATAATTAACTCAATCTCATGGGAAACAAATTTTGAAGTAAGTTAAGTAAAGATTGGATGTGACTTTTTGAAATTCTTTGTAAAGTACTCATGACAACTTTCATAAAGATAGATGCTGTAGACTGACTGAGCAAAACAAGCTTATGATAAGGGTCTGGGGGAGGCTCAAGTGTGATCTCGGGCCATATGGATAGTGCAGAGGTCACCAGCCTATTTAACCACATCTGACTTCAGCTTTCTGGTTGATTAACAAATTGTGTATCTCTTCTTTTAAAGGAACAACCCCATGTAGTTAACATTCTAGCTTCCATAATGCTTGTCTGTGAGCACACAAACCTTTATCTGTCCCATGTTTACCATTTCTTAGTTTTTTTAAACAAAAAATGTGCTTGTAAGGGAGGCCAAGGTTGAATTTATTGCCTGAATGGCTAATCTAACTAATATAGGCAAGTGTAACAAAATTATAAGAAAAGCTAACAGAGATCAAAGAAAAGGATAGACATCTTAATCATGATGCCTATTCATTTGTTGATCTCTTTATGAAGATCATCAATTTCATCATTAATAGTATGACAGAAATCTGACACATTAAACCAAGATTATACTTGAGTAACAAATAATATATAATATCCCTATTTTGTAAAATTATGGTTCTCAATATGCACACCTCTTAGCTAATTTGTTCCAACAATTTTGCTGTAATATTAGTGAATTTACTAATCATACAGTCCATTTTTGAAACCTTTCTTTGTATTCAAGTAATCATTCCTAGGGTCAGCAATCAAAAAGCATAAAAACAGACAAAACAGAAAACAAAAACCAATTCTTAGCATGTCAAAGTATTTATATGCTGTCTCTTATTACAGCTATGTCTTTTATCTTCCTGACAAAAGGCATTTGGAATCTTTATTGACAAGTGAGACTATACATGTTATATAGTCAGTAAGTATAACATCATCATTTTTGGGTCAGTACTACTGTGTCTTTATTGTCTCCCCCCCAGGCTACACTTGACAGGTTAAAGCCTTGATATCTCCCCTTTACTGGTGTACCATCTATTGTCAGACACTTCATCTGTCTGGTGGACTCTAGGATGTTGTCCTGGTCAGATACATTGGAGCGGGAAAAATGAAAGTATATCCTCACCTTGATGTCAGAAGAACATCGGGCCTTTTGCATTGATTAGTTTCTAAATCTTTTTATTTAATATATACTTTCAGCAATGTTTTCTTTAGGGAAAAATGCCTTTAGGTAGCAGAAAAAGCATTATCCTGTAACGTGAAAGAATGTAAAGCTAGCTTGGCTAAGTGTAGCATGGTATGTGGGTAATTAGTTGAGTGTATCACAAGACCCCTTGCAAGTTGTATAGGTTGGTTTACGTAAAACATTTTGTGACATAGATTCTTTCCCCTTTCAGTCTTAGGCTTATCAATTTTTTTATACCAAATCCTCTCTCTATATATATTAGATGGGACTCTAGACATAGGGATTACCTGAGAGTCACTTCCATGTTTAAGCAACTAGTCCTATTGCATATGACTTGGGTAATAGTTTGAAGGTTATGGGAAAGTGCTTGATGTTATGAGATAGTTTGAGTCTTGCTTATCATTTCTGATGCCTCAATGACTGGATACTGGGGCCTGAAGGAACTCTAGATCTTGGCCTTTATTTATTTATTTATTTTTTTCATACCAGTGCTTTAACACACAGCTGAGATTGCCCCCAAATGGTCTTATACGTCTCCTTATCCCTAATGTAGTAAAACACAATGTGTCATGGGCTAAAAAATACAAACTCCACACACTTGAGCTTCTTTAAAAGCAGAGAGTTTTGAGCTTAGGGAGGTGAGTGGTCCTCCTATGCTAGACTTTCAGGTTCAGAAAGTCCCTTAATGAATTATGTCACAGAGGCAAAGCATATGCTGTGAACAGCTTGAGTCATGTGAATGGATGGCCCTAGACCCCCTGGGAAGACAGAAGCAAGCTGAGTTAGTGCTGATACAAACCCTTAATTTTGCTGACAGTAAAATGGAGACTAGGAGAGGTTTAGTGCTTGAACCAAATTTATGCCATTAATTAATGGTAACATCCAGATCTGATTTCAGAGAAGGTAGTCATGACATTCTCTGAAAGATCATAAAGAAATTGTAGCCCATAGGGGAATGTCAGTCACTCCCAATTTCTCAGAGAAAGGGCTCGTTCTAACACAGGAGGCTGTACCTTGGAGGGCAGGCACCAGATCCAAAGAGAATCATTGCCCATCAGCTAGTCTAGACTTGGGGGCGTCCAGATAATAGGCATAGATAAAAATAGCAACTGCTAAGTTAAGGGAGACAAGGGCCTAGAGGACAAGAAATCAGGCATAGTCTCCTTTTATGTATGTCTCATGGGGATAGGGAAAACCTCTTAGATGAAGTTTTGATATTATAGGACTGTTTATTTCCTTGTTTCTGCTCTTCAGCATTTAGTAAAAGGCCTATTGATTTTCATTATTTTTAATTCCAGTCTCACCTCAGCTGTACAGTGGGGAGTTAAGTGAAAAGTCTTTTCTGTCTGGCTGGAGAAGTTGAGGATTATTGTGCTCTGAGAGCAGCAGGATGACAGGTGGCTCTAATAGAGTCAGTGAAGGACGCAGATTAAACCTGAATTTAAAAAATTAGGCCAGAGGTCCAGAATCTGGTGGTTTTCCCACTGACTAATTTTTGTTTACAATTCATTCAGGGCCCTAGGCAAAAACTACTTTTATCACATTTCTATGGCTTACCACTGTGTTCATTCCTCATCACAGCAACAATAATAGAAAGAAAGAAAGAAAAAAAAAGGCAATTGATGGACTTAACTGGATTTTATCCCAAGGTCAGCTAGATTATTATTGCTGAAGAAAGGCCAGGACTAACTAACGGCTGTGGAAGGATGAGACAGAAACCCTCAGCTCATAAAATCTAGGAGAAAGAGAAAGAAGAAAAGGAGGAAGATGAGAAAGCAGAGGAGGAGGGAGAGGGGAAGGGGGAGGAGGAAGATGGAAGGAGAGAGGAAAAGATGATGGGCAGAAGGTAGGACGAGGAAGATTTACATCTTTCAGAGGCATATTCTCAGGATCCAACTTCCTCCTAGTGAGTAATATCTGTCATGAAATTATAAGTCCACCACTGCATCAATTCATTAATAAAATCAGAGCACTCATAATTCAATCATTTTCACCAAATCCCACCTCTAAAGGTGACATTTGGGACCAAGTCTTCGACACATTGGCTTCTCTGAGAACCCTTCATACTTCTCTATGGCCAGCATCCTGTCAGTGCTCATTCCTGCAGCCTTTACCATCACTCGCCAATGCTTGGAGTTCTCCTGGTCTGTGAGTTATCTGTGAAATGGCTGCCCTCCCATCAGAATAGGGTCTATCTCAATGAAGGAAAAAAAATGTAGTTCCTTTATATATAGTCTCTCTTTTAATCACCAGTCCACATGTTTGAAATACCGATTTTCACCAGTGGCTTTTTGGGAGATACTCTGACAAGAAAGAAATGGCAATATGTCCAAGTGACACCATGGTTTCTGATGTCAGCCTGATTTGAGATGTGGCCCATAGGGAGACTCACTGAGTGACTACTACAAATGACACTTGACATTTTTGTGCCTCATTTTCCCAATTTTTAAGGAATAATGTTAACAATATACAGTTGTTAGCTCAGTGAATTAAGGGAGCTGATTCATGAAAAAGCAGTCCATTTCAGATATTGAGAGCATGCCTAATGGCAGCTCCCATGTACATGGCTCCTCTAACTTTCACATGGCTCCTCAAACTCAATATTGTCCAATTAATATTCTCCTCCCTTTACTTATTCCATTAACCTACAGTACAATCTCCCAAGAAGCTCATCTTCCCTTTCTCTAACACACAAGCCTGGATTTTCCTTAGTTTCCTTGATGTGACTCTATCAGGACTCCATCGAGACTGAACTGTAGAGACACTGCCTCTATGTATGGCCCCCTCCTTTCTTGCTTGCTCTTCATTCACTATAGAAAGTGTTAAGATTTGGAAGAAACTGGTGCTTTTATTTGGTAATCACACCAAGGGCTCCATATTTTATAGTCCAGCACATGGGCATAAGTCTCAGGCTTGCTGTTGTAAGGCATGCAGTTTTTAGTAGGACATTCTCTTTCCAGCTTTGTGGGCTGTTGGCAGTGTGTAGCTGTTTTCTTTAAAAAGACTTGAGAGGGCCAGACTTGTAATGTGCTGAACTTCCATGACCACTTTGCTTCACTGTCAGTACTTCCTGAAGCAGGACCTGTTTCCACATCAACATGTATGTACTCTCCTCCACCTGAGAACATCTTGGAAATGCAATTGTCAGACCCTCAGACACATATAATTAGAAATTCTGGATCTGGAGGCAGCAATCTGCATTTTGATCTACGTTTTGAAAGCCATGCAGCACCATCTGACATGAGCAAAATTAGAAACTACCTGGAGTTCACGCCATAGTTGTTTTTCTAAAATGGTCCCTGACATGTCTAGGGAATTCTCTAAGTATCTCTTAGATATGTGCTTCAGGTAAGGCACTGTGCATTTGAGCTCAAATATTTATAAATGCTGGAATGACACAGTGGAGCTCCAGGGCTGGCATTCTGAGTCAGAATCTCCAGGGACTTGAGATGATATGATTCTGAACAGATGCCTGTGCACCTTATCACAAAGTTTAAGGAAGAGCTGGCTCCATGATTGGGAGGATTTGTTCCACCTAACGTGTTGAAGGTAAACACTAAGTGGTCATCATAATCAACTGAAAGACATTCTTTTTATCTCCATGAAGTAGGGGACAAAGCTGTATGACTCCAGGTTTCCATCACATCTTTCTCTCAGTATCTCTTGCAGTTGCTTCTAGAAATACAGGTACAGGCTCTCACCTTCTTTATGACCCTTGGTTTCTTAAATCTCTGTATAACCCTCCAGTGTGCCAGTCACTCTTGGCAGCATTAACTTTGCTCAGATTGCCCAACTGATTTTACTGTTACTCTTCCTACAGCAAAGCCCATTCATGCTCCATGTCCTTCTTTTACCCAATTCTAAAAGGCTTTTCACTCACGAAGTAGTTTTCCACCTTTCTAAAGGTGAAGTCTTAAGTTCTTGAACTTTTCTATCTGGTCAAGCAGAAGCTTTACTGGAGATATATACATATGTGTGTATAAGATAAAAGCATATTGTTTATAGAAACATACCACTGATAGTTTTGAATATTTTCTATAAGTCTTAGAACATGTCTCTGAGGGTAATAGAGTATACTGTACCAACATTATTCCCTATCCTCTAAACATTCATTGTAAACAATAACCTAAGATATTGGCTCACAAGCTACTCACTGCCACTCCGTTGTTTGTGAAAGGAAAAGCTGAAAGAAATCTGACTATAGTCATAGAACACATCAAAATATTTTAGAAGAAAAATTAGGGTTTCAATGAAAGACTACTATAAGCATTTCCTTAATGGAGTAGATGTAATGAAATATTCCTCTAAGCTCTTTGCCGGCAACACAGAACAAGGTAGAATATTATGGACATATACTAAGGACTTTCTGACACTCTATGTTCTAAAAGAGAGAGATGTAAATATCTTGGTGCATTTGTTAATTTTGCTTATTTGTTTTCTTCCAACAGCAAAGGAGCAATTAATTAAATAATGAATGTTGCTTAACTTTAGGGTTCTAAAAGAAGAATTTGAGCAAATGTCCTAGGACTCTTTCTACTCAAAATGTACTGCACAGACAAAGGAACCAAAAACTCTTGGGAACTTATTGAAGATAAATGTTCTCAGATTGCATTTTGGTCCTGTTAAGTCAGAATCCACATCTTACACAAGATGCTCCTGTAGCTTACTGTGTACCACTGCTATAGAATTAGGAAGATTTTCATTTCTTAGATTAGACTTGCTCTATCACTAATTTCTATACATGCATGACTGTCAGCCATTCCCCAGTTAATAAAAAATATAAAGTCACTGATGGAACTCAGCATAATGGATGCAACTCACTTAAAATTGGAAAATAATAATTGAAAACAATAATAAATGATAGCAGCTAAAAGATGAAATGATATGAAATGTCAGTTAGTGGGAAAATGCAAATCCCAACCACAATTAGATGAGAGGAAACATTTATTAGAATAATAATAAATCTCCACAGAGATAAAACCAGTACGGATTAAGTATGACTGAGGATGTAGACCCATGAATGTGTAGTCCTTTTCATTGCAGGGAAGAATGCGAAACGGTAACTTAGTCTTTAAACATACTTAGGCTATTTCTTATAATGTCAAAAGCTTGCCTTCACAAGATTCAACAATCTCATTTAGGTGAGAAAACATAAGTCACAAAACACATGCATCTAAACATTCAGAGCTGTTTCATTGCTAATCACCCAAACCTGGAAACATCAAAATGCCCTTTAGCTGAAGAACATACAAACAAGCTCTGGCTTGTTCACATAATAGAGAATGCAATAGTCTCATCAAAAGAACAAATTACTGATACACGTGCCATCTGAATGAATCTAAAATGTGTTCTGTGTGGTGAATGAAAGTAGACTTACATTTGGTGCTATTCTGGAAAAGGCAAGCCTGTAAAGGATGGATTGAGAGTCGTTCACTGGATTCAGGGCTGGGAACAGGAATAGTTGAACACAAAGAGTAGCTGTTGTTGTTACCACTCTGTACCCTGGTTGTGCTGGTGATTATGCTAGGTATCTCATAAAACTGTATATTGAAAGTGTATATAAGCTGGAGAGATGGCTCAACGGTTAAGAGCACTGACTGCTCTTCCGAAGTTCCTGATTTCAAATCCCAGCAACTAATGGTGTCTCACTACCATCTGTATAGCTATAGTGTACTCATATACATAAAATAAATAGATCTTTAAGGCAGTGGCGGCACATGTCTTAAATCCCGGCACTTGAGAGGCAGAGGCAGGTGAATTTCTGAGTTCGAGGTCAACCTGGTCTTCACAGTGAATTCCAGGACAGCCAGGACTATACAGAGAAACCCTGTCTCAAAAACAAACAAACAAACAAACAAAACAAAAAACCAAACAAACAGAAAAGAAAATGTATATAAATTAGAAACACATATTTTATTTTTATTTTAGAGATTATAATATAGTGACATTCCTTCTTTTCTTTCTTGCAAACTCCCATATATGCCTCCCTCTCTCCTCCAAATTCATTGCTTTTTATTTCAAAATTGTTACTGCATGCAAATTTGTATATATATATATACATATATATATTTGTATATATATACATATATATATTTGTATATATATACATATATATATTCATAAATATAACCTATTCAGTCTGTGTAATGTTACTTGCATGTATATTTTCAGATATGACTATAGAAATCATTCAATGTGTCCTTTTCACCCATCAGCCGTGTTAAAGAGACATAAACAAACCAAAGTCGAACCGCAATGATGTCCAATGGTGGTGACTGTGATAATGACTCTGTGGCCCTTACTCCCTTACCATGCTTCAGGCTTGTTTCAAGAAAGAGTCCAGACTGCTTCTTTTGTCTTTTCCCACCCAGCCTCTTTGATTGTGGCAGCTTTTGTGAGCTGTGTACTCCTTCCCTGTAAATAAGGCATGACCTGGAAAGCACAAGAGGCAATGGGAGCATAAAAATTTGCATACAGTAATTAGACTGCTGTATCATGAGCTTGCTTTTTTTCCGGTTGTGTTGGAATGAGAACAAAGGTGTACCTTTGTTCAGGCTTTGGAGTGTCATCCCTGGGAACTAGAATAAACAGCCCAGAAAGGCTTGCATGCCTCAGCCTTACTGCAGCCCTGAGCTACAACGGTCAAAAGGCTAAGTGCATAGCATCCCAGTCCTTGGTGAACAGGCCTTTACCTCCAGACTGTGAGATCTTCCGGTTGGATCTTTTCCAGGCAGGTGTGGAGAGAAAGCTGAGAGGCTGGCTCATGGGTGAACAGTTGCTTTTTTTGTCCACAGAATTTATTTTCATATCTCAAACACTTGGCAGCCGCATGGCAGGGCAGTGAATTGGAACTCAAGAAAGCACAGACTTTAAGGGCTTCACCAATTTGGCCAGCTTAGTTGCTTCAGCCCAAATTAACCCATCGTTTGTAATACAATTCTGAAACCATGAACCTGGTTTACATTTATAAAATGTTTTCAAACAACTTCAACCTTTCAGGTTTCCAGATTCACACGGAAGAAGTCTGACTAAAGACTGTTATTTTTTCCTTTCTGACTACTTGTCTTTGTAGGACCAGAGGGTTTTTGGTTTGCTTGTCATAGTCTCCATGTTCATTCTGAGAAAATCCTGTAAAAACCAAGTCCCACTTGATTCTAGACATATTTATTTTCTTAGGCATTCATGTTTGAGAGGCAGTGGACTAAACCCAAGGCCTTGTACGTAAGAGGTCAAGTTCTATGGCAGACTTACATCCTTAAAACTGCTTGTTCAGTTTTGAATTATGGGAGTTGAAACCTGGCGTTTTCCTTTTTGTGATCTTGTTTTATCTACACTTTTTAAAAAGCGTATTACAAGTGAGTTAAGTGAAGTCCAAAGAGGGGGAAAAGACAGTCAGTGATCATTATGCTTCTAAATCTGCAAATCGTGTGGTTGGCAAATTAAACCTTCCTTAAACTTGTGAAATTCAGCTTTACTGGATTTCACCACACTCCAGCTTGCGTCCTGTATACAATAGGCCAAGCACTTTGTGGACACACTGAGAGTTAAGGGAGAATACACACAAGGAACTTAGGTCGTGTCAAAAGTTGTTTCAAAATTTGCACTGTTCAATGAGATATAAGAAAAGAGGAAAAGAAAAGGAGGACAATTACATTTGAAATGCTGAACTCCAACTGCATTGTAAATATAATGCTAAACTACAGAAATGCCATACTAACGTCACAGCTGTATTAGAACAGTTGAGGCCTTTACCTGCTTTGTAGAAAAGATTATCTGCAGTTCTGTTTCTGGAGGGATGTGGCATGGGACGCTGTACTCTAGCCCTCCCAGTGACAGGACAACCACATTCATTCTTCAGGATTAATTCTTGACTCAGAGGAAATCAAGATCAATTGGAGACTAATTGCTTCAAAGTCTTGAGCAGGAGAAAAAGGGATAGATGGAATTTTAGAGGCAGTGGCTAAAAGAAGACAAGCAAGGGCTCCTAAAATGTGTCTAGGGTTACCTTGAAAAGACACATGCAGGAGTTCTGAAGACTCCCACCAGCCACATTATTTTTTTAAATTGAGCATCAAAAGATAATGTGCACTATAGATAATCACAATGAAATGAGCCTATAAGAAAGCCACATATTCAATGAAGAAATTAGTTCATTAAAATGTATAAGATGGAAATTACAATACAAAAGGAGAGTAAATGTAATTTTTAAATTAACAAAAATTAGGAGGGATGATTGACATGTATGATGTTCCTCTTTTTCAAGTACCTGTCCATATCAATGTATGAATTTTTACCTTCCTTTGTGTCTGGTAGGGAGGGGTAGACACAGAGTTCTGAAAAGAGATAGGAAGGCACCAGTATCAGAGGGGTCTATCTGTCTCAACAATGGGAGTTGAGGACTCGATTGGAAGCCTGTCACAGTGGGTTGTTACATGATAGAATATTCAAAATTCAGAAAGAGGAGCTGGGGAGATGGCACAGTCAGTAAAGCACCTGCCACACGACTGTAAGTACAACTATTCAAATCCTAGTACCTACATTAAAGAGAGACATGGCAGCATGCATCTGTAACCTCAGCCCCAGGAAAGCAGAGACAGAAGCATCCCTGGAGTTTCCAGTCTGCTAACCTGGCAGAATTGATGAGCTCCAGCAAGAAACTGTTTCTAAAAATAAGGTGGAGATTGAATAAGTGATCCAGTAAGATATCTTGTTAACCTTGGCCCCCACACACTCAGGTTCAGGCCTGTGTGTGTATACCTTTGTCTCTGTCTCTCTTTTACACACACACACACACACACACACACACACACACACACACACACCCTACACACATACACCCTTTAGAAGAAAAAGCTAAAGCTTAACTTTGTTTGCTTCCCTGCTAGAAAAGAAAGTCTATGGAAGAGTCTACCAATTGGATTGAGATGTAGCAATGAGCTAATGAGCTGGTTTGTAACTCGAGGCAAAATGTCCTATATTTTTCTGCTAGGGCTGCCATAGAGGCAGTACCTTAACCAATGTGGTAATGAGCTCACCACTCTGACAGTGCAAGCTCCAGAGCAAGGTGTGGCAGGCTGGGATCTTGCTCGTGATTGTAGGTGGAACTCTTTAGTTGTGTCCTTGTCTTTGTGTGAGCTTGTGATTGTAGGTGGAACTCTTCAGCTGTGTCCTTGTTGTCTTTGTGTGAGCCTATCCCAGTCTTGTCACAAAAAACACCAGAGTGGATTATCAGTTACCCAAATGTTCCACTTTCATTTACTTTTTAAAATTAACTCTTAGTTCTTTTGTTTTTCTTAGATATTTTCTTTATTTACATTTCAAATGTTATCCCCTTTCTGGTTTCCCCTACGAAAACATCCTATCCCATCCCCCCTTCCCCTGTTCTTTAGAATATAACAATACTTATTTCCAAGTAGCGGCGCATAATGAGGCACAAATGAGTGGAAGACTTGAACACTTCCAATTAGGGGAAGACAGAGTTGTGTGAGGGCATACCCCATGGCATAGATGAAATAAAGGTACCAGCTCGCAAGACAAAATTAAATGAAATGTGGCCTTGGAGAGTTCTATTCATAGAACAAGTCAGTTTTGATTCTATAAGGAGCTAAGTAAGAACTATCTTCTCTTTCTGAAGGAACTTCTTGTCCTGAACAATAATCTGATTTGTAATAGCCTTTTACTTTGATATTTGGTAAATTGTTATACCTGGGAGAGGTATATCATTATACATTAACACAGATAATGAATAGAGAAATTGACTAGGCCAATGGATCAATAATTTCCTTATGGTTTTCATGCAAAAATAACAATATATGTAAGAACTGTTGTGATAATATGTAAATATGTTGTGTGTGTTGTTTGAAGCATTTAAAGAAACAGGACACTCAGCTTATGCTTTTACTGAGATGGATATAGGATTAGACGAAGGTTTGTAATTATTTGTAAAATGTATATGCTAATGTGATAATTGTAAGTTTATGCTAAAATAGATTTTTCTCTTATGATACTTATACATATACTACATTTAAGCATTAGAGAATACTCATAGCTGATCTGTTTTTCATTGCACATAGAGACCCATTAAAAATTATACTTCACAAGGAGGAATGAGGTCTGCAAGTTAAAGGAGGCCTGTGAGGTGTCATGTGTACTTGGCATTCTCACCTTCCAGGGCACTTCCCTGAAAATTTGAACTCAATATTTCTGTAATTTATATCATATTGCTTTGTTTGATCATTTTTATCTTATTGGTTTCTTTTTTAGATCATGTGTGTGTGTGTGTGTGTGTGTGTGTGTTTGTAAGCATGCTGAGTTACACTCAAATATAAGCTCTTTTCACTTTTTTCCTGTTCAAGATGAAGGTTTCTCAGATTGGTTCTGTCATTCTAGAGAATATTCTGGATGTAGTTATACTTTTTGTGATGTGGGCTGGTGGACAACAATTTGTCACTATGGTGTCTTCCATCAAAACCATACTTCTATCAAAACCTCCTTCTAAATACCCACTTGTACTTACTGACTGCACTGTGTTCCAGGTTTCTCCAACCTCATGCTTTTGCTTTGTATGTGCCCTACGTCCTAGAATCTCCCCACTCATTCTTTCCCAGAGACGAGCAAAAATATTATCAGGTGGAGAGAGTCAAATCCATGTGTATTGTCTCCTTTTCCTGTTGATGTGATAAAATGTTGGATAAGTCACAATGGCAGAAACTTGAACCAGAGCTCACATGACATTAATTTCCAAGAAGCAGAAGTCAATGGAACTTTGTTCTTAGCTCAGTCTCTCTTTGTCATATCATACTAGCACACAAACTAAGGGAATAATACCGCTCCAGTGAGTGGATCATCTTACCTCAGTTGATCTAACCAAGATAATTCCCACAGGCCTGCACTAGGTAATTCCCCTCTTTGTCAGGGCTATAGATCTCACCAAGTTGACAATTAGATTACTTATCACACCATCTTGAGTTTAAAACATGAACCTAAAAGAAATACTAAGACATCTGGTCAATTCCAAGATACATATGGACAATAGGACAAGTTATCTCACTTCATTATTAAGTCAATATCATAAACTTACAGTATAATAAACCACAACCATAAAATTGTATATGCACTTCACTCTCCATATCAAAACCTTTGTGTATTCAATGAAATACACACACACACACACACACACACACACACACATATTTACTCAACAGTTAAAGAAAATGCAAAATGCAAAAAGCTCCTGAGCCAAAACATTCAGGAAATCCAGGACACAATGAGAAGACCAAACTTAAGGATTATAGGTATAGAAGAGAGTGAAGATTTTCAACTTAAAGGGCCAGTAAATATCTTCAACAAAATTATAGAAGAAAACTTCCCTAACCTAAAGAAAGAGATGTCCATGAACATACAAGAAGCCTATAGAACTCCAAACAGACTGGACCAGACCAGAAAGTCCTCCTGGCACATAATAATCAAAACACCAAATGCACTAAACAAAGAAAGAATATTAAAAGCAATAAGAGAAAAAGGTCAAGTAACCTATAAAGGTGGGCCTATCAGAATTACACCAGACTTCTCACCTGAGACGGTGAAAACCAGAAGATCCTGGGCAGATCTCATACAGACCCTGTGATGGTTTGTATATGCTTGTCCCAGGGAGTGGCACTATTAGAAGGTGTGGCCTTGTTGGAGGAAGTGTGTCTCTGTAGGGTTGGGCTTAGAGATCTTCCTTTTAGATGCCTGAAGATGCCCAGTCTGTTCCTGGTTTCCTTTGGATAAAGATGTAGAACCCTCAGCTCCTCCTGCATCATGCCTGCCTGGATGTTGCCATACTTCTGCCTTGATGACAATGGACTAAACCTCTGAACCTGTAAGCCAGTTCCAAGTAAATGTCTTTTATAAAACTTGCATTGGTCATTGGTGTCTGTTCACAGCAGTAAAACCCAAACTAATACAGACCTTAAGAGAACACAAATGTGATTCCTCTTTCAATCAATTCAGTAATGTTTTTTATGTCTACCATTTTAACTGTATTATTTTCCATGATGATATTTAATTTTAACATTTTTTTCTATATATTTCTTCAATTTTATCAGTAATATTTTCCATGTAAATCTTCAATTTTATCAGAAAATGTCTATAATTTTACTTTCAATCAACTTAGGGATATTTTTATACCTCCCATTTAATCTGGACAATTTTCTATGAAATATTCAGTTTTAATGTGTTTTTCTATATATTTCTTGAATTTTATCAGAAATATTTTCCTTGTAGACCTTCAATTTTATCAGAAAATATTTATAATTCCACTTTCAAACAATTTAGGAATATTTTTATACCTACCATTTTATCTGTATATTTTTTCCATGACATAGTCAATCTTAATGTGTTTTTCTATATATTTCTTCAATTTTATCAGAAATATTTTCCATGTAAAACTTCAATTTTATCAGACAATGTTTATAATTCTACTTTAAATCAACTTAGTAATATTTTTATTCCTACCATATTATCTGTATAATTTTCCATGAAATAGTCAATTTTAATGTGCTTTTCTATATATTTCTTGAATTTTATCAGAAATATTTTCCTTGTAGCCATTATTTTTCAAATGAAAGTATGTGATGGTTCCTTCTACCTCTCCCTCCTCCTTTGACACCCCCTGCCCAGTTCGTTCCACTGTGTTAGACCCCTGCCAGTTCTGCCACAGGGAAGACCCAATCTCCTGATACTCCCTGGAGAACTAGCTGTATGCAGGGCATTTGAGAGAAAGGGAATCCCAGGAGTACAGATACAGGCCTGCAGGACAGAGAAGCCACAGGCAAAGACAGCAAGACCAGTTACCACTAGAGATAACTAGATGGCCAAAGGCAAATGCAAGACCATTACCAACAGAAACAAAGACAATATGGCACCATCAGAGCCCAGTTCTCCCACAACAGGAATTCCTGGATACTCCATCACATCGGAAAAGCAAGAGCTGGATTTAAAATCACATCTCATGATGCTGATAGAGGACCTCAAGAAGGACATAAATAACTCACTTAAAGAAATACAGGAGAACATGGGTCAACAGATAGAAGCCACAACACAAAAATCCCATGGGGAATTATGGGAGAACATGGGTCAACAGGCAGAAGCCCTTAAAGAGGAAATACAAAAATCCCTTTAAGAATTTCAGGAAAACAGAAACAAACAAGTGAAGGAACTGAATAAACTTATAAAGGATATAAAAATGGAAGTAGAAACAGTAAAGAAATTGCAAAACGAGACATCTCTGGAGACAGAAAACCATGGAAAGAATTCTGGAGTCATAGATGCAAGCATCAACAACAGAATACAAGAGATAGAAGAAAGAATCTCAGATGCTGAAGATTCCATAGAAAACACTGACTCAACAGTCAAAGAAAATGCAAAATATAAAAAGCTTGTAAACCAAAACATCCAGGAAATCCAGGACACAATGAGAAGACCAAACTTAAGGATTATAGGTATGGAAAAGAGCAAGGATTTACATCTTACAGGGTCAGTAAGTATCTTCAATAAAATGATAGAAATTTTAAGAAAAGTTCCCTAATCTAAAGAAAGAGATGCCTATGAACATACAAGAATCCTACAGAACTCCAAACAGACTGGACCAGAGCAGAAATTCCTTCCGTCTCATAATAATCAAAACACCAAATGCACTAAACAAAGAAAGAATATTAAAAGCAGTAAGGGACAAATGTCAAGTAACATATAAAGGCAGACCTATCAGAATTACACCAGACTTCTCACCTGAGACGATAAAAGCTAGAAGATCCTGGGCAGATATCATACAGAACCTAAGAGAACACAAATGTCAGCCCAGACTATGATACCCAGCAAAATTCTCAATTACTATAAATGGAGAAAACAAGACATTCCATGACAAAAGCAAATTTATACAATATCTTTCCACAAATCCAGCTCTACAAATGATAATGTGTGGAAAATACCAACACAAGGTGGGAAACCACATACTAGAAAAAGCAATAAAGTAATCATCTTTCAACCAACCCAAAAGAAGATAGCTGCACAAACATAATTTCTCCTTTAACAAAGATAACAGTAAGCAACAATCAATATTCCTTAATATCTCTTAACACCAATGGTCTAAATTCCCCAATAAAAAGACATAGACTAACAGACTGGATGCGTAAACAGGACCCAACATTTTGCTGTATATAAGAAACCCACCTCAGTGACAAAGGCAGTCACTACTTCAGAGTCAAAGGTTGAAAAAAAAATTTTCCAAGCAAATGGTCCCAAGAAACAAACTGGAGTGACCATTCTTATATCACATAAAATTGACTTTTAACCAAAAGTTGTCAAAAAAGATAAGAAGGGACACTTCATACTGGTCAAAGGAAAAGTCTACCAAGATGAATTGTCAATTTTGAACATCTTTGCTCCGAATGCAAGGGCACCCACATTCATAAAAGAAACTTTACTAGAGCTCAAAGCACACATTGCACCCCACAGAATAATAGTGGGAGACTTCAACACCCCACTCTCAACAATGGACAAATCATGGAAACAGAAACTAAACAGAGACACAGTGAAAGTAACTGAAGTTATAAACCAAATGAATCTAACAGATATTTATAGAACATTCCATCCTAAAGCAAAAGAATATATCTTCTTCTTAGCACCTCATGGTACCTTCTCCAAAATTGAACATATAATAGGTCACAAAACAGGCCTCAACAGATACAGAAATATTGAAATTATTCCATGCACCTTACCAGATCACCATGGCCTAAGGCTGGTCTTAAGTTCAAACAAAAACAATGGAAAACACACATACATGTGGACTTTGAACAATGCTCTTCTCAATGATAGTTTGATCAAGGAAGAAATAAAGAAAGAAATTAAAGACTTTTTAGAATTTAATGAAAATGAGGACACATCATACCAAAACTTATGGGACACAATGAAAGCAGTGCTAAGAGGAAAACTCATAGTTTTGAGTGCCTCCAAAAAGAAAATGTAGAGAGCTTACACTAACAGCTTGACAGTGCACTTGAAAACTCTAGAACAAAAAGAAGCAAATACACCCAAGAGGAGAAGGCGGCAGAAAATAATCAAACTCAGGGCCAAAATCAACCAAATAGAAACAAAAAGAACTATACAAAGAATCAACAAAACCAGGAACTGGTTCTTTGAGGAAATCCACAAAATAGAAAAATCCTTAGTCAGACTAACCAGAAGGCACAGAGGCACTACCCAAATTAATAAAATCAGAAATGAAAAGGGAGACATAACAACAGAAACTGTGGAAATTCAAAAAATCATCAGATCCTACTACAAGAGCTTATACTCAACAAAGTTTGAAAATCTGGACGAAATGTACAATTTTCTAGATAAATATCAGGTGCCAAAGTTAAAACAGGATCAGATAAACCATCTAAATAGTCCCATAAGTCCTAAGGAAATAGAAGTAGTCTATTAACAGTCTCCCATTTAAAAAAAAAAAGCCCCGGACCAGATGGATTTAGTGGGGAATTCCATCAGATCTTCATTTTTTTTTTGAATTTATTTTTTATTGTTATTTTCTAATTTTTTTTATTTACATTCCAAATGATTTCCCCTTTCCCATTTCCTCCCTCCCCGAAAATCCCATAAGCCCCCTTCCCTCCCTCTGTTCTCCATTCAACCCCCTCTTGCTTCTCAGTCCTGGTATTCCCCTACATCCAGTCTTTCCAGGACTGTCAGATCTTCAAAGAAGAGCTAATACTGATACTCTTCAAACTATCCCATGAAATAGAAACTCAAGGAACTCTACCCAGCTCATTCTATGAAGCCACAATAATGCTTACACCTAAACCAAACAAAGACCAAACAAGGAGAACTTCAGACCAATCTCCCTCACGAACATCAATGCAAAAATACTCAACAAAATTTTGGCCAGTCCAAGAATGCATCAAAACTATAATTCACCATGATCAGGTAGGCTTCATCCTAGGGATGCAGGGATGGTTCAATATATGGAAATCCATCAATGTAATCCACTACATAAACAAACTCAAAGACAAAAATAACATGGTCATTTCATTAGATGCTGAAGAGGCTTTTGATAAAATCCAGCATCCCTTCATGATAAAAGTCTTGGCGAGATTGGGAATTCAAGGCCCATATCTAAACATAGTGAGAGCAATATACTGCAAACTGGTAGCCAACATCAAATTAAACTGAGCAAAACTTGAAGCAATCCCACTAAATTCGGGGAGCAGACAAGGCTGCTTACTCTCTCCCTAGCTATTCAATATAGTACTTGAAGTCCTAGCCAGAGCAATCAGACCACAAAAGGAGGTCAAAGGTATACAAATTGGAAAGGAAGAAGTCAAAATATAACTATTTGCAGATATGATTGTAATGTATACTTAAGCAACCCCAAAACATGCACCAGAGAAATCCTAAAACTGATAAACAACTTCAGCAAAGTGGCTAGATACAAAATTAACTGAAACAAATCAATAACCTTCCTCTACTCAAAGGACAAACAAGCTGAGAAAGAAATTAGGGAAATGACACCCTTTACAATGGTCACAAAGAATATTGCATACCTTGGTGTGACTTTAATGAAGCATGTAAAAGATCTGTATGACAAGAACTTCAAGCCTCTGAAGAAAGAAATCGAAGAAGATCTCAGAAGATGGAAAGATCTCCCATGCTCATGGATTGGCAGGATCAATATAGTAAAAATGGCCATCTCGCCAAAAGCAATCTACATATTCAATGCAATCCCCATCAAAATCCCAAATCAATTCTTCATAGATCTAGAAAGAGCAATTCTCAAATTCATCTGGAATAACAAAAAACCCAGGATAGCAAAAACTATTCTCTGCAACAAAAGATCTTCTGGGGAATCACCATACCTGTCCTGAAGCTCTTCTACAGAGCAATAGTGATAAAAACTGTTTGTTATTGGTATGGAGACAGGCAGAAAGATAAATGGAATCGAATTTAAGACCCAGAAAAAACCCACACACCTAAGGTTGGTCACTTGATATTTGACAATCGAGCTAAAAACATCCATTGGAAAAAAGACAACATTTTTAACAAATTGTTCTGGATCAACTGGAGGTCATCATGCAGAAAAATGTAATCCGACCCATTCTTATCTCCTTGTACAAAGCTCAAGTCCATGTGAATCAAGGACCTACAGATAAGACCAGACACACTGAAGCAAGTGGGGAGAATCTTGAACACATGAGCACAGGTGAAAATTTCCTGAATAGAACACCAATGGCTTATGTTCTAAGAACAAGAATCCACAAATGGGACCTCATAAAAAAAAAACTTCATAAGCAAAGCTTCTGTAAGACAAAGGACAAAGTCAATAGGACAAAACGGCAACCAAAAAATTGGGAAAAGATCTTTACCAATCCTGCACATGATAGAGTGCTAATATCCAATGTATGCAAAGAACTTAAGAAGTTAGACTCCAGAGAGTCAAATAACCCTATTTAAAAATGGGATACAGAGCTAAACAGGGAATTCTAAACTGAGGAATCTCGAATGGCTCTGAAGCACCTAAAGAAATGTTCAGCATCCTTAGTTATTAGGGAAATGCATATCAAAACAACACTGAGATTCCACCTCACACTGGTCAGAATGGCTAAGATGAAAAACTCAGGGGACAGCAGATGCTGGTGAGGATGTGGGGGAAAGGGGAACACTTCTCCATTGTTGGTGGGATTGCAAGCTGGTAAAACCACTCTGGAAATCAGTTTGGTGATTCCTCAGAAAATTAGACATAGTACTACATGGGGACTCAGCTATACCACTCCTGAGCATATAACCAGAAGATGCTCCAACATGTATTAAGGACACATGCTCCACTATGTTCATAGCAACCTTATTTATAAGTCAGAAGCTGGAAAGAATCCAGATGTCCTTCAACAGAGGAATGGATACAGAAATTGTGGTATGTGTACACAATAGATTACTATTCAGCTCTTAAAAATAATGAATTCATGAAATTCTTAGGCAAATGGATGGAACTCGAAAGTGTCATCCTGAGCGAGGTAACCCAATCACAAAAGAACACATATGGTATGCATTCACTGATAAGTGGATGTTAGCCCAAAAGCTCAAAATAAACAAGTTACAATTCACAAACCACAGGAAGCTTAAGAAGAAGGAGGACTGAAGGAGGGGTGCTTTGGTTCCTCTGAGAAAGTGAACAAAATATTCACAGGAGCAATAAAGGTGACAAAGTGTGGAGCAGAGACTGAAGGAAAGGCCACCCAGAGACTGCCCTACATGGGGATTCATCCTATAAACAGTCACCAAACCCTGACACTATTATGGAGGGCAAGAAGTCCATACCAAAAGGAGCATGTCATGATTGTCTCAGGAGGGACTCTGCCAGAGCCTTACACATACAGAGGCAGATGCTAGCATCCAACCATTGGACTGAGCGTTGGGTCCCCAGTGGAAGAGTTAGACGGCAGTCTGGAGGAGCTGAAGGCGTTTACAGCCCCATGGGAAGAACAGTGATGTCAGCCACCCAGATGCCCCAGGACTCCCAGGGACTAAACCATCAACTAAGGGGTACACATGGTTCCAACCAAAAGTGTGGCAGAGGAATGACTTGTCAAGCATCAGTGGGAGGAGTGGTCCCTGGTCAGGTGAAGGCTCAATAGATGCTCCAACAAAGGGAAATTGAGGGGGGGGAGGTGGGAGTGGGTCTGGTGGAGAGGCATATACTTGGAGGCAGGGATGGGAGGAAGGGTTGGGGGTTTTCCGGGAGGAGGAAAACCAGAAAAGGTTTTAGCATTTGAAATGTAAATGATGATTATATTCAATAAAAAAAAAGAAAGTGTGTGATAATGTTCCTTGAAGGATGAACAAGAACAAGAAGACATTTGGTGGCAGAGGGGGGCTGTTACAGGGGCGTGGCACAGTGCGGAGTATCAGTAAATATGGAAACCACCTCACATGGTCACAGAAGTGAGGGCACTCCAAGACAGCATGGGTTTTCCTCACAGGAGAAAGTGGCCTTATGTGCATGCCACCGGGCATGGAGCTTTTTATATAATGTGGTGAACAGACAAACAAGAAAGTCTTTTCAAAGTAACATCCCACCTGTGGGAGCTTTTGCAGGGAGTTATACCACATCTTTTCTGGTCCTCCAGATTAAAGACTCTGGTCCTGGTTCTCAGAGATAAGTGGCAGATAATGGGACTTCTCATCTATAGTTCTGTGAAGCACTATACTGTACTCAGCCTCTGTCCTTTTCTCTCTTCCCCGACCTCCTTCCCTTTCCATACTTATCCTGTTTCCAAGACAAGGAGAGAGACTACGAATTACAATAGTTAATACTGTCAATTGAGAGGATCCAGAATCATCAAAGAGAGAAGCTTAAAGGCATTTCGTTCATGGATTCTCTAGATTAGATTAATTGTGGTGGGAAGACCTATCCTAATGTACTTCACACCATTATCTGGGCTGGACTCATAGGCTCCTTAAGAAAAAGAAACATGGCCAGTGTTTATATCTCTCTGTTTGATGACTATGAATGACATGTGACTAGCTGCCAGGATCTCTTTCTGCTGCACAATGGACTATACCTTCAAACTGTGAGCCCAAATGAACCCATCCTTTCTTAAGCTGCTTTTGTCAACTTAATGTAACCACAAGAAACAAGTAACTGAAACAGTGGTGCTTATTATCTTTCAGTCAGAAGAACACGGATATCACAGGAGATGGGGTAAGCCACTGTTCTTGGGTAGTTCTTTGGTGGAAGGTAAAGGGGAAGCCTCAGCAGCCTTATTGGAGACAGAGGAATGTCCCTAAGAAGGTGCTAGATGTCTATAACCCTTCAGTATTATGATACAATGCTCAGGATGAAGAGGAAAGGATGGGGACCTGCCAGGGCCTCCTGCTCAGGAATTAGTTCACTTAATTATTGCTCTCTTCTTGGGTCAAATCCTGTGATCTGTGTGGCCAGACAGACCTAGTGAGTATCTCTTCTAGAGCTTTGTGGATATAAATAAACAATGTTCCCTTTGGGAGCTGGTGTGTCTCCACCGGTTTTTTTTTTCCCCCAGCAGTGACACATACTTAAGTGTTGGAACTGGAACTGTAGCCCATGGATCAAGCTCCAGCATGCAACTCAGTTTGCCTGGTTGCTTGAACTGGAGGCAGAGGCCTGGGCCTGAAGGATTTCCTACCCAGCTAACAATGGAAGCAAGCCTCAGGCTCCTGCCCAGATTCCTGAGGGATTCCCAAAGTAACTAGGAACTCCACTTGTTTTATGTCAAAGGCCTCTGACATAAAAGTAGGGTTATTGTGCAAATCAAAGAAGACTGTGTGAGGAAAAATACCCAAGAAAAAGCAAGGGCTGTTGTTTTGTTTTATTGCCAAGGTTACAGACTTTGGAGAAGGACAAAGCACTACTTCTAGCTTCCAGAATGCTCCGGATGTTGGCTTTTAATCTGTGAGAACAGCGCCTGAGTCACAGCTTTGGGATCATGGCTTGGTTTACTCTCAGGCAATAAAGGACTCAAAAGGTGTTGAGGGAGAGAGAGAGAGAGAGAGAGAGAGAGAGAGAGAGAGAGAGAGAGAGAGAGAGAGAGAGAGAGAGACAGAGAGAGAGACAGAGAGACAGAGACAGAGAGAAAGCATGGACATGCAAAGGTACAAATGAGTGGATTTATTGATAAGAAGCCAGACTTTGGTAGTACCCTTGACTGTGCGGATCATCACCTAGTGACACCCTCAAATGCCACTCATAGCCAGATCAGTTAACAAACTCATGCATCTTGGTGACCTGAAAAATAAGTCAGAGGCCAAGGTGTTGGGATAGTGTGCCTAGGAATGACAAGGAAGGAACCCACTCACACTCACTCTCACTCACTCTCTTACTCACTCATTCACATACTCAACCAATCACTCACCTGCTTACTCAGTGACTCACTCAAGGATAGTGTACAGGACATATGAGACATGGATCATTTATTTTCAAATTCATGTTAGTAGATTTCCATATGTCACCTCTTTAAAACCCAGAATAAGTCAATTTTTCTATGTTCTTTGAGAACCATTTAAGATGGCATTCCCAAATCTGCCAATAAGCATCCTTCCCTCTTGCCCATATAAGCTGCATTAGAATATGTATTATAGCTGAGATGCTCACTGATGTGTATCTCACCCATTTGCAGGAAAAAGCCTGGAACACAGAATCAATCTCTCTCTTTCTCTCCCTCCCTCTCAACACCTTTTGAGTCCTTTATTGCCCTAGAGTAAACAAAGTCATGATCCTAATGTTCTGTGAACCTTATTCCAGAAGAGGCTGAGTGGGCTATCTGGAACTTTCCAGGTGTACATTAAAGAAGAAGGCAGTGGTAATCATTAAATCATGCCAAGGTTCCAGTTACCAGTCAACCAATGTTTTCTACCTCCTTATGGACAATGAATCTTGGTGGAATATCTTCAGCCTAATACCATGTGACTTGTCTCTTCCTGTAGTAAACAGAAATGAGCCTGGTTTGACTTCAAGCCCATTACCTACTTTGCCACATCCTTCAGACTTTGCTTCCTCTTCTGTGTCTTCATATCTGACGATGAAAAGAGAAATACAATTTACATACCATGAGTTATTGTAGTTTGAGAAGCTTGTAGAATACTCACCTAGAATAATCAAGTCTGCTGGGTAGCACACAGGTAGAACATTACATAATTTTAACCTCTAGGACTCAGAGAATTTTGAGGAAAACAGTCTCTTTCTCCAAGAAAACTATAGTATAGAGGTTCAGTTTTCCTAATTATAAAATTTCACCAATTTGTTTATCATAGCTTCTCTGTATATATGCAGAGAAGAGAGATAGGTAGTAGATGGGTATGTGTATATTTATGTACACATGCAAATATGCAACAAAATTATACATTCTAAACTGTGTCGGTCCTGCTAAACAGGTGCTCTCTCACTGAGCTACATTACCTGCTATCTAAATTTTTGTTGCTTCTTAAAAATTTGTTATTTCATGCAACACATTATGATCGTATTAGCCCACTTTTACCAACTCTTCCCAGATCCATCTCCATTAATCCAACATTGTTTCCTCTTCTTCCTCCCCTCTCCCCTCCTCCCCCTTCCCTTCCCCTTCTTTAACTTCCTTCTCCTCTATTCCTCTTCTTTTCTCCTCTTCCTCCTTCTTTTTTTTAATTCGTACTGCCCATATGTTGCCTTTCACTGGAGCATGGTCAATCTGCTTGGGGCCATGCCCTTAAAGAAAACATAACTCTTCTTCGTCTTCCAGTAGCTATTAATTGACAAGAGCTCCTCAGCTAACTGTGAGATCATGTCTCTCTATTCTTATTGGTACAATTTTGTTTTACTTGAGTTTGTACAGGTCTTGTTCATGCTATCATTACTGGAGTTAGTTCATATGTGCAATTGCCCTGCTTGTCCAGAAAACATGGCTTACTTTTTTTTTTTTTTTTTTTTTTGGTTTTTCGAGACAGGGTTTCTCTGTGTAGCCCTGGCTGTCCTGGAACTCACTCTGTATGTAGACCAGGCTGGCCTCGAACTCAGAAATCCTCCTGCCTCTGCCTCCCAAGTGCTGGGATTAAAGGCATGCGCCACCACCGCCCAGCTAACATGGCTTCCTTATAGTCATCTCCTATGCCTTCTATTTAGAGCTCATTTGAGCCATTTGATAGTTGTATTAGCCAGGGTTCTCTAGAGTCACAGAACTTATGGGTAGTCTTTATATAGTAAGGGAATTTGTTGATGACCTACAGACTGTAGTCCAACTCCTCAACAATGGTCAGCAGCAGCTATGAATGGAAGTCCAAGGATCTAGCAGTTGCTCAGTCCCATGATGTAAGCAGACAAAGGAGAGAGAGCACATCTTCCTTCTTCCAATGTTTTTTGTACATTGGTCTCCAGCAGAGGGTGTGTGCCACCACGCCCCTGGATCTGGGGCTTGCTTTGTCCCAGATGACCTTGAACTCACAGATCTCCTTGTCCTAATCTTCTGGCATTCATAGCCACTATGCCTCAAGATCTCCATGCCAAGATCCAGGTCAGAAACCTGTATCTCCCAGACTCCAGAATAGGATCTTAGGTGATCCTTCCAATTCTGGATTGTGGTTCATTCCAGAAAGAGTCAAGTTGACAACCAGGAGTAGCCACTAAAATCCACCCCTTGTCAATGACACAAATAATATCTCTTGTCCACATGAAACAATAGCAAGGTCATGGATACGCCAAACATGATATAGTTATTACTTGTACAAACACAAATGCATTTGTAAATTTACAATGGGGTAATATCCCTTGGGAACATTTTTTTAATGTCTCAACTTAAATACCAATTGATGTTAAAAAAAATTGGAAGAAAGACTAGTATGTTCTTAACAAAATAAAACAGAAACATTCATCTTACTTTATAATCCTCAGTTCTGCAACTGGGTATGTGGCCTTAGCTGGTATTTATAACTACCTTCCCCTATTACCCATTATCTATTTCCTCTACCCTCTGCAAGCACCTCAGCAGGTCTTGGCTCTTTTCCTGGAGGAGTGACCCATACCTTTATTCTCGATGGGTGTGTGTCCTTTGTCATCCTGCTTGGATTAGGCTGTTATAGTTTCCCATTGACTTTAATCACAGGACATGGTAGTACTAAGAAACACCCTAAGAGATCTCCTGCACTCACTCCAGACATAATCTTGCTTACTTCCATTGTGGAGAGGCAATCTTCTCTATGATAATCTGGATCTATCGCCCCTCCTAACACTGTTATTCCTTTCTTAGCCTGCAGGTTTAAGGGCATTAGAAGCTCAAAATTATCAGGGGGAAGTCTAAGCTTCCAGTTCAATAGAATGTTTGGTGTGGCGCTTAATAGGAGGGAACACTTCCCCATCTGGAACCAAAACTTCTAGGCCAGCAGAATCTAGAACTGTGGGGATAGCAAACCTTTTCCTAGAGGGTCACTAAGAGTGATAGTGAGTGGAACTATTCCCTTTCCACATCTTGATTCTTTGACCCAAGGATCCTGACTATAGGAGAAACTATACTATATATTGGACGCTGAGTCAAGGCATATACTGCCAAGTGCAATAATTTATATTTTACCTTAGAAGGAATATTTCTGTGTGCCCCACACAACTGTACCCCTAAGAATTTCACTGACATCGATGGCCCTTGAATTTTGGATTGATTTATTTCCCATTCTCTGATAAACATATGCAATACAAATGAGTCCAAAGTGGTTGCTACTTTCTGCTCACTTGGTTTAGTCAGCATAATGTCATCAATATAGTGCACCAATGTGATATTTTATGCAAGAGACAAATGATAAAGATCCCTTCTAACTAAGTTATAACACAGGGCAGGAGAGTTAATATATTCTTGAAGCAAAACTATAAAGGCATACTGCTAGCCTTGCCAACTGAAAACAAATTGCTTCTGGTGGTCCTTAAGGACAGATACTGAGAAGAAGGAATTTGCCAGATCAATAGCTGCATACCAGGTACCAGGAGATGTGTTAATTTGCTCAAGTAACGAAACTACATGTGATACAGCAGCTGCAATTGGAGTTATTACCTGATTAAGTTTTTGATAGTCAACTGTCATTCTCCTTGATCTTTGTCTTCTGCACTGGCCAGATAGGTGAGTAAAAGAGAGATGTGGTGGAAACTACCACCCCTGCATCTTTCAAGTCCTTGATGGTAGCAGTAATTTCTGCAGTTCCTCCAGGAATATGATACTGTTTTTGATTCACTATTTTCTTTGGCCGAGGCAACTCTAAAGACTTCCATTTAGCCTTTCCAACCATAATAGCACTCACTCCATAGGTCAGGGAACCAATGTGAGAATTCTGCCAATTTCTGAGTATATCTAACCCAATTCTACATTCTTAAACTGGGGTAATGACCACAAGATGTGTTCAGGGAGCTACTGCACTGACTGTGAGTCAGACATCAGTCAAAACTTCATTAATCACCTGTCCTCCACAAGACCCTACTTTAACTGGAGGGCCATAATGTTTCTTTGGATTTCCTGTAATCATCGTCAGTTCAGAACCAGTATCCAATAGACCCTGGAAAGTCTGATAATTTTCTTTTCCCCAGTATACAGTTACCCTTGTAAAAGGCTGTGGAAGAACTGGAGAAAGGCTAACAGCAAAACTTTTAGGTGTCTTATCAAGATCCTTCCTCAGGGGAACCTAGCCACCCCTTCTTTCAAGGGTTTCTGGGTCTACAAACTGGCTCAAGTCTGGAAATTGATTCACTGGCCGAGACTGCCTTTTGCCATGATCCAATTTCTTTCATTTGTTTGAGAATTTTTCTGCTTATACAAATCAAACAGATATGCAGTAGGTTTCCTATCTATTTCATTCCTGGAAACACCATGACTGATTAGCCAGTACCAAAGGTCCAAACAAGTCATGCCATTATAAATTTTACCTCTTCTGTGCTGACCATTATAGGGTATGTCATTATAAACATTGCTTTGTCTACACTGTCTATTATAATAGCTACAATCACCTTGTTTCTGGCTATTCAATGCTGCCACCTGGTGCTTGTTACCTCGGGGCCCAATTAAACCCATTGAATTTAATTCATCTAATTAAGCAGCAGCATCTCCAACCCTAAGGTCTGGCACAAAGAAAAGAGCAAGAACAAAGCTCTTCAAATGTGCTGGTACCCCTCTCACCAGTTTGCATCTTAGAGGGTTGGTGAAGGGCATATCTTCTGGGCCTTCCCATTATGGAGGATTAGGTTTTACATAGCATATCCATTCTAACATTGCAATTTCCCTAAGCCTTAAAATCCTTTTGTCAACACTAACCCAAGGGATATCAGGCCTCTCAAACTCCTTTTCAGTAGGCCATCTTTTGATAAAAACTTCAGCCAACCATTCAAACAAGCTTCTGACACATTTTTTAACTGTACGAGCTTCCATATTAAACCTAGAATCTCCGCTCTGAGGGCCCATGTCAATAAACTCAGCCTGATCTGGTTTTATGTTCCTTCCACCATTATTCCATACCCTTAAAATCCATTCCCACACATATTCCCCGGACTTCTGCTTGAATGAATTAGCAAACTCATTAAGCTTCTTAGTAGTATAGCATATTTTCTCATGGACTACACTTCCCACCTCCCCTCTAGGGCCCTGTTTTTCCTTGAGTCTGGTTATAGGTCTAGAAGAAACTATGGGCCTTGAGAAAACATCTATATTATCTTGTCTGTCATTTTCTTCAACAAAATCACTGCTGGTTTTTCAGACTCTGAGGGATTCATTTCCTCATGTGGAGAAAGTATTATTTCAAGGGGTGGGGCTGAGAGTACTGCTTCCTCAGGTGGGGCAAACCCTTGACAATCTGAAGATTCAAAATCCTTAGCTTCACCAGGGTAATTCAGCCAACCTTATAATGAGGGCTTCAGTTTGATTTTCTGCAACTTGAGCTCTATGACTGCTGGAGATAAGATTTTCGTCAAGGACACACTTAGCAATTTTTAGATTTTTTACTTGCATCTGGAGCCGTTCGGTTTTATCATACAACTCCTTCTTTTCCTTCATTGTTTTTTCCAGAGATACTAAGAGCAACAAGCCAGCAAAATAATTTTCTGATTTTTCCCCAACTTGTAGAAAGTTTTGTATACCAAATCACCTAATTCATCAAGATAATCAAAGGCATTAGCTTCTTTAAGTTTGAAATATAATTTCAATGACATGTCTTCATTATTCTCCAAGCTCCCAGGACAGTATCTGGAGAGGTTTCAGTAGTTGAAGGTGCTGGTAAATTATTAAACCAACTCCAGATTCTTAAAAGAGTCATCCTTCTACTTCTGTTCATCTGGAACCACTCCCAGTACCAACATCTGTATTAGCCAGGGTTCTCTAGAGTCACAGAACTTATGGGTAGTCTCTATATAGTAAGGGAATTTGTTGATGGCTTACAGTCCGTAGTCCAACCCCCCAACAATGGTCAGCAGCAGCTATGAATGAATAGTTCAAGGATCTAGCAGTTGCTCAGTCCCACAAGGCAAGCAGACAAAGAAGAGAGAGCACATCTTCCTTCTTCCAATGGTTTTTGTACATTGGTCTCCAGCAGAGGGTGTGGCCCAGATTAAAGGTGTGTGCCACCACGCCTGGATCTGGGGCTTGCTTTGTCCCAGATGACCTTGAACTCACAGATCTCCCTGTTTTAGTCTTCAGGCATTCATAGCCACTACACTTCAAGATCTCCATGCCAACAGCCAGGTCAGAAACTTTCATCTCCCAGACTCCAGATTAGGATCACAGGTGAGCCTTCCAATTCTGGATTGTGGTTCATTCTAGATAGAGTCAATTTGACAACCAGGAATAGCCACTATAATAGTAAACAACAAATATCATGTCCTTTTGCTTATTAGTGTTTCCTTGTATACTAACCAAGAATTAGAATATTTTCCTTAACTCCATTGAATATTTGCTTTTGAGGTACTTAACATCACTCAAATACGTTCATCTACAGTCCAGTATTTCATAGTTTCTTAATTTTCTGATGATATACAAGCATGACTCTTCTTTGGTATAAGACCTAGTCTATTTAATTACCAGGTTTGCTTTAATCTTGCACGTTGCTCCAATTTTATCACATTGAAAATTTTAAAGAATGCAGGCCCATTTTTCAGTGGTGTGTGTGTGTGTGTGTGTGTGTGTTTGTGCTTGCTTATTTAGAGATAGGTTTTTCCTCCTGGTAACAATACTTACATGACAGTATTTCCTTCTTCATTCTTTATTCCAGAGTCCTAAAAGACACTATACAATTTATTGCTAATGTTAATTTTGATTACATAGTCAAAATATCATCTGCTTCCATTATTGTATAGTTAAAATTTTCCTAAAAAGTAAGTAGGAATCTTGAGATCATTTGAGAGCACAAAAGTATACCTTAGTTCACCAAATGGCCTCGACTTGATATTAGTTGATGTCTTTTCCCCATCCGGTCCTTACAATATCCACACAACTTCACCTTTATCTTGGTATTCCTGCTCTGAAGAAGAGAGGAAATCTCTCCAAGCATGTAAGAGAAAACTTCAAGGCCTAGTGTGCTGAGCAAGTCATAACAGAGACAGAGGTCTGTGTTTTAAACCTATAGCTGTCCCAAGAAAAGTTAGCAGCATATCCAAGGAAATTATTCTTCAGTATGAGAGATTCAAAGGAAAGTACAATTTCAGGAAAGGTAATATAGAGACTGGGCACAAGTTTAAAGCAAAGTCTCTATTTCAGGATACATTGTAACTGGTTGGATTAGAAAGTCCTCTGAGTTGACTCATCAATAAAGCTGAGACAATCTTGATGGTCTCGTGGCTTTTTCTGTATTCTAGACTGATCCTGGGTGTGAAGTGCCAAGCATGCCATTTAGCATCATGTAAGTGCTCATTAAATGCTTCACTTCTCTTTGTGTTGTTGAGACATCACCATGGAAACTCACCTCTTTGCTTTCACTTTGTCCCCTTTAAAATTTTTGCAATTACTCTAAAAGCTCCATTTTACCTCTGAAATGAGAAATTCTAAACGTAATAATATATTACACTTTCTACTAAAAGTCAATTAAATGCAGGGTCGAAACTGCTCCCGAACTCAACTGGGAGGCCTCAGTGAGGCTTATACTTCAAAATTGCTTTCATTATTCTTGGTAAATTAAATATAACAAAACTAATTAATTATTTTCTGTGATGATAATGATTTATCACCACTTCACTATTAAAATATAACAATAATAGTTGCTACTTTTAAAAGTGGATATGGATACTCACTTTATCAGTTTCATGTTAGTCTACTTCTGATAGCCTCGCTGCCTTGTGATGACAGAACTCTCCCAGTTCACAGATCGAGAAACTGAGGCTCAATGCATCTTTGAACCTTGTCAAAGTTCTTATTTCTGGAAGATGGCCATGCTTTGGAAACAAAGACATTTTGCTGGAGGTTTCTATTGTGCCAAGTTCACTTCTTTACTTGACTCAGCATAGAATCAAACATTATCAACCAAGTAAACTGCCAGGGATGACTTTGGCTCTCCATAGAATATTGTGCATCTTCATTTTCTCTTCCCAATTGTCCCTGTCACTGTGCTGAGCCCAAGTGTGTCTTCTTCACTAAAATACGTGAGCAAATCAACTGAACTCTTTTGGGAGAAGTCTATTGTTGTCTTTCAGTACAAGGAAGTTCATCATGGTGTTACAATGACTGTGGGAGAAAGAGTGGTTAGATCCTGAGTCACCCTGAGAACATCATGTGTGGAAGAAATCAACTGTGTCAGACAGTGATGGAGTTAGGATTATACTTGGTCCATAGAGCAGCCAAGTCCAATCTGTCAATACAAATGTGAATTCTTCCCAGAGACCAGCTGTCATCAGAAGTGTAAGGCCCTCATTATTTTTGGTAGCAAGGATGCTAGGTAACTCCTTTTTCTGTCAAAGTGAAAATTAATAGCCTCTGTAATTACCTTTAGGAAGCACCTAGATCAGGATCGTGGTTTTTGTTTGTTCATTTTAGTTTATTTATTTATTTTAATTTGTTCTTTGAAAATTTTCATACATGTTTATAATCTTTATTACACTGATTCTCTTGATTCACTTCTCATTCTTCCCCTCCATTACTACTCGGACACTGCACTAGGACGCTGCACCCAGAGCAGTTGAGAACCCACTAAACTCAGAACAGTTGGACCCTCTATACTCAGAGCAGTTGAGGGTCAGCTACACTCAGAACAGTTGGACAACAGCTTAACTGCTTCACTGAAGACCCAACAGTCTGAAGGCCTCCCAGGAGACCTACTACAGCCAGGGCAACAGCAGATTCCCTGCTCCTGTGAAGAGCCCTCATTTGAAAGACTCCACAGGTGGTCTGCTACAGCCAAGGCTGCAGGCCTACCAGGAGACCTGAAGCAACCCAGGGTCAAAAGAGGCAGTCTTCAGACTGTCACCCAGACCAACAAACACCAGGGATATCCAGATGGTGAAAGGCAAAGGCAAGACTATTTGCAGCAGAGTTACATTTTTTTTTAAAGGGGAAGAAAGACAAAAGTAAAAAATAATACAGGACGTTAAAACTCCTTTTCTTTACTAAGATTTAGCTCATCCCGAGCAAATCCTCTGCTCCAATAGAAGTTGAATAGTTTGTCATATGTGGTAGGTACCCATGGAACAACATGTTTTAAATAATAGTCCACATAAAAGCATTTACACACATCAAAATCTTCACAAAAAGAATCACAAATAATGAGATATGAACTGATTAGAGGAAATCATGTTTGAAACACTGTGGGTTTTTTGCTTTTGTCCCAGAAAGCTAAGCTTTGTTTGAGTCTCATTAATAAGGCAGTAATGCTGAGATAACTAAGACCGATAAGAAATAAACACAATTAGACTGGATGCTGCTACACATATCACATGCTTTGAAAGATTACTACAAACAACTTTCAAATCTGTGTAATTCTTTTATAAAATATGGGTTTTTTTATTATAAAAATATTTTCCAATTTCCCTTGGAGAGAAATGGCAGAAGAGGTTAATTAGAAGTCAACTGAAGACTACTTAGGAGTTTGCATACATAATTTCTTGAGCATCATACTTAAATAGCTCAAGCTATAAAAAATAGCAGCCCATAATGATTCATGACTTTTTTCTTTAAACATTTTCTTTTCTTTCCACTGTTTGCTTTATGATCTTATTCCAAATGTTTATATAACCCTCAGTACTGCATAGTGAATGCTTCCATTTAAATTCATGAAAGCAGCTAAATGCACAGAGTTAGTGAGTCTGTGCTGATCCCCTCATCAGGAGCTGCAGGACTTTACCATCCACCATTGTTTTTATGTCTCTTGTCCCATATCCCCATCTGGCCAGATGGCTTTCTTTCTGTTGTATTAAGTAGCTTTTACTCACCTATCAGAGTCTTGCTAATTCTTCATGACCTGATCCATCTCCCTGAGATGCTTTCCTTAGTCTGACCACTCCAACCCCCCCCTCAATTTCTGTCTGCATCCTTAACATTTTTTTCTTCAATTTATGGAGTCTGCATTTTATGTTGCAGTGTTAGTTTCCGTTCATATTTATGTGCCGTTATGGATTTCATGCTATATCCCTTTAATACATAGGCTGAAATGCAAACATTTGCCAAGATGGTGTTTGGAAGTAGCCTCTCAGGATAATTAGGAAACATTCCCTTGAATTGGAATAGTTCAGGTATAAGAGAATAAAGAGACAGGAAATCTTTCATGAGTGAGCCTTTCATGTCCTAACAACCATTTATACACCAGGAAAAACTCATATCAGAAGCTATAAGCTGTTGGTACCTTGGTCCTGTTACTCTAGTCCCATAAATTGTGAACACTGAATATTTAATTTTAAGCTGTTTCATGTATGGCATTCTGTGACAATAGTCAGAATTAAGACATATGTCTTTTTCTCCTCTAAAAGGTTTTCTGGGATTAGGGAAGCTACCAGTGTCCTGAGAATATACTTTGATTGGCCTTGGAAGGGTAAGAAAGCTTGAATATTTTCATTTAATATTTAACTGAAGTTCTCACTTCAGGTCTGTCTACAGTAGCAGGTCACTCTCCCAATGAAAAAGGGGGTAGATGAGTCTATACCCCCAAATTATTTGGTGCTTGTTCTTCTAAAACAACTATCAGAACTTCTAAACTGCTGAGACCTTATGCTGTTTCCAAAATGCAATATTATTTTCTTTACTTTTTTTTAATGTCTGAGTGCAACCAGGCTTCTCTTTGCCAGGATGGATAGTGTACAAAGGGAATTTTTTAAAAGTCTTTTCATGATAATATTATTATCATGAAATCTTATTATCATGAAGACTTTCATGATGTCTTACTTATATCATGTAAAATGCTTAGAAACAAAGAAATGTCATCTCTTATTCATTTCCTACTCTAAGTTTTTTTCTTTGATGGTCCCTATACTCTCAGTATTCAGACATCTGCCTGTCACATTTCCTTGTGGGCTATCCATCTTCCAGGATTAAGTGTGAGCTCTGTGAATGCATGAACCTGACTGTCAGCTAGCTGTTGTGTCGTCCTTGCATAATACATAGCTGTGTTACAGTAAGCACCCCTGACACAGTTGTACAAAAAGAAAGAAAAATAATAATAAGCCAAGACCTGCTTATAGGTCATAGGCAACAAAGGAGAAAAACCCTGCATACACTAAATGAAATCTTATCTTTTAATTATATCTGCTATTTTCTGTATTTTTGAGGAAGCAACTGAAATTTATACTGAAAATCAACTGTGCAGAATTTAAACTACAATGTATGAGGAATATGTGAGTTGTTCAGATCTCTCCTTTGTGTAGACAGGTTGCAGCATTCTATATTTCATGTAAAAGTATATTAACAAATGATTTCATAGTGGGGCTCTGCATGGTATAATCTTCACTGTCCCTGTTGTTAAGTGCTGTGCTCAGAATGGATACTAAAATGTCTATACCTACTTAGCACAGCAGAGCCATGCCTCACAACTGATACAGGCTCACAACTGTTCACCACTGCTGTGAGCCAGACACGTGTTAAGAACTTTACATTAATTATTGAAAACTCAACAATTATATGTGTCAGCACAATTAACAACAGTCTAATTCATTGATTTATACATCAGACAGTTGTTATACATGCCATGTAAAAGAAGTTGAACTCAGCATTAGGGATAAAATTTTAAAATTAATTAAAAATTATACATTTTCTTAGAAAATATTCCAGCACCCCAAAATATAAAAGTTGGGCAAGTACTAAAAATATCAATTATGTTAGATGTTAAGAATGTGGGAAAGTGTAGCACAGGAAAGAGAAGTCACAGGCAATGCAATTTTGCATGAAGGTCCAGGGGAATGAAGAGACTGGAAATCTAATCTGTTTGGGCTGTCATAGCAAAGTATTATGGGTAGACTGATTTATTTGACAAAGTTCTTGAATATGAAGAGACCCAAATATTGGTGATATTAGATTACTTGTCTGGTGAGTTCCCATTTACTTTTTATAGGCAGTGCTTCCCAGCTGTGGCCTCAAAGACAGAAACAAGGCATCTCCCTGTGTCATCTTTCATCACGACACTTATCCCATTCATGAAGACTCTCTCATCATCACCTCATCACCTTCTATAAGGTTCCATCCTCTACTCCCACCATCTTGTGCAGTAGGATTTAAACAAGCGTACTTCAAGGTGACACAGACATTCAGACCATAGCAAAATGTTTCATTATTAACAAACATGTGAGCAGAACATTAAGACTAGAAAGAAAACTATTCAGTTATATGGGAAAAGAACCATTGCAGACAAAGTAAGTAGGAAGACCACAATCTGATGGTAAAAGCACCAGTTGGTATTTGGACAAAAGAGTAAAATGCTAGAGTTAGAATAAAAGAAGCTATTGGGTAACCAAATCGAAATGTTGATGCAGTTTCCCAACATAGCCTTGTAGACTATAGGCTCTATTCTGATTTCAAGATGCTGTTGGGGAAATTTGTGCAGAAAATGATCTGGTTTCCATTTAAACAGTTATTCTGGCCACTGTGTTAAGAGCAGAGTGAATTAGGAAAAGAACCAAAATAGAGGTTCTAAATAGGAAGTTTCTGAAGCATTCTAGAAAAAGGGACATGGTGGCTTGAAGAGAACTCACTGCTACTGAGTGGCTGAATGCAGCATGTTTCTAGTTAGAACTCACAGGATTTGCTGGATTGAATGTGAGTTTATAAGTGAATGAGAGAAAACAAAGAGCGTGCCAAGGTATTTTCCCAGAGCAAGCAGATAGATTTACTGAGCAGGCATGATTGAAGAAGGAAGAAATTGGAAGCAAGGATCAGAAGGTTATATTTGGATACAAGAAATCTGATATTCTCCTCTGATATCCAGGAGGGATGCCCGGTGGGTGATGGGTGTCTATGTCTGGAGTCAGAAGATTGTTAAAGGATAGAGACATTCATTTGAAAGAGTTCAGATAGAAAAGACACAAAACTTCAAAAATCACCTAGGAAATGAGTTCAGAGGGAATAAAAGTTCAAGGACACATATGTGATACAAACACCTTTTAGATACTGTTTCTGATCTGCCAAGCATGGACTGAGAGAACATGGGGAGTATATTGGGTTTCAGATGGTAATTTTGCCTATCAAAGACTAGAAAGAAGGAACAAAGATTGGCCAAAGAAATCTTCAAACCACAAATTAGACATGGTGCTTCTCAATATGAAAGCTCTAGAGAAAGTGGGATTAGACAGAGGTAGCCTCTGTTTGTGATCCAGTCCTGCAAACTCTTTGCTAGTCCAAAGGAGGAGCTTCATGGTAGAAGCACATGTGCATAATATGATACAGCCCCGGTATTTATGCCATTACGAAATTATGCCTCAATTTTGACACAGTGATGAGCTCTGAAGGTGCTATTCCTGAATGCTCATGGCTAAAGGCACTATTTTTAGGTGAAAGCTTCATGAGGCAAAGATCCCAAGGACCACTTGACCAAACAAGGTTCTGAATTTGAGTCTTGATCAGGCAACTACCTGGAGAGAAATGATTCTCCAAGAGTAACCCCTGCAGGGGGCCTTTAAAAGCAGAAACCATTTCCTGGTAGTCAATAGAGTAAACAAGCAGTTTAACAGAAGCAAAGAGTAGGAGTTAGCTTGGGGCATCTTGACCTCAAGTCCCTGGGGATGGGTAGGATAATTTCCTAGGGATTTTTTTTCCCATAGGGAGGGATGTCAGTAGAAGTAAGCTCTGAGTCAGACCTTAGAAGATTTTGTTGGTATGATAGAGTAGCAATGAAATTTGAACCCTTCTGGCCTGACTGTGCACTGCATGTTTGGCACAAAAAAATAATTGTAAATTAAGACTTTACCTGCATGCAATAAGGACACATGCTCCACTATATTCATAGCAGCCTTATTTATAATAGCCAGAAGCTGGAAAGAACCCAGATGTCCCTCAACGGAGGAATGGATTCAGAAGATGTGGTATATTTACACAATGGAATACTACTCTGCAATTAAAAACAATGAATTCACGAAATTCCTAGGCAAATGGTCAGAACTTGAAAATATCATCCTTAGTGAGGTAACCCAATCACAAAAGATCACACATGGTATGAAGTCACTGATAAGGGGATATTGACCCAGAATCTCAGAATACCCTAGACACAATCAGCATATCAATAGATTTCTAAAAAGATGAAAGGAGAGACCCCTGGTCCTGGAAAGACTGGATGTAGGGGAACGCCAGGACAGAGTAATGAGAGGGGGTTGAACGGAGAAAAGAGGGAGGGAAGGGGGCTTATGGGACTTTCGGGGAGGGAGGAAACGGGAAAGGGGAAGTGATTTGGAATGTAAATTAAAAAAATAAAATAAAATAAAATTAAAAAAAAAAAAGACTTTGTTAGCCACACACAATATAAAGTATCTTGGTGTGACTCTAACCAAACAAGTGAAAGGTCTGTATGACAAGAACTTCAAGTCTCTGAAGAAAGAAATTGAAGAAGACCTCAGAAGATGGAAAAATCTGCCATGCTCATGGATTGGCAGGATTAATGTAGCAAAAAGGACCATCTTGCCAAAAGCAATATACAGATTCAATGCAATCTCCATCAAAATCCCAACTCAATTCTTCATAGAGTTAGAAAGAGCAATTCAAAAATTCATCTGGAATAACAGAAAACCAAGGATAGCTAAAACTATTCTCAAGAGTAAAACAACTTCTGGGGGAATCAATATCCCGGACCTCAAGCTGTACTACAGAGCAATAGTGTTAAAAACTTCATGGTATTGGTACAGTGACAGGTATATAGATCAATGGAACAGAATTGAAGACCCAGAAATGAATCCACACTCCTATGGTCACTTGATCTTTGACAAAGGAGCTAAAACCATCCAGTGGAAAAAAGATAGCCTTTTCAACAAATGGTGCTGGCTCAACTGGAGGTCAACATGCAGAAGAATGCAAATTGACCCATTCTTATCTCCTTGCACTAAGCTCAATTCCAAGTGGATCAAGGATCTCCACATAAAACCAGACACACTGAAACTAATAGAAAGGAAACTAGGGAAGAACCTTGAACATATGGGCACAGGGGAGAATTTCCTGAATAGAACTCCAATAGCTTATGCTCTAAGATCAAGAATTGACAAATGGGACCTCATTAAATTACAAAGTTTCTGCAAGGCAAAAGACACTGTCAAAAAGACAAAGCGGCAACCAACTAACTGGGAAATGATCTTTACCAACCCTACATCCGACAGAGGGCTAATATTCAATATATACAAAGAACTCAAGAAGTTAAACTCCAGAGAGGCAAGTAACCCTATTAAAAAATGGGGTACAGAGCTAAACAAAGAGTTCTCACCTGAAGAATGTCTAATGGCTGAGAAGCACCTAAAGAGATGCTCATCATCCTTAGTCATTAGGGAAATGCAAATCAAAACAACCCTGAGATTCCATCTCACACCAGTCAGAATGGCTAAGATCAAAAACACAGGAGACAGCAGTTGTTGGCAAGGATGTGGAGAAAGAGGAACACTCTTCCACTGCTGGTGGGATTGCAAGCTGGTACAACCACTCTGGGAAGCAGTCTGGCGGTTCCTCAGAAAACTGGGCATGACACTCCTGGAGGATCTTGCTATACCACTCCTGGGCATATACCCAGAGGCTTTACCTGCATGCAATAAGGACACATGCTCCACTATGTTCATAGCAGCCTTATTTATAATAGCCAGAAGCTGGAAAGAACCCAGATGTCCCCCAACGGAGGAATGTATTCAGAAGATGTGATATATTTACACAATGGAATACTACTCTGCAATTAAAAACAATGAATTCACGAAATTCCTAGGCAAATGGTCAGAACTGGCAAATATCATCCTTAGTGAGGTAACCCAATCACAAAAGAACACACATGGTATGCAGTCACTGATAAGGGGATATTTATTAACCCAGAATCTCAGAATACCCTAGACACAATTTGCATATCAATAGATTTCCAAGAAGATGGAAGGAGAGACCCTGGTCCTGGAAAGACTGGATGTAGGGGAATGCCAGGACAGAAAAACGAGAGGGGGTTGAATGGGGAAAAGAGGTAGGGAAGGGGGCTTATGGGACTTTCGGGAGGGAGGAAACGGGAAAGGGGAAATGATTTGGAATATAAATAAAAAAACTTAGAAAATAAAAAAAAAGACTTTGTGTGGCATTATATATAGATGCACTTTATAAAACCCTAAGGTTAGTTTGGGGAGCTATGTGCTTAGTTCACTTATCTCTTTTTCTTTGTTCTAATACTTTTTCTTCTTTTTTGACAGTTCAGTCTTTATCCCCCTCCCACTTCACCATCAGACAGATCCTCATCCCATTCCTCCTCCCCTGTCTCCATGAGGATGTCCCCCAACCCATGCCACCAGGCCTCCCCACTCCCCGGAGCCTCAAGTCTCTTGAAGGTTAGGTGCTTCTTCTCTCACTGAGGCTAGATCAGGCAGTCCTCTACTGTATATGTGTTGAGGGCCTCATATCAGCTAGTGTATGCTGCCTGGTTGTTGGCTTAGAGATCTCAGGGGTCCAGGTTAGTTGAGACTGCTGTTCTTCCTATGGGGTTGCCCTCAGCTTCTTCCAACCTTTTGCTAATTCAATCTCAGGTGTCCCCAGTTTCTGTCCTTGGTTGGGTGTAACTATCTGCTTCTGACTCTTTCAGTTGCTTGTTGTGCCTCTCAGAAGGCAGCCATGTTTGGCTCCTGTCTGTAAACACACCATAGCATCAGTAATAGGGTCAGTCCTTGGAGCCTCCCCTTGAGCTGGATCCCAATTTGTGCCATTCACTGTACCTACTTTCCCCCAGTCTCTTCTCCATTTTTGTCCCTGCAGTTCTTTTAGACAAGAACAATTCTGGGTCAGAGTTTTTGACTGTCAGATGGCAATCCCATCCCTCCACTTGATGTCCTGTGTTTCTACAGGAGGTGGACTCTAAAAGTTTCCTCTTCCCACTGTGGGATATTTCGTCTAAGGTCCTTCCCTCTGTGTCCTGAGCATCTCTCACCTGAAGAAGCCTTGTGTTCCCTTATCTATACTTCCACACTGAACCACATAAACACCAAACACTCCCTCTTTGAATTGATTCTAGATAGTATTTGTGGATGATGCAAAAATGTTCCCAGTTTTATAACTCTATTCACAAAGGAAAAATGATCTTTGATGCATCTAAAATTTTGTGGTTTTGTAGTCTTGACACTTTTCCTCTCATTTTAAAATATTACTTCTCTCTCCCCCATTATAGAATCAGTTCTCATAATTGGGATGGTAGCTTCAGTGACTCAGGCTCGATTGTCTCGACTATCATAAGCTCTTTCTACTGTTTCTGATCCCATGACTTCAGGGATCTGCATTGATTTCTCAGTCATATTTGGTTGTTGTTGTTTTGTTTTATAAGCTTTGTTTTTGTTTCTTGTAGGAGTGATGGTTTTCCTATTAGATTCGTCTTGAGAGACCCCTTCTTTAGAACCCTTTCCCACCCTTCGTACCTTCTACTAATCATATGTAGACACTTTTCATATGGACTCCCATTTGTACTGTAGTGGTGACTTTCATGGACTTTTCATGAGGCCCTAAAGCAAGAAATACATTTTACAACATAACTTTAGAGCTATGCATACACAGGGCACAGGGAATCCAAACACTTGTTTCTATAAGCTTGCCCTCTTTACCCTGTATGCCAAGAACACTGATATATCCTAGCCCATTTCATTGCTTTTAAAATAAATGCTGTCTCTAGCCCAGCAAATTGATTTAATGACCTGTCAATGGGTTTCAACATGCAGCATGGAAAACACTTCCCTCTGTAGACTTTCATTAATGTCCTTCACTCCTGGCTCTGTCATCATCAGTATTCACATATGCCTCCTGTGGCAGGCAGTAGATGCCAAGGGTAGAGATCATATCTTTTTCTCTTTTTTTCCTCTTCTATTTTTGCCCCTGTATATATCTGAGAATTGACTAAATGAGAATATGAATGTTCTGTGGTCTTGACAACTACCTACTTTGAGTTTGAAAATGTAACAGTGTTCTCAGACAATTAGAAAAATTACACTGTTGACCAGATGCTGAGCTGACCCTTGCCTCCACAGCTGTGCTGCGTCACAGTCCGGGATGCAGCGGCTCTCCTGTTCAGGGATGTTCTGTATGTTTGTCACTCCATTTTGATGAGCACTCTAGGTATACTGATAGTGCTGATTCTCAGACCTTAGGTGATAATCTACAAGTGACCCTATGTGAGGGGATCAATTTTTTAACCTGTGACCATAATAATGTGCATTAGTCTTTCTATGTCCAGGGATTGGGAGATTGGATTTTGGTGTGAGGTGCAAACCATTCTGCAATAAAGGAATATGGGTATTCAGACACTGTGGAACCAAGGAGGGGTTGGCAGAAGGTATATATCCTTGGAGCACTCTTGTAATACTAGGTCCAGTTTTCTTACATGTAGGGAGTTTCATTTTTCTCTCATTGGGTTAGTCAACTGTCACAGGGCCCACAGTGCTGCCATTGAATTCTTGTACTGAATTATGGTATACAATTCCTTTGGCTTTGGACAGTTTTATACGATTTTCTGTCACTGGGAAATAAAGTTTGAACCATACATGTTTGTGACTTGTCAAAGAATGCCAGGTAAGTATCTGGCTATCTTGTGGTTGCGGTTAACTAACATCAAGCTGGTTACTGTCACCTTCTCTGCCTTTGGAGTATTTTTTTCAACTAAGGTGACTTGCATGGTCACAGCAGAAAACAGGTAAAAGAGTTTCTTATTCAACTCTAAGATGGAGTTAAGTTCTGAAATTTTTACCTCTTTTCTTTTCTTTTCTTTTCCTTTCTTTTCTTTTCTTATCTATCTTCCTTCCTTTCTTTCTTTTATGTATAAACTCAACCCAGTCCTAAGGTTTGCTGTAAAGATTTTAACTAAAATGAGTGTGGATTATGCAGACTAGTTTGTAACATGAAGTAATTAGTCAAATATAGCTTTTTTGGTTTCTGCTTTCTTGTAAAAATTGTATAATCTTCAATTTATCAAACTTATCCTTCCTTTAAAATGTTAAAATCTTTGATGAAAGTTTACCTTCTATACTGGTACATTTCATTAGCTAGCTATTCTCGTTTATTAACTTCCCAAGCCTCTTAGAGATTAGTTGGTTTAGTCATAAATAGCAGCAAGGCCATCACTTCACAGTATGGACATTGGTTTGCTTGTTTACTCATCCCACTTCTCCCTACATAGCAGAGGCTGGCCTCGAATATACTACATAACCCCTTGTGACCCCAAACTCACCATTCATCCTATCCATTCCCCTTAGATTCCCAGCACAGGGAGTACAGGTGTGTAGCACATATGGTTTGTGAGTATATGTGAAGTTGAGGATAAATACATGCATATGGAGGCCAGAAGGCAACATCAACTGTCCTCTTGCATCACTGGCTCACATATTCTCTTGAGACAAGGTCTCTCACTGATCCAGGAACTATCTGTAAGGTTAGCCTGGCTGACCAGTAATCCTTCAATATCCACCTGTCTCTGTCCTTAACAACAGGGCTATAGGATTTTGTATCCATGCTCAGAGTTTTGAATATGTGTTGCAAATCTGAGCTCAGGGCTCTATGCTGACGCAGTGAGTCCTATTATCCACTGAGCCTTCTTCCTAGTTCCATGTTTGGCATTTTGTGGCAGAATGTTGCTATGTAACAAAGTCTAGCTCAGAATTCATGATCTTCTGCCTCCGTCTTCTGAGTGCTAGGGTTATAAGTACGCACCACCAATCTTGTAGGATAGCTTCTTTCTCATAGCAGCCCAGAAAATGACTTGTAAATGGTCCAACAACACCAGGTCTTATCTGTTTTCCTAGGCAAGGCCTGAGCACAAAGACTACAAGCTATGTGTCCATCTTTTCAGACAGATAATGAAGCAATATGTCTTATCTGACTGATATCAGATGGTCAGAGGAAATTGAAATACTAAACCTGGAATATTTTTCAGCAGCCAAAATGTAACTAAGAGAGTTCATGTTCAGAATTTGGTCTTTCAGCTTGCTATATGAGGAATGGAAGTCTCCTTTTGAGGGTAGGTGAGGCTTCTAGAGACCACCAGGCTGAGATTTCTTGAGTCTGGCAGGCAGTGTTGAATGCTAGATGTGAAGAGCAACTGCATGCAGTATTCACTGTGGCCCAGGGCAAGGTTACGTGTGGAGAGAGTATAGTGAAAGGAATGATTTTTGACATTTTCTGGATCTTATTGTATATCTAGACATTGAAACTGGTTTACAGAATGTAATTACAAGCAAGAGAAAGTCTGAGAAAGAAGAGACATGTACCCTAGAGCCAGTGTAAATTGGTGTGAATGGCCATGGGAAAAGGGATGGAAGAAGTCTCCTGGGCCAGGACAACTTTTATCAGATTATCAAAAGCCCTTTGCACAAAGATCAAGATGAATGCAGATAGGAAGAGTTTTGAGAGTCTTTTATTTACAATTTTAAAAGCAACGTATTTTTGTGCAGGGTTTTTTTTTTTTTTGTGCACCACTCTTCTTTGTTAAATCTCGAATTAGACCCTCATTTGCTTTCCTTCAGCTCCCAAATTCTTCCTTCTTTGACCCTTGCTATCTCCAGTCCTCCTCCTCTCTATGTCCATTTTATGTATATTTTGCTGTCTCTTCTCCCTTAATGTGTCCATCCTAGGTGACAACTTCTAGTTTTCAAGCAAGGTGTGTGTGTGTGTGTGTGTGTGTGTGTGTGTGTGTGTGTGTATGTGTGTGTGTGTGTGTAAAATATTATACAATATAGTCTGATGACAGTTTCTCCTCTAAACCCTTCCAGATCTTCTTTACCTCTGAAACAAAGCATTGTGAGACAAAAAGTAAAATGTCTACAAAAAATATTATTGAGTTCATTTTGTGCTGGCATTCCTGGGCATTGGGTCTGCCCTTAAGTGTGGTTTGTATTTACAGCGAGACTCCACTGGGAAGAACTAGTTTGATAAACTGATATTTCTACCACCCACAAAGCAAACAATCATTCCCCATCCAGTTTCCTCACTGCAAATGTCCTCTGTGCTGGCCAGGACTTTAATTACTTGCTAGATCACAAGCAGTGGTAGAGGTGGATCCAGGAGTCAGTGCTTCTTGATCAGTTTTCTTTCTCACGTTGTCCTGACACCCTTACCACTAGAACCCTTTCCTCCCTTCCTCAGAATCTCCCCCTACCTCACCAGATTCCCTCTGTTTCACACACAACCAATGCTAGGTTATGCAGGAGATTATGGCATACAGCTCAGAGACCAGTCATTTTATCCAACTTCTGAGGCTCTAGAGACCTTGAAATAAATTTAAGGGAGAAAGTCAGGTTTTATGGAAAATAAACAGAAAGAGATATCTGGATGATAAGGTAATCAATCATCTGAGAGTTCTATGACCATTTCCCTTACTCCTGAGAGGTTCCTTCTTCCTAATGAGATTAGAATTAATGGGAAAGTGACATACCACTTATGATGTACAGGTCCCCCCATACACATTTTTGTTACATTACTTTCATTCAGAATGAATAAAGAAAGACACCTCTTTTCCAAAATCCTATATACAAGCATGGGGTAATAAGTAAACATGCCATGATAATATATTATTTAATATAATATTTATGCAAAATTTACAGAATCAGAAAACTCTAGTGGCAACAAAGCTGACCTAAAATACATTAGGTTTTCCTCATGCTAATTGCTCTCATCAAGTAAGGGAAGCTCTCTTGTCTAGAGAACCATCTTCTCTTCTCTCCTCTGTGAAGTCCGAGCCTTAAGATTATCATAAAGATGATGACTCAAGGCGGATGTCTTTGTTTTTCTTGTGAAGTTGTGATAGATGATCACAAACTGAGGGAGTGAAGAAAATAAATAAAAAAGAAAGGACATGGCTGCTCCTAGGTATGGCAGAAGACAAATTTTATTGTAGATAAAAGGGAGAGCTTAGCCAGAGGCAGACAAATGTGGGAGAATCCAGAGTGAATATGACCCTGAGCCATGTGAGGAGATGGAGAGAAAGAAAGGAGAACTATGTACATAAGCCAGGAAGGCCAAATGAGAATAGACCTGCAGATGAAAAGATCAGGTAATCAAAATTGTTGGATTATATAGGAAGGTAGGGTATTTAGGGAAAGAGAAGCCTAGTCCCCTTGGTTGGAGGTTAAGATAAAGAGCTGGGTGTGTCAGGCAGGAGGATCCCTGTAGGTAGAGACTGGAGGATGCAGGGAGAGCCTTGTGGCCAGGTCTGTTTTGATATGTTAAGGAGGAACCTCAGCGTTTGTTAGAGGGTATGAAAAGTGTAGTAGTTTCCTATCCCAGTTATTAGACTGTCCAAGATGGGATTGTTTTGTTATGGAGGCTTCTGGAGAAGTTTCTTGACATTTGTAGTCTTGATGGTAGTTAGGTTGGGGGCAGTCTTTGGTTTGGGACCACCTTGTGCCAATCTGTTTTCTTTCTCACTTCCCATGGGGCTTTCTGCACTCACTCAGCTGGCCCTCTTGCTCCCTCCTCCCTTATAAGGATCTTTGTAGCTAGACTGATCTAACAGAAAATTTGACAACATTCCCATCTCTCTGTCTTTAATCACATCTGAAAAGTCTCTCATGCTCTATCTAAGCTAACATATGCATAGGTTCTTAGAATCAGGTCATAGGAATTGATAGAGTGCCTCCCAAAATTAGTCAATCAAAGCAGCCAGTTTCTCAGCTCTTGTCCTTGCTATGGAAAAACAGGTGACTGGCTAATCAAATCAGAATGAATCCTGGGATTATGTAGGCACTGTGTGGAAAAGGCTACCTTGTCGGATTTGTACTGTGGGACAGTGGGTTTTGTCTCTCACTACTGCAACATGAGCAGATTTATCTCTGAGAAAAATTAGTCTAGTGCTTGACCCAGTGACCTCATCTACATTTGAATTTGAACTTTCCATTTTGAAAGAAAATGTGCCTCCATTTGCTGTAATCAGCTAGTTTTCTCTTGCCATTGGATGGGGAAAACCCCTCACTGGTTATAAATAATAGGAATTCTATTACATCCTCACTGCCTCTGCCCAATGCACTTCTAAGAGTGTCACATGGATCACCTCATGTTTTTCTCAGCCCTGCACTAGGATTGTGGCTAAAGGTTAGTACAGTTCCCAAAAAGACCTGACTTACGGAAAAGCCTAGATGTCACCATCTCTTTGGAGAAAGTTTAACCACTTTGCTAAGGATGACAAAGTTATATAGAAGAAAAAGGATAAAAAAGAATTGGAGGATTTGGCTAGTCAAAAGATAACACTACTAAGTATCAACACGGAAACTGTTGTAGGATTGGGAAGAGCTTGGGAACTCTGGGATCTTCTTTCTTGGAACAATACTGTACATTTTCGATAATGAGAAATTAATAACTTTTTAATAGAAACTTGGTTTTATTTATCAGGAAATGAGTTTAGCCCTCCCTGAAAAGTTTCTGAATGTTACTTTTATGACCAGGTGGATGGGAGGCATTTAAAAGCCTGGAGCAAAGGTCTTCTGTCACATTTGCACTTTCTATCCCTGGGAGTGGGTTGGAAATCACTCAAGTTATTTGACCATCACCCTGGTGCCATGAACAAACAAGTTAATCTTTTATTGGTAGAAGATAAGATATACAGGTTTGTAACAAATTTGAGTACTGAATGGTCTGGGAGGAAGATTGCTTTCTAACAAATATATAAAACCCACATCTGGGTCTATTGTTTGTGCATACACGTGCATATGCATAAGCCACAAGTACTTTCATCATAAGAACTCTTTGAGCTCCTTGCTCAGACACTATTTCTCTTAATGAATATCTTCCTGATTTTGGCATCTAAGACTTTGTAAGTTGACATGGGATGAAGCTGGCATTTTGGGGACAAACATTTTATATCAGACATATTGTCAGGTAAGTTACTCATCTCATCTTGTTTTATCTTCACAAAAGTTTATGACACAAGGAAATATTCTTTCAGTTTTTTAAGATGATTCACTGGAAGACATGAAGTAACATAATTTGTTCAGGGTCATACAGAAAAACAAAGTTGGTCCTGAGACAGGCTAGAGATCTTGTGATGTCACAGGACTTTTCTCTGAAATTCTGTGGCTTTACAGTGATCATGGCATGGGTTTATGTTAAAGTGCGGGCCAATTTACTTGTGCTACTTTACTTATATTTTACTGACATTCAAATTTGTGTGTGTGTGTGTGTGTGTGTGTGTGCGCGCACACACATGCATGCATGCACAGGCATGCACACATTTATTTGGATTTGGCTGGCTATCTGTACAAGGCTTATTCTATTAATATTTCATCATGAATGGGAAGGACCCATACCTCTATCAGGAGCTATAACCAGTTAAACACACACACACACACACACATAGAGCAATGGAGCTATTAGTCCTGTGCCACTACTCTGCATTTTGTGAAGTGCCTACTAATGAGAAAATCATACTTCATGTCAAAGAATCTTATGCCATCCTTGAAGATAACTTTCCTTTACCAAGCCCTTGCTGAAATTTGGTTCCTTGGCTACAAATGGTGAATGTAATTGTGACCTCACAAGGTTTCCATGAATACCAAAAAAGGGAACAATCCAAAGTCATCGCTGCAGAGGCTGGCTGTGCCTTTGTACTTTTTCATCCTTTCAGAAGGTTCCAAGAGGGCAATAACTGTACCTGATGGATTAGCTAAATTAAATTAAACTTAAAAGCCTTCTTTTCTTAAAATACCTCAATCCCATTCCTCTTTTGCAAAGAAGTGCATGTCAGACAAGGCATGGCTGACATCCTAATGAAAATACTATCTTTTTTGGCAAAGACAGAATTCATGAGATAGATCAGAACCCACGGGGCAGGATTCATTTTATGGTCTGGCAAGTGGCACATTCTGCTTCTCTTGTTTGCTTTTATCTTGAGGTCAAAGAAATGAAGTAATGCACTATCACAAGTGTCTACCCTCCTCATGCTGAACATCTGTACTGAAAGTGTATGTCTACTGAGACAAGTGGATTAATTTTATTGCTATCTGGCTTGTTATACGCTAACTTCTTTGAAGTACGGATGATTTATTTTGACCATTTCTGCCAAACAATGACAAGTTTAAAGTTAAATGTTAGTTTCTCATCTGAAACATCAGAAACATTTGTTAGCCACCATCTTCACCTCTAAGTCCTTGAGGTTTACATGTTTTCAAGAGCTACTAGGCTTGAAGTTAAGTCATTACTATGGGCTTAACTTGATTAAATTTTGACTTACAGACAAACACCCATATTGTTTGAATTTCTTCCATAATAGGTTTAAAATATGAGGGTATAAAATTAGTGAGTATTGAAACAGAAAGCATTTATGAGCATGTAAACTTTTAGGATAAGCCAAGTGCCTGTGGCAATACCCCATCTAATGAGAGGCTTTTCAGTGCTATCCCAAAACTGAATTTTCTTCAGTCTCCCAACATGATAATTGCTAGTTGATCTCTTTAAAAATCCATCCACTTAATAATTTAGATACCTAGGAGACATCCTTGATACCTCCTTCCTTTAAGTTTTAAATAGTTCTGAGGATATTACACACTTCCATTATTCATTAATTAGAGTTGCCTCAGATTATCAACCACGGTATTTCTGTCCTGGTTAGCCTTAACTGTCAACTTGAGTCAACCTAGAGACATCTTAGAGCAGAAGCCTCAAGAGAGGAATGTCCTGGATCAGATTGGGCTATTGTGCAATTGTCCTGATTGTTAATCGAGGTAGCAGGGTCCAGGGTAGTTTGGGAAGCTCCATCCCTACGCAAGTTTCCCTAAGCAATGTATTTCAATGGTTCCTGCTTTAAATTTCTGCCCTGTCCTTCATCAATGGTAGCTATAATCTATAAGCTTAAGCAAGTCCTTTTGGCATCTGTGTTGCTGTTTGTCTGAGTATTTTATCACAGCAGCAGAACTGAAGCTACAAAACTTTCTAATCCATTTACGGTGAAGACAACTGTTTTACCAATCTCAAATCTCACCACATAACTATGTGCTCACAATTCTACCTTTGTGTTGTGTTATTGTACTTAGTACTTACCAGATGCTCAATAGCTCATCACCACATGACCAATATTTAACTTCATAAATGTACTTGATCGTTTCAAACAAATCTGACCACTAACTCATGTGAAACACATACTGGGATTCATGTTCTCAGATAGACTGAAGCACAAAGCCTATGTGCTCCAAATGCAGGTGAAAAGTGCTATAGGCTAGATAACATACTTAGCTCAACAAGAATTCTGTTTTCCAGTAGAAACATGCTAACACTTTTATTTTATGCCGTCTTTGTTGAAGTTTGGTGTGTTGTTATGTATTGTAATGCTAAATACTGGATCCCAATGTCTAGCTGCCTCCAGCAATGAAGAATACATCAAGTGATGCTATGTAAGCTTATTCCTTAGCTTAAAACTATTGGTTGAATAAAGATGCCTACAGCCTACACCTGGGCAGAAGAAAGTTAGGCAGGGTTTCAGTTCCAGGGCTTGGGGTCTGAGGCAGGACCAAAGGAAGAAGAGAAAGAAGTTGAGGAGAAGAAAAGACTCCATGCGGTAAGGGACTGTGAGAACTGGCCATGAAGGCTGGCTAGTCAGAGTAAGGGCAGCACAGACAGAGCATAGCAAGTCATATCTCAGGGTTATTGGCGGGGAAGTAGACATAAAAACATAGAGGGTAGATTCTAGTCAGCTGTAGTGTTGTAAAGGCTTGTTAAAAATATAAATGTGGCGTGTCATTTATCTGGGAACTAAATGATCTAATGTGGGGTCAAAACTCTTGTTTGAGATTTAAATATTCACTATAATATTTCTTTCTAGTTTAGTGGGGTAAAAAGTTAAGCTTGAATGTAGATTCAGGTGAGTTACAAGTTACAAGGAGACAATAATATCACAACATATATAAAATGGGAAAATATTACTCACAGGTCTCTGAAAGAATAAAATGTTGCCATTGTTTGATGGCAAGCAATTCCAGGGCAGCAGCCAATGAGGGGGTAGGGAGAGCAGCCACGTTTGGGGCTCCAATGAGAGTTGTGAGTAGGCTATATTTTAAATAACCCATATAAAGAAGAGAACTTGGTTGTGCAATTGTTACTTTGACAGTAAAGCTTGGCTTGGTGTAGGCTGAAGCTTTGTTGTGTGAATGGGTTTAGGTTAGTTGGATGTATAATAAATGGAACACATTGCAGTTACATGTAAATTTTCAACCACACTGAAGGTGACAAGGTGTAACTGGGTTTTGAATAAATTATCAAGCCCAAAAAGGGATGCAGAGACAGCAACTAGATTAGACAAATTGACAAAATACAAATTTCTCATGGGAAAATAATTCATGAACAAAAAACTCACCCTGATTTTAAAATAACCTTGATTCAGATTCACAAATATAATGCTTCAAAACCTAGCATGGGATGATTTTTTAAGAGTATTTACAATGCCAGCTGGCTATGAGTAAAATTGGCATGACCTATAGGTGAACTTCTCAAACTCATCCAGCAACAGGTATGAAATGTGTGGTATTCAAATGTAAGACCAGCTAAAGATAGACCACAAAGAACCAAAGCCTAGAGAGGGTCACAGACCTTCTCCTATAATGTTTTTGTTGGAAAAAAAAATGGGCAGAAAAGAGAAAACTATAAATGCTTAAGTTAACGGGGAGTACAGACACTCAAACTTTAATTCTGTACATTTTATTGTCTATTTCATGTTCCTCATTTACAAGTTGGAAGAAACAGAAAATAGTCACTCACACATATCATATTTTTCTTTTATCAAGTGTACTTATTGGAGATTTGTTCTACTGGCTTGTTGTTTTGTCTTGTTTCATTGCCCCCACCCCATGTGAGTTTTGTCAATGAGCTTGAGAGTCATTTTAAATAATTCCTGCCCCATTATTTGTTTGTATTGTCCTGGCTTTGTAAACACGCAGGTATGCTTGCAACCTACAAAAGGCTCCTGAAGCCGTCAGCATGCCTGCTCCAATGTGTGGCTGCTCCAAACATTGACTCTCCCTTCACATGAAGTTTTCTCTTGGCAAGCTTCCCATGGTTCTTATTTATCTCTGTTTGAAATCATCTTGGCAAATTGTGCTTTGCTCTCATCTTTTTGATTCTGCCTGGACTGGTCCTCCCTAGCAAAGGTCCATGACCATATTGAATTTATTGGTCTCTACTGCCATGTCATCATTCCTAATTCTACCTTTGTTTTAGTTGGAAGACGTCTCACTGTAATATCCTAAGAGAAGTTTGTGGAGAGTAGAGCTTATTTATTCTCATTTGTCTGGCAGTTTGGCCCAGTATAAAGCTCTGGACTGGAATGTTACCCTCCCCTTTCAACCTTTAAATATTTTCTTTTTTGTTTTCTGGCAGTCAATACTCACAATGTATGTGCAGAGTTTCTGACATTGATTCCTTTGTAGACAACACATTTTCCCTCTTAAAAGACATTCATTTACTCACTGGCATTATAAAATCTCTTAGTGACATATCCAACATAGGTATTTCCAATTCATTCTTTCTTAGAATTCACCAGGAATTTTCATTCAGTTCTACTACAGGTGATTTCATGAGCAATTGCACCCATCATTTTGGAGTCCAGTTTGATAAATTTTCATATATCACATTACATATTCATCACCAGAATAAGGATGTAATATTTCTTGTACTACAAGTCTTTCATTATGTCCCAAACCTTTTTGTTATGTATATGAATGTTTTGTCTGCATGTGCATATGATCTCTATGTGTACCTGGTTCCACTGAATGACAGTAAAAAGATTGGAATTTATAGGTGGTTGTGAGCCACCATGCAAATGCTAGGAACTGATTCTGGGTTCCCTGCAAGGGCTCTTAATGACTGAGCTATCTCTCTAGCTCTAAACTTACCTATCTCCTCTCCTCTCCTCTCCTCTCCCCTCCCCTCCCCTCCCCTCCCCTCCCCTCCCCTCCCCTCCCCTCCCCTCCCCTCTCCTCCTCCTCCTCCTCTCTCTCTCTCTCTCTCTCTCTCTCTCTCTCTCTCTCTCTCTCTCTCTCTCTCTCTCTCTCTCTCTCTCCCTGTTTGGTGGTATGAGGCATTAAATCAAGAGCTTCAAATAATAACAACACAACACTTGTGCACCAACCAGATGCTTCCTTCTCTGAACCCTCTTGGAAACACTGCTCATATGTTCAGTTACTCTTCCTAATGAAGGAGCTGGCATACTCCTCACTTTTTAGAACCAGGAAAACTGGAACACAGAGTTGTTAAGTGAAGTGTGTAAGGATGCACAGCTAATGATGGCAGAACTAATTTGGAAACAAAACTTGGATTCAGTATCCTTGATGCTAGGAAATAAGGCTTCTTCTCTGATCTTTTCAACAAATTCCCAGGGTGTCTATCCTCACTGTTACCTTACAGAGGAAAATTCTGATAACTTCGATAAGGAACCTAATCCTACAAACACATAAGGGGAATCTTCCAAACTCTAGAACCAATTGTACTGTACCATAGGACCACATTTTTCCAGAACATGGTCACTTTAAAGATTTAAAAATGAGGATTTCTGACAATTAAATCAATGGTTTTTGAAGCACAATAACATTTGAACTAATCATTTCAGTTTAAATTAATTAGTTAATTAAAAATACAACCAAATCCAAACCTTGTTGCTAATGATCTGTACAAACCCGTCTCTTCTACTTTGGAACCAACAATTACGATCTGAAATATCAATTATGTTGTTTCTCAATAACAGCAGATCAATAACCTTCGCTTTGTGTTCTTCTTAATTACCGTGTGGGGTTTGTTGCAGAGACAGGCTGCACTGTATCTTGTGTATTAATCTCTGCACAGAGTTCTTGTTCCTCACAATGGAGCAATCAGACCTTGATTAATGTTAGCATTAAACTAACTGCTATCTAATCAGTTGACAAAATACCAGTTTTGACTCAAGTTTTTTGTGGTCTGTTTGTTTCAGACGCTTCTGATTTGTGTTTGCTATGGGGGAAGAATAAAGAACTGAGACATACATTATTCATTGAAGTGAGTAGACGCATTTTTGTGATATTCCCCTGGGCTTTGACAGAATGACAGAGTCGTAACTCAAGGTCTAAATGTAAGCCATCACCTTCGCTCTCCTGTGATTTTTTGAAATATAGAGAATTTAAACCAATCATCTAATAAGTAAAATGTCCCTCCAGAATTTCACATCATGAAAAATGACATTACTAGTCTCTAGATTGCCCATGAAAAGGCTAAGAATTGAAGCTGTTTCTTCTCTTCCTTGTATTCCAGACACCTTAGGATCCTGAGACTGAGCTTTGCCAGTCTGGTTAAGAATGTAACTCACATAATTTTGTTCATCTAGTTCCATGCCTTCTCAGTTATTCATCCCTATCTTATCTTCGCCTGTCAGTCTTCCACACTGGAGCAGGAAGATCTTCCAACTAGCATTCCGGGTCATCTAAAGAATGATCAAATTTCATCTGTTAATCACTAGAGCCTCCATCAGCTCCTAATAGCTCCAAGGAGTGGTGGAGATGTAGTCTCAAGGGTTTAGTTGTTTCAGAAAGAGACATCTCTACCATGCTTTGAAAAGAATAGTTCTTGTGTGGACTGTCTACAAAATTATTGGATAATTCTCATTTGAAAAGTAAAATAGTTTTAGCTATTCTGGGTTTTCTGTTATTCCAGATGAATTTTTGAATTGCTCTTTCTACCTCTATGAAGAATTGAGTTGGGATTTTGATGGGGATTGCATTGAATCTGTGTATTACTTTTGGTAAGATGCTCATTTTTACTATATTAATCCTGCCAATCCATGAGCATGGCAGATTTTTCCATCTTCTGACGTCTTCTTCAATTTCTTTCTTCAGAGACTTGAAGTTCTTGTCATACAGATCTTTCACTTGTTTGGTTAGAGTCACGCCAAGATACTTAATATGGTTTGTGGCTATCGTGAAGGGTATTATTTCTCTTACTTCTTTCTCAGCCTGCTTATCCTTTGAGTATAGGAAGGCTTCTGACTTGCTTGAGTTGATTTTATATCCGGCCACTTTGCTGAAGTCGTTTATCAGCTGTAGGAGTTCTCTGGTGGAGTTCTTTGGGTCGCTTATGTATACTATCATATCGTCTGCAAATAGTGATAGTTTGACTTCTTCCTTTCCAATTTGTATCCCTTTGACCTCTTTTTGTTGTCTAATTGCTCTAGCTAGAAGAACCTCTGGGGGAATCAGTATCCTGGACCTCAAGCTGTACTACAGAGCAATAGTGTTAAAAACTGCATGGTATTGGTACAGTAACAGACATGTAGATCAATGGAACAGAATTGAAGACCCAGAAATGAATCCACACTCCTATGGTCACTTGATCTTTGACAAAGGAGCTAAAACCATCCAGTGGAAAAAAGATAGCCTTTTCAACAAATGGTGCTGGCTCAGCTGGAGGTCAACATGCAGAAGAATGCAAATTGACCCATCCTTATCTCCTTGCACTAAGCTCAATTCTAAGTGGATCAAAGATCTCCACATAAAACCAGACACACTGAAACTAATAGAAGGGAAACTAGGGAAGAACCTTGAACATATGGGCACAGGGGAGAATTTCCTGAACAGAACTCCAATAGCTTATGCTCTAAGATCAAGAATAGACAAATGGGACCTCATTAAATTACAAAGTTTTTGCAAGGCAAAAGACACTGTCAAAAAGACAAAGCGGCAACCAACTAACTGGGAAATGATCTTTACCAACCTTACATCCGACAGAGGGCTAATATCCAAGATATACAAAGAACTCAAGAAGTTAAACTCCAGAGAGGCAAGTAACCCTATTAAAAAATGGGGTACAGAGCTACACAAAGAGTTCTCACGAGTTCTCACCTGAAGAATATCTAATGGCTGAGAAGCACCTAAAGAGATGTTCATCATCCTTAGTCATTAGGGAAATGCAAATCAAAACAACCCTGAGATTCCATCTCACACCAGTCAGGATGGCTAAGATCAAAAACACAGGAGACAGCAGTTGTAGGCGAGGATGTGGAGAAAGAGGAACACTCCTCCACTGCTGGTGGAATTGCAAGCTGGTACAACCAGTCTGGAAAGCAGTCTGGCGGTTCCTCAGAAAACTGGGCATGACACTCCCGGAGGATCCGGCTATACCACTCCTGGGCATATACCCAGAGACTTTACCTGCATGCAATAAGGACACATGCTCCACTATGTTCATAGCAGCCTTATTTATAATAGCCAGAAGCTGGAAAGAACCCAGATGTCCCTCAACGGAGGAATGGATTCAGAAGATGTGGTATATCTACACAATGGAATACTACTCTGCAATTAAAAACAATGAATTCACGAAATTCCTAGGCAAATGGTCAGAACTTGAAAATATCATCCTTAGTGAGGTAACCCAATCACAAAAGAACACACATGGTATGCAGTCACTGATAAGGGGATATTGACCCAGAATCTCGGAATACCCTAGACACAATCCGCATATCAATAGATTTCTAAAAAGATGGAAGGAGAGACCCCTGGTCCTGGAAAGACTGGATGTAGGGGAACGCCAGGACAGAGTAACGAGAGGGGGTTGAATGGAGAAAAGAGGGAGGGAAGGGGGCTTATGGGACTTTCGGGGAGGGAGGAAATGGGAAAGGGGAAGTGATTTGGAATGTAAATTAAAAAAATAAAATAAAATAAATAAAAAAAAAGAAAATTAAAATAGGCTTTACTTCTGAAAACATTTAAAAATATATTGTTCTACAGAAGAATATCCATTTTTCATCATGAAACATGTCATCTGATGTCATAGAAAAGTACTAATTGGGACTATCCTGCCTCTTCATAGCTCCTCATCACACTCTCAACTCCAGTTCATTCTTTACACGTTGAACATGGCTCTGGTGTACTTTTTGTCCCCTATCCAAGCAATCTGTGCATTCTTGCACCATTTCTTTGCCTTGGCTCACTTGATATCTTCTGCCTAGAACCTCCTGTCTCTTTTGCTTAGCCAAGAAAAAAATCTCATTTATTCTACAAGTCTCAAATTAAGAAATATTTTCTCTGTAAAGGTTGGGTCTTCTAGACTAATACTGTCCAGCAGCTCATAATGCAAGGATAAAAATGCTGTTACCCAAACTATATAATCCAGCAACCACTAGGGACATAAACTTATGAAACTTGCAATGTTCAAATGTGATCAGTTCAACCCAGGAACTGAATCTAGTGTTTTATTTATAAAATGATTTTAACTATTTTGAATTTAAATGTAAATAACTCTATATAACTTATAGCTGTTGTATGGGCAAAAAAGCCCCAGACAGATCTGTACTGAGATTAATTTCCATTAATCCTTCCATATATTCATTTATTTGTATTAACATTCATTAAGGAAATCTGAATATTTGTGTGAGAGGATTGGATCTCTGAACACATCTTTTGCTCTTAGCTCAGTGATTAGTACATTGTAGTTCTTTGCTGATTAGGCAAAGAGGAGAAATGGAGTAGTATAAGCCAGGAGCAACTCAGATATATAAAGGGGAAATTATGAACTTTGCAATCAGACCCTTTATTTTGAAGAACATTTCACTTAAGGGAGAAATATCTAGGTGACTTGCTTTGGTATATAATTTCTCCCCAATATCTTTCTTGTGAGAATTAAAGGAACTGTGTAACAAAAATCATATGCAAGTCCATCTAGTAATAGCAATTTTCCTTTCAGGACTAGAATACAAGTGTATATTTATGTGTATGTATATGTATATTTTGTTCCCAAGGTACACAATGACGCTGCTCAAATGTTAAAGTCTAATGCTAGAGATGTTTGAAAAAGACACATCAAGAAAGAGCAGATTGTGATATACAAAAGCAACCAAATATACTTGTATAACCATTACATCTGGTGGATTGCAGACTCAGGTAAGCACAGGCACGTTCCCAGTTTCAGTGTCTAAGTCTCTGCAGATGCATGCTAAGTGACAGCTGGTAAGCTGGCCCATCATGACTAATGGTGGAAGAGAAGAGGAAGTCAGAGGGAAAGGGACTATTGGGAAAACACAATGATTTATTATTCACTGGGAAAAAACAGTGTCGAGGGATGTAAAGTCTAGGTTGACACCAGTAATCTGAGTCACTGAAGCCTGAGCTTCAGTCCTAATAGTTGTCCATTTCTGTCATCATTGTGGATGTCGAAGCACACCCTGGAGCACAAACTGCAGTCTGCAGGAAGGAACGAAGCCATAATCAACAAGAAGTATGGGACTCATTGGAACATGTGCAGAAACAGCAGTCCTACAAACAATTTACATAAACACACAAACTGTGAAAACAGAGGAACAAGTTATCTTAATATTAAACATCTGTGGTTACTGAGAACAAGTATTTTGTTTCTTGAGCTTAAACATTGATAGTTTTGCAAATAAAATATTCACCACAACAAAATTACACACGGGTTTTTCAAAAGAATGTTTTGTTTTTCTATTTTGTGACTTTTCTCTTTTGTTTTCATATCTTCTATGAATCAAATCTCATCATGAAAAGTTTGTTATCACATTGTATTTTACTTAATATTTGTTATTTATATATTTTGTTTGATGGCTGAGTTTGCTTGTATTTTGGGGTTTCTACACAATCAGGAACAGACCTCAGATCTCTGAAACTAAATTCAATTCAACTTGAAAACTAATACAAATATTTCTATCTTGCATATAGAACTTCGATGAGGTATTGACCTACCCTGGAAATAAGATGCCCTCTCCTTTTGCAAATAGAAGGAGTCAATGAAAAGTTATAGAATATCTATGTTTTACTTTCTTTTGGAGTCTATAATTGGGAAGATGAGGTGCTATGTCAAATTGGTAGTATATGAAACAATGAATCTTAGAAAACTAACAGTATTTAATGGGATAAGTCTAACTAAATGAGAAAAAAATTTCTAAAAACTTTGGTTGGTGAAGAAAAAGAAGGTCATTTTAGAAATCAGAAAACTTAAATTAAGGGGTAGGTGTTCAAGCACTGCTGTTGGCTTTGAACTGTTGGAACACTTTGTGGGGCCTGCTTAGCTTCTGGAAACAAGATAGTCAGATGACAGTCAGAGAGAAAACCATGAACGTAATCCCACAAAAATGATGGGTTGGATTCTGCCAAAAGCCTGGGTGTGGGGGGGAATTATAGTAGTCATTTTTCTGTTGCTGTGTCAAAAACAAAACAAAACAAAACAACAAACCCAAAAACAAAAAACCAGAAACATCCTAAGGAAGGATAGCAGTAAGTATCAGATATTGCAACATGATCAGGAAGCTAAAAACTCATGTTTTTCAATATAAGCACAAAATAGAGATAGTGACCTGGAGGTAGGGTGAAGTAATAAGCACTGAAGTCTCACCTCCACTGAAATACCTCCTCTCTTAAGGTTGCCCACATTTCTCAGGCCTCTCCAAACAACACAACCAACAGGAGATCAGTATACCTGAGCCTATAAGGGACATTATCATGCAAGTTACCATAGGAGTTCTCTCTAATGCCATCCAGGATGGATGACAGCTTGGTTACAGTACTTCCTAAGTACACTGATGTTGCCTAAATTGAAGGTCTGATACCAAGTAATTTATAGAGGTCTATTTTGTTAATTATTTAAGAGATTGAGAAGTCCAAGAGCATGATGTCAATATGGGCCATGTACACAAGGTCTTCTTGAGACAGAAAATACTTTAGAGGATGCTTGCTTTGTTTTGAATAAATTATTACATTTATTTATTTATACTCTTGCCTATGTTTGTGTAGTGTGTGTGTGTGTGTGTGTGTGTGTATGTGTGGGCACACATCCATACCACAGCACTTTTATGTGTATATCAGAGGAAAACATATTGGTCTTAGTGATATGATCTGGAGCATCAGGCATAACAGCAAGGACATTTACCTACTGAGTCATTTCATCAGGTTTACTTTTATTACAAGTCTTCTCTAAAATGTCACACTAATCTATGAATTTTTTCATCAAAAGAGAATCCTTACCATCTAATCACTTCTTAATGACTTTACCTATAATATGTGCAATAGAGACCAGGTCTCAATAGGTAGGAAATGAGGTTATATTTTATCCACAACTGAGACTGAGAGAAAATGTGGTTGAGATCACTTACACTGTGCATCCACAGAGCTGTGAGGTAACAAACAGTATTGTTTGTTTTATTTTAAGTCACTGCATTTTGTGGAAATTTTTACACTGCTATTGTTAAAAAGTGCTACATTCCTGCAGAACATAGAGTTATTTTAGAAGAAAAGCAAAATATCTAAGAAGTAATTATAATGCAGTGTGATGATATGTTGTCAAGAAAACTCAAAATTTCTGTAATGGGACAGAATTAAATGTGCCTCCCCTTGGGACATCAAGTCATACATAACTGGTAGTGTGAAGAGTGCATACTAGTTTAGAAGGAGAATGCAGAACAGAAACATACACAGGCACAACACCTGTAGATGCCCATTATTTCAGCTCCATGCAAAGCAGACCCTAATATAATAAATAAACAATAGTTCTATTTACAGTGTCATTGGGACCCGAGTAGAGGCAATTCAAGGAAGGAGAAATATGCAGATGAAGTTGAGCTGTGAACTGACATCCAATATATGCTTAGACACTACTGAAAGCATCTCTGGATGTGAAAGAGCTTAACCGAGATGTTCTTAATTTAGAAAAAACCCTGAGATTCAACACTCTAGCCCATCAGTTGATTTCTCATGTAAGGAAGGACAATCTTAGCTAAAGCAGTCTTCTGCCTCTGAGACTGTTTTCAAGAAGACTCAGAACTCAGAATCTCTTCTGAAATAAGTTCTGAGAGGCATGAACAAATGAACAGGTGAACATGGATTATGTCAAGGCAGGTGGGATATCAAGCCTACCCAAGCAAGAGCACAGACAGAAAAAAAAAAACCAGGGAGTATCAGTAATTAATCCATAGAGAGATAGCAGTTCCTATTCACATAGCATCCTGTGTGTAAGGCTAACTAGATGGGTTTGCATCATGTTAGAATGGGCCACCAATAGGAAAGTTGATTGTATTTGGTTCACTAAACATTTACTTGGCTATGAAGCAAAAAATGAACTTAAGATCTGAGGGACAAGGAATAAAGTGAAAAAGAGTGAATTACAGGATGATGTGCTATATTCAAGGATACAGTATATACTTTCAATCTGATACAGTGGGATTCTGGGTTAAATTTATTGTCCCTCCACTCGGAATATATGTTCTCCAATGTGAAAATATTTTTTATTCTCCAGATGAAATTGTTGTCTCAGAGGCTTACTGTCAAATAATCTTACCTTCTCTATCTCTTTCTGAACTCTGGCTGGCTGGTTCAACAAAAGGGTTCTGGCCCAAAAGCCTTTCCACATGAACTGATGAAAACAGGCTTCTCTTGGCTTCTGACTGAATTTTTCTGGTCAGCCTCAAACTAACTCTGGAAATCTGCTCTAATCTTCTGGATCTTCATCTTTCTCTGACTCATTTTGTCTTCACCTGCAACCTGTCCCTGTAAAACCGTCCCAGTAAAACTGCCTCCTCTGTCTTTCTATGCCACTCTTTCTCTCTGTATCTTTGTCTCTCTTTCTCTCTCTACACTGCTCTCTTAAGACTCTTTTCTTTCCTCTACTGTTTTCTTAACTCTTCTCTCTTTTCTGACTGTGCTGTTTTTATGAGAGTTTGGCATATCCTATCTCTGATTCATTATGTCAAATCTTTCTCTAATTTATCACTTAGTGTGCTCCTCAATTAAACCATCATTTTCACCTTACCTTCAGTGTTAGGGATTAAAGATCTGTGTGTATTCCAGTCAAAGTGATGAAATGTATGTCAATATTCCATCCAAAGAGATTAATGGTTTGGTAAGGGCAAGTCTGTATTCCAGCCAGATCCCACAGACCTAGATCTTTGGATGTGATTTCTTGCCATGTTGCTGGATTAAAATCCCACATACTTCCCCTTATTAAGTTAAGAAATAAGAGGTGGGGTAGAATTCAAGATAAAGGTCATGTTTTATGTGACTGCTGATGCCTTCTGAGCCCATCAGGCTGAAATTATAGGCAGTGATATAGCAAGAAACAGGTGATGAGTACTTAAGTTGGGTAATTTGAAAGAACAGTTCATATTCTCAACTGTTAAGCCAGCTCCTATGAGCATGTTTTGGGATGTGTTGATAAACCTTGAAATAATATACAGTAAAGGATGCAGAAATGGGAGAACCAGAGAAGAGATAGAACTGTCTTTATCATTGGTATAACATGACATTCACTAAAGCCTTGTGAGTATTGAACAACCTCCCTGTTAAAAGCCACTGAACAAGTTGAGAATGTGAATAAGACAGAATATTAGGGAAACAATATATCAGAGATACATTAAGAGCAAAAGAGAATCCTGAAGGAACAATGAACAAGAGAGGTAGGAAAAGAAAGAACTTATAGTTAGAAATTAAAAGAAAATAAATAGGGTAAAGTAAAAATATTTATAGATTAATAAAATAAGACACATGTATTGCCTTCAGACTTGTAGAGAAGAGAAGAGAGACAGATGTAAGTTTAATAATCACACATAAGATGCTATTGTTATTACAAATGCCATGGACACAAGGTGAGATGCTAAAAATGGTCATAAAGGGAAAGACAGGCTTTGTTTAGACCATCTATAAAATATATCTGCAAAATGTATTCTAATCTAAATCTTTAGATCCATGATTATCCTTCTGCAAACTTGTAAATTGAATCCTAATTCCAGCATCTCAGAATATGATTTTATTTGGAGGTAGTGCCTCTAACTAAATTAAAGTATGGCCGCTAGAATGGTCACTAGTCAAATATCAGTGGTGTAGTTAGGAGAATCAATTAAGATACAAGAACATTTACAAAGATATTGCAAATACATAGTAAGATGTCCTTCAATGAGCCAAGAAATGAAGATGCAAAGAAACCACAATGCCTGTGTCCTGATATCACAGTTGGTCCTTTGAACTGTGAGCAGATAATGTGTTGAAAATGTCCAGTTTGTGGCTCTTTGGTATGGCAGCCCTAGATAATAATATGCATGTAGGAACCCCTGTGGAATGGATAGGTCTAAATGAAGAGACTTGGAAGATTTCAACAAATGTTGAATAGGCTACATGGGTAAGACTTGATAGTGATGGATTGGATGCTGGTAACAAAGGGCTCCTGTAGATCTTGTAGAACCTGTAGATCATCTGCATGGCTCAAATGAACTCACATCTGACTGCAAGTTCAATTCACTAAGAGTGAAGTGCAGCAACTAGGTTGCAGGCAGGTAGAGTGTTGAATAATTCTGAGTGAGAGAGTGATAAAATAGTGATAATTAACAGTGAGACACTATTTAAAAAACTAAGCCACTTTAAAATCTAAAAAGACACTTAATTTCCTTTGCTGTGATAAAATAACCTGACAACGGCAATGTTAAGGAACATAGGCTTTATTCATCTTACAATTCCTGGTTACATTTCATTGTTGGTGGGTCTTCAAGGTAGGAACGTTAAGAGGCTTATCAGATTTTTCTCTCAAGCAAAGTGTAAATACATGCATGTATGCTTAGCTCACATTCTCCTCTTATACAACCTAGGAGCCAAGCCCCTGGAATGGTACTGCCCATTTTGAGATTGAATTCTGTCACATCTATTAACATTTTCAAAACTGTTCTAAAAACACATGCCCACAGGCAAAACTGATCTCTTCCCAGGTATTCTACCTTGTGTTATGTAAACAACTAAAACCAACATGTTTGAAATAACACTTCCATATGATTTTCATCTCCCTTTTAGACATGAGGCCACCCCCTGCCCCGACCCATTGTAGAAATTGTTCATGATCATAATCCACTATACAATCAATGTTCACTGTTGTGCTAAGTCTGCTAAAGGGAAATTATAAGCTTTGTTGAAGTTTATGTTGAGGCAGGAAAGTAGGATGGACCTTATTGGAAGTTAATACTAAGGAAAGATTTCAGTATGGAGTTGATCCCAGGGTTGAGAGAAAAGAGTGACAACGAGAAGCAGAAAAAATTCTGGAGAGAAGTATGCTGAATAGGTAAATGCAGGGAATATATGGAATATGCCTTTGTAGCCATGAATCTACTAGGTCCAATATCCCTGTCCAGGGACATCTTAGCAGTCAGAAAATGCCCTAATATATATCATCACAGAGCTCAGCATAAGCATTTCCTAGTCTGCCTCTCCCAACACACACACACAAAAACCATGCAGTGCAGCCTATATAAGGCCAGCCCCATAGCAATGAGGGGTTCTTCTGCCAGAAGTTAGATTGCCATGAAGCTTTGATGATAGTAGAGACTTTGGGAAGTTCAAAGCTTTGGAAACTTCAGCTCTTGGGGTAGGATGACCCCATCCGGCAAAGAAGGATGAAGTTTATTCGCTTTATGCCTAACATTTTAGAAATCTAGTTAATACCACAAGGACTCAGCTGGTCTGGAAGTAGAAGTTTGATATTTCTAGTGGGCTGTAATACATATCTCTCTAATGATTACATTTAAATACTACCCCTAGTAACTGATTATAATCTTATTCAGAAATAGCTGTTTTGCCAATAAAATCCATTCAAATATCACAGAATTACATCATCAATTTAATATGGATTTTAAATGCAGTAGCTAGTGACATTATTAAAGCAAGAGGGGGAATTCTGAGCAGGAGCTATAGGATAATGAGGATAGATTTTTCTCAGACTATGTCTAAAAGCCAATAATACTAAGGAATATCAGGAACAACCAGAATCCTGGAGAGAAGCGTGTGATAGACTATACCAGAAATCCCCTTAAGGAACCAGATTGTTGACCTGTGGTTACAGACTCAGGCCCTCAGAACTAAGATAGGACAGCTACAATGTTTTAGGTTTCCAAGCCTATGGGCAGTGGTTAAAGTAGCCTGGGAAACAAATATGCCCTTTGAGTTTATATTCCAGGAAGAGAGGGAGCTAAGCTCATAAATAAATAGAAGTGTAGGTGGGAATCATCTACAAAGTATGTTTAAGTGCTGGGGTAAGGGTATGACAAAGAAAAGCTGCTGTGGGGGCATATATTCTAGAAGGAGGTGCTCCCAGATGATCCTCTAGGTCGAAACATTGTGGGCTAATTTGTGGCAAATGAGCTAGAAGAAGAGCTTTATGTTTTCAAAGATGGAAAGGGAGTAAAGCGAGAAAATTCAAGAAGAAAGTGAACCTAGATTTCCCAGGAGGCTGGAGTCAGCTGCTACCAGAAGGCCAGAGTGCAGATGGTGCTCCTTATCTCAAAGGACAAACACAACCAGCAGAGGCAAGGAGAAGGAGGAAGCCTTTGCAATGGCTCCAGTTTAACTTGGAGAGTGTCAGATCATTGTGCACCCAATGTCTGTGGAGCTGGCACGAAGTACAGGAAAAAAGGCAGTTCCGGCTTCACAGATTCCCTCACCATGGGTGACATTTCTCCCTCCCACACCTATTAGTTTCATCCTTGCCCTGCACTCACTGACCTTTCAGGTCCCTTAGTCCAGCCCCACCCTGGCAACGGACCTCCTGTAAAGACATGCAGGAAACTACACTTGAGAGAAGTGGTGGTAAATTGGCAGGAAGTGAGCAACTGAGCACTGGATCCTGGAACTTTCTGTATTTACAAATTTAGCACAAGAATGCTGTGACTTTGTTCTGTGACTGTGAGGTGACTTGTCAATGTTTTGATTTTCTTCGTGGGAGGTGTGGAGCCTAGGGAAGACTCCATTTGGCTTTTCTTGTATTCCCTGGAGGACAGCACTAATAGCAAATACCTACTGCATGCCAAGGAAAATTATGGATGTTTTAGAGGCCACAGGGAACCTAACTCATATGATAAAAAGAAGTCGATATTATTATTTCTGTACTTCATATAAGAAAATAATAATCTCTGCTTTAAAATGGTCCAATCACCTACTAAAGAGCCTGCTAGCCAAAGACAGCAGGACCCCTAGAACCTGAATTTTCTGATACCCTGTACATTTTGCCTCTGTCCTCCAAGACTCTACTCACGAGGACACTAAGTAAGAAGCCAGTTTTCTTACCAGAAAACTGAGGCAACTGAACTGGACAGATGAGGGACCCTTTGCTGCCTGAAAAACAGGCTTTGTTGAGGCCACAGAACTTTCCTGTTATGTTTCTTGCTCCAGTCTATATTCTGCAACCAGTATGCAACCATGGAACCTGTTCCTTCCCTTTTTAACTGCTCTTGAGGTTGTAACTCTTATCTTTATTGCCTGCCCTGCTAGATGGAGTCAATCATTACATGAGTATTTTTGTTGGCTCTCCCCACCCCCTTTCTCTTTCAACATTAATCCAGTTACCTCCATGTAATTTTTTACAAAGTGAATTTCCATCCACCTTTAACCACAAATTAGTCATCTCATTGGGCTTTTCAGGGTTATATTAAGTCATTGGTCACAGATGCTGCCGATAATAGTTAGCTTAGGCTAAATGTTTCCTTGTTCGGGGTATTTATCACATCCTGTACCTGCCGTGCCTGTGAAAATAAAAGGTGGGGAGGGTGTGAACCAGCTCACAGGGGGCAAAAGATAATTAAGTGTGAAAGAGCTGGGATAAACTGCAAATGCCTGTACAGCTGTGAATGGTTGTTACCGGCATTAAATCGCCCTTGAAAAGGAGAGCAAAAGCAGAAATACTCTGGGGCTACAAGTCATCTGGGGCTGCATAGGTAGAATCTGGTTCCCTGCCTGGAGAACCATGATTATGGGCAAAATAGTTGCTCTTTCTAGCTGAGTTTCCTATTTGGAAAATGTAAATCGTGGTCTCTCCAACACAGCTCCTGGGAGACTTAACAGATCATGTTTCTAAAAGGCCCAGCCTAGTGAATTTCATCACATTTGCCTTCCTCTCACTCAAGACACTGAACTACAGAAAAATCACCAAAACAGGACAGAGCATAATGAAATGACTGTATTCATCTGAACAAACTGCACACATAACAGTTCCTTGTGTCTTGGCCAGGTCTATCAGCTGGAACCTCAAGTTTTCTCCCAGAAAAAGATGTCCTTGAGTGTACTACCTAGGTTCTAGACATTTTGACTGTGCAGCTCTGGTCTCCTTGCAATCATGTTCCACTGTAGCTTATAATCAGGATGTGCACTGTTTCTCCTGCCTGTAGTTTTGCTTAAAATTAATTATCAATCATCATGCAGTGGAATATGCTAGCAGATTCCATCATATGAGGAAGTACATCCAGTGACTCTCACCTTCTTTGCCATGGCCCACAGCCATGCTACTCTCATTTCTTTCCTTTTAAACACAATATTTATATAGCTCTCCACAAAAACCATGGTTCTTGCATATCAGCATAGCTTGAGCTTTCTACAGCTTACCCATTTTGTTCAAGCAAAGAAACCCTCCTCCCTTACTATCCACCCTCTCACCCTATTTTCCTGCACTTTCTTGTTGCACTCTGCATTAGGTGTGTTTGTGACTGGTTTTGTTTCCTTAGAACAACACTGAATGCTTGGTGACCAGCTAAGGCAATGATTATCTTGAGCTAACATAACTGTTTGATCATCCTACCTGGAGAGATTCATAATGGAGGGGCAGAAGGATGTAAAGAAGATTTGAGTTGAAATTCAGACTTCTTGGACTCATGGGGAAGTAACACAGACTTCAAGGTCAACTTAGTTCTAAAGATGTCAAACATGTTTTGAATGGAGTATGACACTATCTTAAGAACGTAGACAAGCCAATAGAGGGTCAGTCTTACCAGAGATGCTAAAAGCAACTTAACTGCTGTCACTTCATAGTCCTTTCTCCTCTTCCTCATGTGACAGATTTGAAACTTTGTGTCATTCTGACTTGTCATGGTTACACTGTAGAAGATGACTTCTGTAGTCAAGGTCTATGGATCTCCTCCTGACATCTCTGTGCACCATGAATGATGATTGCTTTCTTTATCATAAGGCACTGGCACAGTATTTGGACGCACAGGAGCTTATAAAGAAATGGTATAATTTTGACATCCACATAATATTTTAAAATAATTCTTACTTATTTAGTTTTTGTTAATCTCTCTCTCTCTCTCTCTCTCTCTGTGTGTGTGTATGTGTGTGTGTGTGTGCGTGTACATGCATGCACACATGTGCCATGCATGTGATGGGAGCACTGGAGGCCAGACGTATGAAATTCACTGGAACTGATGTTACAAGCAGTTATGAGAGTCCTTACATGGAGCATTTATGAAGGGCTCCCCTTTTTGATTCAGCAAAATTACTAAACTTATTTGGTGAATAATAATAGCATTCTTATTATTCCCCAAATTTATTCTATAATTATAGTAATAGAAGTAATAGAGAGTGCACTTGCTTTTATGAAGCTTTTGCTCAGTCCCCAGATTTGTACCTTGTAGATTGTGTTGAGTAGTAGTTTCTGTTTACTGATTCTGAGAAAGGGAATTGCAAAGTTTGATTTTTATAATTTTGTGGGTTGATTCTACTATAAAAGGCAGTTTTCACTGGAATTCATTGGATTTTCTAGTGTCATGAAACAAAGTTCTTAAATACCCAGCATGATAAAGCGCACCTTTTCTGTGTTTTGATGAACCCAACATTGCTTAGAATTTATTTTTAGATACAACACTGTTTTGTGAAAACACATTTTTCCCCTAAAATACAATGTATTAAAGGAATACACAATTGAGGCTTGTACACAGAGGCTTTGTATTCATATTTTCAACCATGCATGGGTTCCTGTCCAGGAAAGTAAAGCACTTCTCTGTCACCATCAAGCATCCAAAGTTAGCCATGAAGGTCAGCTGCTTTTAAATCTAAGAGAGATAAATACAGTAGGCTGTGTCTGCACATTAAAAAGGAGATTTACTGATCAAACTCTGGAAACCAAGAACAAACCATGCTCAAAACAGAAGAAACCATGGACCAAACTCTAATTTGGTCTGAGAGGCTAAAAAAGGACTCAAGTATGGGTGGAGTCTTCTGGAGTACAGGGCACACAGGTGTACAAGTTGCTTCTGTGAAGAAGTATATATATAAAGGAAAATCACAGTTGATATAGGAGTTTTCTGCAGTATCAGACATCTACTCTTAGTCATTCAGGGGTCTGCAGGCCATGAAGAGTCTTAGTCTATGTTCCCTGTTCACAGGCAAATGACTATGTTATTTGATGGGTAACAGTTTTATAAGTATGATACAAATAGAAGAGGCATGATCATTGTTCTCAAGTAGTTCACTTTCTGGATAAGGCAGAAAATTAACATGTAACTAAAAGGTTATGAGGAAAATGTTAGGTCATAATTAACCCTACCAGAAAAAAAATGAGTTGTATGTGTGATAAATTACTGAGACTGTTGCTGGAGGTAGGAGGATTGAGGTAACTTTTACCCTGCTGGGATGATGAGAAGGTGGCTGGGTAAGAATGTGAAGGGGAATACTCAAGAAAAGATGCCCAGCTGATGCAAAGCACTTGACATAGTTTTCCTAGTATATAGCCATTGACGTGGAAGGAAGAAGGTTATTGTGGAAAAGGGGAAAATCATCCAACATGAAGATCAAGTGATACACAGGGATCGTGTTATGAAGAGCCTTGAAAGCACATTGTATGAGCATGGTGTGATTATGGATTATTTATATTTTTGTTGTCAAAGTTCTTTAGCCTCTGTGTGGAGAGAAAACTTTGGGACTATGTATGTGGTGATAAGGATTCAAGTCAAGATGATGTCCCTGGACTACTCCAATATTTTGTTTCTAGGGGTAGAATTTCAAGATTGGAGATGTGTCTCGGATGAAGAACCCATAAGATTAGTTGATGGATAGGTTAAATTCAGAGAAAAAACAAAAAAACTTAGTCCTATTTCCAGTTTGGAGCTCATACAGCTGGGTTGATACTGGCATCACTTTCTGAGATAGATATAGAAGAGCAGAGTGGGTTTTGGTACAGACAAGACTGGCATACAGAAACACACATGAAGTTCCCTTGTATATCTATGTGTTGAAATACCAAGAAGCAATGGTATACAGGAGCCTGGAATTCAGGGAAGTCTTTGGTCTTGAAAAGCAAATATGGGAGAGTTTCTATATTGGTGTGTCACATAGTTTGATCTTCATTCCAGTGATAAACACTGTGTCCAAAAGTAGCAAGCAAGAAAAAAAGGATTTATTTGGTTTATACCTTCAGACCAATATTAGAAGTCAGGGCAGAAATTTGAAGCAGAAGCCATGGAGGGACACTTGATGCCAACTTACTAGCTTATGCTCACCTAGCTTTCTTATATAGCTTAGGACTACCTATTTAGGGAGCAATGTTACCCACAGTGGTCTGAACTGTCTTATGTCAATCACCATTAATTCAGACTCTCACAGACATTGTGACAGACTGATATGATCTGAGAAATCCATCAATTGCGATTTATTAGGTAATGCCAGAGTTTGTGTCGTTATCAGTTAATACAAACTAGGATACATTGCAATTAAAGAAAATGGATTATGGAAATCACCAAATCAAAAAAATATGGGAAAAAGCAAGGTGCTTGAACATTGGACCAGCAGAAACTCACAGTTGAGAACTGGTAGGCATGGCCAGATAAGGGCTAAAGGTGGTGGGGAGGATTAGGAAGAGAACAAATTAAAGTTACGTTCTTTCATAAATTTCTTCCCAACTGTTCCCCATGAGATACGATTGATGTGGTCTGTTTTGCAGGTCATGTATCACATGCTATTTTTCTCTCTGATCTCTGTTCATCTGTTCGAATGTTGCATGTCTTCAGTTAATTCTTTTGGCCTAAATTCACCTTGATTAATATCATTATGACCTTCACTTTCTTGCTGTGAGCTGGAGTTTGTTTAGAAGCTTACACTGAGGATCTGTGGGCTCAACATATAAAATGGGTCTTCTGAGTTAGAATCAGACTTTCAATAAAACAATAAAATGAAACAAAATAAATGAAAAGACTATTTTCTATAACAATTGGATAATCTGTTATAGTCATTTATACCTCTATCCAATAGGCACTAATTTTGTGCATACTTTGTTGGCAGAAAACTCTCAGTTTATGTTGGAGAAATCTAAATAGTCCATATAGAAGATTCATAGATTTCTGCATCTCCTCCTGTGTGAACATATTAGTCTCTTATAAGATAGCAATGACATAGTAATAATAATAATAATGACAGATTGTGTTACATTGAGGAATATGTACTAAATTCTCTTTAATCCTCAGAATGAACAAGGAGACAATATTATTATGCTAGCTTTCCAGATAAGTCATTTTAGGCTTAGAAAGTTAAAGACATTCCCAAGTTCATATAATATGTTGGAAAACTGTACACCAGACTTGAATTTGTTTGACTTTACATATATGTTTTAAACCAGTGCTCAAATAACCTGGGAGATATTTTACCATGTACATTCTAGCAGATGTTTCTTCATGCCTGTCTAGCTTCTGGATAATGGTAATACTGTAGATCCATTCTAATATCCAGACTCTGAGCCCTTCCTAACCTGGTGATATATTCCCAAGTTATGTATATTATGCAAATGGGTAAAGAGACTTGAGGAGAAGAAACACGGGCATCTCAAAAAATCCCAAGTCAGCTTTGTGGAGCTCATGTCTAAAAGTCTAATCATATTTCCACAACTATTCACTCTCTAGTAAAAAAAGGAAAGATTTCCATTCTTCTGGCTTTTGTGATGGAGTTCTTATACAGGCTGAATAAAAACACTTAGTAATCACATTTTAGCTAAAACCTAAATCTGAGAGTGAGAAAATTTCATAGTTGTGTCAGAACTCTCCGTCAAGCACCTTTGAGCATGGCATTAAGTGAAACCTTCTCTAACTTTTTCAGTCTTCACAGTAAATTACATTTAGAGTGAGCATGGTAATTTTTTTCCTGAGGTCTTTTTTCCTAGCTGAACCTGTCTTTGTTACAGCCTTATCTCCCCTTCCTTCACCTGCTATAACACAGGCTGAAGGTGCTTAACCAAGGACAGGATGGAAAGCCCCGGTAATTTAAGGGATTTGACCAAGGTGACCCCAGGAATCAGAGATGAAAGAAGGAAGAGGACCTTGTGCTTCTGACTTCTGACTCACAGCTAGCTCTCTCTCTTTCTCTCTCTCTCTCTCTCTCTCTCTCTCTCTCTCTCTCTCTCTCTCTCTCTCTCTCTCTCTCTCTCTCCCCACCCCGTCTCTCTCTCCATCTCTCTCCCTCTCTCTCTCCTCTGTCACCATGACATGGATGTTTTCCAGGAAAACAGAAAGTTGATCTAAGGGATGATGTAAAAATCCTTCAAAACGTCTTTTAAAAGAGGGATATATGAAAAACAAGTAATAACCAAACTATACTAACCCATTCCCTCCAAGCAAGCAGAGTGTTTGATTCCCCATGAGTCACTGACAATAGATTTCAGGAGCTCTGCAGCTCTCACTCTGTCTAACTTTTCTATAGTCTAGTGTTCAGTTTTGTCTTTACATTAAACCATTACTGGTACCATACAAGAGGCATGTAAATAAAAGAGCAGAACCATGTTGGGTTATTTTAAAGTTCATCAACCAAAATATATATATGTGCAAAATCCCATTGAGACATAGTATGAGTTATGTGCTTGGGTTTTTAAAGAACTCATTTTAAGCTATGGAAAGTGAATTATATTCATATTGCTATTTTGTAAGGTCATAGCAGGATGAGGATCTGAAATTCAAGACCTTCCTTAGCTACTTAGTAAGTTTAAAGCCAGGCAGTTATACATGAGACTGTTCTCAAAAGTCACCCACATAATTAAACAAAAATGCCTTGGATACATCCTATAGGAACTGTGTTTTGACTTGGTTTCTTACTAGTTTACAAGTCAAGGCTCCAGTGGAATGACAAGCCATAATAGTTAACTTTATGTAAGCTCAGTTCCGGATAATAGCAAATACTCTCTGGAACGTAATCTTCCATATTTGGGTCCAGCCCTGGTGCTTGACAACTGCACAGCTTAGTAAGTTATCTAATCTTCCTGTGCTTTCTTTTTCGTTGTCATTGAAATGAAAAAAAAAAAAAGATAGTCAATGACTTCCAAGAACAATCATGAATGTTTATGGGTACAATACATTTTTTAAAATTGTCTAGAACATAGTAAGCATGTTAACTAACAAACTATGTTCATTCTAATCATGACCAAATAATGACAGTATCATTCTGAGATCAATCATGCGGAAGCTATAGAATAGGATATATAGATGGATAAACAGAAGTATTGTGTGTGCTACAGGTGACTGGCCTTGACTGTGGAGCTAGTTTAGAAAAATGTGTAGGATTGTCCTTCTGTCCACAGAAAGGCAATGAAAAGGGAAAAATCGTGAGCATGCAGAAATCCAAAAGCATGAGATGAAACCCCTGTAGCATATACTGAACCCACTTCTGTTCTTACTTTCAAGGTCGTAGTAAGGCTGTTTTATAGAAACTGGAAGAATGCAAGAACTTTGCAGAGCCAGAAGAATATTGGTGTACTTACCTCTGAGCATGAGTCATAAATCAAAGGAGCAACTCACAAGAAACGGGGAAATTGTAGACCCAGCTGATGCTTATGTCAATTAAGAGAATCATTAAGTTAGATTTAAAAATGTGAACTGTACAATTGGTTTTCTTTTATGCTCTAGAGTCCCCCAAGATTTTTTTCTCATGACTCATGCTAATTGAAAAATATAGGAAATGAAATCTTGGGACAGTAGCTCATTGCTGTGGGTAGATAACAAAACTAGCTAATTTAGTAATATGCAAGCCAATTTGAAATCATATCACCTGCAATGATGAGTGTGACAGAAAATTAATTTGTCAGAATATGCAGCTTTCTTAAAGGTTAATACCGAGGTCACCACACTATGGAATCATAGTCTTTCTATACCCCTTTGTTAGTTTTCAACCAGAGGGGAAATTAAACTTCAATTTCTTAAGTGTTACTGGGCTTGTGCATTTGTTCTATGAGGCAGGGATGATCCAGACCCTGCTAGCTTTCTGTTCCAACATCTTTATTATCTAACTCTTACCTCTGGGGTTACAGAATATTTACCCCATGCCCTAACATTGATAAACATTCTAGTCATAAAGGAGGAGGAAAGGCAGACACAAAGTTTACAGGGCTGAGAATCAAAGCTTTCCTAGAATTCAGCAGCAGATTATCACTTGGGTCTATGATGAACAGAACAGTATCACATGCTCACTTTTAGCAGCAAGTAAGGCAGGGAATGGGATATTTTTCCTTTTTTTTTTTTTATAAATATACTAGGGGTCCACATTAGTAACAAAAGATGAAAGTCTAAAAACAGGAAGATTGGCAGAAAATTGCTTGAAAAGGGATGTTAGCTTTTTTGGACCAGGATAGTTTTGGCACAAATGACTGAAGAGGCAGTGTTGGGTTATATTTGGATACAGAGGAGATAGATTCAACATTGTGTGTGTGTGTGTGTGTGTATGTGTGTGTGTGTGTGGTGTGTGTGTGTGTGTGTGTGTGTGTGTGTGTGTGTGTGTGGTGTGTGTGTGTGTGTGTGTGTGTGTGTTGTGTGTGTGTGTGTGTGTGTGTATGTGTGTGTGTGTGTGTGTGTGTGTGTGTGTGGTGTGTGTGTGTGTGTGTGTGTGTGTGTGTGTGTGTGTGTGTGTTTGCATGTGTAGGGAGTAGGTCTGGTATAAAGGAGGTAACTCTGATCCTTGGTTGATTTAGAAGAAGACTAGCACATAGAGCTCAGGTATTAGTGACCCTCAGACTTAAGAACTGGCTTGCTTTCTCAGTGGTGCCTCTGGATGACAGGACCATCTGACAAAAAATAAGTTAGCTGTGTTTGGCACTTTGTTAGACAGATAGGCTAAAGTAATTGAACTAAATATTGATGGATGCTTGATTGTGCATTAGACAATTTGTACAATATAGCTAAAGAAGTGAGGAAAGTAGGTTTAGGGGTGTGGCAAAGCTCAGAATTAGCTGGTACCAAATTTGCTTGTGAATGAGCTCAATTCTTTCAGTCTAGGCTTCCACCATTCCAAGATGGAAAGATTGATGTCATGGTCATTCTGATGTTCTGAGAAAAACTTTGCGTCTTATGTAAAAAGGACTTGGCTTTATTCAGCACTTCCTGGTCTGGGTTGGTGCCTTCTTCTCTGATGTTTCTGGAAGCTTCTATCTCAAACACACCCAGTAATGTTTTGGGAAGAGTCAGACTCCAGTGTCAAATAGAGATAATTTCAAAATCTGCTTCTCATCAGGGATGTGGTTTTGGGTGACTTAGTTTTTCCCATGCACAATTTTCACAAATGAAAAATAGGATAATGGTGCTTGGATTATAGCTTTCTTAAGAGGTTATCACTTGTTTGGATTCAGGAGACAAATAACATGAAGAGCTAGGGCAGGACTCTGTACACCTTGACTGTGCTTAGTACTTAGTCCCTTTCTGAGTTAATGGGAGATGTAGGACAGATATATTATTCAGTCTAAATCTATTGGGTTTCTCCTGATGTTGGTTTCTCTCCCTAGACCTTGTTGTCATGTTGTTTGTTAACCTACATTTGAGTCTTTCTTTAAGATCTTTGACCAGGACTCTGATCATTTTCTGTGTTTAAAATTCCGTTATATAAGGAAGTTAAATTATTCTAAAGTCTCTGAAAAATGTGATAGATGCTGCAACAGTCTAATAAATAAAATGAAATAACAGGAGGAGGAGGGAGGAGGAGGAAGAGACAGAGGAGGATGATGATGATGATGATGATGATAATAACAATAATGATAATACCAATAATAATAAGAAGAAGAGGAAAGATGTCATGAGACTGAGAAAAGAGCTTGAGAGGGAGCAAAAGAAGAATGAGAAAAAAGCACCAAGGACAGTAGAGAGTAGGAAGGAAGGTGTTTTCCTCAAGTTTCAGTGGTGAAACCACAAGTACTGGAAACAAAGACCTTGCACCTTAAATGACACTCCAGGGACCACTCTTGGTTCTTACTCCTTTTTACTCAGTGGTGTCAGCATAAGTCAGGCCTTGGAGGGGTCTGCTGAGGAAGCAGGCTGGATTTGGCACTTGATAGGACGACTATCAGGGGCTCCTGTCATGCCATTCACTTAGAAATCCTCCTGTCATCTGGCTGATCACAGAGCTTTTCCCTGGTGACTAATAGGTAGTATTCTTTAATCTTCTGAACCCTCTGATCAATTAGCTGCTATTTAAGCCAATCAAGGAAGTTGAGGTATGGCGTGTAATTAGCTTTCTGAAGGTTACCTATGGCATCATTCAGCAGAGCTTCCTGATGTGGCTCACAATGGAGCTGGCGGATGCAGAAAGAGTGACGGAGATGCAATGTACAGGTGATAAGAAAGATGAAAGGCATCCGAGGATGACTCATGTTCCCAACCCAGCAGGGAGGTCAGAGGTTCATTTAGTGTGCCTCCTGTGAACAGCTGTCTCTCTCGTGCTTCTGTACCACTTTTGCATCATGAATTCGGATAAAGCTTAGCATGTGGCCTCATGTCCTCACTTAACATCAGTGTGCTCACAGGGGGAAAGACAGTGGAGCAATTGTGAAGATTTGATGTTATAAATTTCAGGTTTATCACAGGTGAAGGCTTTAGCTTCAGCCATTCACTTTCATTGTTGACTGGGTGAAAGTTTTTCAATGCAATTTCCTGTTTGTTTTTTGTTGTTGTTTTGGGTTTTTTTTATGGATTTTTTTTTCCAGAAGAATTTCATTTCCTCTCTCTGCTGATGCCAGTGTGTAAGCTGCTTGCCCTTGTCTCAGTGCTTGGCTTTAACACGTTATGAGTGCTCAGCCCTGTCCTGGTGCCCTCCAGTCATCCACGGTGCCACATCCCTTCCCTGGAGTCCTTTGAGATGCCTCTTCTGAGTGTTTACACACTTGTTTTCCTGTGAGGAGGTGACTGCCACTCAGAAGTGTCCCTAGCTCTCTCACACTTTTTCTTCAGCTGTGGTATTTCAAAGGTCTGCTTCACTGCTGGCCTGGAAGCTTTGGCTAGTGTATGAATTTCCTGTGGCTTCTGAAACAAAGAACCGTAGTTGCCTCTGCTATGAGCAGCACACACTTATCTTCCTGCAGTGTTGGAGGTCAGAGTCTAACTGGCACCTGCTGAATCCTCTAGAGCAGGGGCCACCCTTTGCCTTTTTCTGCTTCTACGCATGATTTCTCTCCTTTGGTTCTTGGCCACCTAAAAGCTAGAACTTTAGCATCTCCCTGGCTGCGACTCCAATTTCTCCTCTCATAAAGACATAGTTTACATTCTGCCAACCCACATAATCCAGGCTTCATTTTCTACCTAAATCTTACCTTAATTACAGTTTCAAAGTCATTTTGCCACGGGAACTTACATAAAAATTTTAGGATATACATATATTACTGGAAACCATAGGAGACAATAGTTCTGCTCATTGTTAACTATAATGTATTAAACAGTCTCCATCCCCAAGTTCATATGTTGAAGCACTAACTTCCAATATCTCAAAGTGAGACTCAGTTTGGTGAAGGAGTCTTTGCAAAGGTTATTTTAAAATGAGTTCATTTGGGAGGGTCATGATTCTGTATACGTTTTGTCCTTAAACAGATGAAATTCTGACCCAGAAATAGATGTAGGGAAAAGGATTTGAAGACATGAAGACAGCACCATCTGCAAGTCAAAGAGAGAGACTGGTAATCTTTCTTGTTGACATCTTAAATTCAAACTTAGAGTCTTTGAAGGTTGAAAAAAATCTAATTTCTGTGGTTTAAGCTTCTCAGTCTCTGGTTCTTGATAGCAAGCTTAGCAACCAGTACACTCCCAATAGCTTATATTTGATGTAATAAGTATACAATGAATTCTTTGTCATTGTTTTTGACTGATAAGTTTATTTCTTATTGTCACGAACTAATTGAAAATGAGAGGCATTTCCAAGAATATAAGAATTGAACATTCTTGACTTTTTGAATCGTAGGAACCAATTACTTATGTGTAACACACAGTCTATTCTAGTAATTCTTGTTCTAGATCAAGTTTCCTGTGTAAACCATTACTGACCACATGATTTGGAGAAGATTACCTCATTTATCTGGGCTTCCACATCTTATCTGTGAATTGAGAAGAAAAAAGATGGCAGTCAGCATGGTAGCAGAGAGTTTGTCTCTGATTACATGCAAGGATTTGGATCAAAGCATGCCACAGTGATGATTCAGTGTCTTGGTTAAAGTTCAGTTGCTATGAAGAGACACCATGACCATGACAGTTCTTACAAAGGAAAACATTTCATTTGGACTGATTTACGATTTCAGCGGTTTAGTCCATCATTGTAATGGCAGGAAACAAGGCAGATGGCAGGCACACATGGTGCTGAAAAGTAGCTTGTTGTCAGCCAGCAGGAAGAGAGATAGAGAGATAGAGATGAGAGAGACAGAGACAGAGACACAGAGACAGACAAACAGACTGGGTCTGCCTTGAACATTTGAAACCCCAAAGTCCACCTCAGTGACACATTTTCTCCAACAAGACTATGTCTCCAAATTCCCATAGTGCAATTTCCTAAGGACCAAGCATCCATATCTATGAGCCTATGGGGAACATTCTTGTACAAGCCACCATATTCATTAACTGTAATTATTAGTGTGTTACGTGCTTTCTATAAGGTGTGTAAATCCTGTCAGTTCCTAGACTGGTCACTCATCACTTAGTATAGCATCTTGTCGTCTATGCCTGTTTCCTTGTATGCATTCTCTAAAAGCCCCTGAGATTTACTGCATGCCAGACTTGTTATACTAATTATGTTGTCCGTTTGTTTATTTGTTTTTAGTGTGCCATCTTAACCTACTCTCACCATTGCAGGGATAATTCATTGTGGTACCCATTTTATCTGGTATAGAGACTGACAAAAACAATGTTCAAAATCCAGTTTGAAGAACCAATGAGATGGCTCAACATACTACAGTTATTTCTGCATAAGCCTGATGATCTGAATTCAATCTCCAGAACCCATGTAAAGGTGAAAGGAGACACTAAACTCTACGAGGTTGTCTTATGATGTTCACAAGTAGTCATGGTATATCTGTGATCCCCCTTCCTGCACACACAGAGAAAGAGATAGAGACAGAGATGCAGAGAGAAAGAGAGACAAAGGCAGGCAGAAAAAGATGGAGAGAGTTGAAGTAATTAAATGGTCACATTTCTGGGCATTATTTTGTCTGCTGTCCAGGGTGAGAGGGAGCCAGCAGTTGTATCATTGTCTTATTTGTTCATGATGAGGTTGACGGACATAGCCAGGAGGGCTCTCTACAAATGCAGTCTAAATTTTCACCAACCTTCTTAATCTGTATAGAAAATAAAAATAGTCTTACAGTTTTGCTGGCTGGCCCCAACATGCTTTTTCTGACCCATATTCCAAGGTCACAGAGAATGATAGTTTTTTTTTCTTTTTTAAATTTTAAAAGCATGAGATGTCACTTTTTGGACTAAAATGTAAGTGTTGGGTCCCTAGTCAGCTCAACATGAGCTGAGTTCTGAGGAAAAGCTGGCACTAGTGTGCTTACTACAGCCTTGGCATCTGTCTATCTTGCTAGGCTCCTCTGGGGGAAGTTCTCCTTCTGGAATCTGGAAAAGTGTAGGGTAGATTTTGGTCCTGATCCACCATCCACAGTGCCATGAAAACATCATGATGCTTTTAGCTTACAAGTCTATAGTGAGTTTTAGTTTCAGTTATAAGAATAGTCTACACATAAACTCATGGTAACAAGGAAGATGGCATTATATGACTTCATGGAGGAAGAGCTAAAGGCAAGAGAGGTAAAGCAATGCATCTCACATGTAGTGTGTGGCACTAATCCAAGTACCCTTTGTCTCCAAAGTCCATGTCTGTCTCTCAACAGAACAGGTGGCTGTACCACATTGGTAATGTATTTTTAATACATATATCTTAGTTACAAATAACTTAAATGTTAAGCTATAGACATAGACAGTACTCTGAAGAATGTCATGAGAAAGAAAGAAGTAAAACTCCCCACTGCAGACAGTATGGGGGCAGAAACAAGCGCTTGCTACAAGGCAAGGGAAGAAGGCAGAAAGGAGAGGAAATAAAAGATGGTTGGAGTATTTTCCAGGAGCTGAGGCAATAGTAGATGTTTAGCAGACATCAGATTCAGTTGGAAAAGTGTGGAGAAATGGCTTAGTGGGTAAGAGAGCTTACTGCTTTCCTAGAGGACCTAAGTTCAATTTCCAGCACTAACAAGATAGCTCATGATTGCTTGTTACTCCAGTTTCTGTGGCTATTTCTAAATTCCACAGACTCATGCACACACATGACATACATGAACTTATGTAAGCACATACACATACAGAGAAAAATAAATACATACAATAAAAAAGAGTAACTTTGGGATTTTACTCATAATCAATGACAAGACCTGAGATGTGTTGTATTTAGCAGAGGTAACATTAACAATATAAATACAGTAGAAGCAAAAGATCTGACCAGAACATGTCAAATAAAGACCTTAATCTAAGAAAAGCAACATACTTAAAGTTCTATAACACCTAATTCTTCACAATACCTGCATAAAATTGTTCTGCATATGGGAAAGCTAACATTCCCTATGCCTATAGTTGTCCAAATACTTATCCATGGAAATTCAGACAAGAATTGAACCCAGTTATTTTAATTTCCCAGCATGCCCTCCTCTTCCCTTTATGACTTTCTAGAAGGCAAATGTCCTCTACCCATGAATTTTGTGAGAACTGCATAGATGCTGGAGAGTCTTTTCCTGTAGAGGGTATATGTATGTCACAGTATTACAGTTGACAGTGAGCTTCATCCTTCTTGAAGGTGCTTGCAATCAATATCACATCTATATTCATGTTAGGCCATCATGCCTCATTCCTGCCCACAATGAACACTGGCACTTTCAGGACTATTTTGTTTTATAACCAAAGAAATACACATGAACATGTGCACAAGTGTAGTCTTTTTTTGCAGTTATTTCAGTATGGTTTTCTAGATTATTGAAAGCTGAATATTTAATGAAGTACAATTTACAAACAATGAAGTACATCTATTTAAAGTGCACATTTGGGATGATCATGATGGACATTTTCCCACATTATGGACACACGTTTTCAGCGAACTAGAAACTCTTCCATTAAGTTGTCTTACAGAGAATTGCATCACACCTCCAGAAACACATATTCCTGATGTGCTCCTATAGGCTGAAATTTAATGGTTAAGCAATACACGATCAAAAGCCACACTAAAATTTGCTAGAAGTTTTTTAATGCTGGACAAAAACTAATTTCTAATTTTCCCCACAATAAATTAAAATCTAGTGAAAATTCTCTGATAACACCTTGGGTAATATCTTTGGTCATTACCCAGGTATGGAAATGTTTTAAAAAATGTAGAGTTTTAAGTGAAATTTTGAATACCTGGTCTCCAGTTGGTGGCACATCCTATTGACACCTCAGATGTGAAGCCTTGGATCTGCCTTTGAAGAGGTATTCATACTCTGCACTGTTCATATTTACTTTCCTTATGATGAAACAGAGGCTGTAAGAAGGATGGTGACAATAAGGGTGGGGCTCCAGGGAGTCCAGATTTAGGATGACAGATAGATTATTCTTGGCACAAGAATCTCTTCCAAACCTACTCAGAGGACTTGCTCTTTTGAAAATACTGAATGAATACCCTAACAGATTTCTTAGTGATATTAAAGAGTAGCTTTTTATGAGCAGTAATTTCTTAGTCCAAGTTTAATATATTTATTAGAAAATTTGCAGTCCAAAAATCTGAAAAAAATACAATTCATTGTGGTTCTGGGGTTCTTCTTCTCTGAGGATGTCCAGCCCCTTCTGTACACTGAGAGGGGAAGTATGGAGCAAATTCAGGAATGGGTGGATCAGCAGAATCTTGGTCTGAAAGTCAATAACAGGGTTGGGGTTGGGAGTCATGGAAACACTTCTCTGTGAATTTGAGGATTTTAGTGTTGCAACTTTCTTAGATGATATTTAATGAAACAGCTTTTGAAAATATACATTATTTGGGTTGAATCAAGGGATGTATATATGAGTCGTGGAAAGTGGTAAGAAGTTCTTGGGGTGAAGATTTATTAGCTGAAGATTAAGGTTCTGAAGATACCTTTTCTTTTTTTTTTGCATAGAAAGTCATGCAAAACCCAGGTGCTTATTGAGTAGGTTCTTATCTTGAGAGAGGAAATTGAACCTGTAATTTTGCCAAGAACTGTTACATTCTAAAAGATTGAGAGTCAGGCACCACAGATCAGGTGGAGAAGAGGAAGCCCCACTAAGGAATGAGAGTCCCCAATTTTGCATTGACCCCAGCAAAGCTTTCCAGACATAGTAGATTACAACCTTAGTAGCAAGGTGAAATAGTTAATATTTTTTTCAACATAAGTTGTTCAAGTTCTAGATCACCATTGTTCTTCTTTTGAATGACATGAGTGAGCAATGGTGTACTTTTTTCCAGTGTTCAGAGGCTTGAAAAGAACAGCCTCAGTGGGTATTATCACCTCTGGAGAAGACATTTCTATAACCACATCATGCCATGCTACTCAGGCAAGAGTATATTTTAATATAGAAGAAATCAGTTTATGCCCACCACCATGTCAGGTAGACAGTCACTTCCAAGGTAATCTCAGAGGAAACACTGTTCATCTTCTACCTTGAAGCATTCAATCATGTGTAGATGGAAAATAATCATTATGAAACTATGAAAAATAGTGAGGCCATCGATATACTAATATATATGTGTCTATGTACATATGTATACACATAAATATATGTTCTTATACAAACATAAGTATGGGTTGTTTAGGTTAAAACTAGCTTAACTAAGATAATGAGTTAGTTTGAACTCATGATCATAATTACACTAAAATAGTAATGGGGAGGAATGAAAAGGTTCTTTTCAACTAATAATCCTCCAAAGAAAACAAATCAAAAGGAAGGAAGATATGAAAGTCCTGTCATTGTATGCTATGAATTGTCAAGCTTATATTTGGGGATTAAAACTTGTGAGGCATTTGTGTGGTCATCCTTATGTTTGAGCTTAGTGTAGGAGCTGTTTGTAGTTAACAAAAATTCTTCAAAGAAACATCCTAATTACATGGGTATAGAATGGTGAGATTATGAAGTGTCCATTTTCAGAAGACAAACAGTGAGTTAGGAGGAAACCATTGAATGAAAGGTTTGTGAAGACAATGAAAGAATCAGGACTCCCCTCCTCAGCTTACTGGCTGATTTTTGCAACACTGCTAATTTCAGATAATTCTGAAACTATAAGCCAGCTCCAATTAAGAGCCAGTTGCACAATTCAGTCTATTATCACCATGGTGGGAAGCATGTCAGAATCCAGGCAGTCATGGTGCTGGAGAAGGTAAGAACCCTATATCTTGATTCAAAGGCAGCCAGGAGGAGACTATCAGCCAAGGGCAGTCAGAATGAGGTTGTCTTCCACATTGGGCAGAGCTTGAGCATAGGAGCCTCAAAGTCTGTTCCCACAGTGACACTCTTCCTCCAACAAGGCCATACCTCTTACAGGTACCACTCCCCAGGCCAAGCATATTCAAACTACCACACTCACAAACTTTCATCTGAGGGTAAAGGCATGTACAAGAAAGTTCCATATGAATTAATTTCTAAATGACACTGACCTGCATACAAACTTTCTTAGTTAGACATAGAGGCTTGGCAGACACATTATACATTTTGTTTATAGATATGTTTTAAAAATAACCATAAAATATTATAAAGTGAACGAAAAAATTTGATTATTCCCTGAATATTGTTTATAGTAAGGGATTAGGGTTAACTTTGTTAGGTGTTAAAATGCTATTATAGATACAGGAGATTGTGGTTATAAGAGGTTCATAGTAAAGACTGTAGGCATGAAATTGAATGAGTCCTGAATTTGCTTTACTGGAGCAATTAAATACATAGAGCAACAATTGACTCAACATGAAAATTTTCTGAGGGTTTTTGAGTTCAAGTAGTTGATGTGTGGCTTTGTCATTCAGTTCACTGCACGTCTGTTTTTTTACTCTGCTTTCTTATGTTTGGGCGTGTGCACAAGCATATGCACAATGACATGAGTACATCTGTGAACATGTGTGCTAGGGAACACTTGTGGAGGTCAGGGGACAACTTGTGGGAGTCAATACTCTCCTTTTTACCATGTAAGTTCTGGAAGTCAAACTCAGGTTTGCAGGATTGGCAGCAAGCACCTTTATTCACTGAGCCATATCATTTGCCCTCATATAATTTCCTCTATGTTAAACTACTTTCTAATAAATGTTAATGAGTTCTACTGAGTGTATTGAGTTGTATCTTTGTTCAGAAGTATGACTAACAATTATTATTTTGCATGGTGACTTTTGCTATGCACTGGACTCTTACAAAAGAAAGGGCTTGATGGAGTTTATTTATCTTGACATTTTTACCAATTTCCTGAATCAAAATTAATACACTAAATTTTCATATCAAGTGCAGATCTAACCACTCTATCACCTGGTAGATATCACCTGGTTCTAAACCTTGATGGTAGCTCTGTCCATTCCTGTGTGACACTGGTCATTTTCTCTTAGCTTAGGATTTGCATTTGCACATAATGTAGGGATGCCACTGAAACAGGTTGGTCTACAGCAAGCGTCTTGCCGGACTTGGCATGTGTCAGTTGGTCAGTTCTTACTGTACTTCCAGCAACCTTGCTCAGCTCTTCCATTCTCAAGACCCATTCTAATTAGTCACAATGTAATCATGTTTGCATAAGAATGCCTATTGATTTTGATTTGTGTGATTGCCATTGGAAAACTATATCTAGATTCTTATTTTGATGCTATGTCTTCAAATCCAATGAAGGTTATTTGGGGAGCAAATCTGGAAGAATCCAATCATAGGAAGAGAAAGTAAACATGAATAATAAACACAGTGTACTATAAATTATCTAGTATCATTTTGAAATTTTAAAATAAGATAACCCAGAATCTTTTTTGTTTTGTTTTGTTTTTAAATTTAAAACAGATATTTTGAGCAAAACATTAGCTCTTTCTTTCCACGCTAACCTGAAGTTGTGCTTCTGCCTTTCCTGGTCATCTTGTTCTTTGAACTGGATACCAAAATGTTTCTCGGTAAGGTAAGATTTCCAAGCTAGGTACTCTCCTGCCTGACCGAACAAAGTGATTTCCAGAATTCCACATTATATCTATTGGAATTGCTGAGACACACACTGTCCTTTCATTCTGAGAAACTGTTCAACAATAGCAATTTGGGTGACTCTCATATCACTACAGGATGTTTTCATGTCTCTCTTTATCCTCTGGGGTAAGGCTGAGTTATTGTTTTATTTTCAAGTAAAATCACTTAGATTTGTTGTATTTATTCAAGAACAATCTTGTGTTTGGTTTCTTTTCTTTAAGCTTGGTCAAATGAACATAATCCAGCACCACAGCTTTAGAAAAATCTTCAAATAAGAAAACATAATTTGGGAAATGTTCTTTTCATTTTCTCTCCCAACTTATCAGGAAGAGTTTCATACATAGCATCTACTGTCAGCTGAATTCTATGTCAGAGATTTTCTATGTAGGAATTAATCCCTCTTCTCTTTCTTGCTAAACTAACTCTTGCTCATTTTTTGCTGTACACCTAAAATACCCCTTCTTCCAGGAAGTCTTCTGCATTTATTTCCTTGACTGATAGAACAAATACCAATAACACAGTATCTAAAGATAATATAACCTTTTCCTTTTGTGGTTGTGTTGGACAGGTTTCCAAATCTTATGTCTCTGGACCCTACTCAAGTGTAACTGCTCTTTCTGGAGTCTTCCACAAGGTCTAGGGAGTCTTTTTATCCGACATGGTTGATGTATTCTGTCTTGTGGTAATGTCACTCATGTCTTCAATGCCAATATCATCAAATTCCCTTTCCAGTATCTGAGTATCAAATCTTCCTCTGCCTCCCTTTTGGAGTTAGTTGTGATTGTGTTCAGACACACCTGCATGATACAAAATAATTCACTCATCAAACTTAAATGTTTAATTTTACCACATTGGTGGACTTATTTTCCCCTAATGAGGTAACTTTTATAGGCTTAAGGCATTTATAGTTGATAGCTTCTTGAAGTTTAATTCAGGATATTGTACTTTTCTTATTTACTTGTTTCCAGTTCTAGCTTGTCTTCAGAATCTGGATTATGGTCTGTTTATATAAATTCTGATTTAAAACTATGCTCATTTTTTTCTCAGGATATATCTAGTAATTATAGTGAGGGTAATAGTTTTATTGTTGATAGCTAAAACAAGCTGGTTGGTTACAATATGTTGGTCATCAAGAGAGTCATAAATATCAGATAATTTATAAAATAGTTTTAAGAAATAAAAACAATGTTCAGCACCACTTTTCACATCCTAAAACCAAAATAGAATGTATGGTAAGTGGATGAGCTGAGCTTTGAATCCAGATTGTTCAATTCAAAACAGGTGCATTGTTGTACCACAAAAGACTCATATACTATTTCTCTCCACTTCATTATAATGTCCTAGAAGTCAGCCAGTATCTCCAACTACTAGCACACATTTTATGTCCACATTTTTTGGTAACTAAATTTGGAAGAAGAATTCTGCACTGGCTTTACCCTTAACTAGAAGTTGGAATATCTGTTTTCCTTGGAGACTCAGTTGTGTCATATGATGTTGTTCTGGAAATTGTCTTATGCAAAGATGTTTTGCTGAAGAACAGAAACATAGTATTTTTTTCTGGAAAAGGGACATCTGATGTTTTGCTAGAATGGATGCTTGAGAGGGAGTATGATGTTTGGAAAGGATATCTGTATAACCCAAGAGACAGTGGATGACATTGTGGCATTGGTTCACCTTGCCACTCTTTGCAGGTCTTCATTGAACTTAGCTGACACTTGTCTTTGCTGTTGATGCTGTGGCAATCATTCACCTAGTCTTCTTCACTGATCATTGTTTTTGTGACTTTGTGTAGAGAAATGCACCAAAGAACTTCTCAAGATATTCTGGCAGCTACTTGCCACTTCAACAGACTCTGACCAATTGGCAGAACCTCCCAGTTACTTTTGAATCAAACAAACATTACTGACTTGTTAAAGGTGTTTGCAAATGGATGGAGCTATAGCTGCTGTTTCCTGTGAACTGAAATGCTGGTATACTGATAACAGATTGGAATCGTCCCCAAAACCATTTCTACGGTTGATAGTTCATACTTTGAGATCCCCGAGGGTCCAGGTTGGTTGACTCTGTTGGTCTTCCAGTGGAGGTCTTATCTGCTTCAGGGTCTGCAATCCTTCTCATTCTTCCATAAGAGAATATACAGAGGCTGGACCTAGACCTCCCTGCATGTATATAGCAGATGTGCCAATTGGTCTCCATGTGGTTCCTGAACAAATGGAGCAGAGGCTATCCCAAGAGCTGTTGCCTATATGTCAAATATATTCTTTTGACTGGGCCACATTGTCTAACCTCAATGTGAGAGAAAGCACCAGGGTGAAGCTAGGATACCCAGGGGTCTCTATCCACTCAGAGGAGAAGAGGGGGAGGTATCTTGGAAGGATTGTGGGAGGTGATAGCTGGGAGGTGGCAGCAAGCAGGATGTAAAGTGAATAAGTAAAAATAATAATAATAAAATTATATTTAAAAAGAACCATTTCTAAACAGTTCCACATTCTACTTTGCCCTATTAACCTTTCTTTTCCACTACATCTGGTTGATGGTGAGCTAGAAGGGAGATTAAAGCATTTACGAATACTTATAAAATGGTTTCTAAGTCTACATTAACTAATATGTAACTTAAGGTATATCTGGAAAATTTTTGAGTCTGAACTATTTAACTATGGTGTTAGGTGTATAGTGATTACTAAGTCTTCAACACTTTTAAGAGAGGATCACATCAGAAAGACATCTGAGGCTTAACTTTGGCTGTTGGATCAAGTCAAGTGATACATTCATTTGACCTGTATTGTTGAGAATACTAAGAGTGTTGTGCAAACAGTTAAGGACTTATCACCTTCCACAGAAGTCAGTTTGGAATAATCATGTTTCAGAAGTTTTGGAGGAATGCCAAAGGCATCAGTGACTTCTGTTTTTCCAAGATGGGCAAGTTTCTTTTACTGCTGGGGGAAAAGATATCTGTTTATAAGGACTTTATCAGGAGAAAGGGCTTTGATTGCCTATTGTCCTTGCAGCCTAGCAACAGAATCCATCCACTTACATGACCTAGATACCTAATAAATGAATATTATTGCTTCAGGGTGTGGTTGAGAATTCAGCTTACATTTCACTAAGGCAGCTAATAATGAATTAAAGAAAGGAGACTCAACTCTATGAAAAAATAACCCCAGATGCAACAGTTGCATGTGCACACACACACACATGTTTTCTACACAGGTCACTTCATGGAGCAGTTCTCAAATGCTATTATGTGAATCTTCTAAACACTTTAAGTATCAATTGACCACAAAAGAAAAATGATGGAGAAATGTCATCGATGTTCTTTGTTAGTGCTTGCGTGTTCTGCAAGATCTCTCAGAAATCCCACCTCAGTTAGACTAATAGCCACAGAAGAAGAATGCCAGAAAGGGACTGTAAGCTAACCACAAAAGAGAGTTGCATGTAACTAGCTTCAGTATCAGTAATGTGTGATGGACACCACAACAACTACCTATAACTGAAATACTGTCAATTGTGCTATTATTGTGGCTATGATATTTGGTACTGGTAAGAGGTGAAAAGCATTCTCTGCTCAGAAGTTTCTTATTATGAGAAACAGATGACATCAGATGAGAATTAGAAGACATCACTACTCACAATAATAAATTGAAGAGGTAAAAGTTGTAAAACTTCCACACTAAAGCAATAAAAGCAGAACACATACATGACCTACAACACATTTCTGTGTCTGCTATTACATGCTCTTTAGTGAATACCTTTAATTTTAGCTCAACAACACTCTTGATCTGAATCTGATGGCAATCATGTAGACAATAATGGGTTTCTGTGTGTTTAGTGATTACTTCATATATATTCTTCAGCATAAAACTATTAGCATAAGGTGATTTTAATGAGCATATATATACATATATATGTGTGTATATATATGCTATTTAAGTGAGATTATAATAACATATGAACCCAACACTTCAGAAGCCCATAAGAATATGTTTCTTGCAGATGACATTTATCTATCATTCAAGTTTGAGCACAGTGGCCCTGTCTTATAGCAATGGCAGAATCCTTGATAGCCTTCTAACATTTCTAAGCAGGCCAGAGGGATAGTAACTAATTAAAAAATTACCAAGAACAGATATGTTTACTTGGAAATAAGTAAAATAATACATAAACTATGGCTCTGTTCTAAAACGAACAGGTCTGGGGAAAAGAGAAATATTAGTTTCAAATTCTACTTTTATTTCATGTTAAGTGGTTTTATTTGGTTACTGATATGGTTTAAACATTAAATATCCCCACGGGTGCATGTATGGGATGTTTGGTACTCATTTAATGAGGCTATTTTGGAAGATTCTGGAAAAATGGGAGGTGGGGCTACATGGAGGAAGTAGGTCATCTGGCCTGTGCTTTTGAAGGTGATGTCTCCTCAATATGTTCCTTCCATTGTCTCTGATTCTTGTTTAATAGGCAAAGGGGTTCCTACCTCAGAGGCTGTGACCACCATGATCTTCTGCTCAAACACATAGGACCAAGAGATAGTTATAAAGTATCAATCTTTCATCCTTTGAGCTATTCTTTCCACTATGTTGGCCACAGTGATGTAATGGAAAATAAAGCAAAGACTGTTTATTGTTCCCAAGCCTCCCTTTCTAACACTAAGTAGCTCCTCTGTAGGTCTCTTCTATGTGCCTCACAAAAGCAAAATGAAAGTAGTTGAGAGTCAGGGAGAGCTGTTAGCACTGGCACTATATTTTGTTATGTCAGAGGTTCATGATATATACTAGTATTATTTTTCTGATTCTTTACAATGAAACATCTCAGCAAGAAGGAAAAGCACTTAGGAAGCCCAAGGTCAATGAAATAAACTGTTCTTGCATCTAATCTAGACTCCAATATTGCAGAATGAAGAGTTGATGTAATACACAAGAAAAAACTAAAACTCTAAACAAGACAAACAAAAATGTTAGGAAATGCTTCAGGTCAAATATCTAGCTAACTTGGAATTTTGATTTTTCTTCTTTTACTTTAGTTTCCTTTCAGTTAACCCAGGAACTCCTATTTCCACAGGGCCACACCTGTGCTAGTATTTGTACTACAGACTACAAGCTCCCATGTTCCTGACTCAATATTGAATAAAGTAAATCTTATTCACCACAGAAATTCACTCTCCTCATTGATGAATTTCAGTCCTAATTTAAATGAAGGAAAAGAGGAAACTATCCATTTTTCCTGTCTAATAGAATTTGTTTCAGCCAGTGATGTGCTGCTGTTCTGATCTCTGTGTTGTAAAACCACCAAAGTAGTTTTTAGAGCCTGACCTATTTTTCAAAGTATTATTTTCAGCATGTAACTTCATTGTTTGAACCTCAGTTTTTAAAATGCAAAATAAGGATATTCAAAATCATTTTTTGAACAAAAATACCTTAGAAGCAATCATGTAGATGTTTTCTAGGCATTCCCTTGGGTCTACATAAAGGTAATTTGTGTTCTTTTGTGTTTGTTTGTGTGAGAGATGGTCTTACTATGTAGCACACGGTAGAAATTACTAAGTAGTTCAGGCCAACCTCAAACTCTATACTCTCTTGATTTACCTTCCTGACTGCTAGGAATGATAGTTTGGAAACACCATGGGCAGGGAAAGCAACTTTCAAGGGTTATATATGCTATACACAAAGAGCTGTAAAACACACACACACAAACACACTGTGATAGGCCTGACAATGCTTTTGTTTGGAAGAGTGTGGATTTTGGGACTTTGGATTTGGAAAGCCATGGAATCCTTTAAATGGGACTTTATGGGCTATCCTAGTAGGAATATGGAAGACTTTGTTACTGAGAGTGATTTGAATTGTGCAGACCGGGTCCAAAAGATTTCAGCGGAGAATTTCAATGTGTGGCATAGAAATTGTTTTTGTGGTATTTTGGTGAAGAATGTGACTACTTTTTGCCTTGTCTGAAGAGTCTGCATGAGGCTAAGTTGAAGAGACTCAGATTAATTGCATTGAGCAAGGAAGTCACAGAAACACCCATCATACACTTCGTTCTCTGGTTAAGTCTCATGAAGAGCATTTTAACCAAGCATAGCAAGCTGAGAAAGGAAAAATATGAAGTATATGGTTCAAGTATTAAAAGAGTAACAGGAAGTGAAATGGAACTGAATCCTGAGTTCAAGGATATTAAATTGAATTAAGGGAGTGGGATTTTGGGACCCAGCTAAACTTACATCTAGACATGGTGGGGCATACCTTTAATCTCCAGAAATAAAGCCAAGCAGATCTCTGAGTTCAAGATCAGCCTGAAACAGAGCAAGTTCTAGGTGAGGCAAAGCTTAAATCCAGGCATGGTGGTACACACCTTTAATCCCAGAAGCCAGGCATGAAGATCTTTGAGTTCAAGGTCAATCTACAGAGCAAGGTCAAGGACAGCCAAGCTTAGGTAGTGAAGGAGTTAGAAAAGAGGAAGCTAGTGATAATGAATAGAACAAATAGGCTTTATACTAAAGAGGAGAAGGAGACTACTGGTATAATTGATGCCAGTTAGCTGGAGTTAAGAAATTAGTGGTGATTAAGAAGAGACCAGCATAACTGAAGTGAAATCTTCTGGGAAGTGTTTTCTGAGAACACAAAGAAGCTGTTTTCCAGAGATAAACCAGGTTGTACTTCGTGCTGCAGCTGTATTTGGTAATGTGTAAGAATCAGCCAGGTGGTACTGGCTTTGAAGCAATGAAGGGGTTGACGTGCCAAATCTTTTAAATTCAGACTCCATTTTAGAGAACCTGGACTAAGTTTGAACTTGGGTAAACTAACAGGCTGGTACCTAGGATTAGTTTCCAAGGTACCCCCCAACAAAACCCGAGCCAAGCTCCAACCTCTAGGCTAATTCCCAGCAAGGCCAGTGTTTCCAGGTTACACCCTCAACGAGACTAGTGTCTCCAGGTTATTCCTCCCACAAACCTGCAACCCCTTGGTTACAAGTCCACACCCTGCCTATGCAGAGTGGAGCAGAAATTAAGTTTATGATATGACTCCCAGCACTAACCAATTATGTTAAAGGCCACAGTTGCTTTCCAATTAGATGCTAGCACATGTACTCCCTGGTTGCTGCTTATTATAAAGCCTTTCCCAATAGACATTTGGGGTTCCCCACCACTAAAACCATCCTGTGTGACAGTGGTACATTGGGGGGGAGGAGCGGCGAGCTAGCTTGAATAGAATAAAGACCCTGCTGTGAGTTGCATCAGATCACCTCCTGTGTGTGTTTTGGGGGATCTCTAACGTTTCCTTCGCACAACAGGGTCATGAAGAGCAGCTGAGGCTTGGCCCTATGAGAGGCCACAGAAGGCCATTGGTGAAGGTGCAGCCTCAGTTGCAGTTGATGGCCCAGGACTGAAGAGGACATGCAAAGGGATTGAGACTTGGCACCATGAAGTGAACCTATGAAAGGTTATTGGTGAAGCCTAGTTGCAGCAGAAGAACCCAGTACCATGGGGGAATCACCAAGAACAGCAGTGGCAGTCAAGTAGGTCAACTTGAACTTAGAGCGCTACAGAGGGCAGAGCTGAAGAAATGATACCAACCCTTAGGAGGGGCCCAGAAGATCATGTATGGATCCCAGACTTTGGGACAAGAAGCTGGTATATCTAAGTTGCCTTGGAGATTCCAAGATGGTATTGATGGCCAGAGCCATGTGCTATCTTCTGAGGATAGCTTCTAAGAGGGAGTGGAATCAGCCCAGGAGAAAGAAGTTTGTTGCAGTCAACAAAGATGAAAGTGGAGTTGGAGAGCTGAAGACTGCTTTAACATCAGACATGGAGATGCAGAGACTGGAGTTTCCCCAGCTGGTTTCCTATCTCAATTTGGGGATTACAGTTAGGTGATTGAACATATCTCAGATGAGACTTTGAACTTTGGACTTTTGACATCATTGATACTGCTATAGACTATGAGGACTTTGAAAGTTTGACTAAATATACTTTGGATATGGCCCCCATGGACTCATGTGTTTTAACAAGTCTATGGGGAGTTGAATGTGATGGTTTATATATGTTTAGCTCAGGGAGTAGCACTGTTGGGAGGTGTGGCTTTGTGGGATTAGGTGTAGCCTTGAGGGCATGGGCTTTCATAACTTTGTCCTAGCTGCTTGGAGGTGAGTATTCTGCTAGCAGCCTTCAGATGAAGATGTAGAACTCTCAGCTCCTCCTGCACCATGCCTGGGTCTGGATGTTGCCATGTTCCTGCCTTGATGATAATGGACTGAACCTCTGAACCTGTAAGCCAGCCCCAATTAAATGTTGTCCTTTATAAGATTTGCCTTGGTCATGGTGTCTGTTCACAGCAGTAAAACCCTAAATAAGACATAGAGTCTTATAGATACTCTGACTAGACCTGGGATTTAGTAAGAAACTTCCTAGATATGAGTGTATAAGCTCTGAAATGAAACAAAACTAGATTAGCTTTTCACAAGATGAAAATGGTGGTCCTTTTCAAAAAGGAGCTGACATGCTCAGATCTGTGCATAGTACTGGTAGGTACCTACCTTATATAGTCAAACTAAAAGTTCCTGATCTATGTACCAGTTGCCTTTGAGAAAGTTAATAGTACGAAAATGCCAAAGAACAAATTAATTAATAAAAAGAAAGATAACAGTAATCTAAGAACTTTTTTTAAATATGTGTATTCCTTTGATAAGATATTTTGGCTCAAGTTCAGAGAAACCTTGCTTAGGTATTACTACTTTTGAGGTTGTATTAAGCATCAAAGAGTATACAACCAATACACTGTAATGTTCCTTATTATAGACTTTGTTATAAGAAAGTTGTATCATGTTCTATAATACAATCATAGTAGAAAGAGGGTTAGTGAAAATTTCCCCATAAATAATTTTAGTTTGTGGTGTGTGTGTGTGTGTGTGTGTGTGTGTGTGAGTGTGTGCACATGCACGCACACGCATACAAATGGCAGGGGTTTTTTCAGTGTGTCAAGTTGAAATTTCTGGATTCTTTGGAATCTCAGTTGTATCATGTGATGTTTTTCCCAGAAGCTGTCTTATGAAAGGATGTTTTGCTGATACAGACATGTGGGAGGATGTTGTGCTGGAACAGATACATGAAAGGAAGTTTTGCTGAGGCTGATATTTGAGAGGACATGTAATGTTTGAAAAGAGTATAAATAAAACCCAACAGACAGTGAAGGATACTCTTGCATTGGTTCACCTTGCAATGCTTCGCTGGTCTTCCCTGATGATGCTCTTGTATGGGTATGCTTTCTTGCAGGACTGCCATTTCTGATTTTTGTTTGGTGTTTTGGACTGGGTTGCTGATATCCTCACAACAATGATTGGAATCTCTCCAAAGAACTACTTCTAAACAGGTCTCCATCCCCTTTGTCCTATTAACCATCTTTCTCTGTTACTTTGGCAGGTAAACTAGAAAGGAGGTTAAAGTTTTTTGGAACCCCTATTAAAGAGAGTTTTGAAAAGTTTTAATCTACAAGTGGGTTTCCCTCAGTCCCACTGATGTTAGTTTTTGAAACAGGGACTCTCATTGAATCTGGGATTCATCAGTTCACCAGAGTGGTTGACAAGTGAATCCCAGAGATTCTCTTGTCTCAGCTTCCCCAACTAAAAGATTACAAGTTCAGGCCACTGTGCTTGTCCTTTAATATGGATGTTGGAGAGATCTAAATTCAGGCAAGAACTTTACTAACTCATCTCATCTAGATTTCTTAAAGGACTGTTAGAGCCAGGAGTGGCACACTTCTATATCTATGGAGTTCTTGACATTGTCCCAGACACTCTAGATTCTATCTCAAGAATACTCTGAACTAAACCCATTTAGTCTATAGTTGGGGCTGGAGTACTGCCCCTGGTCATGGTTTTTCATTCTAACACAGTCTCAGCATGGTTGTATTTGTCTCTCAATGTGAATTTATCAAACAAGTATGTTTTGATTCTTTGAAAAGGTAAAATTGGAGACATACAGAATCAAAAGGGAATAATTTAACAACCATCTGTGTGCCTTCCATTTATAATTAATAAGTATTAACATTTCATGGTTTCTTCACATACTTTGGTTCACAAAATAGCACCATTGTAAAGTTTAAGCTTGATGCTCAGTCCCATACCACTCCCTCCTTTCCCAGAGAGCTATTAAGTTTCATTTACAATTTAGCCAATAAGTGGCAAATCTCTAATCCACAAATAATATGCTCATTTTTAAATATTTAATACAATCATTCTGTCTTTCTGTGTTCAGTGTGCTTTCCCTCAACATAGAACTTTCTAAATGTATGATTTGATGCATGTAGGTCAAGTTCATTCATTATCTTTCACAAATGTATGTTTAAAATGAACTTTCAGATTTTTGCTTTGACTTTTTAAGGACTCAGTATCACAGAACAGAGACCTGCACAGATTCACAAGCAGAGAAATATTTCGGTGTGGCATGGAATGTCCAATAGTTTTCTTGCAATTAAAGTTGGATTTTGTTGTTGAGGATTATCATTTCCCACTTTAAATTCAATTTATATTTCTATTTGGGTTTTTTTCTGGCATTAATCTTTGCTCACAGTGCCATATATTAATTTTTATAAGGTCACACAACAACTCACCAGATAACAGAAATATTGTAGAAATGGATTTCCATGGACCATTTTTTCAATTTATCATCCATGTTCACACATGCCTAAAAACAGTAGACAGGAAGCAGTGTTCTGAAACTCACTAACCAGGACTGGGACTGCCAGCTCCTCTGTGTTAACCATTGTTTCTTTGCCTCACAGAGCTCCTCATGTATGAAATTACTCTATAAAAAATCTTTATTAATAATACCTTTTTGTATCCAGTAATGATAGTTATACTATGGATACTGTGCTGGCCAGTGTTATGTCAACTTGACATAAACTAAAGTCATCAGGAAGGAAGGAGCCTCAATTGAGAAAATATCCCCCTAAGATCAGGCTGTAAGCAAGCCTGTGGGGAATTCTCTTAATTAGTGATTGATATGGGAGGGCCCAGACCCTTGTGGATGGGCTGCTTATACTAGGTTCTACAAGTAATAAAGCTGAGCAATTCATGTGGAGTGAGCCAGTAAGCAATATCCCTGATTTTTTTTTTTTTTTTTTTTAGTGATGAACAGTGATTTGGAAGTGTATGCCAAATAAACCACTTCTACTCTTTCATCTCAACAATCATATTCCTAAGAAAGATCCTGTATTATTTTTACCCTGACTACTAAGGATCTGACAATCTCACAACAGAATTGTAGCTTTTCTCATGGAGTCAAAGAACTATTGCTATGCCATTTAACTTTTTTGTGACATATTTCTTACTTATGATGGCTTATTGTGTTTGTAAAATTTCAGAACTAGTATAATATGTGCCCTCATATGATTACTGCAAAAACTAGACATTTACATTTTCATTTATTTTATTTGATCATTGTGTTGGGAACTGACATCAGTATGCTAAGCAATTATTCCACTACTGAGCCCTTCATATGCTTTTCGAAATGAAAGGAAAGAGCAAGAGTAATTGATATGGACATTATTCTGAAATGTTTTATCATATACAATATCATTTAGAAAAATCTTCTTGGTCTCTAAGACACATTTGTTTGTCTTCTTGCACCTTCTAATTTAAAGGTATTCAAGCTCTTGAGGAAGACAAAGATGTTTCTCTTGAGATTTTTCTTTGGGGGGCTGCTCTATGGAGAATAAAGGTAATAAAAGCAGTCCAAATGAATAGATATAAAAATTAAATACCTTAAATATTTGGCAGTTTTGGATACCCGAAAGTACTCCATATAACTCTGGTATTCTTTTTTTCCTGACATTGGTTATAGTTTTTCTCTAGGTAGTTGACTAGGGAAACAAAGAAACTTATCAACATCTTTGTTATCAACTTCTTAAGAATGTTTAGTGACATTTTCAAAACTTCTTGCCATCAAATACCATGGTTTGTATCAGGTAATTATTAAGTCTTGATCTTTAACAAAGGGGCCTGAATGAGACTTTTATTTCCTTATTTAGCAGAATAGAAGTTGCACTCAGAAAGCATGGATTACCATCATTTTTTGGTTTTGGTTTTCCTACAACTTTTACATGGCTGAATGAAGAGTACTTACCTACTTTAAGTCCATGGCTTGTCACCTCTAAGTTCTTTTATGTTCATGAGCTCACCTAAGTTAAAAGGGGGGGGGAGAGAAAAAAAATAAATCAAATAATGTTTCTTATGGCAAACTCTTTATTTGGTCAACATTAGAGAGAGAACCTCACCTTATTCTGGTATTATTATCTTAAAGCCTGTAACTTATATAGGCATACTCAGATCGGAATTACTGTGAGTAAAAGTGATGGCCTTTATCTCCCTGTGACTGTAAGTCTTCATTGTAGAAATATAAATTAAGTCCTACTCCTGTGACTGACTAGGAGGGAGAGGACAATTGATTGCACATAGCTGAACAAACTCATCACTGATCCTTCCTTAGATTTTTCCTTTTTCTGTCTTCTCTGGGGAGAATTTGCTAAAATGGTTCTGGTTGTACTGTACACATGTTGAATATTCCCTGTTTCATGTCTCCCTAAACCAAGACAAAGTCTCACTTCCTCATCGAGTTTTTGTCACACCAGGGGGAAAAAATTAGAGTGTGTCACTGCCTGTGCTTCCAAAGGAATCTCACTACTTAAGGGGCACAATTTTGTATGATTCCACTCTCTCTGTCCCATATACTTTGCTTGATTATCCTCTAGAACATCCCATTGTCATCTAGATAACCCCTGTACCAGTTCTCACTCGTTTGGTACTACTTTCTGCTTGAGTGTTAATGTGATCCATTATGTTTGCCCTTGGCTCCCTCTGTACTGACTTTCAATTAACTTTTCTAGGAAATATTTGCTGAAATAAATCTACCAGTGATGACGTCCCCATTTGGTACATCTAAAGAGTGCCTCATCATCTGATTTTATTCTTGGAGATATTTCTTACTTTGTTCCCCAGTAATCTCTTTGCAGTGGCTGTGAAATTGTTTTCATGGCAAAGTGTGGCTTCCGCAGTGTCCTTTAATATCAATAAGAATGTAAGGATTTAGGAACTGAACCTATAGGCTGAGAAAAAAAAGAAGCAATAGGTTATCTGAATGACAAAGTATGTTCTAGAGTAACTTATGACTTATTAAAAGTAAAAATCCACAGGGACCCAGCAATGTGAATGTAACAAAATAAACTTGATGCTGACTAGAAAATCTCTCCTACTGAATATTAGCTTTGTCTTTCTTCTTCAAAAAGACCTTGGCTTTAACAGCGCTTATTCATGTTGGATTTCATTTGGCTATTTGAATGTACAAACATATGCACACAAACACATTTTGTAGGACATACTTGTTTTTTCTCCATGGACATGGAGACTTTAATAGCCTGGGAAGAGTATAGGTAAGAACTGTCTTGAGCTAGCTCCTTTGTTCAGCAGGCTGTCCTCCCAGCTCATTCTGCACTGTGCATTCTGCTGGGAGAACCTGGCAATGCGTAAGAGTCCTGGGTTCTGATATCCCAGTTCAGATTTGAACTCTAACTTTGCCCATTCCTGCTGCACGATGGTTACTAAGTGATCATCTCCATCCTTACTATTTACAAAAGAACAGAAACTGCTTGCGGTGATCTTGTGAGAATGAAAGAGAAAACTGATCAAAAATCTTCAAACAGGGCCGCTGTTTACTCCATTTTAGTCACCTTTGCTTATGCAAAGAAGCTGACCATATCCACAAACTGTAAAGGGACTGACACAGGGTACAGAGTAGCATCTTCTTCTATTCTCTTCTGACATTAACAGGTTACAAGGTCTCCATGGAGTTTATCCCAGAGTCTTAGTAGGTTCTTATGTAAAATAAGAGCAATCCCACCTTTTCTCAAAGCTTCTTAATTGAGATACTATATTTTAAATTGATGCCTACCAAATGTCATTTTCTTTCTACCTTGCTTTTGTTAGAAGAAGGAAGTAATGATAGAATTAATAAGAAAACAGCTGTATCAGCTATGCACATTGGTGATTGATTGAGACTTAGTTCTGAGTTAATATACCAGGGTGGATAAGTCTTGACTTTGAAAGTTCTCTCTCTTCTTCCTGGCTACTGGACATCTCTATGCTGGACAATCATTTGGAAGGAAGTAGGATGGAAGATTGGAAATAGTGGCTTTCTTTTCCTTATCTATGGAGAAAATTCAAAGCTAGGAGTGTCTTTGCATGGGAGTCTGTTTATCTTTCTGCATGTGCCAGCGCACCAAGACCAAAATATCATTGGTGCTCCTGTTTGGACACCGTGGAAAATATGACCATAAGTCAGTTACTGAACAATTGAAAACAGAGATGACAGTCCTTAACAGAATATTGGCAAAATGGCTAAATGAAATAAAAGAATGACATCACAATGACTGGCAGACATTAAGTAGCACCCACTAAGATCAGCATAGCCACTACTAATCTCCTTGCAGACAAGTACATGTAGATATGAGATTATTGCTCATGTGGGTGTGTGGGGGGGTCAGTATGCCTGTCTCTATTGTTTGAAATGACAAGGAAGAAGACTTGTAAAACTTTTCCTTGTGTCTCCTGCTTAAAGGTATTAGAAGTTCCCCCTACCACCTGGGAACAAGAGAAGGCATCTGTTGCAATGCCTGCAAGGTGTGACTGATCTCCTTTGTCTGTATTGGTTGTCTTATCCCAAAGATTCTTGCAGGTACTGACAGGACTTCACTCTAACTTACCAGGCAATCACATGTCACAGAAAAGGAACTGGTCCCATTATAAGCTTTATTTCTTCCTCCCTCTGCCTCCAGGAATCCCTACTTTTTCATCTTAAAATTTAGAATGATAGCATCTGCCTGAGAGTTTATTTACATTACAGATCTGCAGAAAGACTCCCAGAGACCAATATTTGTATAATCTTTGTGCATTGTGCTCCCACAGTGTACCAGACATTTTACTATCTCTGAAGTGTAAAGTTAAAAGAACAGCCACTTTCTCATGGGACATTTAATTACTGCAATATTATAAATATAACTGGAGAATTTGAATTTTTGTTTCCCTTTCTTGTCTTTGTATAGAGATACTTTATAATTTTGGGGACTCTTGACTTTTCAATGTCTGTACTCTGCTTCTCCGGTAAACTTCAAGTTCAGTGTGCCTCAGACAACTATTATTTTTAAACCAGGAAGTTGGCAGAAGTACTTTCAAGTTTGAGGAAGTTCTAAGGTGGGAGGAACACAGGAGCATAACAGAGAGGTTCTTTTGTGTGAGCAGTTGGGGAGCTGCCAAATTTCTAGTAAGAAGGGAATCTGCCTTTATTTCATGAAGGAGATGGGGTTTTCCTTCACAAAGCTGAAGGAGATCTGACTTCTCAGGTTTGGGTCCTAGCTTCACTTCTCTTTCACTGAAATGCAGCTAGAAAGAGGCCTCATCGCAGAGACTTACATGATTAATGGAAGATAGTGGTTTGTGTCACAGAGAAGGCACAGAGAATAGACACTACCCTGCGACTGGCACAGTTCATGCTGGGCACCGAGCTCGGCACTGTTTAATTTCACAACCTGGAACTGGGGCATATGAGTATAGTCTAATCCCTCTCCCTTGGTACATTGGTATTTCTCAGAATTCACTATGGCCAGGTCATGTGGCTGGATTTGGCCAGTGGAATGGCTGAGGGGGACTAATTCTTGGTACCAGGACCTGTTCTCACATATGAGGATGCAGCAGGAGGACCACAAAAGAAAAATATCTGCTCCTATGAAGCTTATCTATCTTGATATTTGAGGAAGAATGTTGTTCTTTGTACCCAGGTTGATGCTAACAAGAGATGGGTGATCCTATATGAGGTGGAACCTCATGCAGTATCTTTCAGAGGCTGGGGATTATTCCCCTGAAGGGGACAGTGCGTCATGGTTCTTTCTTCTTACTCTGCCACATGCTCTTTAATACAAACCGTTGCTTTTCCTCAGTTCCAAAAGTAGCAGATCCAGCTAGTGCTGGTCTAGAATCCTTCAAAATGTTAATCCAAACAAAAAGCTTCTCTTTTTGTAAGTTGTTTATCTCTAATGTTTGCTATAGTGCAGAAATCAAATGGATGCAAAAATCCATTACTAGGAGTGGGGCCTTATGGGTGCACACCAGCAAAGCTGCAGGAGGAGAGCTTCCTCATCTTCCCATGGAGTGCAAGATGCTGTTAGCAAAGGTTCAGGATTTAATTGCTCTCCTGGGTTTCAGTCTCACTATGGTCCCATTCTTTTGTCCACCGGAACTCTCTTTTGGAATGGGAATATTTATCTTGTCCCTATCTCATTACCTTATCTTGAAAATAAGAAATTCTCTTTTTGTCTTTTATAGTCACTTACATTTGAGTCTGACTTGAGTCTTAGAGAATTTATATTTGAATCCACACTAGCATATTTATGACTTCCTGACTCCGGGGATGGACTGAATACATTTTGCATAGTGAGTAGTGTTGGACACTTAAGAGAGTTCAGGAACATAATTCTATAGTTTGGACCTTAAATACCTACCCAAAGCACACATATCAAAGGTTTAGTCTCCATCTTAGGGAGTTAAGATGTGAGATAATGGAAAAAAGAGATAACACCCAGTAAGAGGTCAAGTGGTCACATAATTGAAATATGAAAACTGGTCCTTCCTCTTGGTCTCTCTGTTTTACTGGGTACCAGAAGTTCTCTTTGCTATGAGGCACTGCCTTGTAGTAGGCTCAAAGAAATGAGGTCAGCCGAACATGACCTGAACTTCTCTGAACTGTTAGCTGAAATAAACATTTCTCTTTGTCAGGTGATCATTTTGGGGCTAGAAAAGTTCCATAGTGGTTAAGAGCACATACTGCCTTTACAGAGGACCTGAGTTCTATCCCCAGCATCTACATCAGGGTGTTCATAATCTCCTATAAGTCAGGATCCAGAGGATCTTACAGCCTCATTTGTTCTTCAAAGGCAGTGGACTCATAAATGCAAATGCACACACACACACACACACACACCACTATAACCACAGAAAATAACCAAATATATTTAACTTTTCTGTTTTTGGATTGATATAAAATAGAAAAATAAGAAATGTTTGTTAAACCAAGGAATGAATAGGTAAGGATCAGAAGAAGCTGGAAAATAATTTTAATGAATTATCCATGGATGCCTCATGGAGAGAATGGAATCTGAGTAAAGAGCAGCTTAAAGCAGTATACACACAGATGCACAGAAAAGAACATTCTGCAGTTTTCAGGGAACATTGGAGTAGTGGAGTGGAGAAGGGAGACTGTCTATTGGGATCATTTAAGGGGTGACGGGAAGGTGGGTCATCTGTAACTCTGAGATTGTCAGGTTGCTGTTTTATAGGATGAGGGAGATTAGTAGTGAGCAGCTAGGTGCTCTCTCTATTGCTAGTTGGTAATGCATTGACAGGGACTCAGGACAGCAACAGCCCCTTCATTAAGGGGATAGGCTGGCTTAGGCAAGGGGTGGAGCACCAGTGGGAGGAGTATTGCAAATCTGGATATGTACTTGGTGTGTAATCCAAAGGTTTGCTCCAGAAACTAGGAGTAGGAGTGGACCTGAACTGGCAAAGGAAAGAAGAGATGCTTCAGGAGTTATGGAGACCTCACGTTTGAAATGTTTGACTCCTCAAATGGATTAAGAGTAGCGCTACTTCCCTAACTGGGCTGTCTTGTCTGGCCTCAGTGGGAGAGGGTGTATCTAGTCTTGCAGTGACCTGAGGTGCCAAGGTGAATTGGTTCCCCAGAAGAAACTTTCTCCTTCTCTGAGGTGAACCGGGTAGGGGAGGAGTTGTGTGAGGGGGAACTGGGAGAAGGGGGTCTCCAAATGGAATTTAAACTGAATAAATAAATTAACTAATGGGAAAAATGTAGGTCATTGGGCAGGTATACTACATACATGGAGAAAAGGCCCAATTAAGGTTACATAGTGAAGTCACAGGTAGTATGGGAGTCATGGGGCTAATGGGGTCACTTTGCTTATCTTTCTGTGAACCTGCTAGTTGAACAATAAATTCAGTTTACAGGTTTAAGTCAACCTCAAGGGTAGCAATTTATGAATCAACAAACAAGAACAGCCGGGGGCAGCTTTGCACTGGGGAAATTTTTTGGACTTCTATCTAGATCCCAAATATTTTAAAAGAGGAAGAAAAGGATATTTCTTTTTTTTTTAAAGGGGAATTTTACTAATTTGAAAAAAAATAAATGAGGGTAACTTATTTACTAGATGGCTGGTTAGCCACTGGCTCACTGAAGAATGACGCAGAAGGCACACCTTCCAGTCTTGATAACAGGGCAAATGCTGGCAAACATGAACACCCGGTGACTCACTGAAGTCTACCCAATGTGGGTGGGAACTCTCGAGCCCTGATGATAGACTCAGTTCTAAGGTAATTTCAGTAAAATTAAAGCAAGTGTCTTTTACGTGTTTAAAACTGTCCCCAAATTAAAAGAATCATCAAAAGTGTGCCCAGGAGTGGCAGCTGGTGAATGAAGAAAAATGCCTGCACAAGTAGGCGGGATTGATGAAGCTTTCAGAAAATTAGTCCATTGAATAGTACATTTGAAGTTGGCTTGGTATCCTTGTGGGAATAGAGCACTCAATTTCTTCAAAAGTTTAGCTCTGTGGAAATGTGGTCTGTAGTATAGGAATGTCCAGTGTTGGTAAGTAGAATATTTTGGTCAACAACTGAGTACATAAAGCAAAATTTATCATCTGTCTAATTGGAGTCAATTGTGATTGAGGACTTTGTATGTGTTTTTCTGCACAAACATCTTCCAATGAACTAAATACCTTTGAAGCATATGCAAATCACACTGCACCCAGTATGACTGACTCCTACCCACAGGACGGGCTGCCGATAGATGATGTTTTGTTGGTATGTGAGTCAATACAAGGAAAACTAACCCTCCATGGACATACACTAAAGGCTTCATGGAGGAGGTGGTGCTGGGGTGAAATCACATGGAATGTGTTAGAAGTTTGCCATTGTATAGCTGTGCTAATTATAGTTCCTTAAGGACTTAGCTGTAGTAATATGAGGATGTCCTGATTATCTGATGCATGTAATTAATGTTATGATCTATTTTTACATTGACTATAAGATTTTTTTAAGTTTTAATAATTTGTAAAACTGTATCACCAAACATATTTAAGTATAGTAACAGGGTAATCAATGTAATATGATCTTGGAACAAATTTTCCCAAATAAATCAAGGCTCATACCTCTTAAACACTACCCCACAACAAACAAACAAACAAACAAACCAGATAGACATAAAGATACTCTTACCACCTAAGTGGAAATGCTTATTCCTATGGTAATTTTATAGCAATTAGGAAACTGTCAATTGGTTTTACAAAACAACTGCCACCAACACTGGGTGGGGGCAGGGTCTATTTTGAACATCTCTATATGCACTTGTAGTCATCTAGGTTTGTTTTCATTTTATGATTGAGCCTATCAGTTGCTGAGAAGCAGAAATCTTATTGTCTTCATTTGATTCCTTAATTAGTTAGGAACTAAAGAATCATTTTACCTACTAGGTCTTTGCATAAATATTTTTTGGAGAAAATTATTTTAAATCATTCCTTATCTTTTAATTAGTTTATCTTTTTATTGTTAAAGGTTTTATATAGTTTATATAAAAGTCCACTTTTATATATGCAATTTTGTTAATATTTTCTCTCATTCCTGGAGTTTTTTTTCCATCACTGATGATGCTTGTCACACAAGTTTTATTCTTATACCAACTTCAGTTCTCTCTCTCCATCTCTATCTATCTCTTCTCCTTTCTTCTCTTTTTCTCTGTGTTGTGTGTGTTGGTATTATATCTATAAAAAACATAGCCACATGTAATATCAAGAAGATTCCACTTAAAGCTGCTTTATTATAACAATTTTATAATATTTGTTCTTCCATTAATGTCTATGATACATTTGAGTTATTTTTGTACAAAGTGAAGTAGGGTGCTGAATTCATTCTTTCGTGTATTCTAGCACTATTTGTTAAAATTTTCTCCATTGAATTTTAATGGCACACTTTTTTAAAATGAATTGAACATAAATATAAGGCTTTATTTCTTGCCCCTGAATTCTATTCCATTTCCCTGAATGCTTACCTTAATGCAAGCAGTACACTGTCTTGCTTATTTTAGCTTTTTATGAGGTTTTAAAAATATATGAATGTCAAACTTTACAACTTGATCCCTCATCTCTTATAGCTACTGAAAGTGCATTTCCTATGAAGTTTAGAAAAGATCTGTCAATTAATGGAAAAACCAGAAAGTTATCTAACAGTATAATTAAAAGTGTAGTGAATAGGAGGACCAACTAGAGAATGGTGCAGTCTCAGTAATGATGAGTTTCTACCCATGGCAAGGTAATCATCTTTAGTCTCTTTTGGGACTTCATGTTTGTGCTGAAATGTATGCTTGTTTTTGTGCATGTGTGCATGTGTGTGTGTGTGTGTGTGTGCGCGCATGCACGTGCACAAGAGGTTCCTTGTGTGAGTCTGTATTTCAAAGGCCAGGGTGCAATATATAATTGTTTCTCAGGTTCTGTTAACACTTTTTTTTTAAAATAGTGTCTTTCATCAGCTTAGAATATGACATATAGCCTAGGATGTCTGTCTCCACGTCTCAAGCACTAACGTCATATGTGTGTTATTACACTAAACTTCTTTTACATGACTCTTGGGAGTCAAACTCAGGTCTCTATCCTTACAAGACAAATATTTGAGCTATTCCTGAAGCCCTATCCTTAAGTTTTTAAAGACATTATTTTTTTATGCTACAAAGAATTGAATTACTTTCTTCATTTTAGTTTTAGAATAACCATTATCAATGTATAGTATATGATTAACATTTCTACATTGTATCTAGTAACTAAGATAAACTACTTTATTTTTTCTAATTATGGTTTTAGTGCATTTTTAAAAGAAAATTTTCTATGCAAGATTATGTAAATAAAGATAATTTTATACTTTCCTTCCTCTTATATTTGACTTGTTTCATTTATTTGATTAATTGCTCTGGGTAAACTCCAGTACAGGGTTGAATGCACCTGATAGATGCTTTCATACTTGTTTGAATCTTGGTCTCCATATTAAAAGAAAGATTTTCATAATATGTAGATAACCTGTGCAAGTCCAACCAAGACAAAATCACAGCATGGACAGGGGAAGTAGGCACCAAGTTTTATCCCTACTAACACTGGATTTAGCTGTCTAGAATTTTGCTGAAGATCTGTATGTTGATGTCTACAGGGATACTTGTCTTCAATTTTCCTGTGATGCTGATACCTATTTTTATACTAGGGGGACATTAACTTCATAAAACCAACCAATAAGTACAATTTTTCTTCCATTTTGTGGAAGCTTGTGATTTTCTAAAAATCTTTCTATCTTGTGGAAATTTTAAATTTTCTAAATTTTAAATAAAAGTGAAGTGATTTCAAGAGGGACTAAGATGTCCTTTAATGGAAAATTTGTAAAATTGGTAATTTAATCTCTGTGAATTCTATCAGCCCCTTTTCTTTTTTCACTACTTTTAGCTGTTTGTATCTCTTTTTTTAAAATCATTTTTTATTGAGCATAATCTTCTTACATTTCAAATGTTAAAGGCTTTCCTGGTTTCCCCCCTCCCCGAAAACTCCCAACCCCTCCTCCCACCCCCTGCCTCCAAGTATATGCCCTCCACCTTGCCCACTCCCCTGTATCTCTTAACACACTGTTGCTTCTTTCATCTAAGTTATCAAATTAGTTGTTGCAAATTTTAATGTCCCTGTGATACTTTTGTTTAATTCTTAGTAATATTATATTCCCTCCATTCCTAATGTTAATTTTTTTCTCTGCCATAAAATCATAGCTTATTTCTCTAGACTTTGATAGAATTTTGTGATTGAATATTTTCTCACTCACTCTGTGTTGTTTGGATAAGCCAAGCAATATTTATATATTTTAAAATAATTAAATGCATAAGATGTCCCATTGCTAGAGAGAGAGCTAAGTTTTCTCTTCTCTCTAAGACTTTAGAAAATAGCTGAGAACCCAGTGAAAGCCATGAATTTTGTCCCAAAAGGAAAATCTAATTACAAAAGCTAATTTTCATAAAAGTTCAAGGAAGTTCATTAGCTTTCCTGAATTTTCATAAAATTAGATTAAGAAGCCTTTCAGATTCTGATATCTCATGTTACTAGAGGGCATATAGAAAACAAGTGCAGACAGTCATAAATCCTAACTGTCTTGTACAAGATTTCAGTGAATCATTTTATAAGGCTAAATAAAAAACAGAGTCTCTGATATCATCAATAAACAAGATGTCTTCTAGTCTTTTATAATCACCAGTAGTGTAATGATTGCTTACAGTAAAGGCTTTCTTAGCACACTAATGGTGTGGATGTATACTAGCCTTTATACTTTACTAGGATCACAGGTCTCATGAAAATCTGTAATTCTCATTGTAGACTACATAAATTCTAACATCTTTGTCTTCGTCTAAAGTCATATTTGTTTTGCTGCAATGTTTAAGATATCCCTTCTCAGAATGCTCTGTGAAGATATCTGAGACTTCTTATAGATATGGTGCTGGCCAACTTTGGTGTCAGCTCAACAGAAACTATGGTTATCTAGGAAGAGGAAACTTCAATAGAGGAAAAAAAATCTCTAGTAGACTGGTCAATAGACAAGCTTGTTGGGCATTTTCTTGCTTAATGATTGATGTGGGAGGGCAGTATCCAATATGAATGGTTCCTCCCTTAGGAACTTGGAAGTTATAAGATGGGTAGCTGAACATGTTTGTGAGGAACAAGCCAGTAAGCAGCACTACTCCATAGCCTGTGTTAGGATGCTGGCTCCACCTTCTTGCCTTGAGTTACTGTTCTAACTTCCTTTCAGGATAGACTGTGATTGGGATCTATAGGCCAACTGAATCATTTCTTCCCCAAGTTGCTTTTTCATATACTATTTATCATAGAAAGTGAAAGCAAACTAGGACACATACCAAAATCTGTTTTCTAGTTTTCTTTTCTTTCCTTTTCCTTCCATTTTTCTTTTCTGTTCTTCTCTTACTATTTAGTGAATATTATTTAGTGAATATCATCAGTTATATCACATAGCTAATACAGATGGAAATTTATCAGATATTTTTAATCTATCGTTGGTCAAATCCATAGACACAGAAGCTGAGGATATAGAGGACCATAAAATATCAAAGGTCTGAAGAGAAGTCTTTAAAAAAAAAGTTCTGCAGGAAGAGGAAACTCCACTCTGACCTCTCTGACTCCTGAAGCAACTGACCTTGAACAGAAAGCTCACTAATGTTGTAGGCTGCCAGACACGACTGAGACAGTTTGGACAACGGACATGATCATAGTATCGCAAAATCATGAGCTCATCCATGATTATATCCTGATCCCTGTCTCTTCTGAAGACTCTGTGGCCTGTTAAGCTGAATCTTTTTGCTTTCTGTCCTTTAAGGCAGTTTGCCTACCTCTTCTAGACTGGTTCTCAAAAGGAATCATGGGTCAAAGTTACCTAGATATCACAAGACACAGGAAACCGAGTTGCTTTACACATTTTTCTTAGGAGCTACTTAACATTTTCTGCCAACTTTAGGCATCAAATTTTTCCATTGACAGTGTTTTATTTTTAACTATAGAAAAAGAAAAACAAACAAAAAATTATGACTGTGCTGCTACTTTTAGATGTGCAAAGGTTAAAATCTATTTGAACTAGATAGGATGAACTAAAGCAATTACCTAAACGTTACCTAATTGCTTATCAATTTTCATTAACTAATAGCAGCTCCATGCCACATTTTCCTCATATTATGAAAATATATGATATCAATAATGTTGTGTATTGCTTAAGCACAATTAAAACAACTGTTATTGTATTAAGTCCATAATTTATCAATTTAGGCTCATTCTTTGGTTGTCCATTATTTATATGGTTAACATTTGCTATATATTTGTGACATATAGGAAGTGTGTTTTAATATTTCTCCTATTTTACCACATTATGGAAAAGCAGTTTAGTATTCTGCCAAATATATCCTGTGTGACTTTCTACACCCATGATTATTCCATTGTTTTAAGTAGACCTAAAATTCCCTCCAGTGACTGCCTGCCTCTCTTTCTATTATTTATGCCCCCACAGATGGAGTTTGCTCATAGTAATATAATAATTCATAGTTTGTTTCTAGAAGCAGACCTTAGCAAGTCTTTTTGTATTTGTCACTTCGTGTAAATCAGCAATTTCTTTCAGGACTTTGCATGTAGAACTACAAAGTGGAAATTAGCAAGTGTGGTAGAGTTCTCTAGAAAAACAGAATCAGTAGAACACAGACAAGCCAGACAAGCATATAGAAACACACACACACACACACACACATACACAGAGACAGACAGACAGAGAGAGAGAGAGAGAGAGAGAGAGAGAGAGAGAGAGAGAGAGAGAGAGAGAGAGGATTGCTTACTTCTCACTGTTCTGAAAAACAACACCTGGAAATAAGAAAATTAATGAAAGAAGATTTTGGCTTACACTTTTAAAGGGCATATGTCATCAAAGCAGTTTTATGTTTTAAGTTTTTATTATACTTGTTTTCTTTTGAGGAGAGTTGCAAAATGTGGAAGGCAGTTATGGATGGACTGGGAGATGGAGAGGAATGGGATTAAGATACATTCATAAAGCATCAGAAAATGTTAAAACTCAACAGCAACAATAACAAAAGAAGTGAGGAGAAAAGAAAAAGGAAGATAAATTAGTTTAGGAAAGAGATATCACAGTGTTTATTTTTACTTTAGAAATAGTGTAACAGTTGCTGCATCAGAGCTGAAAAGATGGTTTTTGGAAGAAGACCTAACACCAACACTCTTCAAACTATCCCACAAAATAGAAACAAAAGTAACACTACCCAACTCGTTCTATGAAGCCACAATTATGCTGATACCAAAACCACACATAGATCCAACAAAGAAAGAGAACTTCAGACCAATTTCCCTTATGAATATCGATGCAAAAATACTTAATAAAATTCTTGCCAGCCGAATCAAAGAACACATCAAAATGATCATTCACCACGATCAAGAAGGCTTCATCCCAGGGATGCAGGGATAGTTCAATTTACGGAAATCCATCAATGTAATCCACGTCATAAACACACTCAAGGAAAAAAGCCACATGGTCATTTCATTAGAGGCTGAAAAAGCATCTGACAAAATTCATCATCCTTTTATGCTAAAAGTCTTGGAAAGATCAAGAATTCAAGACCCATATATAAACATAGTAAAAGCAATATACAGCAAACCAGTAGCCAACATCAAACTAAATGGAGAAAAAATTGAAGCAATCCCACTAAAATCAGGGACTAGACAAGGCTGTGTTCTCTCTCAATATCTGTTCAACATAGTACTTGAAGTTCTAGCTAGAGCAATTAGACAGCATAAGGAAGTCAAAGGGATACAAATTAGAAAGGAAGAAGTCAAACTATCACTATTTGCAGTTCATATGATATTATACTTAAGTGACCCAAGAAACTCCACCAGGGAACTGCAGCTGATAAACAACTTCAGCAAAGTGGCCAGATATAAAATTAACTAAAGCAAATCAGTAGCCTTCCTATACTCAAAGGATAAACAAGCTGAGAAAGAAATTAGGGAAATGATACCCTTTACAATAACCACAAACAATATAAAGTATCTTGTTGTGACACTAACCAAACAAGTGAAAGATCTGTATGACAAGAACTTCAAGTCTCTGAAGAAAGAAATTGAAGAAGACCTCAGAAGATGGAAAAATCTTCCATGCTCAAGGATTGGCAGGATTAATATAGTTAAAATTGCCATCTTGCCAAAAGCAATATACAGACTCAATGCAATCTCCATCAAAATCCCAACTCAATTCTTCGTAGATCTAGAAAGAGCAATTCTCAAATTCATTTGGGATAACAAAAAACCCGGGATAGCTAAAACTATCCTCAACAGTAAAAGAACTTCTGGGGGAATCAGTATCCCAGACCTCAAGCAGTACTAAAGAGCAATAGTGTTAAAAACTTCATGGTATTGGTACAGTGACAGGCAGGTAGGTCAACGGAATAGAATTGAAGACCCAGAAATGAACCCACACAACTATGGTCACTTGATCTTTGACAAAGTATACTATCATATCATCTACAAATAGTGATATTTTGATATCTTCTTTACCACTTTGTATCCTTTTGACTTCCTTTTGTTGTCTAGTCCCTGATTTTAGTGAGATTGCTTCAATTTTCTCTCCATTTAGTTTGATGTTGGCTACCGATTTGTTGTATATTGCTTTTATTATGTTTAGGTATGGGCCTTGAATTCCTGATCTTTCCAAGACATTTAACATGAAAGGATGTTGAATTTTGTCAAATGCTTTTTCAGTATCTAGACTGCTGATGGGATTGCAAGCTGGTACCACCATTTTGGAAATCAGTTTGTCGGTTCCTCAGAAAATTGGACATAATACTACAGGAGGACCCTGTTATACCACTCCTGGGCATATACCCAGAGGATTCTCCAGCATGTAGTAAGGACACATGCTCCACTATGTTCATACCAGTCCTATTATTAATAGCCAGAGCTGAAAAGAACCTAGCTGTCCCTCTATGGAGGAATGGATACAGAAAATGTGGTATATTTACACAATGGAATACTACCCAACTATTAAAAACAATGAATTCGTGAAATTCTTAAGCAAATGCGTGGAACTGGGAAATATCCTGAGTGAGGTAGCCCAATCACAAAAGAACACACATGGTATGTACTCCCTGATAAGTGGATATTAACCCAGAAGCTTGGAATACCCAAGACACAATTCACATATCAAACTATGCTCAAGAAGAAGGAAGAACAAAGTATGGATACTCTGGTCCTTCTTAGAAGGGGGAACAAAGTACCCACAAAAGGAGATACAGAGACAAAATGTGGGATAGGAATGATTGGTGAACAAGGAGAGGAGAGATGGGTTATGGGATTTTCATGGGGGGGGGGAACAAGGAAATGGGACAACATTTGAAATGTAAATAAAGAATATATCTAATAAAAAAAGATGATCGGTGGTGGCGCACGCCTTTAATCCCAGCACTTGGGAGGCAGAGGCAGGAGGATTTCTGAGTTCAAGGCCAGCCTGGTCTACAAAGTGAGTTCCAGGACAGCCAGGGCTACACAGAGAAACCCTGTCTCAAAAAAACCAAAAAAAAAAAAAAAAAAAAAGATGATCATATTTTTTTTTCTTTGAGTTTGTTTATGTAGTGAATTATATTGATGGATTTCTGTATATTGAACCATCTTTGAATACCTGGGATGAAGCCTACTTGATCATGGTGGATGACCATTTTGGTGTTTTCTTAGATTCAGTTTGCAAGAATTTTATTGAGTATTTTTGCATTGATATTCATAAGGGAAATTGTTCTGAAGTTCTCTTTTGTGTTTGGGTCTTTGTGGGGTTTTTGTATCCATGTAACTTTGACTTCATAGAACGTATTGGGTAGTGTTCCTTTTGTTTCTATTTTGTGGAATAGTTTGAAGAGTATTGGTATTAGGTCTACTTTGAAGGTCTTATAGTGTACTAAACCCATTTGGTCCTGGGTGGGTTTTTTTTTTTTTGTTGGTGGTGGTGTTTTCTTGTTGTTGTTGTTTTGTTGTTGTTGTGAGACTTTTAATGACTGCTTATATCTCTTTAGAGGTTGTGGACTGTTTAGATAGTTTATCTGATCCTGATTTAACTTTGGTATTTGGTATCTGTCTAGAAAATTGTCCCTTTCATCCAGATTTTCCAGTTGTGTTGAGTAGAGACTTTTGTAGTAGGAGCTGATGACTTTTCAAATTTTCTCAGTTTCTGTTGTTATATCTCCCTGTTCATTTCTGATTTTGTGAATTTGGATACTATCGCTGTGCCCTCTCATTAGTCTAACTAAGGGTTTATCTATCTTGTTGAGTTTTTCAAAGAACCAGCTCCTGGATTTGTTGATTTTTTGTATAGTTCTTTTTGTTTATACTTGGTTGACTTGAGCCCAGAGTTTGTTTACTTCCTGATGTCTAATCCTTTTGGATGTATTTTATTCTTTTTGTTCTAGAGCTTTCAGGTGGTCTATTAAGCTTTTAGTGTATGTTCTCTCCATTTTTTTGGAGGCACTCAGAGCTATGAGTTTTCCTCTTAGCACTGCTTTCATTGTGTCCCATAAATTTGGATATCTTTTACCTTCATTTTCATTAAAATCTAAAAATTCTTTAAATTCTTACTTTATTTCTTCCTTGACCAAGCTATCATTTAGTAGTGTTGTTCACCTTCCATGTATAAGTGGGATTTCTGGTTTTTTTTCTTTTTCTTTTTTTTCCAATGAAGGCCAGCCTTAATCCATAGTAATCTGATAGGAGGCATGGGATTATTTCAATCTTCTTATATCTCTTGAGGTCTGTTTTGTGACCAATTTATGACCAGTTTTGGAGAAGGTACCATGAGATGCTGAGAAATAGGTATATTCTTTTTGTTTTTGAATGAAATGTTCTATAAAAATCCATTTGGTCCATTATTTCTGTTAGTTTTACTGTGTCTTTGTTTAATTTCTGTTTCCATGATCTGTCCATTGATGAGATTGTAGTGTTGAAGTCTCCCAGTATTCTTGTGTGAGGTGCAATGTGTGCTTAGAGCTTTAGTAATGTTTCTCTTATGAATGTGGGTGTCCTTGCATTTGGAGTATAGATGTTCAGAATTGAGCATTCTTCTTAGTAGATTTCCTTTGATGAGTATGAAGTATTCTTCCTTATCTTTTATGATGACTTTTGGTTGAAAGTCGATTTTATCTGATTTTAGAATGGCTACTCCAGCTTGTTTCTTGGAACCATTTGCTTGGACAATTGTTTTCCAGCCATTTACTCTGAGGTACTCTTTGTCCTTGACACTGAGGTGCATGTATGCACCTGTTTGCAGCAAAATACTGGGTCCTGTTTATGTATCCAGTCTGTTAGTCTATGTCTTTTTATTGGGAAATTGAGTCCATTGATGTTAGAGTTATTAATAAATAGTGATTGTTGTTTCCTGTTATTTTTGATGTTATTTTATGTTTGTAGGAATATCATTTTTTGGGTTCGTTGAAAGATTACTTTCTTGCTTTTTCTTTTTTATTATTTTTATTATTTTCTATATTTTTTTATTTACATTCTAAATGATTTCCCCTTTCCCGTTTCCTCCCTTCCCGAAAGTCCCATAAGCCCCCTTCCCTCCCTCTGTTCCCCATTCAACCCCCTCTTGCTTCTCTGTCCTGGTATTCCCCTACATCCAGTCTTTCCAGGACCAGAGGGTCTCTCCTTCCATCTTCTTGGAAATCTATTGATAAGTGAATTGCATCTTGGGTATTCCGAGATTCTGGGTTAATATCCCCTTATCAGTGACTGCATACCATGTGTTTTCTTTTGTGATTGGGTTACCTCACTAAGGATGATATTTTCCAGTTCTGACCATTTGCCTAAGAATTTCGTGAATTCATTGTTTTTAATTGCAGAGTAGTATTCCATTGTGTAAATATACCACATCTTCTGAATCCAGTCCTCCGTTGAGGGACATCTGGCTTTCTTGCTTTTTCTCAGGTGTAGATTCCCTCCTTGTGGTCGTGTTTTCCATCTCTTATCCTTTGTAGGGCTGGATTTGTGAAAAGATATTGTGTGAATTTGCTTTGTCATGTAATATCTTGGTTTCTTCACCTATGGTAATTGAGAGTTTTCCTGGGTATAGTAACCTGGGCTGGCATTTGTGTTCTCTTAGGGTCTGTATGAGATCTGTCCAGGATCTTCTATCTTTCATAGTCTCTGGTAAGAATTCTGGTGTAATTCTGATAGGTTTGCCTTTATATGTTAGTTGTCCTTTTTCCCTTACTGTCTTTAATATTCTTTCTTTGTTTTGTGCATTTTGTTTTTTTAACTATCCTGTGATGGAAGTAGTTTCTTTTCTGGTATAATATATTTGGAGTTCTGTAAGCTTCTTATATGTTTATGGACATCTCTTTCTTTAGGTTAGGGAAGTTTTCTTCTATAATTTCGTTGAAGATATCTACTGGCCCTTTAAGTTGGGAATCTTCACTTCCTTCTATACCTATTATCCTTAGATTTGGTCTTTTCATTGTGTCCTGGATTTCCTGGATGTTTTGGGTTAGAAGCTTTTTGCATTTCCTTTGACTGTTGTGCCAGTGATTTCTATGGTATCCTCTGCACCTGAGCTTTTCTCTTTTTTCTCTTGAATTCTGTTTGTGATGCTTGCATCTATGTCTCCTAATCTCTTTTCTAGGTTTTCTATCTCCAAAGTTGTCTCCCTTTGTGATTTCTTTTTTTTTTTTCTATTTCCATTTTTAGATCCTGGAAGGTTTTGTTCAGTTCCTTCATCTGTTTGGTTGCGTTTTCCTTTAATTCTTTAAGGGATTTTTGTGTTTCCTCCTTAAGGGCTTTTACCTGTTTACCTGTGTTCTCTTGTATTTCTTTAAGGGAGTTATTTATGTCCTTCCTAAAATCCTCTATCATCATCATGATATGTGATTTTAAATCAGAGTCTTGCTTTTCTGGTGTTGGGATAACCAGGGCTTGCTGTAGTGGGAGAAATGGGTTCTGGTGATGCAAAATAACCTTGGTTTCTGTTGCTTATGTTCTTGCCCTTGTATTTTGCCATCTGGTTTTAGTTGATCCTGCTGTCTTTGACTGTGGCTTGTCCCTCCTGCAAGCCTCTGTGTCTGTACTTCTGGGAGACCAGTTCTCTCAGGGAGATATTTTGGTCTGGAGAGCTGTGGTACAGGGCCAGCTCTGGGGTGCAGACAGAAACCCGAAGGGTCCTGTCCTCAGTTGTTCTTTGGTTCCTATGCTCTCATGGCACTGGGAGGGTCCTGCTTGGACCAGGATTTTGAAGAGAAGTATTGGTCTTACCTGTGCTTGCAGGTGTGTCAGTACTCATGGGATATCAGATCTCTCCTGGTGGTATATGTGAATGTAGTGCTGTGGCACAGGATCAGCTCCAGGGGTAGACAGAAACCTGAAGGCTCCTGTCCCAGGTTGTTCCTTGTTTCCTGTGTTCTGAGGGTTTCGGGGTATTTTCTCTGAGCAGGAGTGGTGGTTTTACCTGCACTCACAGGCTTGTCTGGACTCCCGAGAGGCTCGCTCTCTCCCAGAGCTATTTGGTTTTGAAGTCCTGTGGCACAGAATCAACTCTGGGCACAGACTGAAACCCTATATTATTGTCTTAATTGCTTCTTCATATAATAAAATATATGTCAAACCACCTCGTTATAGTTCATAAACATGTTCAGTTGTTATTTTCCACATTAAAAAATGGGGGCAAAAGTATTTATCTTCCTGTGTTCTGTCTAAATAAGTAAGTAATACCTATATGCTTCTATAGAAAAATAGCAATATGTGGGGGAGCTTGAGGATTTAAAGTTTTGATCCAAGGGCAGTCTATATATGTGGACAGATTTCTTGGATTAATTAAAATAAAATGAATGTAATTAAAAATAAAATTTCGGTGTATACATGTGACTGTGACTGGCCTTTGTTGTCAACACAATGTGAAAGGAAGAAAGTTGATCTTTCAATGATGGTATGCTTTGACAGGTTTCAATCAAAGGACTAACTGAATTTGATTAATATTTAAATGAGGAAGCTCACCAAAAGGAAATAAGGATCATTTGAATGAGTAGTCGGGGTGATGTTTGGTGAGAAGTCCGAACAACCACTCTGGTAAAGAGATGTTTAGTAAGGATTAAAATTACAATGCAGCAACCACATGCAATATGGATAATAGCTTATGGTCTCATGTTTAGAGAAAAGACTAAGAGTGAGCCTCACTATGGTGAGGCTACTATATAAATAACATCTACATTGTTTACTACAGGCAGAACTGAGAACAAATATATTAAACAGAGTGAGCTGCAGCAGAGGGTTTAAGATCACTTGTTATTCTTTTCAGATGTTTCAACTTGTTATATGGGTCCATTCATTTTGAGAAGTTGGCTAGTATGTTTTCTGGCTTTATAAGTGATTCAATGGGCAATTAAGAATAGGATTTATCCACAGTGACAGAGTGAATTTCAGAAGTTGAGAGAGGCTAAGATAGTCTTGAATAGCAGAAACTGCAGGCTGAGCATCACACAAACAAAGATTGATGACAGTTCCTGACTGTGTGTTCCTTGAGCAAGACAGTATTATGACACATTATGGATTGATGATCTCATACCAACTGCTGTGATCTTACTCAATAGAACACATGAATAATTTAGGAGACAGGTTTTGTTCCTTGTTATAGAAGCACAAAGCAACAAGTAGCTCCCTTCCAAGTAAATACAAAGAATCTGATTGAGAACTCTACAATAAAGTTTAGGCTTAATTTCTTTCTTCTTAATGGACTTTGTATATTTTAACTGAATAGAGGTTCTGTATGTTTTTAAGAGGCTTAATTATATAGCCTCAATTGCCTTCTTGTTTTGAATATGGCCATGAATATTCAGCTATTTCTTGAGTTATTTATATAATCAACAATTTTATTACATTATCCCAAACCAGCTGAAAGATTTCAAATATGAAAGAATAATACTCACATATGTGAGTATTATTGAGTGGCTGCTCAATGTCCTCTGAACAGTATATTTATTTTTCCCTAAAGGACATTCTTTTATATAATCACAGTAATTCCATAAAACAAGGAACTTACCATGACAAACAAGGATGTTTGATCTCAAAATGCATCAAAGGTTTCTACACATCCTGCAAATGTCCTTGGTAGTGATGGGTGTAAAATAAAATTATATCCTGTGTCCTTAACCTCTTTCTTGTCAGAACTGTTTAGTGATATTTCTGGAAAGTTCATGCTTTTGATTTGTATATAAATCAAAGGGCAATTTCATGTTTTCTATTGTGGTTTGTTTGGGATTGCAAAACTTGTACAACCACTCTGGAAATCAATCTGGCAGTTTCTCAGAAAATTGGAAATACTTCTACCTGAAGACCCAGCTATACCACTCCTGAGCATATACTCAAAAGAAGCTCCAAAAGACCACAAGGACACGTGCTCCACTATGTTCACAGCAGCTTTATACTAGAAAGAAAGTGGAAACAACCCAGACCTGAACAGATTAGTAGACAAGAGAATCTGGTTTATTTACAAAATAGAATACTATTCAGCTATTTAAAACAAAGACATCATGAAACTTGCCAACAAATGAATGGAACTAGAAAATCTGTCCTGGGTGAGGCAACCCAGATCCAAACAGATATGCTACTCACCTATAAGTAGATATTAGCCACAAAATACAGGATACACATGATATAGACCCCAAGACAATAAACAAGAAGGAGGGCCAACCAAATAATATTTCCTACCTTGATATGACCCTAACGAAGCAAGTGAAACATCTGTATGATAAGAAATTCAAGCCTCTGAAGAAAGAAATCGAAGATCTCAGAAGATGGAAAGATTTCCCATGTTCATGTACTGGCAGGATCAATATAGTAAAAATGGCCATCTTGCTAAAAGCAATCTACAGATTCAAATGCAAAAATCCCCATCAAAATCCCAAATCAATTCTTCATAGATCTAGAAAGAGCAATCCTCAAATTCATCTGGAATAACAAAAAACCCAGGATAGCAAAAACTATTCTCCACAACAAAAGATCACCCGGGGGAATCACCATCTCTGACCTCAAACTCTACTACAGAGCAATAGTGATAAAAATGTTTGGTATTGGTACAGAGACAGACAGGAAGATCAATGGAATAAAATTGAAGACCCAGAAAAGAACCCACACACGTATGGTCACTTGATATTTGACAAAGTAACTAAAAACATCCATTTGAAAAAAGATAATATTTTTAACAAATGGTGCTGGATCAACTGGAAGTCAATATGCAGAAAAATGCAAATTGACCCATTCTTATCGCCTTGTACAAAGCTCAAGTCCAAGTGGATCAAGGACCTACACATAAAACCAGACACACTGAAGCCTATAGAGGAGGAAGTGGGGAAGAATCTTGAACACACTGGCACAGAGGAAAAGTTCCATCACAGATCACCAATGGCTTATGCTCTAAGAAAAAGAATCAACAAATGGGACCTCATAAAATTGCAAAGCTTCTGTAAGGCAAAGGACATGATCAATGGGACAAAATGGCAAGCAACAAATTGGGAAAAGATCTTTACCAATCCTATATCCAATAGAGGGCTAATATCCAATGTATGCAAAGAACTCAAGAAGTTAGATTCCAGAGAGTCAAATAACCCTATTAAAAATGGGGTACATAGATCAAGTGACCATAGGAGTGTGGATTCATTTCTGGGTCTTCAATTCTGTTCCATTGATCTACATGCCTGTCACTGTAGCAATACCATGCGGTTTTTAACACTATTGTTCTGTAGTACAGCTTGAGGTCCGGGATACTGATTCCCCCAGAGGTTCTTTTACTCTTGAGAATAGTTTTAGCTATTCTGGGTTTTCTGTTATTCCAGATGAATTTTTGAATTGCTCTTTCTAACTCTATGAAGAATTGAGTTGGGATTTTGATGGGGATTGCATTGAATCTGTATATTACTTTTGGTAAGATGGTCATTTTTACTATATTAATCCTGCCAATCCATGAGCATGGCAGATTTTTCCATCTTCTGAGGTCTTCTTCAATTTCTTTCTTCAGAGACTTGAAGTTCTTGTCATACAGATCTTTCACTTGTTTGGTTAGAGTCACGCCAAGATACTTTATATGGTTTGTGGCTATCGTGAAGGGTATCATTTCTCTTACTTCTTTCTCAGCCTGCTTATCCTTTGAGTATAGGAAGGCTACTGACTTGCTTGAGTTGATTTTATATCCGGCCACTTTGCTGAAGTTGTTTATCAGCTGTAGGAGTTCTCTGGTGGAAAAAAGATAGCCTTTTCAACAAATGGTGCTGGCTTAACTGGAGGTCAACATGCAGAAGAACGCAAATTGACCCATTCTTATCTCCTTGCACTAAGCTCAATTCCAAGTGGATCAAGGATCTCCACATAAAACCAGACACACTGAAACTAATAGAAAGGAAACTAGGAAAGAACCTTGAACATATGGGCACAGGGGAGAATTTCCTGAATAGAACTCCAATAGCTTATGCTCTAAGATCAAGAATTGACAAATTGGACCTCATTAAATTACAAAGTTTTTGCAAGGCAAAAGACACTGTCAAAAAGACAAAGCAGCAACCAACTACCTGGGAAATGATCTTTACCAACCTTACATCCGACAGAGGGCTAATATCCAATATATACAAAGAACTCAAGAAGTTAAACTCCAGAGAGGCAAGTAACCCTATTAAAAAATGGGGTACAGAGCTAAACAAAGAGTTCTCACCTGAAGAATATCTAATGGCTGAGAAGCACCTAAAGAGATGTTCATCATCCTTAGTCATTAGGGAAATGCAAATCAAAACAACCCTGAGATTCCATCTCACACCAGTCAGGATGGCTAAGATCAAAAACACAGGAGACAGCAGTTGTTGGCGAGGATGTGGAGAAAGAGGAACACTCCTCCACTGTTGGTGGAATTGCAGGCTGGTACAACCACTCTGGAAAGCAGTCTGGCGTTTCCTCAAAAAACTGGGCATGACACTCCCGGAGGATCCGGCTATACCACTCCTGGGCATATACCCAGAGACTTTACCTGCATGCAATAAGGACACATGCTCCACTATGTTCATAGCAGCCTTATTTATAATAGCCAGAAGCTGGAAAGAACCCAGATGTCCCTCAACAGAGGAATGGATTCAGAAGATGTGGTATATCTACACAGTGGAATACTACTCTGCAATTAAAAACAATAAATTCACGAAATTCCTAGGCAAATGGTCAGAACTTGAAAATATCATCCTTAGTGAGGTAACCCAATCACAAAAGAACACACATGGTATGCAGTCACTGATAAGGGGATATTAACCCAGAATCTTGGACTATCCAAGACACAATTTGCATATCAATAGATTTCTAAGAAGATGGAAGGAGAGACCCCTGGTCCTGGAAAGACTGGATTTAGGGGAATGCCAGGACAGAGAAACGAGAGGGGGTTGAATGGAGAAAAGAGGGAGGGAAGGGGGCTTATGGGACTTTCGGGGAGGGAGGAAACGGGAAAGGGGAAATGATTTGGAATGTAAAAAAAAAACTTAGAAAATAAAAAAAAGAAAAGGAATGTAATTTAAAAAAAATAAAGATGACAATTGATTTTGAAAAAAAATGGGGTACAGAGCTAAACAGGGAATTCTCAACTGAGGAAACTCGAATGGCTCTAAAGCACCTAAAGAAATGTTCAGCATCCTTAGTTATCAGGGAAATGCAAATCAAGACAACACTGAGATTCCTCCTCACACCAGTCAGAATGGCTAAGATGAAAAACTCAGGGGACAGCAGATGCTGGACAGGATGTGGGAAAAGAGGAACACTTCTCCATTGTTGGTGGGATTGCAAGCTGGTAAAACCACTCCGGAAATCAGTTTGGCGATTTCTCAGAAAATTAGACATAATATTACTTGAGGACCCAGCTATACCACTCCTTGGCATATACCCAGAAGATGCTCCAACATGTAATAAGGACACATGCTCCACTATGTTCATCACTGCCTTATTTATTTATTTATTTATTTATTTTTTTTGCTGCCTTATTTATAATAGCCAGAAGCTGGAAAGAACCCAGATGTCCTTCAACAGAGGAATGGTTACAGAAACTGTGATATATGTAAACAATGGAGTACTATTCTGCTATTCAAAACAATGAATTCATGAAATTCTTAGGCTAATGGATGGAACTAGATAGTATCATCTTGAGCGAGGTAACCCAATCACAAAAGAACACACGTGGTATGCATTCACTGATAAGTGGATGTGAGCCCCAAAGGTCAAAATCAACAAGTTACAATTCACCCAGCCCAGGAAGGTTATGAAGAAATAAGACTTAAGTGAGAGTGCTTTAGTTCCTCTGAAAAAGGGAATAAAATACTCACAGAAGCAATAAAGTGAAACAAGTGTGGAGCAGAGACTGAAGTAAAAGCCACCCAGAGACTGCCCTACCTGGGGATTCATCCTGTAAACAGTCACCAAACCCCAACACTATTATGGATGACAAAAAGCACATACCAAAAGGAGCATGCCATGGTTGTCTCACGACGGGCTTTGTCAGAGCCTTATACATGCAGAGGCAGATGCTAGCAGCCAACCATTGGACTGGGCATGGGGTCGCCAAAGGAGGAGTTGGAGGGTTGTCCTGAGGAGCTGAAGGGATTTATAGCCCCATGGGAAAAACAAAGATGTTGGTCACCCAGATGCACCAGGACTCCCAGGGACTAAACCATCAACCAAAGAGTACACATGGTTCCAGCCAAAAATGTGGCAGAGGAATGCCTTGTTGGGCATCAGTGGGAGGAGTGGTCCTGGTCAGGTGAAGGCTCAATAGATGCCCCAACAAAGGGAAATCGAGGGCGGGGGAGGTGGGAGTCGGTCAGGTGGAGGGGCATATACTTGGAGGCAGAGTGTGGGAGGAGGGGTTGGTGGTTTTGGGGAGGGGGAAAACCGGGAAAGGTTTTAGCATTTGAAATGTAAATGAAGATTATATTTAATAAAAAAAAGAAGTATAGACTCAGGGTATGGCTCAGTGGTGAAGCATGTGTTCAGTACGCACAAGACCTTAGACATAAGTAAATAAGTTAAGCTGAAGTCTTAAAAAAAAAAAAAAGAGGGCCAAACAAGATTACTGGAATCTCACTTAGAAGCGGGAATGAAATAGTCAAAAAAGGCAGAAGGAGAGAGGGAATTAGGTGGGAAAAGGAATGAGTAGGGGAAGGGGGCGGGTCAGGAGAGAGGGCCAGAAGTTCAGGAGAATAAATAGAAACCTGAAGCTTCAGGGGCTTGGGGGTGGGGAAAATCTCTGGGAAGTCCTAAAAACTTGGGATGGGGAAGACTCCCAGGAGTCAACGAGGTGACCTTAACTGAGATGCCAAATACTGGGGACATGGAAACTGAGGAAGCCATCTCCTATAGCCGGGCAAGACCCCTAGTAGAGGGATAAGGACACCAACCCACTCACAAAACTTTTGACCTAAAATTTGTCCTGTCTCAAAGAAATTCAGTGACAATCATAGAGCAGAGGCTGAAGAAATAGCTACCCAATAACCATCCCAACTTGAGCCCCATCTCATGCACAAGCACCCCTCCCTGACACTAATGATATTCTGTTAATTTGCAGACAGGAACCTTGCATAACTGTTCTCTGAGAGCCTCTACCAAGCAGCTGCCTGAAACAGGTACACATGCCCACAGTCAAACATTAGATTGATGTTGGGAATATTATGAGTTGGGGGAAGGAAGTTCACAGGAAGACCAAGAGAGTCAAATAACCTGGGCACCTGGGAGCTCTCAGAGACTGAGCCACCAATAAAAGAGCATACACAGGCTGAAATGAGGCTCCTGACACACATGTAGCAGAAATGCAGCCCAGTCTCCATATGGGTACCCCAACAACTAAAGCAGTGGGCTCTCCCTAAAGCCTGACTGTTGAGTCAGTTTCCCATCAGGGCTGACTTGTCTGGCCTCTGTGGAAGACGATGAACCTAATCTTGCAGAGACCAGATGCATCAGGGAGGAGTGGCCCATCCTCTCAGAGGAGAAGGAGAGAAGGATTGAGGGAGGGAATCTGTGAGTGGGAGACTGAGAGCAGAGCAGCATTTGGGATCTACATAAACAAATAAACATAATATTTTAATCATAATAAATAAATAGCTAAATACACTTGCTTTATGATTCTATCATTATAAACTTTCAGAATGAATGCAAGAAAGTGATCATGCTTCCATCTCTTTTCATCTGAGACAATATATGCTTTCCATAATGTATCTATGAATATCTTCTACTCCACAAAATGTGCTTATAATATGCTGTTGGATTTCCTCTCTAAAGAGGGAGAATTTGTGTTTTTTTCTGAGTAAGTAGAAGTTTTGGTTATGAAGAGACTGAGGCATGCAGTCAATCTTCCAAGTGTTTCATAAGTGGAAGTATGGGTTTTCCTTTGTGCATTTGGAAAGCTTCTCCTGGTACCCAAGTAGAGTTTCCATTTCCCACTCTCTGTTTGGGTCTTATATACCACAGAATTGAAAGTAGCCATTACTACACAAACCAGCTCTGGAATACCACTGCTGACCCTACCTAGATTTCAATGAAGCCAATCTCACCCTGTCTTCCTGATGATTTTTGGATTACTTATTTAGAAATAGAGGAACAAAAAGGGGCAGACAAAGAAGGAAGACTTAGAATCAGTTTTAGAGTTAATAAATTATAATTACATTCTGACTTTTTTCATTTACAAATAGTGCTATTTTTGCCTTCCTACTAAACTAAGGGTCCTTAGTTGCTCCATGCATAAAGTATGGGCTGGATACATGACAGTCCTGCATCTACTGTGAAGAAGAATGCCTGCTAACATGCATGCTTTGTGCCTCCCCTCTCCTCTGACATAGAATAAAGGTCAGTCAGGGATTTTGGATCATCACCTTACCAAGTAGTAAATGCATTATAAGCATTCCACGTGGCATTTACACAATGAATAAATCTATCCCTTTACAAAAGTTTCATAATTTATAAGATGCCAAATCCATGATGGCTGTTGTTATTGAATAAAAATTACTATTCTGAAATATTCAAGTACATGCATACACATATTTATAAGTCTATTTTGAAATGAAATATTTGATTTCTAGTACAGTGTCTCATATATGATGGGTGCTCAATACATATGAAGGATCAGGAAATGCATGAATGTATGGATGAATAGGTAAATAATAAGTAGATGTTTGTCAAAGAGGGAATTTTGAAACGACTTGATATTCAAGACTCAGCACAGATGGATATTACTGAAAGCTTCATGTAAATTAAATGGAGGAAGAACTTGGGCCAGCCACACTGCAGAGAATAGATGAGAGACCGGCCAGTTCTTCAGTTGAATGGATTGTTTGGATGTCATAACTGTAAAGCTTAAACTTGGAGCTGTTATATGACATGAGGAAATGAATGCGATTATTACATTCCTAATTTGTGCAACTGTTTTGCAAGATAATAGAGAATCAAGTTCGACTCTCCAAGCATATATTCCCTGCTTTCCCCCATCTGCTATAGCCTACATGCCTGGCCTCATCTGGCTTTTCCTGTTCACTCATTCATTTTTCATATGTATATGGTTATGGGTTAAGCATTTCCTCTTATTTTGCTGCAATCATGAGATGGAAATAATAACTTCCCCCAAATCCCATTAGATTGCTAAGACAAGTGCTACAAATCACAAAATCAGTGAATGATTTCCTTTTACTAAATATTTACTGGTTGATGCATGCCTTAAGCTGTAGAGGACACTTAGATGAAATGAATCCAGGGTCCCACTACCAGTGCATCAAGGAACACAGGCAATAAAATGGATTTGGTAGGAAAAGGGTATAATTTCTTTCAAGCTCTATTGTGGATATTGTTGCCATACATTTGGTTACTGGATTTTTTTAAATTAATAAATATTTATTATGCTCCTCCTAGGAGCCAATCTACTGCTAATATTGTAAAATGTTACATTTATTATTTTTACAGAGATTATTTATATGAATACACTGAGAAAGCAACAAACTAGAAAATTTATAAATCCTATAATTATAAGTAAGTGCTTTGAAGGGAAAGAAATGACAAGGAAGGGATGCAGTATTGTGAAGTCAGAGGCTAGTTTGCCTGTCATGAAGAATAGCATCCATCTCAGGCAGCAATCTTCAGAACGTCTGCTGAGAACCTCCTGGAAGAGGAGGCAGAAGGAAGAGTGCAATGTCCTAGAGGCAAGAGTGTGCCCATGAGTTATATGGACCACAATGATTCCAGTACTCAGAATACACTCAACAGGTTACTTCATATGGAATGGAATTAGAGGTAACACCTTGGGCTATACTGCAGAGGATTTTGTCCATAGCAACAGCATTTGAATTTTGTCTCTATTTTAGTTGAATATTTTTCTGAGGGTTTAGAGTAGGGAAGAGATATGACTCATTTATATATTGAAAATGAACACACACAATAGAGGAACATGAATATAGAACTTGCAGAAATCAATGAGAGTTGTCTGGATCAGACTGGTGCGTATAAAGAAGGTAGTGAGATAGAGTTATAGATTCAGTATGGGTTGAAGTAAACAAGGTTCCTTGTTCACCCATTAGATGTGAGAGATGAGAAAGATCAGTAGGCCGTAGTAGAACCCAAGGGAGGGATGGGGTGCTGACCATTTTTGTTACCTTTTATTTTGCTTCCCATTTGACTTTCATTAAGAGGGTATTAACTTTATTTTGTGGTTGGAGAATTTAATTTTCAGGGGTTAGGTAATCTTTTCAACGTCACTTATGTCAATTAAGCACCTGTCTATCAATTACAGCAGTGGGATAAATAATGGCTAAGCCTATCATCTGGTGCCACAGTCAGGTGTACTTGGTCCACTGTTATCAGGGCAAGTTTGGTACCTGTGTAGGTGACTATTTCAGAATGTACAGGCAGTGTTTTAAGAAGGCTTGTTTTAGTGATGGCTGGAGAAGTAAACAGATTTACACCAGTTAAGTGATCAACCAAATTTTAATTGATGAATAAAGAGAAATTTATGCAAGGTTCAGATCAGAATTGGGATGACACATTGTGACTAATGCAAAGTGGTATATAGATACTGTAAATATAAATCTTTCATTTATTCAGTGTTCACCACTTGACACGCTATCACAAGTCCTGGAATATGGAGCCCTTTTTGTTTACTCCATCAAATGGCTCTTAAGGTGATTGTGAATCCAAGGCAGAAGTAGACTTAAAGTGCAGACTCCTGAATCCATAAAAGACAAGGTGGAGGGCCATGGCAGCAGCTCACACATGGGACAGTATAATCAAGGACCTCGTGTGGAATGCAGAAACCCTGGCAAATAAAAATAGCATTATGAAGGATACAAAGTGAAACAGATGGTTCTTAGGAATGAGACTGGGAAAATAGCCAGGATGAAGACTTGTGAGTATTCTGTGGGGCTCAGCTCTCAGAACCAGTGGTCTTTGACCAGGTAACTGGATGAATTAGGTAAATCATTAGTTTAAGAATCTCATAGCAGCTTTCCTTTTCAGTATTAATGGGATTTAATTTTAAATATATTTATGTGATAGATTACTTTTATTTCATATGTAGTGAAACAGTTACCATCATCAAGTTAATACACCTATTACCTCACAGTTATTGTTGTTTGTGCGTGGTGAGACCACAGGCAACGTATTCTTTCACAAATTTCAAATATACTACACAGCAAGATGATAACTATTGTGACATTATAGTGCAATAGACCTCTAGATATTTTTCTCTTGTGTAGTAGAAACTTTGTACTCTTATATAAACATCTTTCATCTTTTCCCCTGGCTCCAGGGCCAACTACTGTCATTCAGTACTTCATTTTAGCTGCAACGTGTAACTCAGATTACACAGTATAGTTTCTGTGTGCCATCCGATGTTATGTTTTAAAGTTTATTATTTTATTTATTTACATCCCAAATGTTTTCCCCACCCTGTCCCCTCTCCTAGGATTCTTTACCTCATCCTCCCTCCTCTTCACCTCTGTGAATGTGCTCACCCAGGCATCCCCCTCCCCTGGGGCATTAAGTCTCTACAGGATTTGATGCATCCTCTCCCACTGAGGCCAGACAAGGCTGGCATCTCAAGCTAGGAGTACTACTCCACTACACATTCATGCACCCTGTGCCATCTTACCATAGACCCCAAAATACAAAGCCAAATAGCTATGACCTGACACCTCTGGAAGAGTTAATCAAAATTAATAATTTTTCTTTTTTAAGTTGTATATCTCAAGTGTCTTGCTACAAGTACAGAGAACAGGCTGACATGAAGGTCTGAAAGTTTGAAGTTTGAGTGAGAGAGATGTGTTTCTTGCTATCCCACAATGTCAATGTTTGTTTGTCAGATAATCAGCCTCCCACAATACTGTCTGGTCCTCAATTATAAGAAGCAAGTGTGTTCTTCAGGTCAATGTGAGGATTAGGGGAAGTAATGGATATAAAGTACGTGGAGCAGTACCTGGGCTAAAACTACAGATGTGCTGTCATTACATGGAAACATGCTGATACTAAATTCCTATGTGTGGCATCAATAGTCAAAATGTCATAGTATCACATGCTAATGTTATGTTTCTGTGGCTCATTCAGGAGTATTTCCTTTCTTATTTTTTTGTAGACATCTCTCACTGGCTGAGTGCTCACAATGGACAGCTGCTCTATTTCTGAGAACTTCCTTTGGGGCAACAGTGTTAAGCTAATGAAATGTCAAAGTTTTCAGAGGACTAAATAACTTCATGTGCATTGTATTTATAAAACAAAACAAAACAACAAAACATACACACACACAAAAAAAACCCCAAGTCCTTCCAGCCTTTATAAATACACAAGTTTCTTCTGTAATCATGCATAATTAATAGTTTGAGAAATAATTAAATGTTTATGAATCAAGGGAGATTTTTAAAAAGCAAAATATTGATGGATTGTAAGGAACTTCAGACAGCCATGTCAGTACATTTTAGGCTGATACAATATCTTAAAAATTGAAATGCTGCAGTTTCATTTAAAACAACCTCATAACTTCAAACTGCCACTACCCCGAGGTAAGGCAAAGAAAAGCTAGTAAAATAATTTTTATTCATGGGAGACTATTTTAGTTTCTAGCTCTAAGAAGACATTACTTCCACGTAGAATTTTATACACACTGTGTTTGTGTGTGTGTGTGTGTGTGTGTGTGTGTGTGTGTGTGTGTGTGTGTGTTACACTACAGGGTCAAAAACAGGATAGTGATTGAGAAGACAGAAAGTAAAATCCTTCCTCGAAAAACACAAGAATAAAATTATATTTCCCACAGACCCATCCTTCTTAGGAATTGTAACTACTGCTTTTATCCAAACCACTTTGTTTAGCCAAAGTGTACAAAAACTGATAACGAATACTGCCTCCCAGACAGCTTCGCAAGTAAAGGCATTTGAAAATCCTCATGGCCTTGGTTTTATCCCAGGGATTCACATGGAGGAAGGAGAGAATCAATTCTTGGACAGTGTCCTATGACTTCCACATGCATGATGTTTCATGTACATGTATGTATAAAGAAAGAAAAGAAAGAAATATAACAAAAATTGATCAATAGATTTAGATAAAATTCTATTTTATATGTGTTTTATTAGAAACGTTCATGACTCACATAATTTTTAAAGCATTGATGGTGATGACATCATGGAAAATTTTCCTAGGCTTCACAATTATAGATAAAATACTGTGCCTACATTCTCCAGTATAGATACCACAAAACACCACTGTCTATTGAGCACATGAAGCAAACTACAAGTAGTTTGGGCTGAGATACATAGTGTGTGTGTGTGTGTGTGTGTGTGTGTGTGTGTGTGTGTGTGTGTGTATGTGTGTGTGTGTAATTGAAAGTAGGATATAAAGAATGTAAAGTTTCTTGTCTATATTTTCATGCTAAAATGGCAGTGTTTGGGATATATTTTAAATTTTATTTATTTTTTCTTCTGAAATATAGTTATGACAAAAGTTGAAAGCACACATAACTCTTACAGAATATTCCCTTTGGGAAGTAATTGAATAGAACTGTTTATTTAATGAAAATAAATTACTTTGGATTAACAGTGTTTAATAGACCAAAAGATGAGTATGGTCATACATAAGCTATGTACTTCTTTCAGGTGCTGTTATATGCAGTAAAGTTATAGCATATTTTAATTCTTAAGCCTAATGAGGAAAGCATACCCTACCATGTTTTCTCATGTTTTGTTTTATGAATTATAATTTCAGGAGTCTCCTTCTCAAGCCAACAAACACACACATACAGAGAGAGAGAGAGAGAGAGAGAGAGAGAGAGAGAGAGAGAGAGAGAGAGAGAGAGAAGGAGGGAGGAAGGGGGAGAGGGAGAGGAAGGGAGGGAGGGAGAGGAAGGGAGGGAGGGAGAGGAAGGGAGGGAGGGAGAGGAAGGGAGGGAGGGAGGGAGAGAGAGGGAGGAAGAGAGAGAGAGAGAGAGAGAGAGAGAGAGAGAGAGAGAAGAAGAAGAAGAAGAAGAAGAAGAAGAAGAAGAAGAAGAAGAAGAAGAAGAGAGAGAGAGAGAGAGAAAGAGAGACCAAACAAACCAAACCAAGTAAGGCTAATGTATTTGCTTTTATTTCCACAGCATTTTTAGGATATTCACAAAGACAATTTAATGTTGAAACACCCTTTGAACTGCTTACTGATCACCAATCCCTGGACAAGCTGCTTGACACTTAGGTTTGTATTAGAAATGAAGATGGTGAACCCCTCTCCATGAAAGAATGATATCCAAGGTAATGACTGAAATATGCATGGCATGCATGCAAATAATCATTGTTCAATCAGTATTTGTTGGGTGGATGAATGAATGAAGCAGACTAGCAGTGCTTCCAAACTCCGAGTCTATAGTGTGATGAGTTCTGAGGTCTGGGAGGCCCCTTGGCTATCTCCTTAGCAAAGGAGATGTGTTGTTGTCTGAGGGCATCTCCCCGGCATTTTCTTAATGGTGGGTAATTTAAGCCTTATTTTTACATCAAAGCAAGATGTATTGTGTGAAAGTGTTAGATTCTCATGAATTTAAAGACAGAACAAATAAGAGACTTCAAAGCGATGACATCCTGGTGACAGACTTTATAAGACTAGGTTCACAATGACTGACATCTCCGCTCCTCTGCCTGCTACTCTAATCTACACTTTGTTGGAAAAGTTTACATGGACCTGTTCAAGCTGCTACCCTAATCAAGAAGGAGAAGAGTCAGGGCTGGCACTGGACACTTTCATGGTGATGTCATGACACAAAGTCCTGAATCTCCGTAAGCAGTTATTAACTTTTCATGATTTTTCACATGCTCCTTACTCTCCTTGCCATCTCTCAGCACAACCAAGTGGCTCCCAGTATGTGATATTCTACTATAGTTCAGGTGTCATTTTCTCTGTATTTATATCTTCTAGTTAGTTAAGTGGAGGGTGCACAGCTTGGTGCAGCCTTAGTGGGACCTTAGGCAAAGTACCAGTTCTAACTTTTTTTCCTTCTTCCACACATACCTACTCATTGGAATAATGGCTACTTATCTGATTGTTAGATGAAACTGAGCATCTGTGGAGCTTCATACTCCTTTGTGCATACTGGACCTTTGCACTGTGGTCTGGACAATGTCTGGAGTGATCTGTCAGTACTGATGGCTGTGTGGCTGTGTGGCTGTGTGTGTAATACAGAGGGATGGTTACTCCAACTAACATGGCCATAGATAAATGTCTACACCCTAAATTCTAGTCTACAGCTCTAGCTAGTCTTCTGTGAATATATTTTTCTTCTCTTCTCTTCTCTTCTCTTCTCTTCTCTTCTCTTCTCTTCTCTTCTCTTCTCTTCTCTTCTCTTCTCTTCTCTTCTCTTCTCCTCTCCTCTCCTCTCCTCTCCTCTCCTCTCCTCTCCTCTCCTCTCCTCTCCTCTCCTCTCCTTGTCTTTCTTTTTAAACACAGGGTGAGGCTATTTTGAGATTCTAAAGCTCCACTGGACCTAGATATATTTTCATAGACTATCAAAGAGGGATACACAGAGTATCACTGAACAGAATTAGCAGATTTATATCAAATATACTTTGCTCTTGCTTGAATGCTAGTTTGTTACTTTTCTTGTTGTGATATGAACAAATGTCTATTCATCCCAGAAATGACACTAATTGCAGACCATAGAAATAAATACACTCATGTATTGCTTAGTGAGTCAATGAGATGATTTTGGCTAGTTGCAGGGTTGTGGATACCTTCAAGCAGCCCTATAAAGAAACACTTTTTCTCCAACAGTTGGAGCTATTGTAGCTTTGAGGAAAAGACTTGAGAATTTTATGCTTCCTGAACTTGGTAAGTTTTGTGAGCATCCTGGGTTCTAAGTGAAGTGAAAGTATCTGTTTATGTCATATGATGCAGATTCAGCTGGTATTTTGCTGAGGCAGACTCACGTGGTGAGGCAAGGTCCGTGAAAGGACATGTGATGTTTCAAGAGATTATAAAGAGGATTCAATGGACAGTGAAGAGGCGCTTGTATAGATAACTATGAAAATCTTTTCTGGGTTCAAGTCTTTGCTGATCTTTGCTTCATTGAGAGAGTCATAACATTCATCTAGTTCTGGTGCAGATTAAGCAGAGGCCTGGCTATTCTTGCTGGCTCATGCTACTGCTGCTAATTTGTGTTTGATGTCCTGACACTACTGAACTGGACTGCTGATATCCTGAAAAAAATGGAGATTGGAGAAGAACTACTTCTAAACAGGTCTACATCCTTGTCCTATCTACTATCTTTCTCCCCTACTTTTAGATGGTGGGCTAGAAGGGAGTGTGCTTGAATCATCTGAGAACCCTTAATAAACTAAGTTTTGAAAAATCTAAGTCTATACCTAGGAGCCTCCTTTTCCATGTTTCAATTTAGAAGAAAGTCCTTATAAGTTTGTATAATTAAAGGTAAAACTGTTCATTGCTTGGACTCACATAGTACTTATATCATTAACTGCAAATGGTGAGAACACATGTAAAATGGACCATGCAGACCTGAACTGGATCTGTTTGAGGTTTCACTGGGAAGCTCAGGTTTTTTTCTTACCTTTTCCCCATATATTTTCATACTTAATAGCAGAGATGAGGACCATGGAGAATTTACAACCACTTGTCAAGAATGTGTGTCATTTGTAAGGTGGGCCCAGATGGGGGCAAAGACAGAGGTAATTTAATTCACACATCAGAGTCACTCCTGCTTTTACACAATCTTAAACAACTAGGAATCTTGTTCATTTTCATTTGTCTCTTATTCTCACCAAAACAAACCTAAAATTCGACACTGATGTCAGATAAGAGAAAACAGAAGACAGAACAGTGAACTTTAATGGGGAACCTATTATATATCATAAATGTTAACATAGATAAAAAACTATTTTTGTTGTATCAGAGACACGTACATCACTCTCATCAGTCGAAAACACTTTCAGAAATCTTGTACTTGATAGAAACCCCTGTATAGTGAAGTAGGCCACTCTGTGCTAGTTGCTAACTTGCTCAGTGTAGTGATATTAAATCCTGCTTCAACCAACGCATACTTCTAGCTAGGAGATCATTAAATCATTTTATGAAATGGCCCTTTAAAGCTCTGAAGTATTGTCCAGGGCAGATGAAGAGACTGAGCTTCATGTGCACAGGCCTTGCTGGAGGACACCCAGAAAGTAGCCTGGCTTGGATTTCATGTCCTGGGCAAACATGTCGCTCTTGGCTAAGCTAAGTGAGTGAAGAGCTTTCTGTGTAGTGAGGTGCCTGAAACACAGCCTGGGCTATTTTACTCTCTGTATATCTCAAGATTTTACATTTTTGACATATTATAGATTTATTATTAAGAACTTCAAATGAAGAAAAAGGGGGGAACTAAGGTAGTCCAAAGCTACCTCTCCTATATTTGTGAGAATGGAAACATAGAACCACTGGCCAGAGTTTAATACCAGAGAGGTCCAAGGTATATTAGGTCAATTATATGGTCAAGGTTTTGTTCAAGATCAGTACATTGCAACAACTCTACCTTGGAAAGTCTGAGCCAATTATGATAATAGACATCCTAGGTACACATTTAATATTTAGGGTATTGTACTTATCAGATTCATAAAGTAAAACTCAAGAGTTTTTGCTAAGGTCACTTTAAAATTTTATTTTCTCCATTTTTCACACAAAACTGAAATTCCTTATGCAGTTCTTGATGACTATGTGTGTGATTTAATATTTAGCTAAGAGATTTAATCTAAGTATGAATGTGGCAAAAGTTCTGCACATGAATATGGAGAATGTAAATATATTTTTCCTTGAAAATAATCAAGGTCGAAAGATTGATCTTCTCATTGAGACATTTTGTTTGCCTCAGAGAAATCTTATATAAAATCAAATCATAATTTCTATTTGGTTGTAAATGGTGACACAAAACACTACAGACCTTAAATCTAAGGAGTCAGTGAGAAATATAGCTAAGATGCTCGGTGCTCGCAGCTAAGGTACTCAATGCACTCAACTGCGGCTTGAAACTTTCAGAAGCCTCTGCACCATTTTTTCCACACAAAAATCATCTCCATAACCATTCTGTTTTTAGCAACATTCTACCCTCATTTGCCAGCCCTTTCTTTACTTTTATTTGTAATACATAAAAATTGACTGCATTCCTTTTACTTTCCTGTAGTGTATTTTTTTTTAATGTACCACATTTTTATTTATTTGTTGATGGGCAACTACATTGTTTGTAATTTCTGACTGATATGATTAGAGTAGCAAAGAGCATGGTGGAACAAGTGTATCTCTAGTAGGATGTAGAGTCTTTTGCATATATCCAAAAGTGGTTGTGTTAGCTAGTTTTATGTCAACTTGACATAAACTATAGTCACTGGAGAGGAGGATGTGAAGGGGCCATTCTGATGCTAAGATCCTGTTCCTTAATTGGTTCTTTTTTTTTTCTAAGTTTTTTTTATTTACATTCCAAATCATTTCCCCTTTCCCGTTTCCTCCCTCCCCGAAAGTCCCATAAGCCCCCTTCCCTCCCTCTTTCCCCATTCAACCCCCTCTCGCTTCTCTGTCCTGGCGTTCCATTCCTGTAGTGTATTCAACTGTGATGATGATGATGATGATGATGATGGTTCAGAAGCATTCCAATGCCTTAAACTCCACTGCAGCACCCTCCCTATCACATAAGCTGGCTCTTCAGCAGACATCTGTTTTTACCTATTTTTCTAAATTTTAAAATGGCACTTCGTCATTTAAAGTATAAATATAACAATGTGGTTAAACAGAAAAATGACTCAGAGTAGAAATTCACTAATATCAACTTAAAAGAAAATCAAATATGCCAAGCATCAACAAACATTTCTAGTATAGTTATCATCTGGCTCATGGCATCTGAAAATTATTTAGATAACTTTCCAATTCTCCCAACAATACTCCACATAAGACCATTCTAAGTTCCCAGGGGAGATTAATTCACCGTACACCATGGTTCTCTTAGGATATCCTAACTTGGATCTTTTTCAAAAACAGCTTAAAAGAACCTACCAAGCTAATTATTAAACAGGAATTCCCCACAAGATGCAGGAAGATTTCACAATACACTTAGAACCATGAAAGAATTAAAATATAACAAGAAACCACATCATCCATAGAATATGGAATTACGAAAATAATGTTTATTGATAGTAAAATGCTTTTTGATCATTAAAAAGGTGAATTTTATTTCATGGAGATAGGACATACTTACAATACAGTTGGTATTAAGTGAAATGTGCATGCTGTGCAATGGTGCCAATATGCGATAATCTGATATTTGCGAGTACTTATTGTGGTTATGATGGTATTTTTAACATAGCAACTCATCTGCACTTTAGTCTTCACATCAGAGTCAGACACAAAGGTATATATTGCTGTAGAGGATTTTTTTTTTGCAAATGTCTATGTACAAATCTCACTGTCTGTAAGTAAGAAAGACTGTGTCTCATAGAATTTGTTGGACTTGTTATAATCAGTTTAAAGATCTTATGAGCAGAGCTGAAGGTCTCCCAAGGAAGAACATCTACCTCTGGGTTACGGCCAGGCAGGACTCTTGCTTTGAACTTCCAGTCCATTCTTCTAATAGTTGTCTTATAGACTTCAAATATTGTTATATATAGTATTTCATTACATATTATTTAATATACTCTACTATTTCTGATTCTCTGGTTGAACCTTGACTGATATAAGCATACTAAACTATTGACATGCAGTTACTAAAGTGTTACATGCTGTCATTTTCTGCCGTGTTTTAACTTCCTCCAGAAGCTGATTCTGAGATAAGCCCTTAGTTCACAAGGGGACTCCAGGAGATACAGTTAGGGGAAAGAGAGAAGTCAGCTAGGGAGCATCACATAAATGGTATACTATTGGCACTTATATACATGGGAAACCTGAGAACACAGCTGGAGACATCTGGGATGGAATGTTTCAGTGTTTGCTCAGCCTAGTAATGAGGATGGGTAAGTATCCATCAGTCAGCCTTTTAGTTACCATTTTTCAAGGGTCTGATAGAGGCATTAAATTTGCCACCCTCATGAATGTCTTTCACTTATGATCCCCCCAAGAAAAGGTAAAGACTTATTCTTCTAAGTCTTTTTCACTGAATGTGAAGGTGAGGACAGCAGGGTGGGGAGCAGTACCCTGTTGGAATCCATTGCATTTTCTTAATCTCATAGAGAAGAAAACAGACTAGGCACATCACTTCTTTCCTGGAAGTGGCTAGAATGGTTCAACAAAGTTCTGTTTCCAAAACCTTAGATACCTTCCTACAGAATCTATAACTCATAATAATAGTAATAAGGTTTTTGTTACTAGTGACATTCCTGTCAAGAAGGTTTTGGGTCATACTAACTTTCAGGAATGGTTGTGATTTGTGTGTGTGTGTGTGTGTGTGTGTGTGTGTGTGTGTGTGTTTTCACAAAAATTTAAACCCATGTTCTTGTACTTTTGAGGAACACTCTCTCCCATGACTTCTGCATATGCTTTGCATGCACGGACAAATCAGGGAACAGTTTTCATTGGAGGTGTGGGAAGGGGATGCTTCATGTGGCAGAATGGATGGATGAATGTATCTCTTTCCTTTTCTCTTCACTTGGAAATTTATTTTGCCAATATTTTTCTTTTCACTAAAGTTTGTTTACATCATCTGGGTAATGTCTCAAGCAAATCTAAAAGATATTTATAGCACATTTCGGAGGACTGTGAGAGGCACAGCAGGGAGGGCAAATTTGAATAGAAAGAGAATCACATTTCTTGAGTGTGTAGTCTATATTGTGTATTACTGACCCAAAACACTTTGCTTTTTTTTTTTTTAAGATGATAGGCTATAAGTCTCAAATATGGATTTCTGCTGATATGGATGAGCATTCACCTATGTCTCTATGTATATGTTTGTATGCTTGTGTGTGTGTTTGCTTATGTGTATGTAGGGTGGTATGATGTGTTTGTATGTGTGTGTGTGTGTGTGTGTGTGTGTGTGTGTGTGTGTGTGAAAGAGAGAGAGAGAGAGACAGAGACAGAGACAGAGACAGAGACAGAGCACCAGATCATCAATGATGTTTGCTAAAAAGCTGAGAGGTCAGTCATCAATCCTCAGTGACTGATTAAAAATAAATACTAAAACAGAGGTAATTATCAAGCTTCTAATGGCTTACAAACTGTGATAGGATAGCAAGGTAACAAGGGTCTAAATTACAGAACATAGAGCATATGAAGAAAGGAAAACCTACAGAGATACAAATCTGGAGGGCTAACATATGTATCAGGGAAAGTGTTGTCCTCTGATGCATTTGTTTGTTTTTTTTTTCCATCTAAGTAAGAATGTTTCAGGGTGCTAGAAGAGGGCTTCCGCCAAGCTTCAGATAAAGATGTCCACAAAAGGGTGATCTTTAGAAAGGAATGCACTATGAGACAAGCATGAGCAGCCAAAGGGGTCTGAATCATGAGTCCCTGCAAAGAGCACAGTACTTTTGCTGTGCATAGTCCAGTTTCCTTTGTAATGTCGGCCAGGGGAGTCCTTACAACAGTCTGTTCACAGGGACTTTGGTCCAGGAGCTGGGCTCCCAGGAATGAATTCATCAATGTGAAGAATCATAAGAAAGGATAAATCTACCAAAACATGTACGAACAAGACTAACTCAGACATTTTTCTATTTAGCTACCACCGTACACTTACAGATTTGAAGCTTATTTTGGGAAACAGAAGTGAATGTCGAGGCAGCTACCCTCCATTTCTGTCATTATCATAACATTTTCAACAAGATGTTTTCTTATTTGGGCTCAGATGGAATAAGAGACCACTTGGAGTTGAATTATACTCAACTTCAGCGGATAAGTTTAATTGTTTGTGACATAACTTTGGCCTGCTAAGAAAACATTTTATATAATAATACTGAAATAAAATTATACCTGTGAAAACTATAACTTTGCCACTCTATGGAGTTGTCCCAGAGCAGAGCTTCAGATGCATCTGTCAAAGTACTACGGCTGGGAAGACTCTAGGAATACTAATTCTGACAGTTATAATTCTTGTCTTTGAAAAATCAGTTCTCTGTGTCTAATTGCACTTTTGTTTACCTGTGAAATCAGTGGAATCATAAAATATATGTTAGGAGTCCATGTGCAATCTCTATGAAGTTCTTCAGAAGATAAGTGTGACATGTAGCAAGCTTTCGGTAATCATGTGCTGGCCAAAGATGGCTGGAGAGGTAGGGGTGAGAGGTCATCTAGGAAGCATTCTCCTGACAGGGAAGTGATACTGAGCCAACAGCTAAAGGGAATGGAGTTGTATACTCTTCTGGCTATTGTTTTATTTATTTTGTCTTGTTTATTGTTGTGGCCAGAACAAAGTTCCAGAAATATCATGTATTGTAAACAGAAGAGATTGAACTAATGTTTCTGCACATTTCAGAACATAGCATCAATGTCTTCTTGGCTCTTAGAAGCGTTTCCCTGGTTGAATCACAATATGGTGAACCATGGGGACTCAGTGAGAAAGAGAGATCTCCTGGTGACTTGGAAAACCCAAAGAGTCATGCCCCTCTCTACAAAACAGACCTTTGTTTGGGAAAGGGTGACAAAAACCAGGGCCCGCAAGAATTAATCTTTTCTGTGGGCAGCATATAAAAAGATCTATTCATCTTTTTCTAAGCTCCTACTTCTGAAAAACTTGTTTCTTAGCATTACCATACTTAGGACCAAACTTCTAACATGTGAACATTTGTGAGGAAAAACTACATTGAATGCATAATATATTAGTTTGCTTCCTATTGCTATGATGAAGACCATGACAAAACCCAGGCAGAGAAAGCATTTAGTTGGCTTACAAATTCCATTAGCAGCCCATTAGCATGTAGGGGAACAAGGCAAGGACTTTGGAGTCAGGAAGTACAGTAGAGACTATCAAAGAACTCTGCTTATTGACTTAGTCCTCATGGTTTTCTCAATTTGCTTCCTCATACAACCCAGGACCACCTACTCAAGGAGGCAGCACCCCAAATCAATCATTAATTGACTCATGTACTTGTCTACACACAATCTGATGGAGGCATCTTCATAACTAATGTTCTGCCTTCCCAGATTATTCTAACTTTTGTCAAGTTGAAAAAAGCTAACTATCATACATAGCAAAGGCAAGAATGGTAGATATCAGTTGCTGGTAAGGATGGCTGAGCTGCTAAAGAATATATCTTGCAACTGTGAGGACATGTGTATAAGTCACAAAACTCATGTAAAAAAGCCAAGCATGTAATTGAAATGTTGTACCCTCGGACCTGAGGAGGGACAGAGACATGAAGATCCCTGAAGCTTGTTGGCATAGATAACTTGTCAAGCTCCAGACCAGTGAGATGTCCTGTGTCATGAAAAAGGAGAAAAATTTTAATGGCTCCTGAGGAAGGATACCAACCAGTGTACATACACAAGTGCTGATGAATACACACACACACACACACACACACACACACACACACACACACAATCAAGTGAAATAAATGTTTAGGTTGGATGAGAAAATTTCCCCCAGTACAAGAAAGTAGGATTCATCCTATAGCCCAAGGAGAAGGCAGACACTGAACCATGCATGTGACTTGAATTAAACCAGTATCCTGAATTTGCTTTTGAAGATTTGCCATGTGGAGTTGAAAATAAGAGCCTCACTCTCCTGCCCCCTTCTCACCTACTGCTGCTGCTCCTGCCTCTCCTGCTCTGCATCTTTGCACTCACTTTCGACCCACTTTTGACTCCTTTCCCTTGTTTACAGAGAATCTCCACTGGTAGGAAGACACTATTTCACATTCTGAGTCACTTCTGCCTCCAGCCACAAAAATCTGGGTTTCCCTAGGCTACCTTTAGGCCACAAGTACAGAAGTCAAACATTCATTTTGGGGCTTGTGAAAATGTAAGCTATGCAGAATTCTTCTGCATTAAGGGTTGGCCTCTCTCTTCTTATAAGCAATTCAAATCACAATTCTATTATTTTGGATTTCTGTAATCAAAATGGCATTTTGAAGTAAATTTTCTAGCTGTATAATTCTCAAAGTTTATTGACTTTGAATTTCTCTCTCTTTTCTCGTATGTGTTTTGATTGCTCTTTAAGCAGACATTTGGAATTGCTAGAAAATTTAGTCAGATTTTAGGGTTTTTTTTAATCAGTCCAAAGAGCAATTTAGACTCTAAGTTTAGATAGAGTAGACCTTGGGTCTCCCGTGGAAGAGATAGTGAGGGGCAGGAGATAGGGTGGGGCAGTGCAGAGGCACTCATGATAGATTAAGGGGCATCAGACAGATCCACTCATTTCCACCCTCTTGGTGCTTACCCCTAACACCTGTGACTTCTTGTGTTTTACCACCTGAATATCTTCTTGTTCTGTCCTGTGTACACACAATGTCTGGGATACTATTTCAGCCAGTTTTTTCATTTTGTTCTTCTCAGAGAAATGTTTCCTGTGTCCTCAATACTTCCATAGTGTCTGAACAAACATCTATTCATTTCACCATAAAATTGAAGGAAAATATGTCTACAGACCCCATTTTCCCTAACAACTACCACCCTTCTTCCCTTTGAACAAATAACTTACTTGGTTGTTATCAATGGCATGTATCAAGAACAAATAACATGGTCATTACTGGCTGTATCTGACGTCTTTTCTCTCTGTTGTGTACACATATCCATCATCCATTCCTCTTGATAGTCTTGGTGTTCAATATGGTCCAATGTTCCTTACTTTTCCATGTAATCATGATTAACTTCAATGACTCATCTTCCCTAAAATCTTTTTGTGACTTGGCTTCCAGAACAGTTCATTTCTGTTTTTTCCATTTACTTCCTACAGCCTGCCTTCTTCCAGTGCCCTCTCTTGTCATGAGCTCTACCTATTTCTTCTCTTGATCTTCAGCCTTTAGGCTTCAGCCTGGCAATTAGTTACCTCTACATGGCACTAATCTGTGTAGTTACATCTACACATAGATCATACCATTTGGATTTGACTAGAGGATAATAGATGGATAATAATAATCATACCATTTGGATTTGGCTAGAGATAATAGATGGATAATAACAGAGGATAATAGATGGAAAACGCAAACTAATCTGTGTAGTTACAACTACACATAGAGTGTGATAACTTCTATTTTTTATCTCATCTGTGTTATTATTCTTGAGGTAGATAATATAAGGAAATCGACTTCCCAACACCTACATGTAAAATAATTACTAGTCATAACATATCCACCTCCTCATATAGTTACCCCATGTGTGATAAGACCAACTACAATTCAATCTCTTATCACTTCTCCAATTTGTAACAATATTATTAAATGCAATTGTCCTGTTATATATTAGATCTCCACACATAGTCATTTTATATTACTGTGGGTTTCTACCCTTTAATCTACACCTTAACCTTACTACCTGTTTATCCCTGGCTCTCACCAAGTGCTTGGGGTACACCTATCCCATAAATCCCTGTGCCTTATATCCTACCCCACCAGGTATTTGCTTCCATTCACTCAATACTGCTATTGAAACTTAAATTTCCAGTCTTCACCCAATCTTCACCTTCTCTTCTCAGTACTATTGTAGCTACTTAGGTAGTAATTTGATAAAAGGATTATTGTTTGAGACTCACATGGAAGTGTCATCCTATGCAATCATTTGACAGAAGTGGTTGTAGCCTTTAAACTCACTCTGGGGCATAGGATAATAAATCCACAGTGTTTTTTTCATAGAAATGTAATATGATGATTAGGGGGAACTCTGTACCTGTGAAGTGCTATCTAAATGCCTCATAATAGGTATATTTGGAGATGAGTATCCTTTTAAGTGCATTTACACTTCTTTCTGTCTCTCTCCAATAGCTTTTACTCTTTTGAAAAATGAAGCATTAACTACTTACCAAAGAACAGGGTGTGCAGCTTTTTAGGTGACCAGACAAATGGACTGATCTTGAGAAGAGATGGGCCAACCCATATTGTCACATTAAGGGAACTGAACTTCATATTATTTCCTACTAGAAGCTTGTCCAGGTAAAAGTGCGACAATTGCCCATAGACATGCTGTTCAATATATAGAAAGCTAAAGACATTCTATGACTCGAATCCTTTCCCTCTTTCTAGCACACAAAAGAAATAGTATATCCATGTACACTTTGTAGTCTAAATGTGGCCTTTATATGTGTGTGTGGTGAGTGTACCCATGTGAGTGACTATTGTAAGAACTACATGTTTTTTTTCAACAAAGGTTCACCATTTCTTGGGGCAGAAAGAGTCTTTCAAAGCCATTTGTTTCATTTTGTTTTTCTTCCCTTCCCCCCCTCCATACAGAGATGAGAAAATCTAGAGTCCAAAGCAGTGAAATCACTTGTTCATGACCCCCACAATAGCTCAATGCTGATCCTGAGAAGCCATCACTGTGGGTTGCCTCCTCACCTTCTGCTCATGAAATCTTTTAGGAAAGTCTGGCAGCCACTCTCATTGTAATCTATTTGCCATAATGACAAATGTTACTATTATATACCAGTGGCAAAAACTGGCTTGGGTTTGGATTTGACAAAATGATATAGGAGTGAGAACAGCCTTCAGTGCCAAGTAGCCATTTATTATTGTCATTAGGGTAGGTGGGTACTTTCTGTGGTGTCTCACCCCAGTTGTCTCCAATGCTCTCATTATGAAAAGTTAACTGTTGTTCTGAGATTGCATATTTACATGCATTGGCTCTGTAAGATCTTGTTCGTGATTAAAGGGCCCATTGCTGCCAATTCTCTGTGAAGGCAGCTTCTGCTAAAGTCTTGATAATCATTTTTATGCATCAAGGAAAGCACAAGGAGCTTTGAACCATAATCATTTTTATAAACATAGACAAGCTACAAATTGTGACTGATACAAATTAAACTATGTTCCTTGGTAATTATATTTTAGAGATTGTATACCACATACCCAAACATAATTTTAAAACCAGAAAACTATAATTGCATGTTTTTCGCCTAGCATTCTTTGTGTTTTGCTCTGCATGAGTTATTCCAAAGGAATTGGTTTCCTGGGCACACTATGAGCAGGTTCATTAGGCCATTGGCATGATTGCCATTACATTATTATTCTCATTATGTCAATCATTTTCTTTGGACAGATGATGTAAGGCTTCAAGCCATCATATCAAGAAGTATCTAAATCCTCCTAAATTTTTCTACTAGGTGTTTCCTTGCCCCTGGAACCACTGGTACTACATTATGGAACCCTGGGGTACTGCTTCTTTGAGCACTGCTAGAATCTTTTACTGATCTGCATCCTCATTTCCTAATATTACCAACTATATCAGTTTTATATTAAATTATGTTAAATGTTTATGCATATGTGTGCATGCATGCATGCACTCACACATGCACGTATGTGATCGCACACACACACACACACACACACACACACACACACACAAAACCCACGACTAAAAAGGTAGTTTTATGGCACAGGGAGGCAGCTAACCACCCAGGATGGCAGAGAGGCCTGACAGCACAGATAGGACCACCTCTGCTTCTCAGAGGTACATGTCCAGAACCCTCAGGTGGGAGACTTCTGGTTCATGTTTCTGGCTGGAGACCATCCTCTGCCACAGAGTGCCATATCCAGGTGACACAGGGAAGTAGCTGACAACCCAGGAGTGTGGAGAGACCTGAGAACACAGGTAGGACCACCACTGCTGCTCAGAGGAACCAGAGCCTGAAACCGTGAGGACACAAGAGCCCAGGAGCAGCCTGGGACAGGAGTCTTCTGATTTCTGTCCACACCCAGAGCTTATCCTGGGCCACATACAGAAATACCACCACAAGAGAGCTGGTCTCCCAGGAGTGACTACATACCTGTGTGCACAGGTAAGACCACCACCTGTCTTCAAATTCCTGGTCCAAGAGGGATCTGCACACAGCCATCAGGACACATGAACCAAGGATCAGCTGGGGACAGGATCCTTCAGGTTTCTGTCTGCACACCTGAGCTGACACTGTATCACAGTTCTCCATACCTAAATTCCTCCCAGAGAGAACAGTTCTCCTGAAGTACAGATACACAGGCTTGCAGGACAGATAAACCACAGTCAGAGACAGCAAAACCAGCTAACATTAGAGAAAACCAGATGGCAAAAGGCAACCACAAGAATATTACCAACAGAAACCAAGGCAACATAGCACCATCCTAACCCAGTTTTCTCACAACAGCAAGCCCTGGATACCACAAAACACTGGAAAAGTAAGATCTGGATTTAAAAATCACATCTTATGATGCTGATAGAGGAGTTCAAGAAGGACATAAATAATTCCATTAAAGAAATACAGGAGAAAATGGGTCAACGGGTAGAAACCCTTAAAGAGGAAACATAAAATTTCCTTAAAGAAATACAGGAAAACACAAACAAGTGAAAGAACTGAACAAAACCATCCAGGATCTAAAAATGGAAGTAGAAACAATAAAGAAATCACAAAGGGAGACAACTCTGGATATAGAAAACCTTGGAAAGAAATCAGAAATCATAGATGCAAGCATGAACAACAGAATAAAAGAGATAGAAGAAAGAAACTCAGGTGATGAAAATACCATAGGAAGTACTGACTCAACAAAGAAAATGCAAAATGCAAAAAGCTCCTAACCCAAAACACCCAGGAAAGTCAAGACACAATGAGAAGACCAAACCTAAGGATATAGAAGAGAGTAAAGATTTACAATTTAAAGGACCAGGAAATATCTTCAGCAAAATTATAGAAGAAAAGTTCCCTAACCTAAAGAAAGAGATGTCCATGAACATACAAGAATCCTACAGAACTCCAAACAGACTAGACCAGAACAGAAATACATTCTGTCACATAATAATCAAAACACCAAATGCACTAAACAAAGAAAGAATATTAAAAGCAGTAAGGGTAAAAGTTCAAGTAGCATATAAAAGCAGACTTATCAGAATTACACCAAACTTCTCACTAGAGACAATAAAAGCTAGAAGATGCTAGGCAGATCTCATACAGAACCTAAGAGAACAGAAATGCCAACCTAGACTACTATACCCAGCAAAACTCTCAATCACCATAGATGGAGAAGCCAAGATATTCCATGATCACACCAAATTTACACAATATATTTCCACAAATCCAGCTCTACAGAAGATAATAGATGGAAAACGCAAACACAAGGAGGGAAACTATACCCTAGAAAAAGCAAGAAAGTAATCTTCTTTCAACAAACCCACAAGAAGATAAACAAACCAACATAAAAATGACACCAAAAATAACAGGAAGAACCAATCACTATTCCTTAATATCTCTTAACATCAATGGACTCAATTCCCCAATAAAAAGACATAGACTAACAAACTGGATACATAAATAGGACTCAGATTTTGCTGCATACAGGAAACATATCCCAGTGTCAAAGACAAACACTACCTCAGAGTAAAAGGCTGGAAAACAATTTTCCAAGCAAATGGTCCCAGGAAACAAGCTGGAGTAGCCATTCTAATCTTGGATGAAATTGACTTTCAACCTTAAGTCATCAAAAAAGACAAGGAAGGACACTTGATACTCATCAAAGGAAAAATCTACTAAGAAGAACTCAATTCTGAACATCTTTGCTCCAAATGCAAGGGCACCCACATTTGTAAAAGATACTTTACTAAAGTTCAAAGCATACATTGCACCTAACATAATAATTGTGGGCAACTGAAACACCCCACTCTCATCAATGGTCAGATCAGAGAAACACAAACTAAACAGAGACACAGTGAAACTAACAAAAGTTATGGACCAAATGGATTTAACAGATACAACATTTCATCCTAAATCGCAAGAATATGCCTTCTTCTCAGCACCTCATGGAACCTTCTCCAAAATTGACCATATAATTGATCACAAAACAGACCTCAACAGATATAAGAAGACTGAGATAATCCCATGCCTCCTAACAGATCACTCTAGATTAAGGCTGGTCTTCAATAGCAACAAAAACAACAGAAAGTTGTTGGAAGTTGAACAATGCTCTACTCAGTGATACATTGGTCAAGGAAGATATAAGGAAATGAATCCAAATTTGTTTTAGAATTTAATGAAAATGAAGGCAAACCATACCCAAACTTATGGGAAACAATGAAAGCAGTGCTAAGAGGAAAACTCATAGCTCTGAGTGTCTTCAAAAAGAAACTGGAGAGAGCATAGACTAGCAGCTTAACCACACACATGAAAACTCTAGAAGAGAAAGAAGCCAATACACCCCAGAGTAGACTGCAGGATATCATCAAACTCAGATTTGAAATCAACCTAGTAGAAACAAAAAGAACTATACAAAAAATCAACAAAATCAGGAGCTGGTTCTTTGAGAAAATCAACAAGATAGATAAACCAGATAAGCCAGAATAACCAGAGACAGTATCCAAATTCACAAAATCAGAAATGAAAAGGGAGATATAACAACAGAAACAGAGGAAATTAAAAAAAAATCATCAGATACTACTACAAAAGCCTATACTCGACACAACTGAAAAATCTGGATAAAATGGACAATTTTCTAGACAGATTCAAAATACTGAAGTTAAATCTGGATCACAAAGATTCATCTAAACATTCCCATAACCCCTAAAGAAGTAGAAGTGGTTATTGAAAGTCTCCCAACCAAAAAAAGCACAGGACTAGATGGTTTTAGTACAGAATTCTACCAGATCTGCAAAGACGACCTAACACCAATACTCTTCACACTATTCCACAAAATAGAAACAGAAGGAACACTACCAAACTCATTTCATGGCACCACAATTATGCTGATTCCAAAACCACACAAAGCTCTAACTAAGAAAGAGAACTTCAGACCAATTTCCCTTATGAATATTGATGCAAAAATACTCAATAAAATTCTTGCCAAATGAATCCAAGAACTCGTAAAAATGATCATTCACCACGATCAAGTAGGCTTCATCCCAGGGATGAAGGGATAGTTCAATATATGGAAATCCATCAATGTAACCCACTATATAAACCAACTCACAGAAAAAAACCACATGATCATTTCATTACATGCTGAAAAAACATTTGACAAAATTCAACATCTTTTCATGTTAAAAGTCTTGGAAAGATCAGGAATTCAAGGCCCATACTTAAACATAGTAAAAGTAATAGCAAACCAGTAGCCAACATCAAACTAAATGGAGAGAAACTTGAAGTAATCCCACTAAAATCAGGGACTAGACAAGGCTGCCCTCTCTCTCCATATTTATTCAATATAGTACTTGAAGTCCTAGCATTTCCTTCAGTCTCTGCCCCACTCTTTGACCCTGCATTTCCTTTAGACAGGAGCAATCACAAAAGAACACACATGGTATGCACTCACTGATAAATAGATATTAGCTCAGAAGCTTGGAATACCCAAGATACAATTCTCAGATCAAATAAAGCTCAAGAAGAAGGAAGAACAAAGTATGGATACTCTGGTCCTTTTTAGAAGGGGAAACAAAATAACCTTAGGAGGATATACAGAGACAAAGTATGGAGCAGAGAATGAGGAAAGGATCATCCAGAGACTACCCCTAGGGATCCATCCCATATACAGTCACAAAACCCATACACTATTGTGGATACCAACAAGTGCTTGCTGACAGGAACTTGATAAAGCTGTCATGTGGGAGGTTATGCCAGTGCACGATGAATACAGAGGGGGACACTCCCAGCCAACCATTGAACTGAGCACAGGTTCCCCAATGGAGGAACTAGAGAAAGGACCCAAGGAGCTAAAGGAGTTTGCAGTGCCATAGGAGGAAAAACAATATGAGCCACCCAGTACCCTCCAGAGCTCCTAAACCATGAACCAAAGAGTACACATGGAGGACCCCATGGCTCCAGATCCATATGCAGCAGAGGATAGCCTTGTTGGACATCAAAGGGAGGAGAGGCCTTCGGTTCTGTAAGGCTAGATGTCCCAGTATAGGGGAATGCCAGGACAGGAATGTGGGAGTGGGTGGATTTGTGAACAGTGGGAGGGGGGATGCGTTAGGGTATTTTTTTTGGGGGGGGGGAACCAGGAAAAGGGTAACATTTGAAATGTATATAAAGAAATATATCTAATAAAATAACTATTTCAAAAATATGTAGTTTCCCATTATTCCTTTTAAACATGGTGTATAATGTCTAAGAAACTGTCAACAATACCATGAACTTAATTTCAAAGAGATCTTAGGTATCAATATAGTTTATATGACAGTAAAGGATATGTCTGGCAGTTTCTTTATAATAAACTCCTTAGATATATTTTTGTGTCTAAATAATTTATTTACATAATGGGTACTACAGTAAAAATTGAAGATAAGGGAAAATCAGAGAGAAGAAGGAAGAACATCAATGGAATTCATTGATAAATAGTGTCAGTTGGGAACACATGATAGTGATTACTGCTACTTCACACTAAGAACTTAGACCCTGGATTGTGAAGACATTGGGAATCTTCATATGTCTTATGTACCTATTCAGCCCCCATTGGCTTCCTGGAGGGGCACTGACATTTCCACCCAACCCCTACTTTCTAATTGATCCTTGTTCAAAGAGGTACAAGTTGTTAAGGTAGCAAGCTTTCCAATAACTTCAAAGGACCTTGGGAGGACCGTTTTTCACCTCAGCATCATCAGTGCTGCAAAGATCGAAGTCTTTCCTCCACATCAGCTTCCATGATATCAGCTTAGCTCCTGCCAAGTCAGCATTTCTCCCCTTAACAACAACAGTGAAAGGAAAAGAATTTGGGTCAGATTTGGCTTGTACCATTACTGCCCCAAATCCTTATCCCTAGGGACTGTTTTCATTTTCCAGTTATTGATATTTGACTTTTCTCCCTTCATTTAAATCCATAACTACGGGGCTGCAAACCTATTAAGTTCCTTGGGTTCTTTCTTTAACTCCTCCTTTGGGAATCCTATGCTCAGTCTATTGGTTGGATGTGAGCCATGGGTATTTTGATCCACCTTCTAAGAAGGATCAAAGTATCCACACTTTGCTCTTCTTTCTAGGTTTGCATCCCCATAGGAGGAACATTAATATTTACCAACCAGTACCCCTAGAGCTCCCAGGGACTAAACCACCAACTAAAGAGTACACATGGAGGGACCCATGGCTCCAGTTTCATATGTAGCAGAGGATCGCATTTTTAGACACCAATGAGAGGAGAGGTTATGTGAAGGCTCGATGCCCCAGTGTAGGGGAATGCCAGGGCAGGAAAGTGGGAGGGGGGTGGTAAGCAGGGGGAAGGGGGTTTTTGGAGGGGTAACGAGGAAAAGGAATACAATTTGAAATGCAAATAAAGCAAATACCTAATAAAATTTTTAAAAAGCCATGACTATATTGAGTTGACTTTATTGCTTAAATTTTTGTAATCTTTCTAGCCTGATTGCTATCAACCTAGTGTGCTCAGCCTTTCTCTTCTGCTAACTTGGCTAATTCTTTGGACTTTAGCTCATAGAATACTACTTTTCTAGAAGCCTTCCTGGTGTACCTTAAGGTTTTCTCTCAGGTACTCACCCTTTCTTGTATTTCTCTTACCATGTAACTATCAGAGAAGCCTCATTTGAACTGCTCACACACTGGTTGCTCCTCTCCCCCAAAAGAACAAGTTTGCATCGTGAGAGTAGAGTCCTCATCCATGTCATCTATAGCTATTTCTTCTCTATCCAGGATCATTTCTTTTCCACTTTTGTTCAGTAAATATTTACTATATGATGAGATATATTTTCTTTTCCTACACTTAATTCTGGATAGATTCACAGTATGTAATAGGAAAATATAGAAAATATGGAGATGTCCTGCACTATTAATGAAAGGAGAATAGGCAAAATTGTTGAAAACCACTTCTGTGAACAATTATTCAGAGGCCAAAAATAGGGATCTGTGATATGTTCAGGGAAGGTGCATTATATCAGCAATGCAGTCTACTCACAGAAACAAGGACATTCCTTTTCTAGACAGAGAATGCATCTCTGAAGACTCTGAATGCTTGATAAAGGCAGAGAGTTTGTGTTTTGTAGTAGAAAATTAATCACTGGCCAAGTGTCTCTGTATGGGATGAAGCAACCTTTGGGTATACGACTTAGCTCTGGCCAAGTCAGCCTTTCCCCCCTAATAATAACAGTGAAAGGAAAAGAATTTGGGCCTGGTTTGGCTTGAGATAGATTTCCAGCTTTATCAGCAACCACCATACTGATTTTCATAGTGGCTAAACAAGTTTGTACTCCTACACAGAATGGATGAGTGTTATTCCTACTATATATTGTTGCTAGCATGAGCTGTCACTTATTTTTATTGACCGTACTCATTCTAACATGTGTAAAATGAAATCTCAAAGTGGTTTTGATTTGCACTCTCTGATGATTAAGGATGTTGAACATTTCTTTTGGTACTTCTCAGCCATTTGTGTTTCCTTTTTTGAGGATTCTGTTTAGACTGTATTCCATTTAAAAGTGTTCATTACTGCTCTATTCATGATATACAGAAACTGGAAACATGTAGTGATGTCCTTCAATAGTTGAATGGGTATAGAAAATGTGGTATAACCATACAATGAAATATTACTCAGATATTTAAAACAGGAAATAATGAAATCACAGGTAAATTGATGGGGCTAGAAAGAAAATCCTGAGGGATAAGCCCAGACTCAAATAGGCAGACATGGTATGTATTCGCTTGCATGTGGCTATTGTTGGCTAAGTTTTCAATAAGCAGGCTACAATCCACATAATCAGAGAGTTTAGGTATAGGGTAAATGACTAGGGTGAGAAGATTGGATCTCTATAAGAAGGGGTAATAGTTATGGATGGGTATGTAAAACTGGAACTAGAGTACCAAAACGAGAGAAGGAGGACAGAAGTAAGTGGAAAAGGGAATATGGGAAAGAACAACTATGGGACATTTGAGGGGTTGTATGGAAACAATGTAGCCAAAGCTCCTTAAAATATATACTTATATGAAGGTAATATAAAAAGAATTGCTCAATAACAAGGAATCAGAATCCACATTTCTGAACACCAAATGAAGCTCCCAGTTCTAGGAACAGGTTACATGTAATTGAGTTGAGGCAAAGAATCCCCCCAAATAGCTCAGACAATTGCCAAGACCATTGGTTGCCAGCCACAAATTGATGACAAAGCCCTATTTCTAAAGTCAACAGCTACACAACTCACTGAACATGGAGAAGTTGAGCTGATGCCTAGCTAGAGCCTTTACTCATACTGACCAGTGTTTGGGTTATTGGAAGCTATTCTGTGTGCTACCAAAATGGGAGGTAAACATAAACCTAGCTACAAACTCTTTTAGCTACAATGGTGACCTGCCTGGAAAATATACTAGGGCACAAAGCTTGTGAGAGTAACAAGCCACTATCTGACTGGATTTAAGACCAGTTCATGAGATGGAACCCATCTCCAACACACCTCACATAGCCAGAAACTTGACACTAGATCCAGTGACTTGGAGAAAAACTAAATACTACGGTTCTGCTAAAGGCACACAACAAAATGTGACTCCTAACAAGAGTCTTATATGATCATAGATAAATATCTTCCTCATCCATCATCAGAGAAGCATCTTTCTGCAAAATATGGAAAAAAATATCGAGACTCACATCTGGAAAAGGTACAGAAAGTGAGAGACCTGGAACATTCAACCTCAAATGGGAGCTCTCCATCAAATTACTCTTTTCAGGGAACTCTGTGAAAGAGGAGGCATAAAGATAGTAAGAATAAGATGATTTGCATGACACCAAGGAAACCAAGTCTTCCAAACATAGAAGGACTACTGCGCCTATTAATTCACAGAGACTGTGGCAGCATGCACAGGATATGAACAGTTTTTGACCTGTTGGGGTCCTAGACATGAAAGAAGTAAGCACATACCTCCATTTATGACCTAGAAGCCGTTTTCAACTGATAAGCACTTGCAAGTGGAAACTAGTTTTTCCAATGGAGTCTCCCTGGTGACTCTTCTTTTTCCATCCAACAAGTAGCTATAACTATACTAGTGATATAATTAGGACAAATTATTCTTAAGAACAAACCCCATGATCAGCAGTAGATGATCAACACAAAATGAACTCAAGGACATCTTTTAGAGCTTCTTTACATTCTTGAACCTCACTGGTCCTTTTTGTATATACTATGTTTTCCAGGTTTGTGTTTTTATGGGATTCCTTTCTTAGAATGTGTGTGTGTTTTCAGCTAGATGTGTTTCTTGCACTTTTCTTTGGCAGTTCTTCTTTGTTTGTTTTGTCCTATTCAGGTTGCTTTGTTCATATTTTATCCTATTGTGTTTTTCAGATGCACATTTGTATTCTAACGGGAGAGAGAATCACATGTAGGGTGGATGAGGAAATTGCGAGGTATGAGGGAAAAATAACCAAAATACATTATACGAAAATATATTTTCAATTATTAATTGAATATTAATCATTGGATAACATGGCTAGTTGTAGACCTATGGGAGTACTTAGCAATAAATACACTTACTGTCAAACCTGATAACCTGAATTGGATCTCCAGGTCCCAAATGGTGAAACTGATTTCTAAAAGTTGTCTTTAAACCTCTTCCCTTACACTGTGGCATGTGCACCTACACACATGCCCTCCTACCAACATACAAAATAAATAAAGAACTATGTATACAATAAAATAATGTAAAATCCTACTACTTGTTTTCATGGAAGAATCCAAACTCATTAAGACGCTGAACTGAGTTCTCCATGAACTGCTACCTGCGGTTTTCTTTGCTTCTGTTCTTCCTGCAGGACTTTATCATCAGAACCACATTGTGCTTTTTGACACCTGGATCATGCTGACACACTCAGCAAAAAAGCCCATGAATTGGTTTCTCTCTCTCTCTCTCTCTTTTGTCCATGCCTTTGCACAAGCTATTTCTTTTGTTGAAACGAGCCTTCCCTACCTCTTCTCCTTCCTTGTCTGGCTTTCCTCATGAACAGTTACATCTACTGAGTATATGATTTGAGTAGCTTTTATCAGAACTTCCTGTCCCCATTGCAGGTTCTTCCTCAGAGACGATCATCAGCTTCTAAATGTGCAGCTGATTTACGTAAAGCCTAGGATGGTTGTGGTTCCTGTCTTTACTCAAGGCTTCCTACCTCATGGAGAAACTCAAGTTCCTGGTACCTATGAGCTGCCCAGGAAACCCTCATGAATAAAAGTGACAATACATATGTAAGGAACAGAGTTTGGAATCGTGTTGAAACAGGAGCATAAGATGTGCAACCAGAGGTTTCACAAAGACAATGTAATGTAAAATATGTGATGTAGGCTTTCAAGATGGCTTAAGTAGAAATTCTCAAGCTTCCTGATGCAGTTCCTCATGTTATGGTGACCCCCAATCAAAACATTATGCCATTGCAACTTCATAATGGTAATTTTCCTATTGTTATGAATTGTAACATAAATATATGGTATATAGGTATCTGATATGCAGTTCCAAAGGAAGTCATGACTCACAGATTGAGAACTGCTGGCTTAGGGCCTAAAATCACCTAACTACCTGAGCTTCATCTCCAAGACTGAAAGGAGGGAGCCAAGACCTACAAGTCTGATCTCTTCTTGTAAGCTATGACATGCATGGCCCCTTCAAAAATCTCTCTCTCTCTCTCTCTCTCTCTCTCTCTCTCTCTCTCTCTCTCTCTCTCTCTCTCTCTCTCTCCCTCTCCCTCCCTCTCTCTCTCTGTCTCTCTGTCTCTCTCTGTCTCTCTCTGTCTCTCTCTCTGTCTCTCTCTCTGTCTCTCTCCCTCTCCCTCTCTCCCTCTCCCTCTCTCTCTCTCTGTCTCTCTCTCTGTCACACACACACACACACACACACACACACACACACACACACACACACTTAATTGTGAAAGAGAATAAACCTGACAACTTCTAGCAGGAGAGAGATATGGAGGAGAGACTGATTTTTAGGTTCTAGTTGATACGTGTTAGATCATATCTATATAATAATATGATCGAACAATGACAAGAGAGATTAAAGAGACATTTAGATAATTTAACAAGGTTGGGGTATAAAATCCAGAGTCCTTATTCGCCTTTGAAGAATATCTCCTCTCCCTGTGCTGGTGCCAGGGCCTGTGGTACATTCGCCTCATTGCATATATGAAACTGTATCATGTAACACCCCTGAGTGATGATGGGTAGAAGCTTGAGGGATCTCAGGACCCTTAGCTTTGGTCCTGAGAGGAAGGCCCAGGCTGCGAGGCTGTAAGCAGAGCTGGCATGCACTGCAGAACAGATGAGCTTTTAAAAGATTCAAGTTTGGTTCACAATTCACAACTCATGAGTTCCAAATGCTTCTAAATTTGGCTGAATGCATTTTTCCCTAGCTGTGTGCCACCAAGCAAGACACAGTGACTTCATCGAGTTAGGAAAACAAAGAGCTATAATTGCCTCCATGCAGAAATAAACTTGATGAGGACAAAAGGGGTGTGTTGTAAGTACTACAGCAGCAGACCCCTAATTTTGTGTATTTTCCACTGAAACAGCTTTCTCTGGCATCAACAACAGAACTATTCGCTGGAAGGATAGCACCAGTTACCGGCTTACTTAGAAGCAAAGTGGCACTAAGTGAGTTATCTTTCAGCTTTGTTGAACAAGCAAATTATATAGTAAATTAAATCACATTTTACTGTTCAGTTGGTGTGGTGCACATTACAGAGTGCACTTTGATTCAACCTTGCATCTCCTGCATATTTTATAGTCTGAATGTTCCTGGGTCAATATGGGATAATTCAGCAGAGGACTCATGTCCAGTCAGTTTGCCTTATTTGTGCTTACAAGTTCATTGCAACCATCCCACTGGGGGTGGTGTTGGCCTGACACCAATACACCATGTTTTGTTTGGAAAGAAATGTTAGCTTCTGGTTAATTATTTAAGTGATGGATGCTGTCTTTCTTTTATTTTTTTTCCAGTGTCCTCTACAAACCTCTATCTAGTCTGGGCAAATATACATGTTACTGCGATGTCAAAAAGAAGATAGAATTAATTCCTAGAGATAAAATATGATCCCCAGAGAGGGATAGCTTCTGGATGGCCACAGGGCAGAACACAAGTCACTGGTACCTAAGTAGCTTGAGGCCTTGGGTTTGGAGCATACCACATCAGCTATATGAAAGTGGGTGTCTTAAATGATTGGGGGGAGGGGGTTTCATTTACCTGGCATTATTTGCATAACAAATGAAGTACAAATAGATGTCCAATAGACTTTGTATGCTTTTATCAGAATCTCCTCTTAATCATGGCTTGCAGAACTAGGAACACACTCTGGGCATCTGTCCTTACCAAAAATGAAGTTCTTCCCTGTGCACGGCAGGTGCAATTTAATTGAGGTTATGATGAAGATGAGGACAAAGAACAAGGAATGATAGCCATTTACTAGAGACTTATCAGAGGCTGCTCCAAAAATACTCTTTCTATCTAATTTCAATGAAAGCTCTATGCGGGTCAGACCACAATTTGGCATGTGTGACAAGTGGGTCAACAGAAACAGGAGTGCTATTTCATTCAGATGAATGAGCATAGATGTGACTCTGAATGAGGAAGTGCTCTGACATGAAAATCCCTCACAAAAATAACACCAGACTGACAGACTCTCAGAACATCAGGAGGTACAGCCTTACATGCTAGTCAATCTAATTCTTCAGTGTGTCTCCATTTGATGTTTTGAAAAGACACTAACTCTGTCCCTGTCATCATGAAGTTAACCAAGTACCTCCCTAGAGGCCAGCCAGTGTGTGCCTTTTTGATTATTTTATGTCATCAGTATCTCACATTTCAGAGACAGATGTTAGATATTGCTAAAGAGGATCTTGTTTGTGCTATTTTATGGTTTCTTATTCTATTTTAATACCTTAACATTTCTAAAGTAATTTTCTGTCCCATTAAAGAAAAGGATTGAACTAGGTTTTCTGATAACATGATGTGTCTCTGGAGGTCTAAACTTTTAAAAATCCTATGGCAATGGCAATCTCTTTGTAAGTGTTAAATCCTGCCACTGCATCTACCTTTCATTTTTCACCAAACTGAATCACCACAGATGCTAAATATAGCATGTCATTGAAGAGAAAAGGAACCCCATGGAATTGCCAATGATACCCATCCATTTATTTGAATTATAACTGTAGAGATGTCATGAGATTGACCGGTGATATTACTCTGCCTGGTGAGGTACTGGAAGAGCCTTTAAAATGTGCATGATATAGCAAATAATGCACCCATCACAATTCACCCTGATACATTCTTTTCCTTGAGCTGTGGGATGATAGTTCTGTAGGCAAATTGCTTATGCAGCAAGCATGAAGACCCGAGTTTCATCTTCAGAAGCTATAGCATGATGATACGTAGCAATAACCCCAGCACTGGGGAGGCAGCACAGGTAGATCTAAACCTCCCTGTACAGTCACTGTAATCTATTAAACCATCCTCAGGCCTCAAGGAGAAAGCCTGCCTCAAAATATAGGCAGACAGCACCTGAAGTTGTGTTCTGACCTCCATAGGCACATGCATCTGATGTGCATGTACACCCCACACACAAACTACTTTCCTGCTATCTCAATTCTATACAATTTTCTTTATTTGCGCATGCATACTTTTAATTCAACAAACTTCAAAGCTGTTACTACTTTAGCTGTTTGCCATTCTTTAGACCTAGCATTTATCAACTCAAACACAGCTTGAATACACTTTCATACTTCTCTACTTGTCTGCTAGCTGGCATTTCAAAGCTTTCCAGCATCTCCTCAGTATTGCATGACAGATTTTAGACCTTGAAATTCTTAGCAAGTGCTTTCTCACTCTGGCTACCAATCATGCTGGAGGCCTCTCTGTCTACCTTTCTCCCCACTCTGCCCTCACCACATCTCTTAGTTTCTCTACTCACTCTTTGACTCTTCTAGTCCTTTCTAGACCCAGCTCCTTTATCCCGAGAGGCTCCTGAATCATTCCTGGACCTGTTTCTTCTCATGCCCAGTCACTTGGGTCATTCTGCTTCTTATTTGGAAATGTTCTTTGGGATTTTAAGCTGAGAGAGACTTATAAAAGGTCTTTGGAAGCAGGGCTCCTAGCTATCTAGCCTTTCATCCTTCACCTGAGTACTCAAAGGAGCTTTTCCCTATATCAGTTCAACCAAGGAAGACTTCCTGCCTGTCTTTATGCCCTGCTTTCCCTACATTGCCCAACTCTGTGTCTCAATAAAGTTGAGTTGATCCATATGCAATGGAGAATGCATATAAGAGTGGTTAGTAGGAGTGGGAGTCACTCCAGAGAAGCTCTGTGGTTGACTGGAAACTATGATCTACCATATGACATCATTTCCAAGTGTTTCCTGCTTTCCATCCATGATAAGGTTTAAGCAACACTACAACAGGGTCTGGAACTGATCTTCATGGTTGTGACATAGTTCAAGAGAATGAAGGATTCCAAAGAATTGCTTGGTTCACAGCCATTATCTCATGACTGAGTGGCTCAGTGGTGTACTCTGACCTCACTCCCCTGTAAGTATTTCCATAGTATGCTTATTTCAGTGTACTCATAGTGCTGGGAGTAAATTCCAAGGAACTCAGAATCCCTTTAACTCAACAAGCCTCTCTTTGACTATTTAAGAAACGAGAATGGGCTAGTAGTAATAGAAAGTTTGTTCAACATTTACCAGATAACATATTAGAAAGGCTTGAAGGGCTTATTTTGCCTCACTGTGGCTTGAGGTTTTTTTTCTTGTTTGGTCTTGCTGTGTAATTCAAACTCATGGATTCTGACTGACGCGTTTTGCATTTCTAATGACCATAAGCACACCCATATTGAGTAGCCTTAATTGTGACAGAGGAGATTATCTAACCTTGGGAAACTTAATGATGGAAAAATGATTTACTTTGAACACCGAAAAAAAGAAAAAAAGATGAATGAGGTCCTTATCTTTAAAATAAGGCAGTCAATGCCTAGGTAGATATTTTAGGAGCCCAGGGCTTCTGGACTTCTAACTTTAACTGTGTTCATTTTGCTGGACAGGCTCAGTTTCCGTCTTATAAAAATTTTTCTTACTTTTTTGTTGCTGTTGTTAACAAGATTATTTTTGTCTCAATGAACCTGCTCATTGCATGGAAGCCTTCACATTAGCTGTGACTTGTACATTAGCACTACTGAAGGGACATGATACACTCAAAACCTGGGTATGCCTTCTTTGTTCTGGGTTCAGCCCTCCCACAACCTAGAACAGCAACTTATTCCCCATCTCTTATCCATCACTGCTGTTGATAGACAGGTTCACTTTTTATACCTTTGGCGTGAATTCCATGCTCCTCATGTCTAAGGAGCAAAAACTTAGTGATGCTGAATGGTGTTGACAATGACAAAGGGGAGAGTCCCTATCCTGGGATGCTAAAGATACTTTTATTTTTACTCATTTTAATGATAATAACAACATTAACAATGGCATTCACAGAGCAAACATTAACTATTCCCTGGGCATTTTGCATGTTATTATAGTAATCACACAAACATTTACCCAGTGCTTATTACGTTCCAGATATTAAAATTGCCATAATCAACAAAGCACAGCTTGTGCATAAAAATGGAAAGGCCACTGGTGACTGATGGCCTGATCTTCCTTCAATCATAAATACATGTTATACTTCCATCATCTGTGTCCCTACCCTTTGGTTCATGGAGTTAATGCCATAGTACTATGTGACCAAGCTATTATTTCCATCAGCACCTTCTTGACCCCAAACCCTTAGATGTCGTGATACTTTTCATTCAGTGTTTAATGCATCTTTTTATTTACTGTTTGCTTATTTATTTAACCTTACAATTCCAGGTATTGACTCCATAATATTGCAAGTGCCAAGTAAGTACTGTTTACCTGAAATTACTCATCACTTTCTTTACTTTTATTTTCAGAAAAGATTCCAAAAAATTGCACGGGCTAGCTTTAAAGTTACAAACCTTCCAGCTCAAGCTTCCTAGTAGTAGGAATCTCTTCACCTCTCCTTCTAGATAAAGCAGTCATTTTTTATTTTTATTTGATATATTTGCCTTCAGTAGTAAACAAGATATCCCAGAATAAAATTATTCGAAGTGACTTCTTGGAAAGAACAAAGAAGGTTGTTCATGTCTTTGCACAGACTATGTAAAGAATTTTCAAGATTGGAGAATGGAATGAAGAAAAATATTCCAGACTCCAAGATTATCATATGAAAGAAATCCATGACAGTAGAAGACTAGAGGCAGCCTCACCAATACTGTTTACATGAACCAAAACAGAACATGTACAGAAAAATCTTAATGTGTAAATAACCCAAAACACCTCTCAAAACCCATCTCATCTCCATAGCCAAATCTCTTTGAAGACCAGTGACTCCTCTCCAGGTCTGGGCTACTTCTGAATTTAAAGGTAGTTCCCTCTCTTAACAAGATATCTCTTCTGTTCATATCTACTTGTCTCTGCTCACACGTTTGTTTCAGAACACAATGACTTGGAACACATAGCTGTTATCCTCTTAACTCAAGTCCATACTTACGACAATATGAGATGTTTATGAACCATTGTTACGTAACAGACTTCATGTTTCCCCCAATGATTTATCTCTCAATATGTCTGATAACTCAATGTCAAGTGTACACACTCCAAACTAGTATATTACAACCAACAGGAAGTGATCACTTTCTTTTTCTTAGTGACCATATAAACAAATCCCCAGACTCCTTAAGATGCAACTATTTGAGTTAAATTCAATATGGTCTTCTTCTTTTTGTCTTTTTCTATTAAATGTGTTTATAAAGCATATCAGCATTTAACCCGAGGAATCTAAATTTGACTTTAAACTTTCAGAATAATTATTTTTTAAAAGTGTTCTTTTGTAGCTTCTTTGTCTAGCAAATACAGACTTTATGGAAATAGTATGAGTCACTGTTTGCCTTGATAGCAAACTTGGAATATGTAGAAGGAATTCATTTAAAGTTTATTTTGCCTGTTTATACTTCCTTTGTGCCAAATTGCTGAGAATGAGGTGTGGAAACCTCCGTTGTAAGGGCTAAAGTTAACCTCTAAGTCCCATTTGCCTAAGACAAATCACTTCTTCGAATGCTGGGGGCTATTGTTCATGTAAAATCACAAGTCATATGTTTTCATTTCAGTATACAAGGATGTTCTTGATCACACATATAGGTGGGAGATACAAAGGCAGGAAGTGCATCTGGCTGCCTGCCTCCAACTGATTAAAGGTAGAAAGTATGTAGTCATATGGGTCTGGCCATTGTAGGCACTTGACTGACCTAATTCAGTGCTAATTCTATGGGAATTCCGGGTACGGACCTGGCAAGTGTCCATCTTTCTGGTTGGCATTTAGTAAAGCTTGCTTCAATTGAACAGTCATGAATTTAGTCTTTTTTTTTTCTTGCAATTTTCATATTTAGTGCCACCTAGCTTTGACTTCCATCCTTTGTCAGAAGATCCTGACCATGGTTACATAGAGAGCTTGTAGCAATACATCTGCTCAAATCCTTCAGACATTCACTGACAATTATCAAATTCTTTCATAGCTTAATGTTTGGGGGGTCCACAGGCATCAAGGACAACGGATGGTGACAGAATGCCTGGACATGTTCTATACTATGAAAGCATCGTCCTTCCTTCTAGTAACTGCCTGAATGAAGATACAGGTGTCCTTTGCACTTATTTCTTCAGCGTCCCACCCTTTGGGAGTTACACATTCATTCATTGAATTCCCTGAGTATACTCAATACTCTTGGTAATGATTTACATACTGAATCAATGGTGATACATATTCCATATTTGAAACATCTGTGTACTCACACACATGGTAAGAAAACTATAACATCTAAAGAAAAAGGCAGAAAAAAATCAGGACAGAGAAGCAGGGGTAAGGGAGTAGACTGGGAGATCAAGAAGAAGGAAAGAGGAGGGAAGGAGGGAAGTAGGAATGGAGAGACAGAAGAGATTGAGATTACTATATCTGGTATGTATAAACCTTGTTTTGTCATGTTTGCTTTCAGTCAGTATTGTCCTGGCTTGAGTGTTCCTTTCCCTATACAGTTTTTTTTTTAATCTGAAAATTTTATAAAGTCTTAAAGATGACCCATTATGTACCCAGTGCAATCCTATCACTTTAAACTTCCTTCCTTATTTTAAAAGTTCCAAATAATGTTCCATTTTGAAACTTAACTGCTTCTCAGACTCTCATTTGGAGATAGAGAGAGAGAGTTGAGGATAACAAGGATTTAAAACCTACAGAGAAATGGTTTGCTTACACCCCCACAGGGCTGAATGTCAAGCCTTCATCAAGCCATACCACTTCCATGTCCCTGAGGCCCAATGACCCAGTTTGCAGCTTGAGCCTGACTCATGGAATCTCAGGAGTCTTCATCATCCTTTTGGACCTCAAATTTCTCTCTAAGCTTCAGTTGGTTGCTGGGCATCCACCACTGAGCTGCAGAGGGGAGAAGCAAATATTGGGGAAGAGGCTGGCTCTTGTGGGGAGGCATGTCATTAGAAAATACAGGACTTAGCCTTGCTTCCAAAGATTTCAGAAAAAAAATGAGGTCAAATATGTGGTCAGAGCCTTCTGTAATATGTTCAGATCTGCATATGTCACTCAGCTTCTGCTTGATAAAATGCTGAGTATCCAAGCATTAATTCATTAAACCAAAGCTTATTGGCTATTCAGGTGCTGCACCTAGTTTTTAAACTCCAGATATTTCTTTGGATTATAGTCTTGAAAGGTTCTGCTTGTGCCAACTCTGTTTTCAGATGATATCTGAGTGTTTGTTTCCTGGTTGCCTTTTGAAATTTATAATCAGCAACCGAAAACTGGAAGTTAAAAATATCTTTGTCAGTAGAAGGAAGCAACTATTAAAGTCAAATAGAAGTTAGGATGAATGTGTGTCAAGCAGTTTGGTGGGTGCCAACCATTTATCAACCTCTTAGGTTGATTCATAAGCAGAGAAGGAATTTCTCTCAAAATAAATATCACAGTCCCCAAAAACCCAACTTATCCTTCAAGTAAATGAGTAGACTTTAATATAAGTTAAAGGAGAATATGATAAAAATATTATAATATTATATAATTGCAATTATTGTTTGTGTGTGGGATGTGTGTGAACTCTATGTGACTGCAGGCACTCTTGTGTCAAGGTGGACCTGTGGAGAGCAGTAGGTAGTTTTCAGAAATTGATTCTATCCTTCTGCTGTGGGTTCTTGAGATCAAACTCAGGATGTCAGATTTGTGCTATAAGCACTTTTACCCAGTGAGTCATCTTGTAACCTTAGAGAGAAAATTATTATTATTGAATCCCAGTAATATTTCACAGATTTGCAAGAAAAGTGGTCTAGAGGTAAGATAACATATATACGCCACATATGTCCTTTAGGGTCTGCATTAACTCACTCAGAAGGTTTTTTTCTAGTTCCATCTATTTGCCTGCAAAATTCAGGATATCTTCATTCTTAATAGTTGAGTAATATTCCATTGTGTAAATGAACCACATTTTCTGTATCCATTCTTCTGTCGTGGAACATCTGGGTTGTTTACAGCTTCTGGTTATCACAAATAAGGCCTCTATGAACATAGTGGAACACTTGCCCTTGTGGCATGATGGGACATCTTTTGAGTATATTCCCAACAGTGGTATTGCTGAGTCTTCAGGTAAATCTATTTCCATTTTTTCTGAAGAACCTCCAGAATATCCTCCTGAGTTAGGTAACTCAGACCCAAAAGGTCATGAATGGTATGTACACACTAATAAGTGGATATTATCCCCCCCCCAAAAAAAGAGTATAGAATACCCAAGATTCAGTTCACAAAACTCAAAAAGGTCAACAGGATGAAGGGCCCAAGTGAGGCCACCTCAGTCCCACTTGGGAGGGAGAAGAAAGAAATCACAAGTAGGGAGTGAGGGAAAGTAGACAGGGTTGGGGGTTGGGGAAAAGAGGAACCTGATCTGGTATTGGGTGAGGGAAAAGAACTGAAGCCCTGAGGGCGAACAGAAAGAATGGAAACAGGCAACAGGCAACCTCGGGAGACAGGAGGTTGGGGGGGACCCTCCAGAATGCACCAGAGACTTGGGAGGTGAGAGACTCTCAGGACTCAAAAGGAGGGACCTTAGATGAAATGCCAGACAGTAGAGAGAGGGAACTTATAGAGCCCACCTCCAGCAGGAAGACAGGACATCAAATGAAAGAGGGGGACCATCCCACAGTGAAAACTCTGGCCCATAATTGTTCCTGTCTGAACGAACTGCAGGGATGAAAATGGGATTTCAGGCCCAAAGTGGGATCCAGCTCAAGGAGAGGTCCCAAGGTCTGATACCATAACTGAAGCTATTGAGCACTCACAAAAGTGGACCTAGCATGACCACACTTTGGAAGACCCAACAAGCTGCTGAAAGACTCAGATACAGATATTTGCACCCAAACAATGGGCAGAAGCTGCTGACATCTGTGGTTGAATTAGGGAAAGACTGAAAGAAGCTGAGGAAAAGGGCAACCCTGTAGGAGGACCAGCAGTCTCAATTAACCTGAACCCCTGAGATCTCTCAAACACTGGACCACCAATCAGGCAGAATAGATCAGCGGTTATGAGGCCCCCAACACATATACAGCAAAGGACTGCCCAGTCTGGGTTCAGTCAGACAAGATGCACCTAACCCTCAAGAGACTGGAAGCCCCAGGGAGTTTAGAGTTCAGCTGGGGTGGGGCTGGGGGTAAGGGGTAGAGACATCCTCCTGGAGACAGGGGATATTGAGTTGGTATGGGATATAGAACTGTTGGAAGGTAAAGGGGGGGGTGAATAAAATCTGAGTATAAAAAATAAATAAATAAAAATTTTAAATGTAAAAAAAGATAACACATATACACACATGCACACACTTCTACACCTATCCATATACTCACTTGCATACACACACAGACACACACACACACACACACACACACACACACACACACACACACACACACACCATGACTGTTTAACATTTCTTTAGTGAGGAAACTGTTGCCTCTGTAACCCACCTTGCAGTTTACATAGAACTCTCAGGTTGAGAGTATTTTCTCCGTGTCTAAATAGATTAAAACATCTGACAAGAATAAGCAACAGTCTTCATGCTTCCCACAAACCTGAAATACTTGATTTTTTTTCCTCTTGACATTTGAAATCTGCCACCTTCTAAGAAAGTGTATCAAGACACACTGATGAAACTAAGTTGAGCCTAAATAAAAGGAGAGAGACTCACAATAGCCTCACACAGGAACTCTCATTAAGGGATTTTTTTTTCCTGGATGAATGAGCATGGCTAGAAACAAAACCAAACAGGCTTAGGGAAATTGCAGAAAATGAAGTGGAAAATAACAATTTTATGTATCAGCTCAACTATTAGAGACATGGGGTTAAGCAAGGATTAACATACAATTATGATTATAACTAGTACTTTGTAGCACTTTTTAGGTTTACTAGTTCATTGAAAATCCACAGCAATTCCCAGAAGTAGAGTCTATTGTCCTGGGGATATAGAGGAAGGAAAACTCAGGTACAAAGAGTTCAGATATTTGTTCAAGGTCATTTTTGAATAAGCACAGAAAAATATATGTGACTTCTGGAAGTGTAACCTTAGAGATCATAGTCTAATTCACTCCATGCGACTACCTGGAGCAGCAATGAAAATTCATATTTACAACAAAAATATAAATTTTTCCATCATATTATGTTAACTTTCTTTAAATCTGAACACAGTTTGATCTTTTAAAATTTTTTTGTTCTACTCATTTGTCTTCAAATTCCATGATGTTATTGGTTTTACCAGCTGAGTAATACTCCATTGTATAGATGTGCCACATTTTTCTTTATGCATATGTCAGCTGAGGGACATTGAGATTGTTTTCAGTTTATCGTTATTATGAATAAAGCTGCTATGAACATAAAAAATTCAATCAACAGAATGAAAGGAACTACATATTACAAAGTTAGGTTAAGGGCATGGCATAAAGACAAATCCATGAGACCCCCCAAGGTCAAACCATCTGGTAACCTTAGACTCCTGAATACCTAAATAGAGAAGCTGATAGGGCATATTCACAAAGGATGGAAAGATGTGTGACTTTGGAACTGTTTTTAGTATAAAAGATATTTTAATTAATGAAGACTCACAGGGACACAGAGACTATTAGTCTTCTGGGATAATATTTTTTTCAGTAAAATTGGGTTGAGCCTAAGATATATTTAAGTGAAGCCTAAGAAGTCACTATGGACACCACCATCAGGTGATGGTGTCAAGGATGAGTGGGTGCAAATAATAAGGTTATGTAAACAAGATATGATATGGGATTCAGGGCTATCACATAAGCACTTATCACTTCTTGTATGCAGATATAAAATCAAAAGGAATTGTGGTTTAAGGGATGGGAATAATTCAAAGTTAAAATACTCTGAAAGTGTTGCTTGTTTTTTTTCGTCACATGGTACCATAGAATGACAGAAGGCACTAAATCTTTCTTGGAAGATGAAACTGGATGGTTTAAGAGAGGTCATGAATTTAGGGATATTATGAATGATGAGGGTAAAAAGACTGCATATGAGATAATAAGGCATTTGAATTTTGAGTGCTGATGATAAGAAAGATTTAAGAGCTAGAGATGATAAATTATTCTTATAAAACATCAAATGTTACCATGTTTCTGTCTTCCTAGAAGCCACTCTCTCCACTATTTGGTCTCAGCAGAATGAAGGCAACACACAAACAATACTTAGGTGAATGGACATGACTATGTTCCAAATAATCATACAATAAAACTTTATATGCAAAGAAAGATAGTGGCATAGATTTAACTTAGGACATAATTTAAAGAAAAAGCTCAATCTCTGTATTAGTTATTTTTTTTATTTTTTTAATTTACATTCCAAATCACTTCCCCTTTCCCGTTTCCTCCCTCCCCGAAAGTCCCATAAGCCCCCTTCCCTCCCTCTTTTCTCCATTCAACCCCCTCTCGTTACTCTGTCCTGGCATTCCCCTACATGCAGTCTTTCCAGGACCAGGGGTCTCTCCTTCCATCTTCTTAGAAATCTATTGATATGCGGATTGTGTCTAGGGTATTCCGAGATTCTGGGTCAATATCCCCTTATCAGTGACTGCATACCATGTGTGTTCTTTTGTGATTGGGTTACCTCACTAAGGATGATATTTTCAAGATCTGACCATTTGCCTAGGAATTTCGTGAATTGATTGTTTTTAATTGCAGAGTAGTATTCCATTGTGTAGATATACCACATCTTCTGAATCCATTCCTCCGTTGAGGGACATCTGGGTTCTTTCCAGCTTCTGGCTATTATAAATAAGGCTGCTATGAACATAGTGGAGCATGTGTCCTTATTGCATGCAGGTAAAGTCTCTGGGTATATGCCCAGGAGTGGTATAGCCGGATCCTCCGGGAGTGTCATGCCCAGTTTTCTGAGGAACCGCCAGACTGCTTTCCAGAGTGGTTGTACCAGCCTGCAATTCCACCAGCAGTGGAGGAGTGTTCCTCTTTCTCCACATCCTCGCCAACAACTGCTGTCTCCTGTGTTTTTGATCTTAGCCATCCTGACTGGTGTGAGATGGAATCTCAGGGTTGTTTTGATTTGCATTTCCCTAATGACTAAGGATGATGAACATCTCTTTAGGTGCTTCTCAGCCATTAGATATTCTTCAGGTGAGAACTCTTTGTGTAGCTCTGTATCCCATTTTTTAATAGGGTTACTTGCCTCTCTGGAGTTTAACTTCTTGAGTTCTTAGTATATCTTGGATATTAGCCCTCTGTCGGATGTAAGGTTGGTAAAGATCATTTCCCAGTTAGTTGGTTGCCGCTTTGTCTTTTTGACAGTGTCTTTTGCCTTGCAAAAACTTTGTAATTTAATGAGGTCCCATTTGTCTATTCTTGATCTTAGAGCATAAGCTATTGGAGTTCTGTTCAGGAAATTCTCCCCTGTGCCCATATGTTCAAGGTTCTTCCCTAGTTTCCCTTCCTATACTCAAAGTATAGGAAGTATAGCTGATAAACGACTTCAGCAAAGTGGCCAGATATAAAATCAACTCAAGCAAGTCAGCAGCCTTCCTATACTCAAAGGATAAGCAGGCTGAGAAAGAAGTAAGAGAAATGATACCCTTCACGATAGCCACAAACCATATAAAGTATCTTGGCGTGATTCTAACCAAACAAGTGAAAGATCTGTATGACAAGAACTTCAAGTCTCTGAAGAAAGAAATTGAAGAAGACCTCAGAAGATGGAAAAATCTGCCATGCTCATGGATTGGCAGGATTAATATAGTAAAAATGAGCATCTTACCAAAAGTAATACACAGATTCAATGCAATCCCCATCAAAATCCCAACTCAATTCTTCATAGAGTTAGAAAGAGCAATTCAAAAATTCATCTGGAATAACAGAAAACCCAGAATAGCTAAAACTATTCTCAAGAGTAAAAGAACCTCTGGGGGAATCAGTATCCCGGACCTCAAGCTGTACTACAGAGCAATAGTGTTAAAAACTGCATGGTATTGGTACAGTAACAGACATGTAGATCAATGGAACAGAATTGAAGACCCAGAAATGAATACACACTCCTATGGTCACTTGATCTTTGACAAAGGAGCTAAAACCATCCAGTGGAAAAAAGATAGCCTTTTCAACAAATGGTGCTGGCTCAGCTGGAGGTCAACATGCAGAAGAATGCAAATTGACCCATCCTTATCTCCTTGCACTAAGCTCAATTCTAAGTGGATCAAAGTTATTTTTCTTATGAATGTGTATCTTTCAATATAAGCAACTTAAAGAAGGAAGGATTTACTGAGGCTCAGTATTTCAGAGGGTCACAGTCTGTCATGGTAGTGAAGGTCAATCAGAGGCATACTGTAAATAATAGCAAGAGAATGGAGTTTATATGGTAGCCAGCTAGGATATACAGGAAGCATCTGGAGCTAGTTGTGGGTGTCACCTTCAACAGTCTACTGTAAAAGATCTACTTTAATCAGACTTCTCTTCCTGAAAGGTGAACATATTCCAGAAAGATATTCTAGGCTTGCATCTAAAGCCCATGGTTCGCCTTCATGACAGATTTGTGTTTAAAACTGATTATTTAGACTTGGGGAAAAGGGACAGAGGAGTTGAGGACAAACTGGAAATTTCAAAAGTTTGATTTGGCTTGGACCACACTTAGGTTCTTGTTCAGATCTAGGCCAACTCCATTACCATTACAGTCATGTGCTTCTCTCTTCTGTCAGACTCCAGGGTATTTCAGGTCAGGGACTGTATCACATTCATTATTTTGCTCCTCATGTGCTCTTATTTGGAACTCTGTACTTGAAAGATGCTTATGAATATTTATTTACTTAATGAATGAATAAATGAATGAGTAAATTTGCTACTGATTGGATAAGTGAGGAGAAGCAAGGCATCATTTTTTTTAAGTCACGCTGTTTTCCAACTTGAGGTTTTCCCACACTACCTTTGACATATTATTCACATCAGAGTACTCCCTTAGTCTGTCTTTGTTGTTGATTAACTATCCACTTTTAGACAATTCTAGACTCTGTATTCAAAAGCAAGTTTATAATGCAATGGATAGAAATCCAGCATCACTTACTTTATTTTGAAAATACAGATATATGCATTGTTATTTGCATAAAATATCTACTTTGCATGACAGAAGCAGGTTTAGGCACACAGGAAATTTCCAGGTCTTCACTGCCTCAAGGGCCTCTGGTGGCTGGTCCCTTTGTGTCTGGTGTATACAACTTCCTCCAGGAGACTACCTCCCTATGAAGAATTTGCATGCTGACTCCATAACTCCTCACAGCCCATATGGTCTCTGCAGGTACAACACAGTGGCCACCTCTCAGTCTCTGTGTGGGCACTAGGATACCTGCCCAAATGCTTTAAACCAACCAGGACTACCCCATTGGAAACTGTTTAAATAGCCCTCTGGTCAAACAAAGGGATTATTTCACCGGCTCATTTATGTCTTCCTGTGTGTTCTGACTATCTGATGTCTCTTCCTGTTACCTGCAGGCAATGTTTGTACCCCACAAGTGCTATCAAGTAAAAAGCAATCTCTATAGTCTTATTTTCTATCTCCTAGTTTTTGAAAGAGTACTTACATCTTAAAGATCTTAAGTCAAAATAATTATGCATTAGTGTGACCCAATGCCATTAATTAATTGGGCAATAAGTTAATTAACACAATTTTCAACATATTCTGATTACTTTCAGTACAGCGATGGGCAAGTCAGGGAAAAGATTTTTTTTCCTTTAAGGAAATCATAACCAGCTAATGCAGTAAATTTTGGTAATTTTTAGAACAGTGGTTCTTTACATATGGGTTATGACCCCTTTAGGAGGTTGTGACCCTTTCACAGGGGTCACCTAAGACCATTGAACAGCAAAGATATTTATATTGCTATTCATAACCATAGCAACAGTTATAGAGTGGTAACAAAAATAATTTTATGGTTGGAGGTCACAAAAAATGAACTGTACTAAAAGGTTGCAGCATTAGGAAGGTTAAAAACCACTGCTTTGAGTCTTAAGGATTAGGAATCCTATATGACCCTTTTGCAAAAAGACATTCTGGTGTAATCTATGAAGGAATTAAAGTGTAAGCAAAGGCTTGCAGGAAGAGAGAAGTTAGCATTGCAGATGGCTGTAAAATAGCACTCAAATCACAAAGGACAGACTGGTGGAGGGTTCCAGAAGCAGGAGTATACATAATAAAAAACCAAAAAGACTAGAAAGACAGAAGAGGGTCCTTCCATACTTCATGGCCCTGCCTTAAGAGACAACACCTCCTAGAACTCTTTGGTATAAAATTTTTTAATTTCTTAAACCCTTCTCCTCACAATCCTTATCCCAGTGTGTAATTATAAATTCATGTCATACTAAGACCAAGTTCCTTATTTCTAGTAGATTGTGTGTACACTGAAAACAAAGATTTTGTTATTAAGCCATGAAAGTCTAAGTATAAAACAGGGCTTGCACTCTCTACAACTTCAATAAAGTTTTGGTTTCTAGAGGGTTTAAAATATGAATTTCTGCAGGTATAAGGTGTCCATAGTTTCATAGATGAATCCCTTAAGCCAGTGGAGTTTGTCATTGTGAACTGTGTGTCTTTGAAAGAATTTCTGGTTTCTCCCTAGAATAAAGGGGAATTAGTGATTTTGAAAAACAAACCTTTCCAGGATTAACTTCATTCAAAGAGTTATTTATTAATTACAGTAGGCAAGAAAAGTAGTAATTGTTTTATATACTTCAGAATTAATACAAGGAAATATAATGAATACATAAGATATAATTCCTATTATAGGTGAAAATAAGATTTTAACAGGAGCTAAGACATTCTAAACACACACATAGAAAGAATCCTTATAGTTGAGTATCAATTCTGTGTTGGCTTCCAGTTTCAGGGTGCACAGTCTGCCTGGATGATGCCTTACACATCTTTCCTTTTCATTTCACTTTATAGTCATATATAGCATTATCCAATGCTTAATGATTATTGAACTTTATCACTATGCAAATTTATATTTTACTACAAAATAAGCACCTTTTTTGATGCGAGGTTTTATGTAGTCTATGCTAAAAGCATAACTTTAAAAGACTCTTTAGGTCAAATATCATAAAAGACAGCCACAGTCATGTCCATAGATGAAATAAATGCCCTGACAATTGAGTTCACTCCTTAAGTGAATGTATTATCTTTTCTATAACTTTACAATATTTTTTTTGTGTAGGTTGTATTGTAAATATTTGTTCAAAAGCTGTTTCTCATTTTACAATTAGCCATATCAAAGCAGGAGTGGAACAAAGGGTTGTGTTTGTCTCCGTAAGTATCAGATTTAACTTTTGATTTTGCAATGTAGTTATACCTAAAACAGAATTAAAGTAAGGCTATTTTTTCATTTTGAGATGTATTTTTATTTTATGTGTATGAATATTTGACTATGTCACCATCTGTGTATAGTGCTGGGGAAGCCATAGAAGTTATTCGATCTTCTAGGACTAGAGTTACAGAAGTGTTGAGCCAGGATCTTTCCAGATCCTCTGGAAGAGCATCCAGAGCTCTTAACTACAGAGCCTTTTCTTTATCTTGCAAACTAGTTTTTGGAGTAAAGTACATAGCACTCCATCCTCCTGGTATTTTCCTGGCTAGGTAGAACCCTTTTGAAAAATTGTGGGGTTTTTTTGTTTGTTTGTTTTGTTTTGTTTTGCTTTGTACTTTTTTTTTACATTTTTTTTTCATACATCACTTAAAGAAAATCATGGCTGTCCTTTCACATGCTTATTTATAACATTGTTACAGTTATCTAGTTCATTTACACAAATAAGCATACCTGTTCATGAACACAGGTGCAACAGTTTTATGATTGTATACTATTTAGTCATGAGTAGTTCCTCAGATATACTTATGGAAATGGAAACACCAAGGGACACACACACACACACACACACACACACACACACACACATATATATATATATTAATATATGTATGTGTGTAAATACATATATGTCTTTAATATCTATTTCCACAATATATTTGATAACTTATTTCCTCTTATATTAGTGAACCTTGAGTTATATAATTCTTATAAAATTTGCTGTTTCTATGTATAAGGAAGGTGGATTATCTTTGTGTTCTTTAGACTTACAAGGAAATTGACTCCTGCTAATACCATTACCTTTCTTTTTGTTACCATGACACTGAGAATAAATACTTATAATTTGATCATAACCATTGTTACTGCAGTGAGCAGCATCATGGATAGAGCCTCAATTTTACTATCTCAAGTCCTGTTGTCAGTCTTCCTGTCTTCATTGCTCAGAGGTTACATGAACTTGAGCAAATAATTTAGAGATTTGGCTCTGGTTGCTTGAGCAACTTAGTCATTTTGACCATCTGCTTTCCTCTGAGAACTCACACACTTCATTTGCAGGGCCAGGACTTCAAGATAAAATGATGGATCCAACTGAAACCTGAGAATGCAACTTTAAGAAAAACTCCATGTTGTAATAAGAGCTTTGCACATTAAACTTAAAGCATATGAATGTCTTGGGAAGCTTACTATCCATCATTCATGAGTTGTTGGGAAAAGTTATAATAACAGAATCATGTTTTTCCTCAGATGTAGGTTGGAAGACGCAACTTACGTTTGTTGTCAAATGTAGTGATGGAAATTGAGAGCAGAGGAAGGTATGCATTATGCTATCAAAATATGTGCAAGTTTCTTCTGTGTATGTTCAAGATTAATCCCAAGGCCATGTGCATACCCGAAGGTGCACACTCTTTCAGTTCCCAAATGCATTATTGTGAATAAGCATCTAACCAGGTCTATTTAGAAAGAGAAGAAAGAAAATAAAAATTGATGGGGGAATTAAGTGATATTTAAAATGCTAATGAGTGAGGTTTTTTGGAGATTCATCTAACTGTCAAGCAGCTCAACATTGTTATTAGCAGAATTTATGCTGTGTGATCAAAGGGAAATAGTAAATTCAGCTGTAATTGGTGAAGAGATAAAAGAGTCAAGTTTTTTCATGTCCCTTAAAGTGCAAAGGATCCTTACTTAGCTTGGGGACCTGGAGAATGCTGCTTCCTGTGCATGTTGACTCTTACATCCCAAATCTAGGAAGGAAAAGACTCATTAACTTATTCAGGTTGGAGCAGGGGAGAGAAGTGTTCAATTGGTAATTATGAGGCCTTAGTTTGGATTCTTAGCATCCATGTAAAAAACAATCAAACAAACAAACAAACAAACAAACAAAAAATATCCAACAAAACGTAAAAACAGACCTGCTCCAAACTAGTGTGGAAGAAGTAAAGACAGGTAAATACCTTGAAATCGCTGCCTAGACAGCATAGAAAATTGGCAGGCTCCAGTTCCAGTTAGGGATTAAGTTCCAAAAAAATGAGGGAATGAAGGTGGAGGAAGGAGGAAGTCACCTGATGTCAATACACATACACACAGAGAGAGAGAGACACACACACACACACAGACATACATACACACACACACAAGCACAATACACACACTAGAAATGTCCACAAAGAAACACAAGATGTTCTGATTTTCTACTAGACAGTAGCTTACTGTATTTAAGAGAAAAATTTTGTCTACTTCATGAAAAGTGCTCTGTGTCATGGGAACATGCCCTTCCTGCATTATGTAACCTTTTCTAGGAAGTAAGGACCACTTCCTTCCTCATTTCTTCTTCAAAACCCTCCCCTTCCCAGGTTTTGTTTTTGGATAATATGACTCATTGGGCAACTCATCCAACTCTCTGGTTTACTTTACTTTCTCCATTCCAGAAGGTTCAGGGTGATCTCGCCAGATGTGTTCCAGCATTTAGGTGAGAAATGCTGGCCCAGAACAGGGTATTTCTTGGCTGGTGGAAAAACCTATCTGACTCAGTTAACCTGTATTTCTGGAAATGCAAGAGTTCACAAAACTCCCCCTAATGCAAATGCCGTTCTCAGGATTCCAGAAGGACCAGCTCAGTCAGTGCTGCAGAAACCTGTTAACCCCTTCTTGAACTTCGAGATTTCTCATTATGAAGTTATGAGATACAAAAGGGCTTCTCCACATCCTCTGTTTCTGGAGGTCTCTGAGCAAGAGGCCTGCAGAGACTTTGACCACTTCTCTTTTCTCTTCTTCCCCAGGCTTTGGTGGAGTTTGTTAGAGGCTCCTAGCGCTCCTGTTGTTTCCCAGCAACCCTCCTGTTGTTCTGAGGCAGCAACACCACTTCAGCCTTTCATCTCTTTAACCTTGAGTTTTCAGGTTCTACTGAAACACTTTCTCACTCTCTTTATAACTAGAGAAATCACGTCCTATAGAGCTTGTTTTGACTTGAAGGGACTCAACATAATACCAAGCAATAGAATTACTGTCTTTAATGCTTGCCTTAGATGTGCTGATATCAATGAACAAGTATATAAACATTTTTTTCCACCATTCCTAGCTTTTTAAAAATTTCTCACAGTAAATGCTTAATGGATGACTTAGGTACTGCAAGAAAAATCACTAAGATTGAGTTCCACAGTGGCTTTACATTTAGACTCTTGTTTAGTCTCCAAGTGAAATTATATGCAATAGTATATAAGGTTATAAGCTTGGTAAAATTTGGACATTTCAAGCTATGTCTTATTATCTGACTGTGCCTTATAGGAGGAACTCGTTATTTTTTATTAACTTTATCTTGTAATTAGTATGAGAGGGCTATTATTATCTTTTCTTGTACAATGAGTCATTGCTATATAGCAATGTGTTTGAGAATGTTTTTGCTTCATTTTTAGTACATCAGACATATGAACAGTATTAAGATGGTTTGAATGTCTACTGACCTCAAAGACATTGTGTAAGTGACTGAGTGAACAAAATCCAATAGCAACGAGACCTTAGCCACACCACTGGTCCTTTGACTCTGAACATTGATTCTAGGCATCTGATGAGCATGAGCTGAGACCCAGCAGGCTAAGCTCCGTTTCTGAGCCTGTGTACCAGCTTCTGCCTACATGACTCATTTCCTTACCCTCCTTACTTTGGCTACCTTCCCAGCATTTCGGTTATGACCTTTACAGAAATTTCTTCTAAGTTACCTTTTATTCTCTGTGGTTTCCCTGCTTCTTCAGGGCAGGGAGCTTGGCTCTGTTTTTACACTTTATCCCCAGGTCTAGTTTAAGGTTTCCCAGAGTGAACATGTATGGTGAATGTCCTCAACTTATTGGATTAATGCTACACAACCCACACACACAGTGGATACAATTGGTGAACCTTGTTGAAAATAGACTATTTTGCAACCCCTTTGCTATTTGGTGTTTGTGGGAGGCTCTCCTGTGCTTTTTCTAGTCTTCTGTCAGTAAAGAAAACAGAAGAGGGGCTGTCACAATAAATGAACCCCATTTTCAGGCTGTTATTCTGGACTCAGCAATGAACCTTTTTGGCATGTTTCATGTCTGCATAGCTAGATTATAGTCTCAGAGAAATTTAGTTAGCCTTTTTCACCATTTGCATTATGACTTTGAGTTCGAAGGTAAGGTTATAAAAATCAGAGTATATGGCAATTAATTTGATAGTGCCTGATGTGGTTAATAGCCTTTCATTCAGACTTCTATTGCTCCCATTAGAAGTTTGAAAACACAGTCTTCAAAAAGATAGGCACTGATGAACTCTTTTATTCTTTTCTTCCATGAGTGACAGAAGGACCAGAAAACTTACCATCCAAAAGGAAATATACTTGGCAAAGAGGAAGACTACCACAATATAGAATAATTAGCACTGCTATGGACATAGAGATTATGTTTTATTATTCATTTAGCTTGTAATATTTTAAGATTATCTGGGATATGGTAGGGTAAATTGATATGCAATTAATAGTGTAAATATGACTGATTCTATGGCTATTCTGATTTTGTTTCTTTTTTATATTCCTTACTGCATATTTCTGTGCATGCATAAATATAGGTTCACATGGGTGCACATAGTGATTTTAGACTTCAAATAAGTATAAGTTTGAAAATGGGCATGCTGGGATTCAGTGATGACTCAGTAGATATGAGTACATAATTCTCTCAGAGGAGACTTGCTTGACTTAAGTTCCCAGTGACAACATCAGATGGGTCACAACTGCCCTTAAGTATAACTCTAGAAATTTCAACTCTCTCTTCTTTTCTCTCTGGACACCTGCACTCACGTGTATGTACCTGGCATAGATTCTATAGATGCATAAATTCTATAGATTCTGTAGTTCTTGTCTTCTGTATTGTATGATCTAGACAAAATCCCACAAGACACATATGTACATAAAATAAAGTAAAATATTGAAAAAAAAAAGATGGGCATGCTACTGAATTCTGGTCAATAACAATAAAGACAGGTGCACTGAAGATCTGGGAAATGTCCCAATATCCTTAATGTGAACCACAAGTACAGGTACTCGTTTTTCCATCCATACATTGTATTTTCATCTTGGAAAAACAAAGATATGATGATGACCTACTAAAGGTTTCAGAGAATCAGGCAAGAATACATGCACTTGGTGATGAAATACTGATACCTTGAAATGCCCACACTGTCAACATTATCTCCTCTACTCTCCTCTCTTCTCCTCTCCTCTCCTCTCCTCTCCTCTCCTCTCCTCTCCTCTCCTCTCCTCTCCTTCCTCTTCTCTCCTATCTTCTCTTTTCTATTCTATTTTTTTTTGTAAGAACATATAATTGTCTTCTTTTGGGCTTTCTGTTATATAAGTGCATAATTAACATTTGTCTCTTAACACTCTAGCTGAAATGTGTTCAGATTATATAACACAGTGTTCAGAAGGTTAAAGGGGCCATATAGTAGACAGTTCTGTCTTTGAGGGTCAACTGCTTTCTGTCACATGTACTCACATGTAGAAGTTGGTAAGATTACAGAAATGGGCAGGCATGAATGTCCTATAATACACATCTCTGCAAACATAAGACTCAACTAGATATATCCTACACATCTGTAGTTTTTCAAATACTACCATATTAGAAGTTTGTGGACTTTTCACTTACACAAAAGCTGACTGCAACCCATCTCTGTCATTCTTGCTGTGGTTCACAGTACATATTTAAATATGAGAGTTGTATATTTTTATTCATTTCTATACTCCATGTCTCCCACAAGCATATAACATCCATAGAGAAGTATCTTGATTCTCTTACATACTTCTGGACCTCTATATATAGAAAAGTGCAAAATGACTGTTGAGATCCTTTGTTTTACTCTTGCTCTAAGGTCAAAGAGATATAATCACACCCATCTCACCATAGACATTGTCATATGAATTTATGTACAGAAATGCCCTCCCCTCAAGTTCACTGGTACAGACAGTGTCATAGATTAGTTTCAAACTTCCAACTAGTTGCCATGAGCACAGTCAATACGCAAGGAATGATTTTTATTTCAGCTCTCCAGTATTATTGTTGACAAATATATAATTTTAAACTGACCATTAGCTTATCATCTAGATTTAGATAAAGTCTTGGAGAGCAGAGACAATTTTGTAAATAATGTATCACAGAAAATATTCTGAAAGTGCCTACCTGGAATTCAGTATGGGCCTGCTGAAAGTTCAGTTTATTAACCTATTTGGCAATGGGTCAGTACACCTAATTAACTTCAACATGAAAAGAGGTATTCGTTTGAGATGGTCTTTAAATGAGCACCTGTTGTAGGCCCAGACCTCTATTTAGGAACATTTTTAACTTCAAATGCCTCCTCCTGAGGGATACCAGCTGGGAGCACTTTACACTAGCGTGCAGGAATTTTAGAATGATGCTTTGCAGTCTATTGAGATGGAGCTGTATTATAGCTGCATGATTCTTTTTCTCTAAAGTATGGGAAAGTGCTTTTTAAGAAGAGTATAATTAATACTGTCTTGATGATACACACTCTTCCCTAAAACTTCAATAAATTAAAATCTATTTCTCAAAATTTTCTCTTGTTCTCTCTTCAGTTAGGAGACTCTACACACTTTGCCTGTTTTATTGGAAGTTTGGCAATATTTTCAACAAACGAAAAGCAGACATTGATGAGCTTTCTCTTGCTTCTTTTTTTTAAATGACTATGAAGTCTAATGTACTAGTTCATACTAAATATTTTTGGCAATGAAGGAAGAAATTGATGTGAAAATTTGGTGGAATGAAGCAACATAAAGACCTAAGTACATCTTATTTGATTTTTGAAAGTGTTTCTAATTCTAACTGAATATTGTTAAAAAAAAGAAGAAATATTGGGTGGCTATATGACACCTAGATAATGACCATAACCACACACTGGTCTATACTGTAATCTAACTCTAGAACAATATTCAGCTACTGTGAAGTCAATCACACTTTAATAGCTTATATCTTCATCTTTGTGTATGCTAGTGTGTGACAGTACACATTTGGTTTTATGTATAGAATCTAGGAAATTCTTAGGGAAATGGTCAGAACTGGAAAATATCATCCTTAGTGAGGTAACCCAATCACAAAAGAACACACATGGTATGCAGTCACTGATAAGGGTATATTAACCCAGAATCTCGGAATACCCTAGACACAATTCGCATATCAATAGATTTCCAAGAAGATGGAAGGAGAGACCCTCTGGTCCTGGAAAGACTGGATGTAGGGGAATGCCAGGACAGAGAAGCAAGAGGGGGTTGAATGGGGAACAGAGGGAGGGAAGGGGCTTATAGGACTTTCAGGGAAGGAGGAAACGGGAAAGGGAAAATGATTTGGAATGTAAATTAAAAAAACTTAGAAAAAAAAAAGAATCTAGGAGAGATCCTCCAGAGTAATTTTTCCTCTGGTTTCTTGTCTTTTACAAAAGGGTCTTTAGCTGTCATGGCACTCAACAATTAGTCCAAGCTGATTGGTTGGTGAGCCGTGAAACCCAACTGTCTCTGATTCTTCAATAATGGGATTAGGAGTGTTCATCTACATATCAGATTTTTTAAATGCAGATTCTAGGTTTGAACTGGTGACCTTGTACTTGCGTGCCACCTGAGCTATCTCTCCAGTCACTGTATCTTTGCAATATGCTATTTTTCATCTTGTTGGAAGTTAATGCTGTTACTTCTTCCCTGGATTCATTAATGTGTTTTATCTTTTTAGCATTTTGTTGTTTTTCACTGCAAATTTTCCTGTCCTTCTCCACCACGAATGATTCCTTTTGAATGAATTATTTACATGTTCTAGCACCTTCAGTGTTAAGAAACCAAGTGTACCTTACATCTTTGTCACTCACTGGTTCCTCAATTCACTGTCCCATTTCTCCACCTTGTCCTACAGCTAAGTCCCTCAGCACATTTATTCTCTGAATTCATTTTCCAACTTCCTGCTGCTCTTTACCTCTGCACTGTGGTTGTCTGAGGCTGTTCTTATAAAGGTCGTTAACTGTCTAGATCTTGCCAAATCCAAAGGTCAGGTCTCTAGTTCTCCTGGGATCACTCTGCCAGCAGCCCTTTAGTAGCAGCAGGTGGTAATGAGTGTGTCTTTAACATTTCCTCTTTTAGCTCCAAGGATCCCATGTCTCCTGATTTTTCTGTTACTCTGTGTCCTTCATTTTGCCATAATCCTTATTTTTCCTCTCATCCTTCATCCTTGGACTCTCTTCCTTTTTTCCACTTCTATGTGTTTTTTTGGAGTTGTTGTCTAATTAAGATAAAAGTACCTCTGATGCAGTGTGAGTTGTATGTTACTGACTTAAACCCTAATATTACCATTGGACTCCAGTTCAATGTCTTCCACTGACCACTAATAAGCATGAGAACATTAACAGGTAAAAAATAAATTATTGGCCATTATGCTTTGAAAAGCTTCCTCTTGTCCTCTATAGCTTGATAAATACTGAAAAATTTTATCTGGGTACTCTTTGATTTGTCTTGCTTTGTATTATCAATCTGTTTTGATCAAATAATTCATCAAAATATATACCAGTCTGGCCACATATCCCCAACTTTTTTGATCCCATCCTTGTCTAAACTTTTATTATCTCCCCTTTGGATAATAGAAGCATGAAATCCTTAGTCATTCTCCTATAGTCAGAGGCATTGCTATAGGTTCAGTTGTTTTCCTCAAAAGCCAAACATTGAAATGATTATCCACAGTGTCTCAGAATAACTGGTTTTGATATAATTTGATAAATGAATAAATTAACATGAAGTCCTTGATCGAGTATAATCAGAGTTCTTGTAGGAAGCAAACATTTGAGTGCAGACACAGGCACATAAACAGAGTAAGACCATATGAGGATTCAGGAAGACTGAGGGCGTCTAGAGCTAAGGAGATAGGACCTGAGAGAAGCCAAACCCACTGTATCTTTGTTTTGTCTACAGAAATGTTGGAAAATACCCTTTCATTGCTTAATCTCCAAGTTGGTGTTCCATCTCCATGGGCATCCTAGCAAAAGTATACAACAGCCTGTCACAGTAAGTGATATTGCAACTATGGTCCCGGCAAAGAGTGGAATGATATTTGTATTACCTCCATTCAGTTACTGGACTGTTGGACAATGGATTGCAGAGAATAAAAAATTTCCTCAGGATGTGGACAAAGGGGAAGGATGAAGTCCTACAGTCTTCCAGAGAAGGAAATTTTACCTTTGAGAATTAAGTTCTGACTGGTTATCTTACCATTTAGTTAATTCATGCATATTTTCTGACTTCGGTTTCCTCTTCTGTATTCAGTTGTCACACTGCTACATAAAAGGCAGAGAAAACCAAGGAGACTTCTTCTAAGTTCGGTCAAATTAAAAGCAAATCTATTTTCTGTTCTCAGTTGGTTTTAAGACACATGAAAACAATATCATGTGTTTATGAGGCTAAGTGCCCATAACAATACAATTTCCCTCTGCAGTGGCTTTTCAGTACACTCAGCACAAACATCCCACTTCTCCAGCCTTTTTTATAGTCTTGCTTGATCTACCTCCTGCTTGCCTCAAGTTTGATTTGTTTTCTTTCAGTATTCTTCAGCCTTATGTGCTGTTAATCCTTCCAAATAATTCTTTTTTCAAGATCGGATTTTTTTTTCTTGGTTCTGTAAATTTTCACAGCTGACACTGTCCTGCATAGAGCTCACTCCCCAGCCTTGTTTTGAGATCCATTTCTCAGGCGCCATTTGTACAGCACAAACCATGATTGATATACCACCACCACCCTCCACTTTATTCTGCTGCTGCTTCTTCATCGTGCTCATTTTTATTAATGGTGTTATCTTTTTGTTTACTTTGGTTTATCCATTTGGTTAGGAGGTACAAACTCTAGGATATTGTTTCTTTTGGCTAATTTATTCCTTCCATTTGTATAAGACCTTAATTAGTTATGTCTTAACTAGTCCACAGCTGCCCTGTACTAAACGTTGTATACATAAGGTACTTCATAAATATCAGTTGAATTAATGAATTTCCTTTCACTGAGATTTTTGTTTTTCCAGAGTGCTTCTGAATTTTCAAAGTTTTTCTACCTACTTGTCCTATCATACTGATAACCTACAGAACTCACTTCCTGGTGTCAAGCACTGTGCTAAGCACTTTAATCTGATGTGTATTCTAGATGGTTCCATTTCAGGAAGATGTCACATTAGCCTGAGTAAAGGATTTAGGAATGGTTTCACTTCCTCGTCTGATGTAGCTGTGATGAGTGGTCAGTTTAGATGGGTACAGATGGCCGCCTTTGGGCCTTTTGTGCTTCTCCATTGCCAGCCTTGCATTAATGACTAGGTCTGAATACTTCTAGGAGTGATGACTAATATGACCAATCTGCTGCTATTGCTGTTGTTTCTTCTCTGGAATTTCTGACCCTCTGACCTGATTCAGAGGTTCACCTAGATACTCTATCTGGAAGATGCTGGAGATTACTCCTGTAGTCTTTCCAGTGAAGCATCTTTAAGGGAGAGTTGAATCATATTCTAAGGCACTTATGCCTAGTTTTGTGCAAGAACCTTGGCAGGCAGTGCAGATAAGTACTGCACCCTTTGTTTGGCTTGTTCCCTAATTAGATGGCTAATTTCACACATATACTTTATCTATTTAGCTAAACTTTCCCTCAACCCTGTATATTAGGCAGATATTCTCAAATGAGAGAACTTCTGAGAACTCTGGTAAGGAGAAGGCAGTGATAATGTCAATGCCTTTGTATCCATCCTGGCCCCATCCATTCATTCCTCTGCCACACACACACACACACACAATGGTGTTTGTTTCACTAGCAGACATTATGGTTGCCACACTGACAATTTTAAAGTCCTTAATTTCACCACATCCTACCTCATCTCTGGGTTTTTATTGTTCTCTCACTTCCTCTCATGGGAGAGTTGGCTGCCACTTAAAATATGACTTTTAGTGGGAATTTCTCTAAAACCAGAACCTCCTAGTTTCTGCAGAACTTTTTGTCTCCAATATCTAACTTATCAATCAAGACTTTCCTTGTTGCAAAGTATCCATAACCACTTCCCAGTCCAGCTACTTTTGGTCTTAGAATCATACTGAGTTAAAGCATTACTGGATCCATTGGTAAAAATGCAAATGTTATCCTCAACTCGGTCCCCAGTCTTTCTTTGTTAACAATCACTATTTCCAAATCAGTAATTAAGACTGTAGCAAAAAACAATTTTGTTCATAGACCAAGTGACCTATTGAAAAGACATCATATGCTAAAGTGCTGTCATAGAATACAGGTCTCTAATCAGGCCATGCTTGTTTTTTTTTATTTGAACTAGGCCTTCTCTGTGTATCCTTGGTTGGTCTGGAAGTTACCTTGTAGACCAAAGTGACCTCAAAATCACAGAGATCTGCTTGCCTTTGCCTCTTGAGTGCTGAGATTAAAGGCATGGTCATAACATCTGGTCTAAACCAAGTCTGATGCTTCACTGTCACCCACAGGATGAGTCATGTTGGACCTGCTTGTCACCCTTGGCATACTCAGGTATATTCTACCTTGTGTACATTGCCTTCCAGGACAGGCATTCAGAATTCCCTTCCTCTATTGCTATTGCTCCTTTCTAGCCACTGTATCTGTTCTAGTCTTCCTGGGGCAGATGACTAGAGAGAAAAACAAAGTTGCCAAAAGTGAATGGAGAAAATAAGAGAGAGAGAGAGAGAGAGAGAGAGAGAGAGAGAGAGAGAGAGAGAGAGAGAGAAGCCCTCTGAACATCCTATGTTCTTTACAGTTATAGGACACTTTTAATTTTTTTTTTGAGATTATAATGTATATTAGGTTGCCCTTCCCTTTCCTACCTCCAAAATCCTCTGTACCACTTTGTCCTCCTGACTAGGTGTGTGCAATGTTACTTGTATGAATATATTTTCAGAGTTGACTGTTCCATATTGGATGATGAGTGCACATGCTCTTCCCTGGGGAAGACTATTTTTCCAGGACTCCACATGCTTAGTTACTTGTGGTTCTCTGTGTTTGGTTGAGGTCTCCTGACTTCTTTCCCTCCCATGTTAGCATGTTTGTTAGTGCTGTCCTGGTTCAAACCATACTTAGGACACCTTTGTAACTGAGCCCACTTAACATTTATCATTTATATTATTGTTTATTGACCTTGCACATGGGGGGAAACTGAGGCAATTGGACTTATTATTAACCTACATTGTGCCATAATAGGTCATTCTATCACTCTTAACCACCAGTCCATGATATTTCTATAGCAGAAAGTTTAGAAGTAGATTTAACGGTAATATGAAAATGTCAATATGTGACAGCCTGCTAGTGAGTTGTTACCAATTTGAGCTAGAAAATAGAAAGAGAAGAATCACATCTCAGTGTTGACTTTAAATTGTAATCTACCAACTTGCCTACCTCCTTAAGTTCCCCTGCCCCAAAGTGCATCTCTGTCACCCTTTTCCTGTGAGCCCACTCCCTACCAGTCAGTCTATTACACACATGGGTGTGTTAGTGCAAGGGTGTGTCCTGATGACGTGGAGGTTACCACAGATATAGGTGAAGAATGGCTGACGCCCCAACTTCCTTGAGGTAAATTAGCTGGCAGCACATGGAAAGTATAGCATCCTTTTGATATGATTCATGCCAGCAACCATGCCAGCAAGTCTTAGCCTGTCCAGGTTGGTGCTATAGGCGGCTTCTTGCCTCTTAAAACTATAGGCATTTGGCCAACGGTGAATTTCTTAGAGCCCTAAACAGAAACCCAGAGTTTTCTTGAGAGGTTGATTGAAATACACTTCTAAAATCATCAAAGTCTTGCATATAAAACAGAGATGATGGAAAGTATCTACTGGAGTTCACCATGGTTTTAGAACCCTGCAGAGATAAAGATACCTGCTGTTCATCTACTTATTAGTGACAGGGAAAGTTTCTGTTCTAGGCCAAAATCTCCAATGTTGGCTATGTACAAAGCCTATCAGTGGGAGATCCTGGAGCAATAAGAAAACAATACTTGGGGAGAGTTCAAGCTGCTGCACTTGTCATATATTCTTTATAACCGTTAACTGCACACCAGTTTTCCCATATCATGGGAAAATATGCTTGGCAATGTAAGAGTCAGGAAAACTGGTCATTTGTGCATCTATTGTTTCTCTAAGTAGCATTTGGATATTTGTAGATACTGATTCGCATGCTCTGAACAATGTGAGCTATTTTTCCAGGAGTGGCCTGCTTGACCCTGCAGCCACAGATTTCCTGAATTTCAAAACCACTGGCCAGGGCCATTCAGTCAAGCCCCAGGTGGCCCTAAAGAGAAGCACCAATGCCTGCTTACTTGGATTCAAGTCCTTCCAGGCAGGAATTGTGAATTTTCAGGCACCAAGGACTAAGGAAAGGGAGGAAAAAGCCTTTCTTCCTGCTTAGTGTGTTTTCCACAAGTCAGAAGTCACAGTCACCCAGTGAATGGACTATGCTTCATGGGCAGCTGTCCACTGCCTTTTATGACAGGGTGAGCATGCAGTGGTGGGGGTACACAAAAGATCTGCAGAAATGGAATCTGCATTTGACTTACTTACAGGAAAGATATAATGTAGATAGTACAGTTTGTTCCAAATCTGAAACCACAACATTGTATATGTCTGTGTTGTGCACGAAAAAAAAAAAATCTCTGAAATTGAAGGGACAAAGGGAAAGTATAGAGTTTGGGGCATGTTATTGAACACATGAAGCAAAATACCATGTTTCCAGGATCACAAAGATGATTAAAGAAAATAATAAAGGGGGACTTCATTTCCTTCATCTATGAAAACCCAGGACAACTGAGAAGGCAAGATTGATGCACCTCACATCAGGAGAAACAGCCTGAAATGATTTGCTTGGAATAATTTCCTGAAAGGATGGGGAAATAAAAGAGAGAGCAGGGCTTAGAACAGCTGAAGAAATTAAGAGAGTTTTCAAGGCAGTACTGGAACTTTAAAGAGAAGTAAGAAGAGATGCTAATGAGTTTTGGCTATTTGCTTTCAGGAAATGTCTACACAGCAAGTGCCTATCAGAAATTCTCACAAAGCAGGTGCAATGTTTCTCTGTCATAGGTCACTGAGGTCAAGTCTAGGTTTCTTAGAGTGTGAATCAAAGATTATTCATTGAAATCACTTGCAATGCTTAGTAACAGAAAGCCTTGAATCTGATTTCAGTCCTGAGTCAGAATCTCTTAATGAATCCAGGAATCTACCTCATCATAGATTTCTTGTGTGATTCTCACACACAATGTAATTGGAACATCATTCCTTAAGCTATTGCTCACACTTGTAACATACATGAGAAACAGGGGACACATACATCTGTCCACCCTATGGCTGAAGATGATGATACACTGTCATTCCACTGGAGGCTGGGCATTTGCATTTAAGGATTCTGTAGATGATGACACCGTGCAGCCTATTGGCTGGCAGGCCTACTTATAGTTAGAACAGCTATGATTGCCCATAGAAAGAATTCCATTAAAACACATGGTATCTGCTTAAATTGGAATCTCAGATAACATAAGTTTTCTTTTGTGCAATATGGTTATTTTATGGAAAATACCTATAAAGAACACCTCGTTGTACTACTATTACCCTTAATACTTGCATGTAATTAAAATGGTATAAAAGCAGATTGGAAAAAATTAAACCTGCCTTCAGTCTCAGAATTGACTGAGGTCATGCTGAAAAAAAAACAATAAATAAAATATTTGGTGAGTCTGTCAATCATAGCTTTAGGTGCTCTAAAGCCCAAAACCTTCTAGCTTCATAGTTTGGCAATCTGTGAGTTTTAACACTTGGGTATAAAAAAAGCTTGCTAAGGGAAATTCATTACTAAATTATAGCACAGATACCTTTAAATAAAAGTAGATTAATATAGATGTACAAACTCTATAGGATTCATTCTCTAAAGTGGGGATGCCTGTTCAGTCGTCCTGTCCTTCACATAATTTCTTTTGGCTGTTATGACAAATTAGCATGCAGTGAGTGGCTAGAAATCACACAGATTTATTATCTGAGATGTATTGGTCACAGGTCCCTCAGAGACTTATGAAGCTGAGTAGAGGTGTCTGCAGGCTCCAAGGAAGAACTTGATTTCTTGTAATTTTTAGCTTCTAGAAAATAGCGTCGTTTGTTAGCTTGTGTCCTGTTTTCTCTTTCTCCTTAGTCAGAAGTGTCATGTGTCTCCCACTATCTTATAACCTATCTTTCTCTGACCACAATTAGGAAATATTCTTTTGTTTTAAGAATTATACGGTGTTCATCTGAAAAATTCAGGCGTGTCCCATTTTACATCTTCAAAGCCTCTATTGCCAAAGATAGAAACATATCTACAGATTCCAAGGAACCTGGTGTGGGCATTTCTCTCTGGGTGGTGGTGGTGGTGGTGGTGGTGGTGGTGGTGGTGGTGGTAGTGGTGGGTGTGTTGTTGTTGTTGGTGGTGGTGGGGTTGTGATGGTGTTCTTCTGCCAACCATACCTCACTATTTATTTAGAAGTAAAATTAGAAACTGATTGTCTACTCACTTAGAGGAAACACTCCATTCTCTTCTACTTTTTAGCAATTTTCCTCACTACTACAACTATCTCACAGCCTGTTGTTTTACAGCCTATGCATATGTCAACAAACAACAGCTGATGGAAAAACAGAAAACAAAAAATCAACCCTCTGAAAACAACTCAAGCTAATATAATATAATAAATATAATTAATATTATATAATTAAAGCAAATACCCTTAAATGCTATTGCTGAACTTTTTATTAATCCATGAGAAAAGGATATGAGGTGAAAGGTAAATCTTTAATTTATTGAGAAACAGTTCCAGAAGCTGGAGAAATGACTTATCTGTGTGGGTAAACATGTTTCCTATACAAATGTGAGGACCTAAGCTTGCATCATCAGAATCCACTTTGAATCTGGAGGTAGAGTGTTAATATCCTCCAGACCAGTGGTCCTACTGGAGGATGAGAGGTGAGAGACTGCAGAATCCCTGGCAGCTCCTGGGCCAGCAAGTCTAGTGCACAAGCAACTAAGGCACTTTTTTTTTTCAAAGTAGAAGGCAGGAACCAACATTTGATGTTGTCTGAGCTCCACATACATTTCATAGTACACACACATGTCTATACTCCCAGACACAAAGAATATCTACCCTCACCCCTTACACTTACACATAGCTGACTCAATTCCAATCCCCATTATAAAGTATTACAGATGTTCATTCGATCCACAATAAATATGGTGCTTGCACTGTTAGATACTCTTTAAAGTTAAGAGATGAAGTCTAGGGAAACTTAGAACACCAAAGATCTCCATGAAGAGATTTTTATCTTGATGCTCAGTCTCATTTGAACCATTTTGCTCTCCTTGAGCAAATTTCATACATAGCATCTGATTACAGGCTGAATAGTATTTAGTGGCCACTCAATCATACAGTAACATTTAGCAATATCTGCGTGGGACAAATAGCCTTCTCCAGGAAAAAGAACACCAATTAGTTGGTCTAATATCAAATGGTCGGCTACAAGGATGTGAATATGAGTGGCATTGTTCAGAATGAGCAAGTCATATTGTGGGATATATGTGTATATACATACACATCATATATATGAATTTGAGAGAAAAGAAAAAGGGGTATATAGGAGTTTGTAAGGAGAAAAGTGATCTAGTTGTTCTATAATCTCAGAAATTAAAAAAGGAAAAATATAAACTGAAGTAAATCACTTTCTGTAGCACTTTATAATTGATTGTCATTCCTAGTTTTCAAAAAAATTTAGTTAATTCAAAAAATAATTAAAAATTATTGAATACATATTGTTAGACAATTACTAGGAAAATACTATTGTTGGTACTTAATCCTCCTGAATATTCTTATATTATTATTAACAGCTTTTTTGTGTGTAGAGTGGATCTATCTATCTGTCTGTCCGTCTGTCTGTCTGTCTGTCTGTCTGTATGTATGTATGTATATATGTATTTTTATCTATTTAGTGTGTTTTGCTTTTGCTTATGTGTATATGTGAACTGTCTGTGTGCCCACAGAGGTCAGAAGAGAGCACTGGATTCCCTGGAGCTAGAAATACAAGTAGCATTTATAGTACAGTAGAGGATAAAACTCAGGTTTTCTGGGAGAGCAGGGAACAATCTTAACTGCTGAGCGATCACTGCAGTCCCCTTAGTGAGTTTTTTAAAATTAACACATAATAACTGTATATCATTGATATTTCTTAAAAGCTGTTTACAAAGGGAAATGTGAGTGAAAGAAATATTAGGTATTGGCTTAATCTAAACACTTAGTGTAGACTTGGTTAAGGATATCATGTTGTAATTAGGTGACATTCAGTAAATCTGTTTTAAAATTAAGGCAGAACTGTGAGAGTATCAGTTGTGACCCAAAGCTACTATTGCAGATATTTGGGGACCTTGGGGTCCCAGATAGCTATAGTTACAGTAAAAACAGGGCCTTTAAGAGTCTCCTTTATGCAGGTTGAGGTTGTTTGGGTAAACAGTAAATCCCAATTACAACATTAACCCACTCCTTGCTCCAAGCATAGCACAGTAGAAATTCAGTCGAGACCTACATCTTCTCAATACTCTCCATTTAAGTGCAGAATATATCACCAATGTTAATTAATGTCTCTGGTTACTGTACTGCAAGCATTTAGAAAAGAAACTCAAGATACCCTTTGGAATAGTTGTTCCAAGTTAAATATGCACTCTGAAATACTATGCTCATTGTAAAGAAATGGGTGGATAAATGTAAAGACAAAAGCAATGTCCCTGGACCATTGCTAACTCTATAATCTTCCTCATCATCACAAATACACTGATATTCACTCAGTGAATAAAATCAGCAAGCTTTATATTTAACAAGGCATCTCCTATCCGTTGTTTATTTTATGTTAGGTACCTCTCCAGAGCTGGTCTCTACACAGTCTGTTCTTGTTGGGATCTTGCCATACTATCCCAACTTTATTGCACCTAGTGGTCTCTTGTCCTCTGAATTCCCATTGAGTGTGGAAATGGGGTACACTACAAGAAAGTTGAATAAACAGAGAAAGCATGCAGAGGTAACTGTTCCAGTTCACTCTATGTCCAGTGACACTTTGTTAACAGATATTTTTCTCAATTCAGAATGTAGCTGATAGTCTTCTGCTGCTACTTTTCTCTTGCTGTCATTAGCTTCTAGTCTCAGGTGTGGGATGAGTATCCAATTGTAATCTCATTCCAGCTGTAGGAGGAAGAGCTGAGCGCAGCATTTTAACTGGCAAGTCCAAACACCACAGGTCCCATAACTGATTGTTTTGCAACTTCAGCAACAGTGAAAAAGTTCTTTACATACTTTGGCAAAAATTAATTCAAAATCACATGTATGATGAAATCAAAGTGTCTCAGGCTGGATTTGGCCACTTTGCATCTCCGGATCGAGGTAACGAATATGCAAGAATATACATGTTCTTGTTCTGTCCATTCCACCACATGATATAATACCATATGTTTCTATTGTCATAGAAATGTAATGGTACAGCTATAGGAAAGAGGACGGTTTAAGTTGTTCACTTAACACAGGAGACAGCAGTTGTTGGCGAGGATGTAGAGAAAGAGGAACACTCCTCCACTGCTGGTGGGATTGCAAGCTGGTACAACCACTCTGGAAAGCAGTCTGGCGGTTCCTCAGAAAACTGGGCATGACACTCCCGGAGAATCCACCTATACCACTCCTGGGCATATAGCCAGAGGCTTTACCTGCATGCAATAAGGACACATGCTCCACTATGTTCATAGCAGCCTTATTTATAATAGCCAGAAGCTGGAAAGAACCCAGATGTCCCTCAACGGAGGAATGGATTCAGAAGATGTGGTATATTTACACAATGGAATACTACTTTGCAATTAAAAACAATGAATTCACGAAATTCCTAGGCAAATGGTCAGAACTTGAAAATATCATCCTTAGTGAGGTAACCCAATCACAAAAGAACACACATGGTATGCAGTCACTGATATTAACCCAGAATCTCAGAATACCCTAGACATAATTCGCATATCAATAGATTTCCAAGAAGATGGAAGGAGAGACTCCTGATCCTGGAAAGACTGGATGTAGGGGAATGCCGGGACAGAGAAGCAGAGAAGCGAGAGGGGTTTGAATGGGGAAAAGAGGGAGGGAAGGGGGCTTATGGGACTTTTGGGGAGGGAGGAATTGGGAAAGGGGAAATGATTTGGAATGTAAATAAAAAAACAGAAAATAAAAAATATATAAAAAAAGTTGTTCACTTAAGTTTCATAAAATTTCATTAAATGAACTACGGTCTGGAATTAAGACAAAATTTTGAAAAATTTCTCAAGTAGCCCTAAATACATTTCTCCATATAGTACTACATATCTGTGGAAAGTGAAACCTTAAGCATTTATAATTATAAAATCAAAACACCAATTAACTCTATATCCTGAATTATCACATATTCAGCTAGGATTTAATTCTCCTCATGTAAAAATAAGTATATTCAACTTGTTAGCAATAAAAACTTCTTTCATCTTTAATGACTAATGAAATTATATGAGTACTAAAGAATGGTTTCTAAATAAATCCCTTGTGATTGATAATCAGCAGATGTTATTTTAAATATTTATTTTATGTACATACACACCCCAGCTCATGCAAGTTTCTCAAGGTTGAAAAGGGTCATGAGTAGAGAAAGCCCAAGAAACTGTAATGCAAAGAAGAAAGGATGCGACTTTCTCTTTCATAGAATTTAACATCCAGTGGGAGACAAAAATTATGCAAATAAAACTTAAAATATGACTGATGGTGACTAATGCTACTAATAAAAGCACAGCAGGGAAAGGGGCCACCAAGGCTCTATTTTTAAAACCTGTGAATGACATTTGAGAAAACGTGATAGATCTTAAGAAATAGCTTTGAAAGTATGGAAGAGCAGCCATCCTGTCAAAGCCAGGGAGTAGAACAGAATGTACGGAGGAGCAACCATCCTGGAAGAGCAACCATCCCGAAAGAGCAATCATCCCGGAAGAGCAACCATTCCGGAAGAGCAACCATTCCGGAAGAGCAACCATCCCGGAAGAGCAACCATCCTGGAAGAGCAACCATCCCGGAAGAGCAACCATCCTAGAAGAACAAACATCCTGGCAGAGCAATCATCCTGGCAGAGCCAGATTCGGGAACATGAGTAAATTCCAAAGACAATGGCATTCTTGGTGTTCCTGTATTACTGAAAAAAATGTTGGCAGGGCAAAAGAGGTCAGTGGAGGCCAAAGAGATGATTAGGCTAGTTCTCATAGAGATTTAGATATCACATTAAGGATTTGCCTGGGAGGTTGGTAACATACTTGGGCTGTGGGTCTTGGTTTATTTTCTTGGACTGTCATTCTTGCTTATATATCCAAAGAAAACTTACAAGTGACTTATTTAGTTTGTGTGTGAAATAAATAATAATTAGGTGTTATAGCAATAATGTGAAGACAGACAATGATGGCTTGGAGCACAGAGAGAAAGCAGTGTGAAATAGGATGTAGACAGTAGGGAGATCAGAGAGATCACACTGAAAGAGTGAAAGGAAAGAGCCAAGGATGACTCTAAATGTTTTAGCCTTGCCAACTAGAGAAGTAAAGCTGTCAGTCGCCGAAAATGAGAAATTTCATTCAGTACAACAGGCAGAAGATAAACAATAAATAATGGATCAATTTGAGAAACAAAAAGGTGGGAGAGAGAAAATAGTTTGCCCTAAACAAATGGGGTCAAAACGCACAAAGAAAAGTAGTGGGGCCTGCACCTACCTCAGCTCACTTCTTCATACATATCAAATTTTGCAGGAAAAGCATCCTTACAAACATGTGTATTCTCATATATTCTCTGAGAACTCTAATGCCCACCTCCTTTGAATGCCAGCTTACAGGTACAAGCATCTATTTAAGGTTGAAGATGTTTCAATTTCAGTATATGGGACCGAAACTCTTCCCAAGAGTAATGACTTATAGCTCCCAAGTTCTGTTTCACACACACACCCTTAGGCAGGAAGGTGTCTCACTGGCACCAGGGTGTAGTCTTAGGGTCATAGGAGGAAAGAGATGACTAAGTCTCTCACCAGTGCCGGCCTTGGCCCTGCCCTTAAATGGGGAAGCCTCTTGGATAGGTATTGCTGCCACAATTCTTTAAAAAATGTTATATCCACCCATAAAACATGCAGACCTGCTTCAATAGGTGATTCTTGAATGCACAATCCTACAATATATAATTTAGCCTTATCTAGTCCATAATCATATTCTGTGTTTCATCATGCCTTGTCTGTCTCTGAACTGCAAACACTACTTTTGTTTTATCCTGGAGCAATGGCAAAAGTGAGTTTGGACCAGAGGATTACTAGACTGGTGACTATGAGCATGCTGTAGAAGTAGACAGATTCACTGAGACTCATTTCTCTTTTTCCATGAGGTGTGCTTCCACATGGCAACACACAAGGTGTTTAGGAGTGTTAGGTAAGATAATATAAGCAGTTATTCTCAGGTAACACTATTACAATATTAGTGTCATTCTGAGATGAATACAAAGAACTTTCACTTTAAAACACCATCAGGGGAGTATTATTCATTATCATGAACTACTGGAAGAGGTGACCATCCAAAAAACAAAAAAGAAGAAGAAGAAAAAGAATTGTTGTTAGATCAAGCATAAATTCTTGGATTCCCTCTAGGAATTGCACACTTCATATGATACTAGCAAGAAGACACATGATCAAAAGACAATGATCTGGAGAATCTGTAAGTGAAGGCATGTAATATTTGAAAAACAGCTTAAATAGAAAACCTGTATCAGACAAAACATGAGAATTACTTTGAACACCAAAGAATGGCACCATCGGACTGTGAAGTAAGAACTGGCTTCAGTAGATAAAAGACAAAGAACAAAGGATTGCAGTCCAACCCTTCAGAAGGATTTCTCAACTTTATGTCCATTGTCCATCCTCAACCACAAATGACGCCTCTCAGCTTGACAGTTTCCCTTATGCTGCTGAGTCATGGATCTATGCAATAAAGGCGTATGCATTTCTTTACTCAGCAAAACTATTCATGAGTGGCTGAACACACATCCAAAGTGGATATGAATCATCTCACATCATTGACTTACATTAATCTGCTGAGAAGGCTCTAAATAATTCAGTGGTAATTTTTTCTGAGACCAAGCTCAATGAGCCAAGTACTTTGTCCAATCTTAATGTCTACTCATCTTGTCCACTGGAGAACATAACCAGCAATCTGTTCATTTCATTCCTACATCATTGATTTCCTCTTTCATTCTGTGCATGTTTGATTAAAATTATGTATAAAACTCTTTCCTACATTAAATAACCCTAACTGGAGCTTAACCTCCACTTATTATCCCATTTACTTGTCCTATAGAAATTCACTGAAGGATGATCTACTTTCATATTCTTTGAATGTTTTTCTTCTGATTCTCTTGAAATCATCACCATCTATGCTTCATGCACCATTTAATACATTATCCTTCGTCATTCTGGCTTGTTGTATTAGCAACTGATCTTAACAATAGATCTCTCCGATTTCCAGGTAAATTTCCTTACTTGATTTCCAGAATACTATATTCTGAAATCCTTCAGAGATGCCTTAATGTTGATTTTAGGTCATTTGGGAAGATAGTCAGACACATGTGCAGGTGTTGAGAGCATAGGTGGGGACCATAGAACTCACAGCCACCTGCAGTGCTGTTCTGAAGTTAAAATAAAGGATGTCTTTGTCCAGTAACATGACTAGGCAGACTAGCAATGCTGCACTGGTATAATGATGAGAGCCTTTACCCCTGAAAAGTAAGAGGTGGCTGAATAGTTACAATCTCACTCCTTGTCCATCATTGAGTATACATCAGTCCTTGGCTGACATGGGAAACACATACAAGACTTCTCACCTTGTCTCCAACCAAAGTTTGCAGACTTCATCTTCCAGCATCTCTTCCCATGACCCTTACTCTGACCCTCAAGTTGTCAATTTAATATTGCTAGTGTTACATCACAAGCTAGGGTCATCAGAGAGGAGGGAGACTCAATTGAGAAACTGCTTCCACAAGATCAAACTATAGTTAACCTTGTGGGAAATTTTCCTAATTAGTGATTAGTTAGGGAAGGTCTAGTCCATTTTGGGTCATGCCATCCCTGTGTTGGTGATCATAAGGTTTATAAGAAAGCAGGCTGAGCAAACCATGAAGAGCAACCAATAATCAGCACTCCTATGGTGGCCTCTACATCAGCTCCCATCTCTAGGTTCCTCTTCTACTTGAGTTCCTGTCCTGTATTCCTTGGATGATGAACTGTAGTGGAGAACACTAAATGAATAAACCCTTTTCTCCCCAAATTTCTTTGGTCCTGCTGTTTCGTCACAGTAATAGTAACCTTAAGACACAGGTTTTCCTGGGTTTCTAACTTTCTGCAAATTTCTTGGTGCTGTTGGTTTTACTGAGTATTTTTAATTCCTTTCCATTTTAATAAAACACTTGTGGGAAAAGAAGCTTAAAGGAAAAAAGGGTTTATTTCAACTTTCAAGTCACAGTCTTCCATTGAATGAAGTCAGGACAAAAACACAAGCAGAAACTTGAAGCAGAAATTATGACGGAATGTTGCTTGATAAGATGCTTACAGGCACAACATGTATAGCCAACTATCTTATGCATCTAAGAACTATCTGATCAGAAAGTGATGTATACAGTGGGATGGGCCCTCTTAAGTCAACTAAATTCAGACAGTTCCCAGTAGACATGACCACAGACCAATCTAATCTGGACATTTTCCTTCTTAGATGACTCTAGGCCATTTACATTGACAGTCAAAGCCAAACAGAACATGGAGTGGACATCAGACTTGAATGTTTATTCTCACTTTGAAAATCTGCATTTGAAAAAGATTGCCTTATCAATACATGGAAAAGAAAGTCCTGGCAGAAGTCTGATAATATCCTTGGACTCTACTTGTATTAATTGTGTCATACACAGAGACCAATTATAACTTAGAGAGGATCCATGGTTTGAAAACCTAGATTCCTTTTAGTCCAAACTTGTCTTTGAAAAATATATAGCTGGGTGTAGGAGAGATTGTTAAGTGTTTAAAACTTCTTGCTGCTTTTATACAGGACCTAAATTCTGCTTCTCATGTGGAATTAACCTGTAACTCTATCTCTGGGGTATCTGATTCCCGCTTCTGGTTTCTACATATAAATTTACTCCTGTGTACATATATCTTACATAGACTCACAAGCATATATATATATATATATATATATATATATATATATATATATATGTGTGTGTGTGTGTGTGTATGTATATGTGTATATATATATATGTATGTATATGTGTGTATATATATATATATAATTAAAATATGTAGCAGTGTCAAATACATGTAAGTATGAAAATATGACATAGTTTTACTCTGCCTGTAGAGGGGATAGCATACATTATCATTGGTTTCCCATGACTTAGATAATCAATTTCTCAGTTTGCTTTTGTAAATCTCACTGAAAGAATGTAGTGATTTTTCTCTGAAAATTAATTAAACACATGTATGTTCCTATCTTAAAGGTTTGTGCTTGAGCAAATATACATACATCATTAAAACTGATTTTCTTTATTTGAAAATGGGAAAACTGTGTATAAGTACACAGTAAGGTTCACAAATGATAAAACATGTAACATTTGAAGAGAAGTGTCTTTATGTGACAAGTTACTAAAAATTTCAGTGCAATCTTCCTCCCCTAGTCTCTCCAACTGTTGCAAGCTTTATCGTTATTGAACTTAGTCTGGGGAAACATACCATGGTGTTCAGGTAGATGACAGAAGACAATTTTACGAAGCCAACTGTATCTTTCTACTCCATGGATCCTGAAATTGAACTCATACTGTCAGACTCACTGGCAAGAAAATCTACCCATTTAGCTATCTCACTGCATTTACAAGCGAAGTTTAAAAACAGAATTCAGCCTGGTATTCCCCTACATCCAGTCTTTCCAGGACCAGGGATTTCTCCTTACATCTTCTTGGAAATCTATTGATATGTGAATTGTGTCTTGGATATTCCAAGATTCTGGGTTAATATCCCCTTATGAGTGACTTCGTACCATGTGTGTTCTTTTGTGATTGGGTTACCTCACTAAGGATGATATTTTCAAGATCTGACCATTTGCCTAGGAATTTCGTGAATTCATTGTTTTGAATTGCAGAGTAGTATTCCATTGTGTAAATATACCATATCTTCTGAATCCATTCCTCATTGAGGGACATCTGGGTTCTTTCCAGGTTCTGGCTATTATAAATAAGGCTGCTATGAACATAGAATACCAGGACAGAGAAGTGAGAGGGGGTTGAATGGGGAACAGGGGGAGGGAAGGGGGCTTATGGGACTTTCGGGGAGGGAGGAAACAGAAAAGGGAAATCATTTGGAATGTAAATAAAAAATATAGAAAATAAAAAAAAAGAATTTATTTTGAAAAAAAAAGGAAGAGGATTCAGAATAATAGAAATAGTTTCACCTATTCATCTTTCTTCCTACAAGTGTGCCCTTAGACCGAATAAGCCAGTTTTTCCAGTCAGTTTAATGAAGTAACAGACAACCCTATAACTCCTCAGTAGATGTTGTAAATTCCTTTAGTTCTGCTCATTGGAGCCTTGAGATGTGCTAAGGATTTGACGAGGGTACAAGAGGAAAAGGTTATAGGAAATGAGAACACCTAACATTTCTAGAAATAAAGGCTTAAAAGAGGACACTGTTGAAATTTTTTGATATAGGCCAAGTAGAGAACTTCAAGGATAATTAGAGTTCTACGTTATATCAGAAAAGTCAAGGCACTGCCTAACTGGAAACTCTTATAAGTGCTTCTGTGCACCCATTGATTCCCGGGACATTCACAGAATGCCAGACCAAGAATCATCTGCAGAGATTAGATTACTGAACAGTCCGGAGATCTCCTCCACAGAACCTGTCCTGACACCGTGGCTGGGATAATTGCTCTTTTCACAGTAGTCTCTTTGCATTGTGGGACATTTTCTGTCTGTGACCTCACCCATAAAAATCTATGGTGACAATAAATGCCATTTCCCATGCTGGGCCTATTGCAATCTCCTTCCCCAAGTACTTCAGATGAGGAAAGAAGGTTCTGAGAAGAGCATCTCATTCTGCCCAGTGTTTGTACTCTGTCCTAATTCTCATCAGGAGGTACAGTTTCCACTGCTGTGTGTTTCTAATTATATTCCCAAATAGAAGCCATCCATGTCTCAATAATCTGAAACTTAAATTGTAAGGAAATTGGAATCCATGTGTTCCAATCTTGTCACTTGGCAAATGCAAAAAGTGAAGAAGAGATAAGGGATGACTATGGATGATGCAGGTGCTGGGAAAGCTATAGGTAGGTTTAGCAGGAGATAGCCTAGAGAACCCACTTTGCTAGAGAGTAAAGTTGAACCCGAATTTAGAAATGTGAAAAACTTTCAAGGTGACTGTGCCTAGGAGAGGACAGGTTGGGTTGTAGTGACTTGATTTGTAATTTGAATGAGGGACATTTTCTATGGGAAATGAGGTTAATTGATTTCAGCTTTGTTTCCAAAGCCCAGAAAAAACCAAGTGTGAAAGGATTCTATACTATTCAGGCAAGCAGATTGTAACTTCAAGTAAGCAATAATCACAGTGCCCAACATTTGTGGTATGTGTTGTGTGTCCTGGGTACATTACTTTTGTTAGTTTGTATATTCCTGTTACTAGCTATATTATAGTTTCATTTTTCAGTGAAGTAAATTGAATTTCAGTTGTCAAGTATAGTGGTCTACTCCTTTAATTGCAGGATTTGGGAGACAGATAGCTGGTTCTCTGTGAGTTCAAGGGCAGTCTGGTATACACAGGGAATTCTAGAAGAGATATCTCTAGCCAGAAATACATTGTGACACCCTTTCTCTAGGAAGAAAAAAATTAAAAACAAAAGAACAAACAAACATCAACAAAACCCAACAGCAACTCCTCTCTGATGATCAGGTAATTTTAGTAGCTCTATAAAACTCACATATTAGGAGTAGAATCATGACCTAGCAAACATAGTCCTTTCTATAATCTGCTCTCAATGACACCTGTTGGAGATCCACAGTTAAACAAAGAGAAGCCTTGTTTCCCAGTCCCAACCCACAGGGGCAGGAAACTGTGCACTGGAAATTTATTTGAGCAGTAGATTGTAAAGTTCTCATTAAGTAATGGGGGCTGAGAAAGCGGAGCTGTTGCCTAGACTTTTTTGCTGAGTGGAAGTACCATTAGCAAAGTTTTCCCAGAGGACGTGTGCATTTATGTGGACTTGAAGAATGAATGGGAGTTATTCAGAGGAAGGAAGAAGAAGGCTACTGGGGAATTGTGGCAGGCATGGCATAAGAGCTTAGTGTATGCAAACAACAGGGAGCCAGACACAAAGCTCCTTTGTGGAGCTACAGTTTTTGTGACTAAATATGAGACCCAAGCTTCAGAAGGTGGTCTAGAGATGAGCTCTCTTCCCTATATGAACCCAGGATAAGCAAGTTCTTCCAAGAAAGGAAACTGCAGTACAGTTGAATAGAAAGGGCAAGTTTGTATGACTAGTGAGTCACCGTTATAGAAATCCAATACAGAATATAAAGGGGACAAAGGGAAGCAGGTGGAGGAGCGCATCCTTATCAGATGGACAATTTGTCTTCTCTAAAATTGTCCTTCTCCTTCTGTCTTCCCTCATGCTGACCCTTTGCCTGCCTACCTTGGAACAATTATTGGGCTTTCCATCTGTCTACATCCTGAGATGTCTTCACATCAGGGTTCAAGTCTTGGCTCTGCCACGTTCTGAGTCTGTGGATTAGAGGTCATTTAACTGGGTCCTCAATTTCCTCCTGTGGAAAGTGGGAAAATTCCCTGAAGGGCCGTGGAGGGCCAAATTTAAAATGTAAATTCTGGCTGCAAATTCTAATGGGGAAGATACACATAATTTGTTATTGTTATTATAATCTGGAAGTCAGAGCTAGCATAATGGTATAGTTGGAGTTTCTAAATTTTCTGGCTTCCTATGTGTAACTAGGAGAAGGGGGAAAAAACATTCTGCTATTTGCATTTAAATACAAGTCTAAATCCCTCCCAAAAGCAGTAATAGCCACCCCAAATGAATTATACATTTTCTAATTTTAAAAGGCTGTTTTATGGAAATGAGGTTATTTGTGCTGCATGGTATGTTCTTGTTGTAACTGTGCAAATGCCAAAGGGTGTGATTTATCCAGACTACAACACCAATGGGAGAGAAGTGCAAGGACCTTATTTGCATCCCATTTCAAACACTCTGTAAATATATTACCTGTAGCCCCCTCCCTCACAAGGACAGAGAAGCATCTCATTTTCCTCAGTTCAGTGACAATGATTTGTTTAAGTTATCTAACACAGAGTGCATGGAAAATCCTGAAGAAATGCGATTTAATTTTTAAAGATCCAATGAGAGCTGATCGGTGTGTATAGCCCTGAATAATTTTTGAGTGAGTTTTACACCATGTTTATTGTCACTGAAAATCTGAGCCTGTAAATACAGTTGATAAGTTCAAGGGCAGTCTTCTTTTGAAGAATGTTCTTTCATACAAGTTGCCATGTTGGTTTTTGGAGTCAATAACAGGGACCCTCTTTTTCCGTGACAGGCAGGAATGGTTGTCATTCTGCAAACACAGTGACTTTGGGGTGAGAAACAAAATGCCTACAATGTCCACAGTAACTCTTTGGCCTCTAGTCACAGGATCTATGCATATGTGGGTTGGGAAAGAGGCTAGGGAAGGAACAGAGTTGAAAGGGAAAGATTTCCTGAAATTGTTTTCATTATTCATGGAGGAATAATGAAATAATGCCCTTTCAGATGTAAAATAATTCCCTTGGAAGAAAAAAAGCCTACGAAAAAAGTACAAAATGCTAATTATTTTCCCATGAAATAGAAATAGGGAAAGCTTTCCCTTTTGTTTTTTTTTTGTTTTTATTTTCTTCAAAACAAAATCAAGGAAAAGAGGGGGAAAACAAAATGAGCTACCTCTGGGAACTAACTGAAAATGTGTTTTGTGTTACTTTTAGTGATACCCTCTCATGGGCTCTTCCATGTTTTAAATAATAAAATTAGGAGTCTTTGTTGGTGACATTTGAGGCATAGCAGCAGAAACTTTCTATTGAAAAGAATTCTAATGAGTTAAAAAAAACAAGGTACACTTTATCAGTGGAATATATTTCATACTCTACACAATATATGCTTATTTTAAGGTCAACCAAAGGAGGGAAATGTATAATGACCATAAGAATTAGAAGTCCTCGGACCCTTTGACACATTAGCAATGACTAAACTGTCTTCTGAAAGAGACAGCCATTTTTCATCGCTGTGATAAAACACCATGACCTGGAATTTGGGCTTAAAGTTTTGTAAGTATATACATCCATCACATCAGAGCAGAAAAGTACAGTTGCAGTCAGAAAAGAAGATATAGTAGCTCTATCTCATGGCCAGAAGATGGACACAGCCTTGTTCACCCTTCTCCATTGAAAGTGGTTAGTGGTGGTGGTGGGTGTCAAAGACTATGGAAATTCTTCCTAGTGCCCCTAAATCAACAGAGTCATCATGAATCCACCTTCCTATGGGGACATGTTAGAGATGAGAAAACATGCCATTTATCTTCTAGACTGAGGCACTGTGAGCCATTAAGATGGCCTGATAGAACCAGGATGCCCAGGAAAAGTCAGAGCTGATTCTAACAAAGCAGAATTATATTTCTGTAATCTGATACCTCTCAGCATTTCTGGAATCCTGTGTTCTCTCCTAGTAGACCCCAAAATTCCACTACTGACGTGGATCTTCTTATCTCCAATACGTTCTTATGGGATCACACTTCCCTGGTACAGAGCACAGTTCCTGGGATATTCTGTAGACATGTTGTACATCGTCATTGAACTAGATAGACATCATGCTTTCCTTAGATGCACAAAGACATTTCCCAATATAACTACTGAATGAAAATCACAGCATTTCTCCTGTAAGAGAAATAAACCAGAGCTGTCTCAGTCTGAGGATGATAGTATAGGTGTTAGGGATTTCTCACTCTGCCTTGTCTTCTTCTACCATCTGCTTCCTCGTCTTCCTGATCCTCTTCTTCCTAGTCTTTATCTTCCTACTTGCTTGTATCCATGTCTTACAGAATTAACAACTGAAGCAGTCAATGCTCTGATGTATTAGATACTTAGCTAGATATATAATATAAAAATATTTAGACTGTACACTTAAGAAGTTCATCCTGGTTTGATAGATATTGTATTTAGCTCTTATCAAGTAAGATACTTGTTGAAAGATATAGAGACCATTAGATAGGTCTACAACTGGTCAGAATACAGAGTATAAAAAACTATGGGGGGCATGTAATCCTAAATGGTACCTCTGCAATACCATCTCTATACATAAAGTTCGGGGAACATTGCAAAAGGCTGATGGAAATATTGTAAAAGCCAGAAGACTAGAGATTCTGCTGTAAGATAATCTTCTAGTCATGACAGGGATGTTACATGCATGAAATATCAACCACATTGTTGCCTAAACAAAACATGAATAATAACCAAATCAGTGGACATGCCAAGACATATAGAGGAAATTCCACAAGTCCCAATCCCTGGTGGAAGAGCTACAGGCTGTGTGAAGAGATAGAGAGAGGAGAGAGAAGGGTGGATATGATGAAAATACAGTACTCATGTGTGCCATTTTCAAAACAAAAACAAAAACAAAAGAAAATTAAATTAAAGGCAATTAATTTTTCATATTTATTTCAATAGCTAGTCCTTCCCCCTTACCCCACATTCCTTTCCCCCCTGGATTATAACTATGAATCAGGTTATGAGTTTTATAATATTAAGCTCCTTCCCAGTTATGTTTCTCCTTGAAATGGCCTATATATTCTTCCCTGGATCTATACTAAAATATCTCACAATTTGGTATCTGGCCTGTGTATAGGGCCTATGAGCTAATAAAAAACTATGCCATTGACATTAGTTTTCTGAATAGTAACTTTTCTGAAGTTTTATCATTATTATATTGGTCAGAGTGCTTAGATGCAGAAAATAGAATCCACCCAAGCTTGTTTAAACATAAATCTTGTTCATCAAGAAACTCTGTTGCTCGTGGAACTAAGAAGAGAATGAAGGGAATAGACTCCAGGTTGAGCTGCCAAGAATACTGTGCTTTAGGACTGGCCTCCAACGAAGGGCTATATTTTCTTAAATCAAACAGTTGCTGCTATAGCAACTAACTGCAAAGAATCCTTCCTCTCCCATAAGAAGACAAAGTAGGAAGGGGATATCAAGATGGCTAAGGTTATAACTGCAAATAAGTAGCTACAAATGTATCCCTCACTCTTAGAATTAGAGAAACCCTGTCCAGTGTATGTCTCTGTTGCCCTTTATCAGCCATGTTTCAGTATGTATGCCTCAATCCTGGATCTAGGCTTACTCTCTGTTCTGTGTGGTCTTCCTGATAGAGACATCTCCCTTTTCTTGCCCTTTGACATTTTCCCACAACTCTCAGCACATTTGAAGAGAGAGCCGGATGACCATTAAAGGCTCCTTGGAAATGACCACAGTCTTACCTTCTTCTTAGCATTGTAACTTGCCTACCACACTATCCTATGGTTACAATCATTCTTTATCCTGGATTCTTTTCAGTTTCTATTCTTCACCTATGAACCTGTCATTTTTGTGCTACTGTTGCTGCTGCTACTGCTGCTGGTAGATGCTAAGTACCTATCTAGGATATTTTCAGCTCTCTTTATCATCAGATGACCTCACCAATTCACATTTGCCAACCCAGACAAGGCCTGTTAACTTCTGACTCCTTTAAATATCAGTGAAAATTTTTTTATTACCTCCCCCAAACTTTTATGTCATCTGATGACACTTTACTTGTTCCATGGATAAGCCAGGGTCATGGTCTGTCTCATTTTTCTTTCCTGTTTCCCCTGTTTTGTATTAAATGCTTACCTCCAGCACATCAGCATGAGGCTGTATTTTGAGATGTGGCTCAAAAGATTTTAAGTTAAACTGGGAACATTGGGGACACTGTGAGCAAACATACCAGATATCATATCGAGAAAAAAAAAGTCTAAGCAGGAAACATTGGCAATATGCTCATATTGGAAGGACCATGTGAGAGAACTTAGAGGAGATAGCTATCTATAGGCCACAGAGGTATCAGGGGTGACCAACATTATCAATTCCAGCCTGCATGATCACAAGGAAGCCAATTCCTGCCTTGAATCCAGTCCATATGTGGTGTTTTCTGCAACAAAACTGAAAGACAATAAAGCTATGGGAACTTTAAGGCTTGAGAAATGATAGTACTTCCTAAGTGCCAACCATCTTTGACTCTCTCTTGAGCACAGTTTTCTGTTTGCCACTTGATTGCACTCATTTACTTTTCTGTGTATGAGTATTCTGCACAGCTGGCACGATCCACTCAAAGTGTGTTAACTGGATTCCCTCTGAGATGAGCCCCAGGTCCAGATGAATTCCTCATAGACCTACCCCTGACCTCAGCAATTCACTCTGGTTCAGGAAAGGAACTTCTTCAAATTTCCTCAAATCACACTAAGCACACATGAGTTTCAAGGCATCACTAATATAGATTACACCTTCTCAAAGAGGTTGATAAGGCTAAACTGCTTAAATTGTGACTATCTGTTCTTTCTTGCACAGATCCCCTCTCACATATGTTTATTCTACCTTCTAATGTACACATTACTCTCTAAATTAAGCAGCATCTTAAGGTGCATATTACATCAGTGTTTTGTTGCCCATTGACCTTTCTTGACTATAATGATACTCTTGTATGCTAAGAACATTGAACAATCTCTGAGATTTGCCAGATAAATAATGGCCAAAACCACAATAAAAATTTAAGGCAAATGTCTCTTCTCTGTTAAATAAAAGGAAAGAATGCCAGCAACTATCAAAGCCCACTAGAAGGAAATTAAATTAAATATGGGATGGTTAATCAGAATGATTACCTGGAGATTCCTGTATATTGCCTGCATATGGTCAAAAAGTTATACACTCATTTCCTTACAAATAGAATACTTTCTACCCTGAAATTTGACCAGCTATAAAGTGGTCAGTTTAGAAACTTCAGTTAAGAAAATGCCAGGTTCAAAGCAATAAAATCTCACCATGAATTTCCACTCCTCTTATTTCTCTTGTCTCCAGAACAGAATTCATTTTACTTACTTTGACTAAAAATTTCTTTAAACAATTTAGAACACGAGCAAAATAAAGGTCTTAAAATGTTAACAAGAAGGCTGACAAGCTGTTACAGGAAACCAGGCGATTATATACTTAACTGTTGACTGTCTCTGCTTCCCCATAACAGCTACCCAAAACAGCCAATTCCCCTATTATGAACTGGTCAAAGTCAATATATTGTGTGGGTTTTGGGTCCCTCCAGAAAAAAGCAGATGTACTAATAGCCCATCAAGTAATTGAGTAAGATAAGAGATACTATGTACATAAAACCCGTAATATACCATCTTGAATGTAGTGAATAGTTAAACATGCTGCTGAAACCTGCCTCTGATTTTGAGACTAAAATTCCTGTCATTAAATTTAACTTTCATTTGTTCTCTCTGTCTCTCAGGACTCTGAACTGCATGCTCAGTTCTTCTACCCACAATGTATTCTCAAGGTGCTACAAATAGTCTTAAAATTTATGACCCTAAGTTCTTGACTTTTCTTGGCTATTCTTTCATGTATATCTTTCTGTCAAAACAAAATCTTTGCCTGGTCAATTGTGCTCATGGTGGGAAAAAGATCATTTGACACCCATTCAAACTCAACTACATGAGATGGCATTGTTCTTTGGTAGTAACTGTCATTTGCCTGGTACAGGTGGTGAGAGGAGATATGCAGAACACTAGCCATCCTAGAACAAAATCAGTTAGGTGCAAAAGAAATAAAAGTAATAGAGGAGAGAGAGAGAGAGAGAGAGAGAGAGAGAGAGAGAGAGAGAGAGAGAGAGAGAGAGAGAGAGGGGCAAAATGAAAATCAGCTGTTAAAAGGTAAGAGAAAGCATTGTGTTGGATGAGAGATCTATAATTGTTCTGATCATAGGCAAAGCTCCTGACTGAGAAGGGATTGATTAGACATTTGGGGGAGTAGAGCAGAGGTAGATTTATGGTCCCTGTGAATATCAGATGAAGAGAGTGGTATTAGCTGAAAATAGAAAGGTCCATTTTTAAATCACTCTGGGAACAGAATAGCAAAATCCAGAGAAGCCCATCTTTTACTCAAGACAGTCTATAAATGCTAAGATGGAGTGGAATGGCTATTGACAAAATTAATGAGTTGTCACTCCTCCAGTCCCTTAGCTCTTCTCCTCAGACAAGGAACCTTATGTGTCCCAAGGAATGGGAGCCTCAGGAACAAGAAGAGAGTCTTTGACCTTGTCAAAATGCATTTCTGCCTGAACGAAGCCAAAGCTATTTATCTTGTGAGATAATCCCTATTCAGAGTGTGAACATTTCTTTCCTTGTGAATTTTGGTGACTGCATCCTTTCAAAGACAATTCCCTGAAGATGTCATTCTCTTAACTGATAAAGAGTTGTTTTCACACGTAGAACAGTAAGTTTGAGTATGTTCCAGAAAAGTCTAAATAAAGCCTCTTGATGGTCTCAGAGTCCTCTGTCAATTAATGTGATGACTGGCTTGTGAAACTCACAGGCCTACATAAGCAACCTTGTTTATTTCTGTGTAACAATAGATTTTCTGTAATTTGTCCATGTAAAACTTAGATCACCTGGAGTCTAGAATGTGGTGATAGTAATTCTTCTGTATTGCTTTGCATTATGTCTTGTTCTTCAATATTTAGCAGTCTACTCTTGACATTTTCATGTATTAGTCCACATAATTTTTCATGTAATACTTTTTATTTGTTAAAAGAAGAAAGAAAAACTGTTTCTATGATACAGGAAGGAGTATCCCTGTTGCACAAACTAAAGACTGACACTGAGTATGTTTAGTATTCACCTCCATAAATGAACATTAAGTCCACATTTTGTATTGGGGCAATTTAATCTGCTGTGCATTAGAAGTGCTATCAGAACTGAGTTGGCATTTGACGGTTCTTTTGGATTAAAAGAATTTATACATCCATGATGAAATATCTTGGGTGCTGGCCCCAACACTAAAACAGACTTTACTTTGGTTCATAGAGGTATGAAGTCTGATACAAAATTAAATTTTTGTTAATAACCATATGTACATACAATGCTGAAGATAATGTTATATAACACTTGGGATGCTCTTATGTTTTGACTGCCACCCCTCATGTACAATCACAAGTGAAATTTTCTCATTGCTGTCATGTAGAATTTCAGGTCAAATCTTTTCTGATTTCAGAGCATTTGGGATTTCCTGATCCTATTTTTTTACTTCTAACTCTGTGGTTTGAAAGCATTGTCTATTTTCTATTTTCACTCCAGATTTGGGGTTGACTTTGTACCTTACTTGATAAAACAATATTTTTGATGTTTGGAATGATATGGAAATCTGCACTCCAGAGTCTCACATTCTTAGAACAATGCAAGTGGCTATCTATTGCAGCTGCAGTGACTGACTCAAGGAAGCTCTGTCCTCAGTCAGGATACTTCAAGATATTGTAGAAGTGTATTATTCCATCCTGTTTATGGATGATAACTTATATAAGTTCATTGGTATGATTCTCAAACAGTTATTAGAACACTTTTATATAAGTAGCAGAAATATGCTCCTTCAAAATTCTTCAACTAATGTCTAAACCTCTGCAACTACATTAATCTTCCTGGAAACAGGGCTGTTGCAGATACAAGTCAATGCAATGGGTTTATTTATGCTGGCTTAGAATGAAGTCCACCTATCCATCTGCTGCCATGATATCATCAAACCTGATGATCTGCATTAATCCTTGGGACATATGTGGTGAAAGATAGAATCAACTCCTTTAAGTTCTCCTCCTATATCCGCAGACACTGTGACATATATGTGCCCACCCTGATAACACAAAAGCATGTGCATACAAAGCTCATGTGCTGTGAAGCAAAATGAACCCTTCATACCTTAAGTTGCTTTTCTTGAGTGTTTTGTGATGACACAAGAAACTGACACACTTCTTAAAACTCATTTGTCATAGTGTTTCCATAAAAATTTTTGTTAAATATATTTTTATGAGCATTAAATAAGATCACACATGAAGAGATGTTTAAGGTGTACAGCACAGACAAATGTTAGTTGTGGATATTTTTATAGCTAGCCAATAAATCTACATTGAGGGGTTGAATAAAATGATATTAAATGTGCCTTCTGGGGAAATAATTTTGAAACTACCATAGAAAAGTGTAAAACCTACTCATCCTGGGAGCTTGTCACTTTGGCTATTTAATGCAAATCCCCAGAAGCACTGTTTTTAAAAGGTTAAAACATTGTCTATTTGGTTTAGTTTATAGGCTGTAAAGATTTGCACTCCAAATGCAATCCTCTAGTCAGCTGTATGCAGGGTATTGGTATCAATTGGATATTTGATGGAAATACAGAATGTCAGGTACCCCAGACTCAATGACTCAGAGTCTATTTCTGGTGATAGCCTCAGGCTAGTAGAGCTCATATTAAATTTGAGATGACCTGTCATAAAAAGAATCTCTTGCATATGTTTGCATTCCTATCTCATGACAGTTAGTAGTAATTTATGAGTGTTCTTTGCAACAAACAGCATGTGATATTGGAATTTTCCCAAGCTTTAGAGTTTAATAGAGCTGAGTATTAATCAGTCTTCATTCTGGGGAGACCTTGCAGATCCTGGTAAAACGTTTTTCTTTTCTTCTTCTTTTTCCAACCCTCAGACACTGATTCCTGTTCATCCCCATTTCTAAGTGCTATTTCCCATTACCTAGACACACATTTTACTTGGAACTTCTAGGACCATACCTAGCAGGAATCAGAAAATTTTTCTACTGGGCAATATATAAAAACCACAGCCCAGAATCAAAGAGGACAACAGAAACCAAGCAAAAAACAAAACAAAACAAAACAACAACAACAAAAAACACTCACCCAATGCAACCAATAATAGTTACTAGCACCAAGAATTACAGTCTTCCAAAATCCTGATGTCCAGAAGTTGATGTAAAAATACAATCAAAAACAGCCAAGGGAAAATGTCTCCTCTGAAACACATCAACCCAAACATAGAATGCCCTGAATATTCCAACGTGGCTACACACAGGAAAAAGACCTTAAAATAGTCTTTATGAATATAACAGCGTTCCTTAAGAAATGAATCAATCCCCTAAAGAATTCTGTGAAAACATAAAGGAAGAGTAGACAGAAATTAATAAAAGAGTAAAAGACCTGAAAGTGGAAATAAAATCAATAAAGAAAACCCAAAGAGTGAATACTGAAGATGGAAAATGTAGAAATTTGAGCAGGAACTACAGAGGCATGCTTCACCAATAGAATATAAGAGTAAAAGACTCTTAGACCTCGAGGACATGAAATATAAATGAATGGACACATCGTCAAAAATATTAAATCCAAACAGTCCTGATCCAAAACATTCAGGAAATCTGGGACACTATGAAAAGACCAAATCTAAAACTAATAGGAATAGAGGAAGAAAAGGAAAACTAGGTCAAAGACACAATAAATATTTGCAAGAAAGTCATAGAAGAAAAATTTTGTTACCTAAAGAAGATGCCTATGAAAGAACAGGAAACATGCAGAATACCAAGTGGACTAGACTAAACCAAAAATAAATTCTGCCTCACATATAATAATCAAAATACTGCATGTGCAGAACATGGAAAGATTATTCAAAAGTACAAGGGGAAAAGACCAAGTAACATATAAAGGTGGACTTATTAAAATTACACCTGACTCCTATATGGAGACTAAAAGCCAGAAGGACCTGGATAGATGTACTGCTGAGTCTAAGCAACCACAGATATCATCTGAGGTTATTATATGAACAAGTCAAAACAAAACACTTTCAATCATAAAGACGGAGAAAATAAAACATTTCATGTTAAATATGAAATTTAAATATCTTTCTATGAATCTAGCACTATAGAAGATATTAGAAGAAAAACTAGAACCCAAAAAGTTAACTACACCCAAGAAAACCAAAAGAATAAATGATCCCAGACCAACAAAGTCAAAAGACACACACACAAAGACACACACACACACACACATGCATGCACACATGCATGCATGCACGCACACATGCACATACACATGCACATACACACATGTACATATGTAAACACACACACATATGCACACACACACCACAAAACTCCTGAATAACAGGAATTAACAAACACTACTCATTGATATTAATGGTCTCAATTTCACAATGAAAACACAGAAACTAGCAGAATAGATGGGGCAAAAGGATCTATCCTTCTGCTGCATCCAGGAAACATGCCTTAACATCAAGGATATTTATCACCTCAGGATAAATATGTTTCAGTGTACCACAGAGACACTTGCTCAACAATGTTCATTATTGCTCTAATCCTAATTGGAAACAACCTAGCTGTCCATCAACAGCTGAATGAGGAAGAAGTGTGGTACATTTACATGATAGTGTATTACTTAGCAATTTAAAATGGGCATCTTGAAAAACATAGCTAAATGGAAGGAAATAGGAAAAATCATCCTAACTGAGGTAACTCAGATTCAGAAATAAATTATGACATGTATTGACTTATATGTGGATAGTAGCTGTTAAGTCAATGATAACCAAGCTATAATCTGTAGAACAACTAAGAGAAGGTATGCTAGACTGGAAATGGAAAGATAAATCAATATAATAAAGGGAAAAAGAATGGGCATTTGCAGATGGATGTGGGGGAAAGATTGGAACAGATGGATCAAGTGGAGAGAAAGGAGAAACAGTAATATCTCCCCTTCCATAAAGCAAAATTCATGTCCAGTTAACCACATGCAAATGAAAACTGAGTATCCTCCAAGGGAGTCTTACTGGGGGAGCAAACAACTCAAAAGTGTAAGCTACATGTTCAATAGTAGATGGCCAGCAGAAAATGAACTCATCAGAATCTTCGGAGGTGCTGTGTTTTATAATGTCATTCCAGAGCTTTCCCTTTTTATTGTACACTATTTTAAGACATACACATACATATATACATACATATATATATATATATACTGAAGTATATATATTTAAGTATATGTATGCATTTATATATATATAAACATATATATTCTTTCTTCTTCCTTGTTACCTTATAGGTTCTTTGAATATATATTATGGCTTCCAGTTTAGTGCTTTTATGGAATTCCAGAGTGTGTAAAAGCATGGGTCTCTGTGTCTTGTGCCTTTTCTTGGGTCTTTTCTTTTGTTTTGATTTTCTGCTATTCCATATGTTCATTTTCATTTAATCATATTTTTAGTATTATTCCTTAGAAGCCTGTATTTTTTTCTAATGGTAGACAGAAAGGTTATATATCAGTTGGGAGGGGAGGCAACAAGGAACTAGGAGTAAAAGGAAATCAGGATATATATTATATGACAAAAATCTATTTTTAATAAAAGGAGATAATTTGCATGGTTCTGGAAAGGCCCAATGATAGTGAATAAGAACCTACATGCCTATAACAAGTATTCAAAAAGGTGTATGGAGTCTGCATGTGTGACGTGGGCACATTCTGCTGATTGATTTCTGATTAATCATTATGGAGAAAGAAATCTGTTTTTTCCTTGGCCATCAGTGATCCCAAGAACCAAAGACTGTCATCAAGTATGTGAAAATATCATAACTGAACCAATCATTTTTTCACAGTTGTTAATAATATGATCTTACCCCCAAAGAGCCTGGAAGTTCTGTTCTTTTTGTCAATTTCTTCCTTGGATATGGTACTTTAGGATAGGAAGAACTACACAGAGGTGACACTCTCTAGAGCTGCTGGTATCCTTGAGAGAAAGCCTCTGCGTTTGTCTGTAGCACCAGCCTTTCTTTGGACAAATGTAAGCAGCTTTGAATATGGCATATGTCATCTTGACCTCTCCACTGTCTCTCATGTCATGGCACACAGAAGAAGGCAGAGCTCACATGCAGCTCTCTGTGGGAAACGTCCCTCGGACACAGGACCAGTTCAAGCGTCATTGAGCAGAAGCTTTTCATCCCTGCAGAGACTGTATCCACTTGATTTTGTTATTTTGATCTTTGAAGCATCTTTTCAATGCCAACAAAAGTTAATACATTCTTCTGGGAGAAGTCATCAGAGCAATGGTAATGAGTTATTCAAGGGGCCCTGTCATGGTCATAAACTCTGGGGAAATATAGGCACTTTGTTCCTGAAACTCACACTGTGTGACCTGCTTGCTGTGTGAAATGTTAATATTTTGCTTTGCGCTTCATTCCTAGTACTGTCAGCAACACGAAGCAATTTTTGAGGGGGCAGGGTAGTTGCTGTACATTTTGTGAAAACTGCATGCAGCCATGCCAGATGTCAATGTGTGAATCAGAGCACTTCTCTAGGATGCGTGACTGTTCACTTCATCCTTTAACACCTTCAAGGAGGCTCAGATGTATATGTTTGGGAGGAACAAAGTTTGATTTGGCTTTCTCAGTGAGATGTCAAGATCGTATGGTCTATAGATAACTGTAGCGATCTCTGACTGCTTCAGATTTATGTGTCATACTCCTTCCTCCTCAGCTCTGGGGCCTTCTCTCACCATTGTAATGCTAAATCCCTTCAGTTTTCTCATTGAAGCCATGCCCAGTGCTATAGTCTATGTTGTTGTTAAGAGTAGGCAACCACAGATTGCATGTTTTTCTTTTATCAGCTTTTAATTAAAATAATGGTAACCACTCCCATCCCCCAAATCACTGAAGACACATAAAGAAGGATATTTAAAGCTGGGAATATGGCTCAATATATAAAGTACTTGCATGGAAGAATGAAGCTTGGAGTTCAGATATGCAGAACCCAGGTGATAGCTAGGCAGGCATGCCAAGTCAATTAAAATCCTAGTGCTTAAGAAGAAGAGACAAAGGATCTCTGTGACAGGATAGTGTAGCCAGAATTAGTGACTCCAGATTCAAAAAGAGACTCTGACTCAGTAAATAAGGTGGAGATCAACAGAAGGTTATACCTAATGTAAGTATCTGTACATGTGTGTACAGATAGTCACATTTATACGTATGTATGACCATATACATATGAGTGTATAAGCACATACGCTTACTCTATAAAATCTAAAAGCTTAAATATGAGTATATATAAGTAAGAATAAATTAAATATGTATTTATCAGTTATATATTACACAATTATATCTGTATTCATATGTATTTTAATATTCATATGAGTATGCATTCTAAAGTATTTACATTTTGCAAGTAATGTATACATGTAGATAAGTGTGAGCCGGGCCTGATGACTCATGTTTGTAATTCCATCACTTGGGAAGCTTCAACCCATAATTGCAAGGATTTCGAGGTTATGGTGACATAGTGAGTTCCAGGCAAGTTTGGAATACAGTGTGAGATCCTGTCTTTAAAAAATGTACATAATTGTTCACATATTTTATATCAAATTAATGTCAGATACTTACATGTTGTCTATGCTACCTGAAGATTTTTGCATATTGTGGAATAAAGTGTGACACAGTACAAAGCCCAATCATTGACTCCCTTCCTTTCAACTTCACACTCTGTTAAAAAGCTCTCAATGAGGAAGGAATATGTTGTTCTTACAACTTTGGGAAGTGGTCAGATATGGACAGTTAGGTAGAATAAGGATGACTTTATGGGGTTGCAATATCTACTGACCTGGTTTTTCCTCCATAAAGAAGTTGTCCCTGGGAAGGTCCAGAGGAAGAAGCAGGAAAGTTGCATTTATTGAACCATTAGAAGTAAAATTTATAAACAAGAGGAGCTATTTTAAGATAGTAATTCACGCTTCTATAGTGTTTTGTTCTTCTACAAACTAATATACTAAAATCTTCAAGACTATTAGACTATGCATCATAATTATATTGGTTCATGAGTGTGATAATTTCAATCAGAAATTCCTTTCATAGGCTCAGATATTGGGGTACTCAGTCTCCAGTTGATGGTGCTTTGAGGGGAGGCAGTAGAGCTTTGCAGGATTTTGGACTTGAGTCCCACCCTATTTTCAGCTTACTGTCTACTTAGTGCTCCTGATGGAGGTAAGGTTTACTAGCTCTCTGCTCCACCCTATGCTTCTCTGCCGTGATGCACACTTACCTTTCCTGAAGCATAAGCCAAAATATACTCTTTGAGTCATGGTATTTTATCATAGAAATATAGAGGTAGCTAATACAATGACCAAAAGATTGAAGGATATATGTGGGTAGATCTGTAATAGAGCAAGTACGATCACCTACAAATGTTACACGTTGACTCTATGAGTCAAGGATGCCAATGCGTATGATAAAACTCATTCAGGTTTGCTCTGTGTCTGAAAATCCCATAGCGGAATGTCAGACAAAGTGAGCTAGTCTGTGCAATTACCCCTGCATCCTGGAAGATAATCTCTATGGTCCCTATTTCCTTCCTGAAGACATTGACAAGTCAGAGAATGTTGTGTGGGAGAGAGAGTGGGAAGGTTGCTGTTACAGAGTTCTGAAGTAGAGGTTGAGACTCTGACTCTAGTTTCTGATATGAGCCTCAAAGTGTCTGGATTCCCAAAGTCATAAGGCTGCAGAATTATGTAGCTCAGGTTTCACTTTAGAGACTGGACTGTGATTGTCAGTATGACTGGAGCTTCTCTGAGCTCCAGCTTCCTTGTGTGTCAAAGCCCCAGAGAGTTTCTATGAAAATAAAGTAATCTGTGCAGACATTTAGAACTCACAGTACTGTGAAACTCAAGTGAATATTGGATTGTTTATTCTCAAGCCTATATAGCCTAAGGCAAGGCTGGGATGAGTAAAGATAATGTAGAATTAGATTAAATCTAATGTCTTATAATTTTATAATTTTTAGTATATTTAAGGCAAAAATTAAAGCCTATTTTTATGGGGATTTTTTTTCCCCCTAATTCTGGATTTTGACTCAAGAACCACAAATTAGCTAAGCAGTCTGTCCACAACTTAGCTGTAATCCCAGCCCATTTTTTTGTTTGATTGTTTTTGTTTTTTACTTTCAATTTTGATCCCCATAGCTGTGCAGATTAACTTTCTACTTATGATCATCCTGCCCCAAAGTTCAGGCTTTTGGCATGTGCTATCAAATCTAGCTAAGCTTCTTGTCTTAGATAGGACTTAACTGCTGTGAACAGATACATGACCAAGGCAACTCCTATAAGGACAGCATTTAACTGGCACTGACTTACAGATGAAGACGTTTAGTCCATTATCATTAAAGTGGGATTATAGCAGTATCTAGGCAAGATTTGAGAGTTCTACATCCTCATCTGAAGGCCTCTCAGAGAAGACTAGCTTCCAGGCAACTAGAAAGAGGTTCTTAAAGCTCATGCCCACAATGAAAACACTTCCTCCACCAAAGCTACACCTACTCCACCGAGGCCATACCTCGTAATGGTGCCACTTCCTGAGCCATGCATATTCAATCTACGCCCTGACCCCCATAAGCTTTTTCAAACACATGAGTCGATGGGGGGCCATATCTAGCCATACCATAATGCACAATACATTTTACACAACTTCAAAAGTCCCCATAGTCTCCATCAGTCTCAACAATGTCAAAAGTTCAAAGTTCAAAGTCTCTTCAGAGACTTAGCAGTCTCATAACTGTAATCCCATAAAAAGTCAAAAATGCTATACCAACACAAGACAGAAAATCAGCTGGGCAAACTCTAAACTTCACTCCTCCATGCCTGATGTCAAAGCATATTCAAACCATCACACTTCTCTACCTATGTTTGTGGGATGTAGTTGGTATATGAGTGTGAGTGTGTGTCCAAGGAGGTTAGGTCAGGACATCAGGGATCTTCCTCTGTTTATCTCTGCTTTATGGCCTTGAGAAAATGTCTTCCACTGAATCAGAAGTTTACCATTTCATCTAAGTGATTGACCAGCCTGGTCTTTGAGCTTTGATTCTCCTGTCTCTATCCCTGCCCCACTCCAGCCTCTTCCCACACACCAGTGTGAAGGTTATAGAGGAGCAAAGTTATATCTAGCTGTTTATCTGAGAGCTAGGATTAAAACCTCAATCACTGCATTGCCAGAGAAAGTGCAGTTACTCACTAAGCACCCTCTCAGCTAGAGCTGGCAATCTTTTCTGTTTTTAATGTTATTCATTCTATAACTTTTATGTTTTCCTCTTTGGTGTGACTACTAGCAATGCTATATTTTAAAATTTAACATCTTTAGTCATATTTGCATTATTTCTGCTCTCTAAATCTGACTGTGTAGCACTATGTAAGTGTCAATGACAGGATTCTGTTTTTATTTTGATTAATCTCCTTTCCATGACATTTCATGAAAATCTAATTAAGATCCACACAGGAACTTACCTCACTGGGGTCATCACTCCTGTTTTCCTCTTTGTACATATCCAAGGACCACTGTCCATAGCTTAAGTTGGTAGATATCCATTTTATATCAGACCTTTGTTTAACCACTTAGAACAGGTTCTACTGACTTGAACTTTAATCACAGTTATGTGAGAAACCTTCCACAATGAAACAGTTGTTCATGTAGATAAGCTAAACTTCTATACATGTTTCTTTTCTATCTTCTGTTGTTTTAGTCTTTTCCTGTTTCTCCATCAAGAGAATGTCTTTCCCCTTATGTCTAGCTATTTGCCTTTGCTACACCCCTACTTCATACACTTCTGCCACTTGATAGACCCCACTACGGGATCTATGGGATGAGTCAGAAGCATGGGAGAGGCTTGAAATGCATGCCCAAGCCAGGATCTTGCTGAACCTAAAGCTTGCCATTTAGCCTGGCTAGAAAACTACTGATCTACCCCTGCATCTGCCTCCACTACAGTAGTAGAGTTATAACCCATGTTAGGGGGTTTTATATAGATGTTAGAAATTCAAACATAGGTCGTGATGATTTCACAGCAAGTGCTTTTTCCAACTGTTCCATGATTACAGTCCCTTTAACTGCATTTATATGAGAATCACCCATGATTTAGTAATTTGAAAAACTTTCTATGCAATGTTTAGGCCAGCAGTGCATTCCTGTAACCTCCGGGTGTGGAAGGCAAAGATAGGCTGATTCCAGGGGTACAATGATTAAATAATCTAGGCAAAATGGTCATCTGTATGTCTTAAAAAGTAAAGTGGAAAGAAAAAAGAGGCAGACACAAGGCATCAACACCTGGCATTCACACACACACGCACACACACTTGTCCATGTGTCTGCCTCTTTTTTCTTTCCATCCCAAAGGTTACAAGAATGCACTGCTGTGTGGATTCTGGAAGTCCAGCTTCAGATCCCTATGCTTATGCAGTGAGTGTTTTACCCACTGTGGGACCTTCTAGATCCCAAATACTAAATTTTAGATCAAATTTCCAGGATATTGGAGAAGAAGTATATGAAAAAATATTTTAAAAAAATTCTTTCCCCCACTGTTTCTTTAATATGTCTAAAAAATTGAAATCCTTCTCTTTAATTATTATATCTTAGGGAAATACAAATGCTATGTAATGATGTGGCATACAGAATAATTGATTCAAAGCTAATGTCAGTAGCTTCTGGTGTGCTTCAGCAGTAACCACTAAAGAAAGTAGCATGAGCACTATCTATTGTGAATGCTATGACATTATTTACTTTATTTCCTTTCTTTATTTTATTTGGAGGAATAAAAATGTTCAGAGAGGTCAGTTGACCCAGTATTCAATCCATAACATCTGTCACATAATTTACTTTTTATTTCATTCACGTTATGCCATCTATTTGCTTTAAATAGAAAGATTGCATAGAAACAAACTCATTGACATTGGCTATTAACAGAAACTCTAAAAAAAGAATCAGGGCATTTGAGCACAAAGTGTCACATCACTCATGTCCACTGCCTTAGCCTGTGATATGAGTGGTATGGTTTAAAGCAGTTATTAAAACTTTATTTTGGGATTCTTTTCAAATGCCACCTTCTATATTGCTCTCTTCTCTAGCACTCCAATGAATGTCCTTCCCTGCTGTGGTTCCACAGCATGCTTTATATAGCTCAGTTAGAACTCTTCCAACCATGTATTATTTACATAGATATAGACAGAGGCAGACAGAGGCATAGTTAATGTACACATACTCACTAATACCATGCACGAAAAACTTTACAGGGCGCCTGTCTAGATGAAGAAATACAAGAAATCAGTGGCTGCTAAAAAAGAGATAACGGGTTTTATTCAGAGGCAAGCCGGGGTAGGCTATGCCCAAATGGTCACCTTTAAACATTTGTTTACATGAGCAACACACCAACTCTTGATGGATTCTGCAGGCCCCTTAGAATGCTGTTAGAGGAAATCTAGTAAAAAAAAAAAAGGAAACTTGAGATTGTTTAGAAAGTCAAAGGATCTATAATGAGATTGTATCTAGGATTATGACTTTATCATAGATTTATGGCTTTAAATGACAATGAGACAGGTGTTTAAGATTCCATCAAGTGAAATAAGGTTTTTCAGGGAAAAGCTAGAATGGGAAGGTATTTTCTATCTATAAGAAAGCATTAAATGCATAGAATATTAAAAAACTAACCTTTCTCACAAAATAAGAGAAAGTGCTGGAGAAAAAAAAATTGTCTGGATTTCTGAGAACTTAGTTTTTTCTTCCCCAAGTCTTATAATGAGTAGTTGGCAGATTAAAACATGAGTTTGGATAAGCCAGATGCTGCAAAGACTTGACTTGTGCTTCACCAGATATATGTGTCCAGGTCCACAGGAGTCTAGAGACATTCCTGGCTCCTGCTAGCTACTGGGAAGAGCTGGCAAATGAGACATGGTGGCTGCATCTGTGCTCACAGCTGACATCTCTGCTTCCACATGGACTAGGTAGGACACTTATGAGACCAGGGTGTTTGTAAGAAAGTTCTTGTCTTAGTCTTTTCCTGTGTCTGTGATGAAATATTCTGACAAAATTGACTTAAATAAAAAGAGGTGTATTGTAGCTCACAGTTTCAAGATACCATCCATGTTAGTGGGGAATTACAGCAGCAGGGTATTGAGAGAGTTGTTCATTTTTTTCCACAGTTATGGGACATAGAGAGATGAATGGATGCTGCTGCTCAGAATGTTTCCTCCACTTCTAAGGTACAGGATCCCAGCCAGAGCATGGGCAAATCCATCTCATCTTACTCAAGGCAATCAAGATTAAACTCCCAATTGATTCTACATCATGTCAGTTAGGAATTAACACTAACCATCACAATGTAGTAAGAAATAAGGTCAAAGCTGGGTGGGCTTCATAGGAATGAGACCTTCTAGACTTAGGGTCAGCATGTTCACAGAATATTCCCTAGGAGGTGGTCATAGATAATGAACCAAAGTGGAGAGAAGAGATCCACAGAATAAATGGATGCAAACAGTGCTAAGGATCCATATGTACATGGTGAGAGACCACAAATGCTATCTCAACTACAGTGACTACAGAACCAGTTTTTGTCATATATAACCTTTTGATGTTATTTTCTCAAATTTCAAACTAGATAGTTTAACTTGAACTAGATCCTTATTCAACAAACATAAAATTATGTTTTAACAAGCTCCTGTTTAAACTTGGAGTTTACAGATTGTATCCTGATTCCCTTCCAGCCTAGGAAAAATGAACACCTAAGATTCACATATACATGTCTTACACAGAAAATCCAGGGTTCACATTCTTGCATTTTCCATTCCTTCCTGTGGTCGCTGCTTGTTCTTAAATAATAGATTCTGGGTTTTTTTCTTGTTTGTTCATTTGTGTTCTTATACCTATGAGTTACATCTAACTTCATCATGGGGCTCTCTTAAAGAAACTATGAAAGTATGTTAAAAGCATAATACACTAGAAATGTGCTTGCATTTCGACCAGTCTTTCATACTTAGAGTGGGGCAGACCCTGATAAAATGAAGATCCATCACGGAAGACATAGAATGAAATGTTCAAAGATTCTGTTTCTTTTTGGCTGCTCCCCCATATGTCTAGCTCTTTGGCTTATGTTAAAGAGGCTTGCTTTACCATTCAACTTTTCACTGAATATGTTTTCATTTTCTAGCTACTAGGTCTCAGGCATCTTGTACAATGGGTGAATAGAGAGATGAGAGTATCTGTCTTGACTGAATATTGATAGTGGAAGAAAGATTGAAATGCATATAAGTATTGCCATGCATTTGGTAATCACACATTAAGAGTATCTGTAGGTAAGTCATGGACGAAGACACAGTTCAAGTGTGTTTCAAAAACTTCTGCAAAATGCTGTTGGATTGTATGCAATTGATGATCTGTGTGATTATGTAGCACAGAGATATTCATTTTTAAGTAAAACAAATATTCCAAGGGAAGTTATTGAGCATACTGGAGCTGCTGGAACATCAGTTAGTAATCCTGAAATAGAGCTTCTTAAGAAATAGGTTATCCACAGTCCTTTGCTTTACAAATGTTTATAAAGAGATTATAATAAATGTTTTGAGGAGTCAGGATTCCAGCAGGGAACCTGCCTGGTAAATTAACAGGTTCAGGTGGTGAAGCCTAAGGGGAGAGAGAGAGAGAGAGAAAGAGAGAGAGAGAGAGAGAGAGAGAGAGAGAGAGAGAGAGAGAGAGAGAGAGAGAGAGAGAGAGAGAGAGAGAGAGAGAGAGAGAGAGCAATACCACAAAGTACCTGGGGCTGGGAGCAGTAAAAAAGACATCTGGTGACAGATTCTCATCACCTGAAGCATCCATATTGAAGAGAAACAACCAAGGCAAAAAGTATGAGAGCAAAGTTGGGAGAGAGCAGAATCTAAAAAGATATCCTGTGACCTAAAGAAGAGCACACTGGAGTGAGGAGCAGGGAGCAAGCTGGCCAGGCTTCATTCTGGAGTTAAGACTAAGGTCTTGAGACATAAAGGGGAAAAGAGCTGTGATGGCCTTTGTCACAGGCCTGGGAACTCAGGAAGGACTTCCAATTCCAAGCAGCCTTTCTGTAGATTCAACAGGATAGTGGCAATACCTCAGAAGCATTTTCAAAAGTCTATCACAACATCTCTCTTGATAAGTTCATGCTGGGAGGAAGTGTAGAAATTAGAGAGGCTCTGCTATTGTCCAGGTATGAGATAATGATGTGTTAAACATAATGGTTTTTTTTAATTTAATTTTATTTTTTTTAATTTTATTTTATTTTCTAAGTTTTTTTATTTACATTCAAAATCATTTCCCCTTTCCTGTTTCCTCCCTCCCCGAAAGTCCCATAAGCTCACTTCCCTCCCTCTTTTCCCCATTCAACCCCCTCTCGCATCTCTGTCCTGCCATTCCCTTACATCCAGTCTTTCCAGGACCAGGGGTCTCTCCTTCCATCTTCTTGGATATCTATTGATATACGAACTGTGTCTAGGGTATTCCAAGATTCTGGGTTAATATCCCCTTATCAGTGAATGCATACCATGTGTGTGCTTTTGTGATTGGGTTACCTCACTAAGGATGATTATTTTCAAGTTCTGACCATTTGCCTAGGAATTTCGTGAATTCATTGTTTTTAATTGCAGAGTAGTATTCCATTGTATAAATATACCACATCTTCTGAATCCATTCCTCCATTGAGGGACATCTGGGTTCTTTCCAGCTTCTGGCTATTATAAATAAGGCTGCTATGAACATAGTGGAGCATTTGTCCTTATTGCATGCAGGTAAAGCCTCTGGGTATATGCCCAGGAGTGGTATAGCCGGATCCTCCGGGAGTGTCATGCCCAGTTTTCTGAGAAACCACCAGACTGCTTTCCAGAGTGGTTATACCAGCTTGCAATTCCACCAGCAGTGGAGGAGTGTTCCTCTTACTCCACATCCTTGCCAACAACTGCTGTCTCCTGTGTTTTTGATCTTAGCCATTCTGACTGGTGTGAGATGGAATCTCAGGGTTTTTTTGATTTGCATTTCCCTAATGACTAAGGATGATGAACATCTCTTTAGGTGCTTCTCAGCCATTAGATATTCTTCAGGTGAGAACTCTTTGTTTAGCTCTGTACCCCATTTTTTAATAGGGTTACTTGCCTCTCTGGAGTTTAACTTCTTGAGTTCTTTGTATATATTGGATATTAGCCCTCTGTTGGATGTAGGGTTGGTAAAGATCATTTCCCAGTTAGTTGGTTGCCGCTTTGTCTTTTTGACAGTGTCTTTTGCCTTGCAAAAACTTTGTAATTTAATGAGGTCCCATTTGTCAATTCTTGATCTTAGAGCATAAGCTATTGGAGTTCTATTCAGGAAATTCTCCCCTGTGCCCATATGTTCAAGGTTCTTCCCTAGTTTCCTTTCTATTAGTTTCAGTGTGTCTGGTTTTATGTGGTAGTCCTTGATCCACTTGGAATTGAGCTTAGTGCAAGGAGATAAGAATGGGTCAATTTGCATTCTTCTGCATGTTGACCTCTAGTTGAGCCAGCACCATTTGTTGAAAAGGCTATCTTTTTTCCACTGGATGGTTTTAGCTCCTTTGTCAAAGATCAAGTGACCATAGGAGTGTGGATTCATTTCTGGGTCTTCAATTCTGTTCCATTGATCTACAGGCCTGTCACTGTACCAATACCATGCGGTTTTTAACAGTATTGCTCTGTAGTACAGCTTGAGGTCCAGGATACTGATTCCCCCAGAAGTTCTTTTACTCTTGAGAAAAGTTTTAGCTATCCTTGGTTTTCTGTTATTCCAGATGAATTTTTGAATTGGTCTTTCTAACTCTATGAAGAATTGAGTTGGGATTTTGATGGGGATTGCATTGAATCTGTATATTGCTTTTGGCAAGATGGTCATTTTTATTATATTAATCCTGCCAATCCATGAGCATGGCAGATTTTTCCATCTTCTGAGGTTTTCTTCAATTTCTTTCTTCAGAGACTTGAAGTTCTTGTCATACAGATCTTTCACTTGTTTGGTTAGAGTCACACCAAGATATGGTTTGTGGCTATCGTGAAGGGTATCATTTCTCTTACTTCTTTCTCAGCCTGCTTATCCTTTGAGTATAGGAAGGCTACTGATTTGCTTGAGTTGATTTTATATCTGGTCACTTTGCTTAAGATGTTTATCAGCTGTAGGAGTTCTCTGGTGGAGTTCTTTGGGTCGCTTAAGTATACTATCATATCGTCTGCAAATAGTGATAGTTTGACTTCTTCCTTTCCAATTTGTATCCCTTTGACCCCTTTTTGTTGTCTAATTGCTCTAGCTAGAACTTCAAGCACTATATTGAAAAGATATGGAGAGAGAGGACAGCCTTGTCTAGTCCCTGATTTTAGTGGGATTGCTTCAAGTTTCTTTCCATTTAGATTGATGCTGGCTACTGGTTTGCTCTAAATTGCTTTTACTATGTTTAGATATGGGCCTCGAATTCCTGATCTTTCCAAGACCTTTAGCATGAAAGGATGCTGAATTTTGTCAAATGCTTTCTCAGCATCTAATGAGATGACCATGTGATTTTTTTCTTTGAGACTGTTTATATAGTGGATTACATTGATGGATTTCCTTATATTGAACCATCCCTGCATCCCTGGGATGAAGCCTACTTGATCGTGGTGAATGATCGTTTTGATGTGTTCTTGGATTCGGTTGGCAAGAATTTTATTGAGTATTTTTGAATCGATATTCATAAGAGAGATTGGCCTGAGATTCTCTTTCTTTGTCGGATCTTTTTGTGCTTTTGGTATTAGCGTAATTGTGGCTTCATAGAATGAGTTGGATAGTGTTCCTTCTGTTTCTATTTTGTGGAATAATTTGAAGAGTATTGGTGTTAGGTCTTCTTTGAAGGTCTGATAGAATTCTGCACTAAAACCATCTGGACCTGTGCTTTTTTTGGTTGGAAGACTTCCAATGACAACTTCTATTTCTTCAGGGGTTATAGGATGGTTTAGATGGTCTATTTGATCCTGATCTAATTTTGGTATTTGGTATCTGTCAAGGAAATTGTCCATTTCCTCGAGATTTTCTAGTTGTGTTGAATACAGACTTTTGTAGTAGGATCTGATGATTTTTTGAATTTCCTCAGTTTCTGTTGTTATCTCTCCCTTTTTGTTTCTGATTTTATTAATTTTGATACTGTCTCTGTGCCCACTGGTTAGTCTAGCTAAGGGCTTATCTATCTTGTTGATTTTCTTAAAGAACCAACTCCTCATTTTGTTGATTCTTTGTATGGTTTTATTTGTTTCTACTTGATTGATTTCAGCCCTGAGTTTGATGATTTCCTGCCTTCTACTTCTCTTTGGTGTATTTGCTTCTTTTTGTTCCAGGGCTTTCAGGTGTGCCATTAAGCGGTTAGTGTATGCTATCTCCCATTTCTTTTTGGCGGCACTCAGTGCTATGAATTTTCCTCTTAGCATTGCTTTCATTGTGTCCCATAAATTAGGGTATGTTGTGCCTTCATTTTCATTAAATTTCAAAAGGTCTTCGATTTCTTTCTTTATGTCCACCTTGACCAAGTTATCATTGAGTAGAGCATTGTTCAGCCTCCAAGTTTATGTGGGTTTTCTGTTGTTTTTGTTGCCTTTGAAGACCACCCTTATTCTGTAGTGATCTGATAGGAGGCATGGGATTAGCTCTATCTTCTTATATCTGTTGAGGTCTGATTTGTGACCAATTATATGGTCGATTTTGGAGAAGGTACCATGAGGTGCTGAGAAGAAGGTGTATTCTTTAGCTCTAGGATGAAATGTTCTATATATATATATATCTGTTACTTCCATTTGGTACAAGGCTTCAATTAGATTCACTGTGTCCCTGTTTAGATTCTGCTTTCCTGAACGATCCATTTCTGAGAGCGGGTTGTTGAAGTCACCCGCTATTATTGTGTGAAGTGCGATGTGTGCTTTGATCTTTAGTAAAGTTTCTTTTACAAATGAGGGTGCCCTTGCATTTAGAGCATAGATATTCAGAATTGCGTGTTCTTCTTGGGGGATTTTTCCCTTGATCAGTATGTAGTGTCCTTCTGTGTCTTTTTTGATGACTTTAGGTTGAAAATCAATTTTTTCTGATATTAGGATGGCTACTCTGGCTCGTTTCTTGGGGCCATTTGCTTGTAAAATTGTTTTCCAGCCTTTTACTCTGAGGTAGTGTTTGTCTTTGACACTGAGGTGCGTTTCCTGCACGCAGCAAAATGATGGGTCTTGTTTACGTATCCAGTCTGTTAGTCTATGTCTTTTTATTGGGGAATTGAGACCATTGATACTGAGAGAGATTAAGGCATAGTGATTATTGCCAACTGCCATTCTTGACGCTATCTTTATGTTTGAGTGGTTATCTACTTTTGGGTTTGAAGCAAGAAGGTTATTATCTCATTTTTTCCAGGGTGTTGTTTCTCTCCCTGTATTGGCGGTTTCCACCTATTATCCTTTGCAGGGCTGGGTTTGTTGAAAGATATTGTGAAAATTTGGTTTTATCATGGAATATCTTGGTCTCTCCATCTATGGTGATTGAGAGTTTTGCTGGGTACAGTAGTCTAGGGTGGCATTTGTGCTCTCTTAGTGTGTGCATGAGATCTGCCCAGGATCTTCTGGCTTTCATATTCTCTGGTGAGAAGTCTGATGTGATTCGGATAGGTCTTCCTTTGTATGTTACTTGGCCCTTTTCTCTTACTGCTTTTAATATTCTTTCTTTGTTTAGTATATTTGGTGTTTTGATTATTATATGACGGGAGATATTTCTGTTCTGGTCCAGTCTGTTTGGAGTTCTGTAGGCTTCTTGTATGTTCATTGGCATCTCTTTCTTTAGGTTAGGGAAGTTTTCCTCCATAATTTTGTTGAAGATGTTTACTGGCCCTTTAATTTGCAAATCTTCACTCTCATCTATACCTATAATCCTTAGGTTTGGTCTTCTCATTGTGTCGTGGATTTCCTGAATGTTTTGGGTTACACGTTTTTTGCATTTTACATTTTCTTTGACTGTTGAGTCAATGCTTTCTATGCTATCTTCAGCACCTGAGATTCTTTCTTCCATCTCTTGTATTCTATTGTTGATGTTTGCATCTATGACTCCTGATTTCTTCCCAAGGTTTTCTATCTCCAATGTTGTCTCCCTTTGTGATTTCTTAGTTGTTTCTACTTCCTTTTTTAGATCCTGGATGGATTTGCTGAGATCCTTCACTAGTTTGTTTGTATTTTCCTGTATTTCTTTAAGGTATTTTTGCATTTCCTCTTTCAGGATTTCTGCCTTTTGACCCAAGTTCTTCTGTATTTCTCTAAGTGATTTTTGTGTTTCCTCCTTATGGGATTCCATCTGTTGATCCATCATCTCCTGCATTTCTTTAAGCAGTTCTCATGTTTCCTTTGTAAGGGAATCTATCCGTTGATTCATTTCTTTAATCAATTTTTGTGTTGCCTCCCTATGGGCATCCGTCTGTTGACCTATATTCTTCTTTTCTTTATGCAATTTTTGTGATTCCTTTGAAAGTGCATCTACTCGTTGATTCAATTCTTTAAGCGATTTTTGTGTTGTCTCCTTGTGGGCCTCTATCTGTTGATCCATGTTCTCCTGCATTTCTCTAAGCGATTTTTGTGTTTCCTTTGTAAGGGCTTCTAACCGTTGATTCATGGTCTCCTGTAATTCTTTATTAGATTTATTTGTGTCCTTCTTGTGATCCTCTAATAGCGTCATGAGAAGTGATTTTAAATCCAAATCTTGTCTTTTGGGTGTGGTGGGGTATCCAGGACTTGCTGCTGTTGGAGAGTTGGGTTCAGATGGTGCCATATTACTTTGATTTCTGTTAGTAACGTTCCTATGTTTGCCTTTTGCCATCTAGTTACCTCCTGTGTTAGTTGGTCCTGCTGTCACTGGCTGTTGGTAGGACCTCCTCTGAGCCTGCAAAGCTATTTCTGGCCCCCTGGTTTACAGGGATTACCCTGGCACCAATTTCTGGGGCCTGCCCTGCTCCTGAGTGACTTTGGAGCCCTGATGTGCCTTGCCCCAAGTGATGTTATATTGGAAAGTCCCTGCACATCCAAATGCTCAGTGTAGTGGATTCCCGGAGCAGAGATCGCCAAAGGGAAGCTGGTAGGCTCCTGCCCTGTGCAGGGGTGTGTGATCTCTCCGGGGGGGGGGAGGGGGCTTCCCTCTGCAGGGCAGAAGTCCCACAGCAGGGCTGGCACGTCGATTAATGCAGACCTGCCCAGCTCTTGGGAGCAGGGTACACACAAGCTGCCTGAGACCCAAGCAATATTATGCCTGTCTGTCTCTGAGCCTGGCGGTCCCACCTGCCCTGGTGCTGGAGCAAAGATGGTGGAGTGCACTCTGCACTCTTGGTGGCGCAGGTCGCCCTGCAGGGGGTATGGCCCACAGCAGAGCTGTCGCCCAGATACCGCAGTGCTGTCCCGCTCTTGGGAGCAGATGGAAGCCCCAACAGGCCATGTCCCAAGCGATGTTATATTGGGGAGAACCTGGGTACCTGTGTCCGTAGTGCAGTCGATCCAGGAACAGAGGTCACCAAAGGGAAGCTGGTAGGCTCCCGCCCAGTGCAGGGGTCCCTCTGCAAGGTAGAAGTCCCACAGCAGATTTGGCGCGCTGGTTACTGCAGATCTGCCCAGCTCTTGGAGCAGGTTACACACAAGCTGCCTGAGACCCAAGCGATATTATGCCTGTCTGTCTCTGAGCCTGGCAGTCCCAACTACCTGGCCCAAACATAATGTTTTATAGTGGTTTTTCAGAGAAGGGTGCAAGAGGCTTAGAGGTGACACCATTACCCCTTCCATACTGCATGAACTGTAAGGATGTAATAAAAAACAAAGAAACAAAACCAAACAACCACAAAATCATCAGCAATAGCGTAAAACAAAACAATGACAACAAAACTCTTACCAGAAATAAGCAAGATAATACTTCTTGATTCTCAATTGGCTTCCATCTGCTGACAGTTTTCAATAATTTTCTTTTTGCAGACAAAGATGGTTAGACCGGCAATAACACACATTCAGTATAGAAAGTAGAATGTTGATGAAGTATATAGCTTTTGTCAAGGTAACTCACCTAGCAGGTTGATGGATTCAAGTCAGAGCATGGTTGGGTTTGGTTAGCCTCTACATTCAGTGCTCCTTACAAGTCCTCCAAGATGCTGCCTGAAATGACATGATATATCACAGGGTACTGTTGAGGAATCAAGGATCAAACTTTCAAAAAATAGCTGACAAAATGCTTCTTTCAAATAGCAAACTTCTAGCTCAGGGGCCTCTGGGAAGCTCTGAAAACATATGTATATATAAGTACCATTATATCATTTAAGCAGGCTATATTTATGTATTTAGAAGCGGTGAATGTGTGTGTGTGTATGTGTGTGTGTTTCTCTCTCTCTCTCTGTGTGTGTGTGTGTGTGTGTGTGTGTGTGTGAAACAACAATTAATGAAAAATAAGAAGTCACGAGTTTGAACGAAACCAAGGAGGTGGTATATGGTAGTGTCTCAGGGGAAAGAAAAGTTGGGGAATGATGTAAGTGTATTATAATACCAAAAAATATAAGAAATAAAACCAAGAACTTAAACTTCACTCAAGAACTTTTCAAAGGGTAGTTATAAGGTTTTAGTGTTTGTGGCCAGAATGGTTGACTTAAAATGTGCTATGTAATCAGTCTTCTTTACCTCATCTTATAATGGAAACACTCTTGGTATTACCTAATTAGGGAGAAGAGGAGGTTCACAGGGCATAATGATAATCAATGTGGAATTGGCAGTTGAGGCAATCCCAGAGTTCTGACTTAGCCTCTGTGTAGATGATAATAGGAATAAAGATAAAACTACTGCATAGCTACTTTCCCAGATCAATGAGTGACTGGCTGGATTTTTTTTTTTAAATATGAATCATCACATTTGTGTTTCAGATGTTCTCAAAAGTTAAAAAGAGAAAAGACAGAGCTTACTGGTGGGCTTTGTATATGTTCACGTCTGTTCTAAAGAGCTATAGGCTACAATTCAACATGATTGCTTTGGTATTTCTCAATAGTGTGGTGTAATGAAAGCAAACCAGATTTGCACTGCATATGAAAATAACCAGGGTTTTATACAGAGGCATGTGATACCCCTATCAATCTCCTGAAAAATGTGACATTTTTAAATGGTGTAAGATTATTGAAGATTTTATTTTTAATTTTTCTTCTTAATTTATATTTAATAATTTCATTCATGAATACTATATTTACATTATTTCCACAACTCCTACTACTCCCTCAGACACTTTCTATCCCTGTTTCACTTTCTTTTTCTAATTCAGTAATCTCTTCTTCCATATTATATATAAACACATATATACATATATATGTGTATGTGTGGATGTATGTATATACATATGTATGTATGCATCCATGCATGCATGTGTATACTACTTAGTCCATTTAATATTGCTCATACATATATTTATGGCTGTGTAGCTACTTAGAATTGGATAACCTATCAGAGGCTTCATTCCTGTAGAAAACAAATTCTCTCTATCTCCATGACCATTGAATGCCTAGAGCTCTTCATTTAGGGGTAGGGCTCTGTGGGGTTTTTCCCTCTACACTAGTGTATTTATTGACTTTTCCTGTTGGTAGAGAAAACATACCATGTAATATGTTTGGTCTATTGTACATATGTAGAAAATAGGTAAGATACTACACAAAATATTCACTGAGAATAATATATTAATATATACTTGGTGAAAGATGGTCACACAAGGGTGTGAATGGTCATATTGACTGATTTATTGATCAGGGCAGGGTGATACCTGCATCATTCTCCAATGCCAAGAATAATTGTGTGCATGCTGAGCAGGTATGTTTACATCTCAGTAATGAAAATTCAGAATCTTACATAAAATTGTTTATGTGGAAACACATGCACACACGTGAATGCATGTGTGCGTGCACACACATATATCATGTGCAATTGTTTATGTGTATATAATGATTCTTGGGTCACATTTTATTTCTTAATTCGCTATGACAGTGCCATACATGTTCCTGAACATAAGCCCTATTAAAATAAAACACGGTGATGAAGGAAGTTAAAACGTAGGCATTCCTTGTTATTTAAACAAATCTGCCACCCACACAACAAATGAAGCTGAAGAAAATATTTCATAATCTTTTTGCACTCAGCCAAAAGCTGACAAGTTCCTAATGAATTCTCAGGATCAACTTAAAAAAGGGATAGAGTGTGCTGAGCCCTGTATTTAGGTTGTGTCTGGACTTTTATAACACCCAAGAAAAGGATTTGCCTTTCCAAGTCTTACTGTAGAGTCAGGCATAGAAACAAAGACCAAGACTGTGAAGGATACTCAGTTGCCTCAGGTCTCAGCATTTCCCTGAAGAGAGATGGTGAGGCAGTGGATCATCATCTGCAGTTTTCCCATCAATATCTGGGAACACAGCAGGAGCAAACTCAACCAAATAGACACAAAGCCTATGCTAGAGGCCCCACAAAGCTAGAAATAGGCAAACCAAGTCAAATCCTGTTGTGTTGCAACTGATGGCACAGGAACCCAAAGTGAGTAACTATGTAGAACACCAGTCAGTCACTCTAAGTCAAATCTGCTGAAAGTTCAAGAGGAGAAATGAGTGGGCAAACCTGAAAATGAATGAGAGTAGATACATATCTCAGAAATATAACTATCTGTTATCCATCCAAATGCTAGAATCTGTTTTTATCCACCAAAGACATTTCAATTATCAAGCAACAACCTTTCATACTGAAAAGTTCAAGCCTAGAAAAACTATTCACGTGAATTGTTCATGGATTAAATATCTCCAGTCAATCCTTTACACAGTTAAAGATCAAAATTAAGTAACTATAAAACCATGTGCAATTCAGTAAACTCTGAGAAACATAAGATAATACACAAAAACAAACACATAAAATTGACTTATATACCTGTAAATTGTATTTATGTACATTTCCAACATATATCTTTCCTATTCACACACAGATAAACATAAAATGTGCATGCAACAGTATAGTAATATGTACATAATAAACCCAAATTTTTATAACAATGTCAAAAATGTAGACTATATCATAGATAAACATTCTTAAGTTTAAAATTCAAATGTTGTTCACCATTAGAAAAGGAATCAATTTAGTTTAAGTAAATTTTGAAATCATAAAAGTAATATACCAATTTGGAGGAAACGGGAAAGGGTAAATCATTTGAAATGTAAATAAAAAAACTTAGAAAAAAAAAAGACCCAGAATCTCAGAATACCCAAAACACAATTCACATATCAATAGATTTCCAAGAAGATGGAAGGAGAGACCTCTGGTCCTGGAAAGACTGGATGTAGGGGAATACCAGGACAGAGAAGTGAGAGGGGATTGAATGGGGAACAGAGAGAGGGAAGGGGACTTATGGGACTTTCGGGGAGGGAGGAAATGGGAAAGGGGAAATCGTTTGGAATGTAAATAAAAAACTTAGAAAATAATAAAAAATAAATAAAAACGAGAAGAGTATATCACTGAAAAGTAAAAAAAAATAAATTCATAAAAGGTATTTCATTCTACCCACAGAAGAAGCAATGCCGTTAGGTTTTCTTTCCTTCTTTACCATCATGGCTCCACATTTCCTATCACTTTTTCTGGATCATTCTCAAGTAACCCATTTACACCCTAGCTGTTATCTTAACCAACGTTTAATAAAACTCAGACCAAGACACTGATAATCAAAACCACATATACAGGAATTACTATATGGATTATGATCATATTAGAACTGGATATTCTCCTACAATTGTCTATTGTTCTGTTTCCAGTTACACACACACACACACACACACACAGAGAGAGAGAGAGAGAGAGAGAGAGAGAGAGAGAAACTTCAAGTGATGAATGGATTATTTTTTTTGTGTGTGAAAAAGAAGCAGCCATGTCTACAGGTAGGCATGTGTTCAGAACAGCTGAGGTCAGGCTACTGACATTCATTGTGAGCTATTTCATGTAATTGTCTATAACCTCTAAGGTATGTAATCTCTCTAATGGCGTTGTCTACAGTCATAGATATTTTTATAAAGGAAAGGGTCAGGAGAGCTTGCCCATAAACTGAAGATTTTATACATACATACTCACATACATACATACATACATATGTACACACACACACATACACATATGGTGAATTTACTTAATGGAATGATATAGAGCAAAACAAAAAATAATTTAAAAACACAAATCTTGCAAAATACTATTTTAGGAAACATAAAAAGAGGAAAGGAAAATGTTATTTTATTTCACCGTTAGGAAGTAACAAAACTACATATTTTATTTTGTAGTGGTTCGTATGCATGTTAAAACTATGAGAAAAAGATACTGACCGTGTAACTCTGAAGAGAAAGAACCAATAGGGAGGAGGAATGTAGGTGTAGTGATGACTACCATGTTCTAATGTCTCACAAACAAGAGGAAATTCATAACTAGTTGATACACATTTGTGAAATTTTGTAGCCATTGTATGTTTTTGCATGAATTGCATGTTACAACACTAGTAACACTTTCAAGAGGGAAATTATAATAAACAAAAGGAGATAGATATTTGTTAACTCCTTTAAGTGATATTTGGATTTGGAATGAAGTGTTCAGCTTAGCAGACAATAATTTCATATTTCATACCATTTTAGTTAGAATCCATGTAAGATTGCCTTTCATTGTGGCAAATATATTAGGAATATAACAATGTCCATTAAAAAGGTGAGGACACTGGACCCTCTAGAAGTAACGTAACTGTCCAGAAGACAAAACCTAGCAAGCAGGGGAGAAAAAAGGCGAATCTACTATTATTTTTAGTTAGTTAGTTAGTTTGTTTATTTATTTATTTATTTATTCACTTTAAAACCCAATATCAGCCCCCCTCTTCTTCTAGTACTCCTCACACAGACCCTTCCCCTATTTCTCCCTCTGCAGTCCTTCACACACTGTACTTTTTTCCCCCACTCCCATGCACATCAAATCACTACAGTTCTAGGTGCATCCTCTCCCACTGAAGCCAGACAATTTGGCCCAATTAGGGGAATGGGATCTGCAGGCAGGTAGGCAAGAGATTCAGGGACAGTCTCTGCTCCAGTTTTGGGGGAACTTAGATGAAGATCAAGCTACTTATGTGTTACACATATGTGCATACACCTTAGGTCCAGGCAGTGCATGTTCTTTGGTTGATGGTTCAGTCTCTTGGTACCCTTAAGAGTTCAGGTTAGTTTACTCTGTTGGTTTTCCTGTGGAGGCCCTGTCCTCTTCAGATCCATCAGTCCATCCCTCAACTCTTCAACTCCATAACTCCATTCAATGTTTGGCTGTGGATTTCTGCATCTCTTTCCATTGGCTGCTGGGTAGAGCCTCTCAGAGGACAATTATGTTAGACTCTTGTCTGCAAGCATAGCAAGAGTTTCATTAATAGTGTCAGGGATTGGGACTTGACCATGGGTGGGGTCTTAATTAGGGGTAGTCATTGGTTGGCTATTCCCCTTCTCTTTCCTGTCTTTGACCCTGCACATATTGTAGGCAAGACACATTCTGGGTTGAAGGTTCTACGAGTGGGCCGCTGTCCTTATGCTTCCACTGGGAGTCAATTCTGGCTGCAGTAATTGGCCATTTCGACCCATATTCCCATACTGCTGGCAGTCTCGGCTAGAGTTGCCTCCATAGGCCCCAAGGAGCCTCCCTTCATCCCAGATTGTGGGAAAAAAAAAGAAAGAGCGTGGGGCCTGGCGTGCACGGACACAGGGGCACACGACAGGCCGGGCCGGCAGTGCGCGGGCCTCGCTCTAGGGCCAAGGCAGTGTACGTATGCAAAGGATGCAAGCGGACATGGTTCCGCGCGGGGGGGGGGGGGGGGCTGGTGGTGGGGGAGGGGGGTGGTTGGGGAAGCAGGCAAGATGCACGCGTGCCTTGGCCTAACCGGGAGCAGGCGGCCACACCGCCGGCAGGTCCCGCACATGGCACGCGCAGGGGCGCAGAGAGATCCCAGATCTCTCTGCATGTTACCTGTGTTCAGGTTGTCCGCTTAGCTGAATCCCAGAATCTCAGATGGCGCGTACCAGCTAGCTCCGAGTGGCGAATTTAAGAGGCAGCCCACACCAGTCAGGATGGCTAAGATCAAAAACACAGGAGACAGCAGTTGTTGGCGAGGATGTGGAGAAAGAGGAACACTCCTCCACTGCTGGTGGAATTGCAAGCTGGTACAACCACTCTGGAAAGCAGTCTGGCGGTTCCTCAGAAAACTCGGCGTGACACTCCCGGAGGATCCGGCTATACCACTCCTGGGCATATACCCAGAGACTTTACCTGCATGCAATAAGGACACATGCTCCACTATGTTCATAGCAGCCTTATTTATAATAGCCAGAAGCTGGAAAGAACCCAGATGTCCCTCAATGGAGGAATGGATTCAGAAGATGTGGTATATCTACACAATGGAATACTACTCTGCAATTAAAAACAATGAATTCACGAAATTCCTAGGCAAATGGTCAGATCTTGAAAATATCATCCTTAGTGAGGTAACCCAATCACAAAAGAACACACATAGTATGCAGTCACTGATAAGGGGATATTGACCCAGAATCTCGGAATACCCTAGACACAATCCGCATATCAATAGATTTCTAAGAAGATGGAAGGAGAGACCCCTGGTCCTGGAAAGACTGGATGTAGGGGAACGCCAGGACAGAGTAACGAGAGGGGGTTGAATGGAGAAAAGAGGGAGGGAAGGGGGCTTATGGGACTTTCGGGGAGGGGGGAAACGGGAAAGGGGAAGTGATTTGGAATGTAAATTAAAAAAATAAAATAAAAAAAAAAAGAGGCAGCCCATAGCTTTGATGTTTTATTATTAAGAAAATAGAAAGAGAAAAGAGATAGAAAGATAAAGAAAGAAGAGAAAATAGATAAGAGAAGCCATGACCACGTGAAAAGGGGAGAAGACAGAGAGATAGACAAAGAAGAGGGCCTGGAGAGAACAGGCGGGGAAAGAGAGAGAGCACGCGCTGAGGGGTGTTATTTATAGTGAGTTGGGCGGTCAGGTGACCAGGAGGCGGGGACAGTGTGGCTGCAGGCAGGTGACTGCCTAGGCAGAATCAGGCTAGAACCTGGGGCGTGGCCACACGTCTCATTAAGGTCCCACACCAGATCTCTGGCAAGTTCTAGCATTTGCCCCTTGTCCCCTGGGCCCATTGCTAATTTCCATTCTCTCCTTACATCTGACATTGCCCATCCCCATCCTGCTACCCTCTGAATCTCCTCTCCAATCTAGTTCCCTCCCTCCCACATTCAATATTTCTTTTGTTTCTCCTTCTGTTGGAAGATTAAACCATTCTCCCTTGAGCCCTTTTTGTTATTTGACTTAGTTATGTCTGTTGATTATAGCATGGTTACCCTGTACTTAATGACTAATATCCACGTATAAGTGAGTACATATCCACACAAGGCCTTTTGGGTCTGGGTTACATTCTCCAGATGATCTTTTCGAGTTCAATCAATTTTTCTACAAAATTCATAATGTCCTCACTTTTAATATATGAAAAGTATTCCACTGTATAAATGAAGCACATGTTTTAAACAATTCTTCAGTTGAGGGGCATCTAGATTGTTTCCTGTCTATCTATTAAGAATAAAGCTGTTGAAGTCTTCCCACCACCATCTGCACTGGGGAGCCAAACAGCTCCACAGTCTTCTGTGCACAGCCCACCCGGAGAGAGCTGGTCTCCCAGGCATACTGACACAGGCTTATAGGCTCACAGGAGGGACAAGCTCCAGCCAGAGACAGCAAGACCAACTAGCACCAGACATAACCAGATGGTGAAAGGCAAGCACAAGAACCCTACCAACAGAAACCAAGGCAACTTGGAACATCAGAACTCAGTTTCCCACCACAGCAACAATCGGATACAAAACACACTGGAAAAGCAAGAGTTAGATTTAAAATCGTATCTCATGATGCTGATAGGAACTTCAAGAAGGACTGGAATAACTCCCTTAAAGAAATACAGGAGAATATGGGTCGACAGGTAAAAGTCCTTAAAGAGGAAACACAAAAATCCCTTAAAGAAATACAAGAGAACATGGGCCAACAGGCAGAAGCCCTCACAAAGGAAACACAAAATTCCCTTAAAGAATTACAGGAAAACATAAAACAATCAAGTGAAGGAACTGAACAAAACCATCTATAATCTAAAAGTGGAAGTAGAAGCAAAAAAGAAATCACAAAGTGAACATCTCTGGAAACAGAAAACCTTGGAAAGAATTCAAGAGTCATAGATGCAAGCATCAACAACAGAATACAAGAGATAGAAGAAAGAATCTCAGGGGCTGAAGATACCATAGAAAACATTGACTCAACAGTTAAAGAAAATGTAAAATGCAAAAAGCTCCTAAGCCAAAACATCCAGGAAATCCAGGACAAAATGAGAAGACCAAACCTAAGGATTACAGGTATAGAAGAGAGTGAAGATTTCCAACTTAAAGGGCCAGTAAATATCTTCAACAAAATTATAGAAAAAAACTTTCCTAACCTAAAGAAAGAGAAGCCTGTGAACATACAAGAAGCCTACAGAACTCCAAACAGACTGAAACAGACAAGAAAGTCCTCCCAGCACATAATAATCAAAACACCAAATGCTCTAAACAAAGAAAGAATATTAAAAGCAGTAAGGAAAAAATGGCAAGTAACTTATAAAGGCAGACCTATCAAAATTACACCAGACTTCTGATCAGAGACCATGAAAGCTAGAGGATCCTGGGCAGATCTCATACAGACCTTAAGAGAACACAAATGCCAGCCCAGACTACTATACCTAGCAAAACTCTCAATCACCATAGATGGAGAAACCAAGATATTCGATGATAAAACCAAATTTGTACAATATCTTCCCACAAATTCAACCCTACAAAGGATAATTATGGAAAACACCAACACAAGGAGGGAAACTACACCCTAGAAAAAACAAGAAAGTTATCTTCTTCCAACAAACCCAAAAGAAGATATCCACACAAACGTAAAATTGACATCAAAAATAACAGAAAGAACCTATCACTATTCCTTAGTATCTCTTAACATCAATGGACTCAATTCCCCAATAAAAAGACATAGACTAACAAATATTTTTTCATGTAAATCTTCAATTTTATCAGAAAGTGTTTGCAATTCCTCCCTCAATTAATTTAGTAAATTTATGTCTACCATTTTATCTGCATTAGTTTTTCATGATAATCTTCAATTTTAACGTTTTTCTATATATTTCTTCTATGTTATCAGAAATGTTTCCCATGTAAATCTCAGATTTTATCACAAAATGTTTTTAATTTGATCTTCAATTAATTTAGAAAGTTTTTTTATGTCTACCATTTCATCTGTATAATTTTCCATGAAATAGTCAATTTTAACATGTTTTCTATATATTTCTTGAATTTTATTGGAAATGTTTTCCATCTAAATCTTCAATTTTACCTGAAAATGTTTATAATTCCACTTTCAATCAACTTAGAATTATTTTTTATGCCTTTCACTTTATCTGTATAATTTTCATGATAATCTTCAATTTTAGCATGTTTTTCTATATATTTCTTCAATTTTATCAGAAATATTTTCTATGTAAATCTTCAACTTTATCAGAAAATGTTTATAATTCCACTTTCAATCAATTTAGGAATACTTTTATGCCTACCATTATTTATATCTATATAAAATTTTCCATGATATTCTTCAATTTTAACATATTTTTCTACAATTTTCCACAATTTTATCAGAAATATTTTCCATATAAATCTTCAATTCTATCATAAAATGTTTCTACTTCCTTTTTCAACTAATTTAGTATTGTTTTTATGTCTACCACTTTACTCTTTAATTTTCCATGAAAATTGTCAATTTTAAAGTGTTTTTCTATATATCTTTTCTATTTTATCAGAAATATTTTCCATGGAAAACTTCAATTTTATCACAAAGTGTTTTTAACTTCCTTTTTCAATAAAAGAGCATGATTTTTTTTAAAAGAATAAAGTTGCAATGAACATAGTTGAGAATATTTTCCTGTGGTATGGCAGAGCATCTTTTGTGTATGTGCTCATTAGTGGTATAGCTTGATCTTGAGGCACTAAATTGATTTCCAGAATTTAATGACTGCTTCTATTTCCTTAGGGGTTGTAGGACTATTTAGTTTACCTGGTTTTGATATAACTTTGGCAATTGGTACCTGTTTAGGAAATCATGCATTTCACTTAGATTTTCCTATTTTGTGGACTGTTGGCTTTTGAAATAAGATTTAATGATTCTTTGAATTTCCTCAGTGTTCACTGAAATGTTTCCATTATCATTTATTTTGTTAACTTGGATACTGTCACTGTGCCCTTTAGTCAGTTTGGCTAAGGGTTTATCTATATTGTTGATTTTCTCAAAAAAAAAATCAGCTCTTGATTTCATTGCTTCTTTGTATTGTTTTCTTTGTTTCTGATTGATTGATTTCAGCCCTGAGTTTTATTACTTTATTATTTCCTGCTGTCTGTTCCTCTTGGTTGTATTTTCTTTTTCTTCTTTTTCTTCTTCTTTTACTTCTTTTTCTTCTTCTTCTTCTTCTTCTTCTTCTTCTTCTTCTTCTTCTTCTTCTTCTTCTTCTTCTTCTTCTTCTTCTTCTTCTTCTTCTCCTCCTTCTCCTCCTTCTCCTCCTCTTCCTCCTCCTCTTCCTCCTCTTCCTCCTCCTCCTCCTCCTCCTCCTCCTCTTCCTCCTCCTCCTCCTCTTCTTCCTTCATCCTCATTTTCTGGAGTTTTCAGGTGTACTTCTAATCTATTAGTATGAGAATTTTCCAATTTTTTTTATGAAGGCACTTAATTATATGAACTTTCCTCTTTGTGTTCTATAGTTTTTGGTATGTTGTATCCTTATTTTCCTTAGACTCTACAGCCTTTAATTTCTTCCCTGACCTAATGATCAATGAGTAAAGTGTTGTTCAATTTCCATGAGTAGGTAGACTTTCTATTGTTTCTGTTGTTGCTGAAGTCCAGCTTTTATCCATGGTGATCTGACAAGGGGTTATTTTAATCTTCTTGTATCTTTTGAGTCTTGCTTTGTGACCTGTTATATGGTCAATTTTGGAGAAGGTTCCATGAGGTACTGAAAAGAAGGTATATTCTTTTATGTTTGGGTGAAATGTTCTATCGATATCTGTTAGGCCCTTTTGAATAATAACCTTTGTTGGTTTCATTATTTCACTGTTTAGTTTCTGTCTCAATGACCTGTAAATTTGGTGGGAGTGGGGTATTGAAGGCTCCAATTATTAATGTGTAGGGATTAAATGTTTGATTTAAACTTTAGTAATGTTTTCTTTACTAAATGTTTACTAAATGCCTTTGGATTTGGGACATAGATATTCAGAATCAAGAACTCATCTTGGTGGATTTTTCTATTAATGTGCATGAAGTGTCCTTCCCCATCTCTTTTGAATAATTTTGGTTGAAAGACTCTTTTATTAAATATCAGAATGAATACTCCAGCTTGTTTGTTGGGTCTGTATGCTTAGAAAACCTCTTTCTAGCCATTTACTCTGACAGAATATATCTTTTTTTTTTTGCTGAGATATGTTTCTTGTATACAGCAGAATAATGGATTCTGTTTATGCATCCATTCTGTTAACCTGTGTTTTTTAATTGCTGAATTGAGTCCATTGATGTTGAGGGATGTTAATGACCAAAGATTGTTAATTTCTGTTAGATTTATGGTAGTGTGTGTGTGTGTGTGTGTTTCTTCTATTGGTTTTAGTTGTGAAATTATTTATTTTTTGCATTTTCTTGAGTGTAGTTATTCTCATTTGGTTGGAGTTTTTCTTGTAGTCTCCTTTGTAGGACTTGGTAGTGGAAAGATGTTTAAATTTGGTATTGTCATGGAATAACTTGGTTTAACCATCTAATGTGATTGAAAATTTTGTTGAGGATAGTAGCCTGTGCTGACACCTGTGGTCTCTTAGGGTCTGCAAAACATCTGTCCAGTGTCTTCTGGCTTTTAGAATCTCTGTTGAGAAATTTCCTAGATTTTCCATCTCCAGAATTGCCCCAATTTGTGTTTTTTTTATTGTTTCTTCATGCATTTTCAGTTTCTTGGACAGTTTTATTAAGATTTTTCACTTGTTTGATTGCATATCCCTCTGTCTGTCTGTTGGTCTGTCTGTCTGTCTGTCTGTCTATCTGTCCGTCTGTCTATCTAACTTTCTAACTACCATTGCTTCCAATATTAATGCCTCTACCTGGTTGGCTATATATTCCTGTATTTTTTTAAGCTATCTATTCTTTAAAGACCTCTATCATCTTTGTAAGAGTGGATTTAAGATGATCTTCTTGCGCTTCATGTTTTTGGGTAATATGCATGACTTGTTATTGCAGAAGAGCTGGAATCTGATTGTACTTTATTTGCCTGAATCTTGTTGAATTTGTTCTTACACTATCCTTTAGGTATCTTATTTTTTCTGGTGTTGTCTGAATGATCCTGATGATGCCATGATTTCTTGGGAAGGCGGGGAAAGTCATGGGCCAGACAATGAAGGTCAGGTAGACCTCACTGGTAAGGTATTGGTGGAGGAATATTTCAAGCTGGTAGTTCTTGGGTCCCCTACAGCCCTGTTTGAAAGCTCCAAGCCAACCAAATTGTGAGAGGATTGGTGGGGTGGGATTCCAAGCTACATTTTCTTGGGGCACTGCAGATCTTCACAGGGAAACAGGAAGTTCTTGGGGTGACCCAAAGATCCTTGGAACCAAAGGGCAGGCCCGGTGCCAGCTAATGGAGATCTCAGAGAATGCATGCAACTCATCTTTGCCTGAATTTATTATTTTTAACATGGAAAAGCTTCACCAGAGAGACCCAAACCTGAATCCTAAATATTTGTCCCAACTGTTTGCAGTATTTGTACCATAGGTTTCCCCAGCCTAGTGAGTGACTAAAAGAAGGCCAAAGTGGAGCCTGTCTGCCTATGAGCTTTCATACAGTGTAAGACATTCTAAGAGGCAGCACCTGTCAGATTGAATTATAGGGCACAGGAAAAGCCCTGTAAATCCATCGATCTATATCATCTCTTTGGAAATACCAACCCCCTAAGAGTCTCAGTCACCACAGCTCCAGTCTAGAACAGTTCTTAAGGGGGTTGTGAGAGGAGATTTTCAGAGGGAGTAATGAGAAAAGGGGATAATATTTGAAATGTAAATAAAGCAAATATCTAAAAAAAAAAGGAACACAGATCATTATGTTGCTTAAGACACTATCCAAACAGAAACTTCAATGGATTCATAGATTCGTTCTTTTTTCATGAAAAAGAGGCAGACTTGACTATGATTACACATGTGTTCAGAGGAACAGAGGTCAGGCTCCTGAGACTCACTGTGAGCTATTTTATGAATTTATTTGTGACCACTAAACTATGTAATCTGTCCAATGACTTTGTCAGTGGTTATAGATAGATTTTTTACAAAAGAATGTGTTATGAGGCCTTGTTCAGGTGCTAAAGATGATTTTTTAGTATTGAAGGAAGCCAAGAAGATATTTTTGAAAAGGATCATACAGTTTCTGAGAATATTGTCAATACTGTTTCTAAATTATAAAATACAGATTTGACATTTTCCCTGACATTTGCCTTGGATTATTTTATTAATTCTCAGAATAACTCTAAGATGATTTTAATTCAACAGATATGAAATAATACATTAAAATTTTGGGATCTTTTCTGTGGTCATACAGATTACTCAATTTAGCAATTTCAAAATGCCTTGTTTTCCAGATTACAAATTAAACAGCAGTGGGAACTATGGAAACCCTCAAAACCTGACTACAGTAATTTTTTGGTTACAGATTCTCAGTTATCCTATACAGGCCTAGAGACTTTTACTTATTGTGTAATAGAGGATAACCTTGAAATGATCTTCTTCCACCCACCTCCAGAATGTTAGCATAACAATCCTACTTTGCCTCACATAGCAAAGCAAATTTTTGCTCCATGCAATTTTTTTCTTTTTCTTTTCTTTCTTTTTCTTTCTTTTTTTTTTTTGTTGTTGTTGCTATAGCTTTGGTATTTGGTATTAAAGTCAAGGCACTCGACTTATACATTCTAGACAAGCACTCCACTCCTGAAGTATATCTCCAGACACATTTGTCTATAGTATTTCCTTGACAACATTCCTAGTTAGATGGCCATAGAAATTAGCATTCATATGGATTGTTCTGAACAGTTACCCTTAAAACTAGTATCAGACACAACAAAGGGAGATTGTAACTTAATCCCAGTTTGTATAAGAGAATACAGCTCTCACCTCTGGAGAATTTTGATTATGCTTCCCATGATACAACCTGAATATTAATATACAGAGTAGCTTCCAAAGGGATTATGACAAGATTTGGGCTTAAAGTTTGCTATCTTATCAATTCTCGATCTCAGTAACTACAGATCCATTTTTATGTCTTTGTATAAATAGCCATTCTGTTTTGTTTGCTAAGTGTGAGGCCATGATTCTTTCTTCCTGCTAACTGCATGAAGTTGAGAGAAGATGATTCAAGCTTTTTTTTTTCTATTGTCTAATAGTATTCATGCCAAAGCTCAGTAGTTAGATGTTCAGGTCTCTCAGATTTTCTCTTGACCTAACGAAAGAATCTGACACAGGCTATTCCTAGCCCACTCTAATGGGTCTTCTCCCAATTTGCCTACACCTCATCTGCAGAAGAAATTCTACCTCCAAAAATGTTTTTACAAGGTATACATCCAAAATACGTGCTTTTCTGACATAAAATTTTATGCAATAGTTTATGTCACGATATCTCATTCTTGGACAGTGGGTCTTACCAGAACAGATACTATTTGTTACCATATTATATAGCTATGAGAATCTATTTGGTCTCCTTCAATACTGAAATGATTTATCTAAATAAGAAAAAATATGAAACCATTCATATAATATACAACGTGTACTATTACTACAAATGGTATCATTAATTCTCTATTTACTAACTTGTTAATTCTAATTTCCATTGTAATGTAATAAAAATAATTTTTTTGCATGGCTTTGTGGTTAAATTATCTTTGTTGGTTGATTTGATGGTATATCTTGGGAATAAAGATTTCTAAAAATTAAAAAGTTACTTGCTGTAACAAAATAGCATTTTCTGGACCCATATCGAAATTTAGTTCATGGATTCATAAATTTCAGAGCTATCAGCACTGAAATAATTCTGTTTTGAATATGAAGAACAATGCAGAGAAACAGAGAGCTTCCTTCTGAGCTCACCCACTGAGCAATGTTGTGACCATTGTAGGGCCTGAACACTCGCCTTTTGATTTGTAAGTTTAGCATAGAATACATGATTTGTTCCTTTAAAAATTGTCTCCAGATTTGTGAATATTTTTCAAACTAAACAAGAGCATATTTTTCCCATCACAGTTTCCAGACAATGGCAATTTAAGATGTTTAGTTTCTATTTTTCCTTTGTAGAAACCTTTCCACATCTGGTTGTGTATGCTGGATACAAAAATCTCATAACTAGTTATCTTTGCATTTTTCACATCTTCAAGAACTGAAAAATTCTGCTCACCAAGGGAAATAATCAAACGACTCATTAATAGAAAATAAATAATGAATCAGATGTAAAACAAATTCTCATGCATTAGAGAAGCATTTTGGGGGAAAAATCAAGTTACAGATACTGATTTCCCCAGGTGAATGAAAAATAAGCCTTCGTGGCATAACCATGCCTTATTGATGTGCATAGAGCCCATAAGGGCTCAGGAACAGGGGGAGCCAATCGTTGTAGCATTGGGAGCAGACACCCCATCACAAGAAGAAAACAAAAGCCAGTCCTGCGATAGACTTCAGTCATCCCGTTTGACTACAGCATATCTGTCAGGTGTTCTTGACCTACTGAGACTTAAATGTCTGTTTGCCCACTCATTGATCTGCAGCACAGCTCATGTCCAGTTCCTTCTGGCTCTTCCCACACTGCAGTATGTGCTATATGTTTTTTTCCTGTATCTCACAAATAGACTCGACTATCAAAATCACATATCTCTCATGCAACTTTATAAGAGCGCCAGATACAAATTAAGTGCCCTATAGATGTGTTGTCAATGAAGTAACAGCATTGCATGTGGGCAACTTTGGAATACTAGGAGAAAGTTCAAAATGGACCATGCACTTTAAAATCATGGTTCCATCTACTGAAGCTGTTAAAATATTGTCTTTTTTCCAGTGTGACCACCTATTATAACAACCTATTATATCCAGTCTAAGTATGTATAAAACTATAGCAGGACAATATATGTAAAACAAATAAAGCAAAATGTTGTAAGTTCAAGGAAAAAGTTAGAGAATATGTGGTTATTGTTATTTATCAACTTGACAGAATCTGGGAGAGGGGCCTGTAGCTGTGCCTGAGGGGAATTATCTTGACTATGTTAATTAGGCTGTTGAGATCAGCTCACTGTAAGTGACGTCATACCCCTGGTTAGAATCCTAGACTGTATACACAGAGAAAAGGACTGAACAGCAGCATGCATTTTGCATTCTGTTTCCTGTTGTGGACCCAGTATGAGCAGCTGCTTCCAGATCCTGCTGTCTTGACATGCCCACCATAACAGACTATGTCTTGAATTACAAGCTAAAATAAACCCTTGCTCCTTAAATTGCTTTTGTCCAGTAAGTTGTCAGAGCAGTAGGAAGAGTCACTAAGCAGAATAATTAATTTCCACTGCTGTGATTTAGGCATCTGGGTTTACACAAATCTGAGCCATTGATAGCTCTCAGCTCTTAGTTGCCCAAAGTGTACATTTGATTTGGGGCTTAATTAAGTTGAAGAAGTGTTCCTGCTCTATCATTCACAGCTCAAAGAACTTCAAATCATGTAGAGAAATACAATAGAAAGCAATGTTGTCTGTCAGCTTGCATGCTTCTCTTACCTTACCTGAGGTTCAGTTGACAGAGATCTATCTTATCTATTTTGGAGCTTGTGAGTTACTGGGAATTATTGAACCCAGATGCATTTCATCTTACTGTCTCATATATCTAGGAATATATGTCCAGGTGCTTATCTGTGTCATATATACATATATGTACACATACATGTACACATACATTTACATCATATACATATACATACATGTATGTATATGTGGTATATGCACATACACACATATACACACAAATATGTTTCCATCTAAAACTCTGGAGTTTTGTATTTTTCTCTGTTAATGATATTATACCTAGATTTGAAGCTCAGTTTATGTCTTTTTATTATATTAAATGAGTTATAGTCATTAAAAGATCTTGTGAATGCATATAATTATGTAGTAAATAATTAGTAATCAGATATTAGTTTATTTAAATTTTGTATCTGGAAAACAATCTCAAAATATGTTTTCATATGAAAAGCAAAATGATAGGGGGAAGAAAAATATTGCCAGAGAGGCAATTAGTCTTCAATAGTTTCAAAATATTGGAAGTATGGTATACCACAATTTATATTCTCTATTTCTTTCTTACCCACAGGGAAATAGTTGCTATGAGGCAAAAAACCACATAATCATTTTCTTAAAAATACAAAATTGTTAATATTTTTATTTATTTTTAAAGTTTCTTAAAAATTCTTGTTTTTATTAATTTGATAGAAAATTAATTTAATCATAAACAATTGCCAAAAGCACCTGCTACCATTCACATTTTCTATTTTTTAATACAAGTAGTAAAATAAAAATTGGTATAATTCATATGTCAGCTCTCATTAATTATATCAGAGACAGATAATCAGATATCACTCACTAGTAGACAGATGCAAAAGACAAATGAATAAACCATCCCTTAGTTGGTAGTTCACTGCTAAAGGCTAACTGAAGCTAACACTGTACAGAAAATTCTAAAAATAAAAAGAAATCTTTAATTGCCTAATGAAATATCTCACGCTGTTTCTGTACTATGTGATATATGAATGACCTTGGTATGCTGAGTATATACATTGTATATATTACCTACTTATTACTCTTCCAGTAGCCATCCAAGTTATGAGTTCCTCTAAGGATTGCAATGTCTTTGTTCAGAGAATGCATACTTATTAAATAACTATTCCTCTTGAAACATAGTTGTGGTGGCAATTCATATGTATGAAAAGAAGCCAAATCACACTTGTTTTATGTCAAAGGTGAGTATTTGATACCTTATCATGTTGCGACTATGCAACAAAAACCATGCATATACATCTTATCTAGAGTTTGTTACCTCAAAGTTTTTAAGAATCCATTGACCAGTTGTAATGCAACCCCAACTCTCCATGGATAAAGATGTGATTAAATAGTTGTGCTCAAAAAGGTAAAGGAAGTTCTCAGAAGCACAGCCATACCTTGGAACAATTCCTTCCAGAAAAATGACAGATTGTAAGAGGCTGATGTCACATTTTCTTTACAGATCCTTCTCGAAGTGCACACCTGGCTATTGACCAACGCCTATATAGACTTAAATAATAAGAATTTTCACCAAAATCTCAGTGGGGCTTGTGTCTACAGAATAAGGAATGGTACTTTTGTTTTACAACCATACACACAAATTGGTGGCACATGTTCCACCTAGAGATATCCAAAGGCTTCTGAGCATACCAAAGATCCAAATCTCTCTAGTCCTCCATAGACTGAGTATATATAGTTGACAGTGCTAAGTTTTGAGACTGAATTCTTCTCACAATCCCTGTCTGAATTAAACATCTGCTCTTGAGAATGTAATAAAACTGCATTTAAAAATATTCCTGAATTTATTCCTGCTCACATTCCTTAGCCTAGTTATCACTCGCTTCATACTAATACTAATAATTCTGTAGCAAATACAGTAACTGGTAATTATGCAACAATAACTGGTAATTGTTTATGAACATCATACTTTACTGTCAAAGCCCTTTATAATCTATATGGCTCTATTTGTTGAAATATCTCATTTAGTTCTTATATGAGCTGCATAAAGAATGTTCAATTCATTATGTCATCATATTAGAGCCACAAACTGAAGATTATATAACTTGCCTAAAGGCATCTTCAAATAATTGGCATTTATCTTCTGCCTCCAAAGCAGCAAACATAGCTGGGTACAGGTTTTGGAGCTGTTCTTATAAGCTATATAACTGTCAACAAATCTCTTACACTTTCTAGTGTGCATAGTAAAATGCCCTGGTCCTGAGATTCATTTGTAAAATCATAACAGCATAGACATGCATGTGATCAGCTTGTCATAATTCTGCAGACTGAGATTTACAGGAGCATTTGCCTTTGGGATTTTCTACTGGGGCAATCCTTCAAGTGTACTAGTAATCCAATTTTGAGTAAGACATTTCTGGCATAGGGGCACACCAAAACTCCCTGTCTAAAGCAGGTTAGAAGGCAATAGGACCGGGACGCCATAAAAAAGGGAGACTTAAGCAGCCTGCAAGCTAGAGGTGGCTATCTGGATGAATAGATTAATAAGTTATTGGTACATTTTTTAAACATTGATCATATACTGTTTCATACAGAGGATATTATTATAAAGGATGATATCACAAAGAATCGTAAGTCCTACCAACACTTAAATAAAACACCAGTCATGCAATTTCCATTTCCTGCCTTGTCTATCTTCAGTTCACTTCCCTCAGGAAAACCTAACCTCAAAATTCAATGTGAGTTCTTAGCCTCAAAGTGCTTCAAACAATATGCTTTGCAGATACCATCCTGAAGTCATAGCATAGCTTTCTTTCTCTCACTTTAATTTTGTTTTTTCATTGACTGATGCTGATATATAGAGACTTGTTTGCTAACATTGACTATTGTGGACTAGCTAGCTCCCTTTTATTGTACTCTACAGAATTTTGCTTAATTTTATGCACATACACACAGACACACAAACACACTTTAGTTTTCACAAATGTATTGATGTATCATCCTGGTATATATTTCTTATGATAAACCAAAGGAATTCTAGTCATCACATATATTCATCTTAAATTTTGTAGATAATTTATGTTGTATCAGCTTTAAAAGTTCAAACTCCCATCATCTGTACTTGAAGGTTTCCATTCTTTTTCTATCTGTGCAAAACCTTGGAATTATCAGACTTTTTGTTAAAAATGTATTTTTATCTAATGAATATAGCAGCTCCCTTATAGCACCGTGTCTTGCCTTTCTCATAGGTCATATTACTAAAGAAATTTATTACCACTGTCCCTCCTTGGATATTAAAATTTCCTTTCTAATGCAATAGCTGTTCATAATTTTTTCAGACTTTTTTTTGGGTAATTGGTTTTGTTTTTTCTTGTTGATTTTGGAAATTTTTGGTTAAGAAGAAGCATGGTAAATAAAAGTACCATGTTCTTTTGCCTGCCATTATGTTTCTAATTGTTTATTTTCAAATAAAAGTAGGACATTGTAATATTTTGTGTCATTAAATGTTCAATTTTTCCAACTGCTAAGTTTTGATAATTACACATGAGAATTTTTGGACAAAATATGTATTTCTTTCTAAAATTTAAATTTTTCACCTATGAGAAATCGACTTACCCTTTTACTTTCAATTCTATTCAGTCTCACAGGAAAGTCACATTAATGTTGTAGAGTTTATTTTGTTGTATGAGTTTTCTCAGACCGTGGCCCCGGGAAGTCATTGGCTCATGTAGTCTCTCTTTGAACTGTAAAAACATGTTAGGCCCAGGGCCTTATCTTTAGTACTCTTTGTGTAATGTTGTTGCAAAGGAAGCTTGAGTTACTAGGGGCTACACAGCAGGGTTGGAGTACTCATCAGTTTCATTGCCAAAATCTACTTCAGTTTGAACTCTGATGATTTCCAGAATCTTCTTATTTATGCAAACATAGTTTTAAAAGAACGTTCATGTTTTAGAGTAAAAGATATTACCTCTCATTTCTCTTTTAAATAATAAAATTAAAAATTTTATGGAAAGTGAATACCATGATAATCTTTTCTAGTTTTAAAGTTTATTTAGTTAAAAATAAGTTTATTTTTGTTGTTGCATATTTTCTATATTTACATTTCAAATGTTTCCCCTTTCAAGGTCTCCCCTTCTGAAATCCTGCATCCCATTACCCCTCCCCTGCCTCTATGAGGGTGCTGCCCCATCCACCCACCCATTCCGGTCTTCCTGCCCTAGCATTCCCCTACACTGGGGCATTGAACACCCTCAGGACCAAGGTCCTCTCTTCCTACTGATGTCCAACAAGGCCATCAGTGTGTGTGTGTGTGTGTGTGTGTGTGTGTGTGTGTGTATGTCTGTGTGTGTGAGTTCAAAAAACAACCAGTAACCATTCTTATTTTTTAGACACATATATAACATGAAAATAAGGATTTACTCATTTTCCTATTCACTTAAGTTTGCGTATTCATAATATTAAAATGACTTTACAATTTACCTATTACAATTGTCCAATTGGTGATTAACCCTTCATTAATGTTAAAACAATTCCGAAGTATAAAATTTAACAGAATCTACATGACTAATGAGAAATAGTTTTGAAATTATGAGGTTGAATATGCTAATTCTATTTTAGTGCCTTTGTTTTAGTTCTATGTACCTGCCCAGTGGAAGTTCCAAGTCATATGCAATAGTTCAGCATGTGACTGGTGCTGATGGTCATGCCTGCCTACTAAACCATCAGATCCCATCTTTTAAAGGTTTTCTCTCCCTCCATTGGCTCTAATTTACCTGATCTGGGCAACTTAAAGTAAGAGAGATCTGTTAGCTAATGATTTCACAGTTTGTTGCTGTGAGACAGGAGTATAAGAGCAACTAAATTCATATCACAGGAGGTCAGGGAGCAGAGAAAGGGGAAGGAAACCACCCCAGTGATTTATTTCCCCCCTTTATCCATTTTTCCCATAGTTGATTTGATGCTCTGGCCAGTTCATGGGCAAACCATTCCCCTTGTTTAACCTCTCTGGAAATGTCCTCAGACTTCATAAATATATGTACACCCAAGATATGCCTTGCAACCTTCTCAGTGGTTCTGAATCGAATTGAGTTAACCATGCTGACCAATAACCATGGATGCCCAGAGTTACTCTTGGAAAATTCTCCACAAGAACCCTAATGGCAGGAGAAATGTTGTTTAGCAAAGGAGAAAATCCCTGGATTTTGGTTTCCCTTTGGTAAGTTGTAGCACTGCTCTGGGCAAGATGAAGAAAGATGTCAATTTCTTTCTCCTCAATTTGGGGTCAAACTATAAATAAGTTTATTTTCTCTGTTTCTCTATTTTTTATCATAGTCTTTGGCTATAGGGAGGCATCAGAACAAGAATGTATGTCCAAAGGTTCAAGGAAGATTTCTTTGTTGTGGTGTTATGCTAGATGATGGTCCTTCTAAAACAATAATCCTCAAGAGCAGATGAATAAACAGCAGGTGTATCATTGTGATCTTTGATACAACCAGCACACATGAAAACATTTTGTAGTGTATATTTGAAATCCTTACCCAAGAAAGCATCATTGTGGAAGAATCATTAGTCAGAGAGCCAGTGACCAAGAACAATAAATGAACCCTTGTTATACCTGCCATTTCTTCTGACACATACTATGAGACAAACCGTCAGGCTCTTTCAACCAGTAAGGAAAGATAGCCCATCTTCCTGCATACATTTGAAATTATTGCCAAACTTAAAGACCACAACCATATGAAGTTGCCTAAAACACCCACCAAATGATCATATATCCTTCTACTGGTGTCACTTTGAGAATAGGGGCAAATTTAAAAGGCAGTTGGGTCAGTGTGCATGCTCTATTGCTTCCAATTTGGCTCATGCAACTTCTTATGAAGCTTAACTATGATAAAATACTGAGCTATTTAAATGATCTCCACTGAATATCATTTATTCAAATCCCTAACTACACGCAGTATATCCTCAATCAAGCTGCTCCTAGTAGGTATGCTTATGTTTACCCAAATGTTTTGACTTTTTTATTTTATTATTTTTTATTCTTTAATCGTTTTCTACAGTTCAGTCTACATCTCCCTCCTGCCCCCACCTCAACCGCTCCCCATCCCATACCTCCTCCTCCATGCACCCCTCCCCCTGACTCCAGTCTCCAAGAGGATATTCCTATCCCTCCACTCCCACCCGACCAGACCTCCCCATTCTTTGGGACCTCAAGTCTCTTGAAGTAAATTTAGGTGCATCTTCTCTCACTGAGGTCAGATCAGGCAGTCCTCTACTGTATATGTGTCGGGGACCTCATATCAGCTGGTGTATGCTGCCTGGTTAGTGGCTCAGTGTCTGAGAATTGACTGGGGTCCAGGTCAGTTGAGATTGATGGTAAACTCATGGGACTGCCCTCCTCCTCAGTTTCTTCCAGATTTCCCCTTATTTAACTACAGGGTTCCCACGGTTCTGTCCATTGGTTTGGTGCTAGGGTCTGCATCTGATTCTTTTAGCTGCTGGTTGGGCTTCTTGGAGGGCAGCCATACTAGGCTCCTGTCTACAATCATATCACAGCATCAGTAACAATATCAGGCCACAGGGCCTCCCCTGAACTGGGTCTCAATTTGGGACTGTTATTGGACATCCTTTCTCTCGGGAGCTTATCCATTTTTATCCTTCAGTTCCTTCAAATAGGAACAATTCTGGGTCAGAATTTTTGACTGTGAAATGGCAACCCCATCCCTCCACTTGATAGTCTATCCCTCTACTGGAGGTAGACTCTACAAGCTCCTCCTCTTTACTGTAGAGCACTTTGTGCTTTGTCTTTTAAATAAACATTTAGCAGCCTGTTTCTGCCTGTAATTTTGTTATTGAAGTGAACAAGAACTTGGATCTTTGTAAGGGTGTGAACTCCCTGGTCAATCTCTCTTACGAGTTTGTAACCTTCCAACCTGAAAATACATGAATTTATTTGAGCATTTACAACACGCTGACCAGTGACTATAGTAACAGGCAATGTAAAAAAGACTTTTGATTCTATTTTACAGACGAAAATGCTAATAATCAGAGAGGTCAGAGGGGCTGTCAATCTGAAGTTATTTTCTGCAATTAAGAAATTTCTACACTCTCTGTATATTACAGTTTACATGTAAAGTATCCTTCCAACATGATCTCATGCAGTCTCAGAAGAGCTGGTGGTACAGAGGGTAACACAGATATACTGGCTCTTCTTGCAAGAGGATTTGGTTTGGGTTTCCAGCACTCTCATGGCCACATGGTGTCTCATACCTATTTGTAACTCCAATTCCAGTAGATCCAAAAGTCCTTTTCTGACCTCCATAGGCCAGAATCTTTGAAAAGTGACTGAATCATGAAAACTCTAGATTAATAGCAGATTAATCCATTTTTGATAGTGTCATTGGAGGGGATGTGGTCTTTTAAGCAGGGGTTGTATCCTTGAGGAATTTGTCTTGTTCTAGGCTCTTTTCCATATATCTATTTTCCGAACTCTGTGAGATAAACATCTCTACTCCATCTGAAGCTCTCTCTATGCCCTGCTTTTTCACAGGATCAGAAATGCAGAGCCAGCTGTATACTTTTATCCCTAAAACTATGATCAGAATAAATCTTTCTTCCTTTTAAGTTGTCACTCTTAGTTGTTTGTCCCAATAACACAAAAACTCACACACTCACTACAGGTTTTTCAGTACATTTTTGGAGCTGGAGTTCCCAGAAGAAGCCACATCTATCTTCAAGTTCTTGTAGACTGTTGGGCATTGACTGGGGCCATGGGGATTGCAGAGTGATTGTATAGTGATAAAATGTGGCATTTTGAGAACCAAAATTATCTTGGCTGATTTAGTTTTTTCTTAGAATAATCCTTTTTACTTAGCTTAACATCCCAGTGGACGTTAAATAAAGCTCTTGAAATGTGTTGTTGTGCTTCATAGATCTATAGCATTGGCATCCCTAAAGGTAAGAATGTTTTAACTGAAAACCATGTAAGAGATTTTCCCAACTGAATGCATCTCTTGATGGACTATAATGTATCTGTTAGAAACTGGGAGACAAGGTGGTAATGGTCCCTGCAGAGAATCTCACTGGTCTGTCTGACACCTGTCTTGTCGGTCAGCAAGATACTATGTTTTTTCTCAGTGGCTTCTCTTAAAGAGTCTGCATTAGACTCTTTCATATGATAATTTTAGAGTTCCCAGAGCAGAATCAGGTAGCTTGGACCATGAGGCTTTTATCAATGCATTTTACTAATGTCTTGTTGACCAACATATGTAAAGTGGCCAACTTAGGTTCATAAACTTTGCATAACTGGAAACAATCTATGTAATTACACAACAAAGGCCCATCTTAAAATCAATTGTGGTTATGATTTTCATGTCTTCCTTTCTTTGCTACATTTTATATCTTCAAAGTAACATGGATGACATTCTGTGAATATATATCTTCAATCTGGAGATTGCTTTCTTCAAACTCTCTCCTGTTGTAGTGTCTTAAACTCCACTGCCTTTGTTTATAAATGGAAGACTTCTAAGCCTATCGCTGCAAGGAATTTCATTATTCATACTCAATTATTTCTTGTGTCATCTCAAATGTCTTTCAAATGTCCCCATTTTTTTATATAACTTCTCCTGAATATTACAAGTGAGATCAAAGCTGAATAGATGAGGATGTTGGTGGGATCTTGCAGTTTTATTACATACACTGAGTTGGACAATTGTCTCAGAGTCTGGAAAGGCACCTTATCCCCTTCTTTGGTAAAGTTAGAGCCAATCCTCTAAACAAGACTTACATAATGAATTAATACTTTTCTTGATTATTCTGGAATTGTAGTCTAAGAACATCTCTATTATCCAGAAACTTTTCTTGCACTGCTACAAGAAAAATAAACACAAACACACACACACACACACACACACACACACACAGAAAGTTATATATGGTATATATATATAGATGTACATGTATAAACACAGTAATAAATCATAAATTGGCATTATTTAAACATTAAAATTATATATATAATCCTTATTAAGTCCATTTACTCACAAAGAAACAGCACCTGATATTTTATTAACTTATAATCAATGTTACTCTATTAAAATTCAGTTCTACCAATTAGTGATATATACACACATTGCCCTAAAAAGAAATTGGAAAATGTGCATGGTGAAACATTGTAAGGTCACTTATTACCATTTATAAAGTTGAGTCAGTAGGATTCAGAGGGAAACTATACACAATTTAGTTTCATTGTTTTGTAGTTGGAAGAAAGAGGATGGAGACATAGGCAACAAAGACTAAGAGGCTATTTTCTTTTTCTTTTTTTTTTATTTTTCATGTGAATCTTCAATTTTATCAAAAATGTTTGTGATTCCTCTTTCAATCAATTTAGTGATTTTTTTATGTCTACCATTTTAACTGTATTATTTTCTTTATTATTATTATTTTTTTAAGTTTTTTATTACATTCCAAATGATTTCCCCTTTCCCGTTTCCTCCCTCCCCAAAAGTCCCATAAGCCCCCTTTCCTCCCTCTGTTCCCCATTCAACCCCCTCTCGCTTCTCTGTCCTGGTATTCCCCTACATCCAGTCTTTCCAGGACCAGGGGTCTCTCCTTGCATCTTCTTGGAAATCTATTGATATGTGAATTGTGTCTTGGGTATTCCTTATCATTCTTTTTAGATAAGAAAATCTCCAAAAATCCAAAAAATAAGGGTTAATATCCCCTTATCAGTGACTGCAAACCATGTGTGTTCTTTTGTGATTGGGTTACCTCACTAAGGATGATATTTTCCAGTTCTGACCATTAATGCATAAACAGTCAGAGACCCTGAGACCAAGAAAAATATTCATGTGTTAAATTTAAATCCAGAATTCATGGGAATTTTACTAAGAACAAAACAACCACCCTAGAAGCGCTGTTGATTTCTCAAAGACAATTAAGCATTAAACATTGATATTACATTCCACAGACTAAATTTATTTGCCTCAAACTCTCACATTAAATGTGTAGATCATCTTACCTCCAAGTAGGATTAGCAATTTCAAGAGTCTTAAAGTAGTCAAGGATTGTGTAGAGAGGTAAGGATCTCATGCCGTCTGTCTCTCCAGAAACACTGAAGTAAGTGTGTGTGTGTGTGTGTGTGTGTGTGTGTGTGTGTGTGTGTGTTGTAGCAGCCCTGTTAAATACACCCTCACTGTTTTCTGTAGAGTGACCTCTCTTTAGTTATGGATGCCAGCTGGTAGATGAAAAGATTTCCCTTCTCTCACCTATTCCTTTTTCTCAGATATAGTGACACAAATATATTCCTTGTCTGTTTATGGACATTCTTTCAATCCACATGGAGTAAGTACTGATGTACCAAGACCAATAATGTAACAGTGTGTTACACTATAGTCTGAGAACAAAGCATGCTCTGAAATCCAAAGAATGAGAGTTTTGGAGCTTTTCTTATCTAAGAAGAATGATTTATAAAGAAGAGAAGTTCCTCAACAATCAGAGAAAATGCAAAATGCAAAAAACATGTCTCCCAAAGCATCCAGGAAATCCAGGACACAATGAGAAGACCAAACCTAAGGATTATAGGTATAGATGAGAGTGAAGATTTGCAACTTAAAGGGCCAGTAAACATCTTCAACAAAATTATGGAGGAAAACTTCCCTAACCTAAAGAGAGAGATGCCGATGAACGTACAAGAAGCCTACAGTACTCCAAACAAACTGGACCAGAACAGAAATACCTCCTGTCACATAATAATCAAAACACCAAATGTACTAAATAAATTTCTCATACAATGACCAGAACAAAGATATTTTTAAATAAGTTTTTAAAAAAAGGTTATGTTTTCCCATGTCTGTAGACATGGACACAAACACACATACATATGTGCACACACAATCATAAACACAAATACACATACATAGACACATACACAGGTGTTAACACATACATACAAACACAATCACACATACACAGATCACATTGACATACAAACATATAGACACACATGTAAACATGCACACTTTCACAGACACACACGTGCGCACACACACACAGATACAGTCATACACAAAATCACACAGATATATAGTCATACACAAAAACATACAGACACACAGACACACACATATCCATGCACACTTGCACACAGACACACAAACAGACACAGTCATGCACATACACACACAAGCACACACACACACACACACACACACACACACATAGAACTACCTTGATAATTAGTATTCCCCTTGTAACTTTCATTAGTCCAACCAAGTGAGCAAACCAATAACCATATCAGTTTTCAAAGCACTATTTCTCTTCCCTTCCTCAGGGAGAATAAAAGGATGAACAAGTTACAAAGACAACATACACTATTCAAACATTGTTGCTCAGTGGTTTTTTGTTTTGCTTTGTGTTTTGATTTTTGCCAAAAGCAGTTTCATAATAACTTCCATTAAACTTTCAATGAACTTCAACTGAAACCCTTCCTGAAGGCCTTTTCCCAAAAAGCCGCACAGTGTATTCAAGAGGATCCTTACATACCTTCTCTCTCATCTTCTTTTTTAGTTTGTTTTGTCACCTGTTTGTGAAAGAGCCAACCAAGCAATTTGGAGTCCTCAGATGTGGAACCACTTTTGACCTGCAACAAATCACTTCATTTTTAATGCAATTACTTTTTTGTGATTATTTCTTTTTTTCAGAAGGGGACCCCATAGTTTCGGGAACAAAAATCATGTTAGATAACTCATTATAGATCCTTATTCTTTGAGCATAATTTAGGCTGAGTGCTATGTTCCTAAAATTATTTTCTTCTAGAAGAAACAAAAGTGCTTCTGGCTGCAGGCTCCATTTTTCTAAGCAATAAATATAAAAAGATTAACTTCTCATCATTTCCCCAGAATGCTATGAATGCAGATGCTCTGAGGAGTTGGACCTAGTAGATTCTTATTGAAATTAGGCAACACAGTGAAGAATTACACCAGCTACCTGGTGTTGACACAAGAAAAAAAAAGAAAAATGATCCAAGGGAAAATATTACCTTTGATACCATCATTGGAGGAGTGAGACAGTGTTTTGGGTGAAGTTCACAAAGCGATGAGACTCCCACCCCCACCAGAGGTACTCTCAAAGGACACATCTGTCCAGGTTGTGTCTCCACTGACTTCATTTGTTAATTGAAGTTTTTTTTTTCCTCTTGGAAATTTCCCTCCATAATTTATGCGGTTCTATAGACACTCTAGGGTCTCCAGGCCCCTCCAGTACAAAAACGTACTTTGTCAGGTTATTCAATTTGTGAATGATATGTATTTCCCTGAGTTGAGCCTTCTGCTTCTATGACAGAACAATTCCATCTGTAGTGATAAGTGCTATGGGAGCAGAGCATTTTGTCTGACATAGTTAACTGTATGCATTAGTAAACCCTGAGACAAACAATGCCTGCTTTCACATTTCAGTATTTTTTTAAAAGAAGCATCTAGAGAGAATTTTCTATGGATATGCCAAAAAAATTGAATCTTTTAATCAACTCATTAAAGAAAGATTTTATTCAGCTCAGAGAGAACAGCCATTGTGTCTAACAATCAGGGGGCTGCTATTTACTGCCTACAGGCTTCCTTGGATTTGATATATAAAAACTTCATTCTAATTTTTATTCTAAATCTGCCATAGTCTAAGAATCCCATTTTACAGCATGAGACATTCCAGTGCAGAGAGGTTAGGAAAATCACTCAGTTTACAAAGAGGCAGAATTAGCAATTAGCATCCCTTCCTGAGAGGACACGAGGACACACACACACACACACACACACACACACACATGCACACACACACCATCAGCTTCACAGTTTTTATTGAGCTACCTTTCAGTACTGGCTATGAGGACCACAGAGTGTACTGACAACCAAAATGCTTTCACCCATCTCAAGTCATATCTTCCCAGTAGTCTTTGATGGTTATGTTGTACTCTATCCATCTCTTGGTCTCCCTACTCAAAAATTACCAAGTCAGTTATAAAGTTAGAAAGTTCTCTTAATACACTCTCTCAAAGTTAAGTTCCAGCACCATCTACATCTTCTAGGGACTAAGTCCCAAACCTTGATATTTTATTGCTACACTCTTAATTCTCAAGCATGAGATCTTTTCATCGTACTCCAAGATTGATGGAGATGTCTTATTTTGTATGAATGAGTGTTTCTGACATATTATCATGTGGAACTTTGTCCATGCTAAGGTGGTAGTTGATTGATCTTGACTAATAGGGCCCTTCTATCTTTCAATATACACTCCTAAGAAGAGACCTGTGAATAAAATAGCTATGACAAGTGCTTGGCTATGCTTCATAGGTTCAGGTCCTACCCAAGGAGGAAGCAGTATTTGATGTTTGAACAAATTTAATATAGGTTGAGCAGAGAATTGTAAATATCTGCTGAAAGGACCCAACTTTGAAGCTGAGCATGGTAGGAACTTAGTTACTATGCCAGCTTCCCATGGTCTGTGGTCTAGTTGTGGGTCCTTTCATGGTTCATCTGCTCAGTCAGTCCTCTGTGACTAAAGGGTAGAACCTTCATAATTCCAGAGGACAGAGTTGGCCTTCAGCCTTTTTCAAACCTCAGTACCCCTTCAAACACATTTTACTTTCTTTCTTTAATACAAGTACATTGAGCTCTGATGCTGTCAGGAGTGTGCTAATCACAGGAAGAGGGATGAGGAATGAAGCCACAGACAGCACGAGAGGCTCATCTGTAGACAGAGGTTCCTGTAATTTCAAAGATCTTTGACAGCTTTTCTGATTCATTATTCATTATTCTGCGTTCATTATTTCTAAGGTGAAATGGGTGAATTTTAAATTGGGTTCTCAAGTATGTGGCCCCTGAGAATAGATTTTGATTCACTGGGTTGCTTGGGAAAGTCAGTAGATAATCCTAAGAAATTCTATCCCAATAGAAACCACACTGGGAGGAAGAAAACAAAACAGATATGTTGAGCATGATCATCATTATGTTCTGCTTAAGGTTATGTTTGTCAAATAATTCTGAGACTCTGTAAAACATCCCTAGGATAGCCTTACCCAGGGTTCTTGGGCTGTCTTCCTATCACTTTCCATGTTCTGTGGTACCACAAATCACTTCTGACCTGTGGGGAAGCTGAGAAATCTTACACATATTTCTAGAGACCTGTAGGAGGATGTGACTAACAATGGATAGGGGTAGACAAACAGTAGGAAAATCTTAAAGCTCTACAGGGTGGCTTCTCACCTTTAAAATACTTTACATAATGAACATGACCAAAAGCTTGAAGTATCCTTGAATGCGAGCTGTCTTACCAAAACACAGCACAACTTGGAAGAAATTATATAATGTCTTCTAGCCTCAGTGAGAGATGGAAACATATCTTCATGCTTATATTAGTTTGTGTTTTTTTATGGTAATGAAATATCTGAATCAGGCTTATACAAAGAGTTTTATTCAGGATGCAGTTTTGGAGACAGATTATCTAAGTTAGGGTAGCCTTATTTATTTGAACTCAGACTTGTCTTTGGATTGTGTTACATCATGGTCCTATCATGGTCAGAAATCTAGAGAGATACTTCAATTCTTTGATACTTCAAAAGATACCTTTCCAAATTGAATAAGGGACTTCCTACTTACCTCACAGTTTCAAACTTTGATTATGTATAGAACAAATTCTCCAGTTCATGAGCTTATGAGATGCAAATCACATCTATACAATAGTAAGACTCTGATTGAACTAAAGGAAATTTTGCAAAGGAGATGCATGCATGGACTCTAAGTTATGTTGTGACTGTATACCTAGCCTCCTCTGTTATTTAGATATCCTATATATGAAGCAAGCCTCTATACCCATTGTAATCTGCCGATAAGTTTCCTCAAGTACAGATTCTGAAGTATTCCTTCCCTTCTCACATCAGTACAGAGCATGCTCCTTCCTTCCCCTCCTCAAGACAATTCACTTTATACTTCGTGAAATGGAAGAATAAGTATCAGTAAAAACAGTAAGATTAAATACACCTGTGCTGTTTATGCAATATGGTGTCACCTACTGACCCAAATTTCCCATCACAGCAGAAGAAAATGATCCTTTATGCTTATGGCTTTATGAGATGGTGGGTGGGAATGATGCTGCATGTGCTCTTGCATCACAGGGGAAAATAGAATTTAGGGCCTAAAAATGAAGAAGAGAGGCATCAGAGGAGACTGAGTGCAAAGTCAGTGGAATTATCAGTGAAACAAAAGGAAGCACCGAGGAATTAGAAGGGGGTCTCAAGTGTTAAGGAGGTGGCTCACCAGTTAAGAGCATTTAACAATCTTACAGAAGGATGGGATTTGATTCCCAGCCTACTCATGATGGCTGACAATATATAACCGAAATTCTAAGGAATCTAATGGCCTTCTCTCATATATGATGGCACTACATGTATATGAAACATATATACATACATGCATGCATGTATGCATACATACATACATACATACATACATACATACTCAGGCACACATATATACATAAAATCAATAAATCCATGTATTTTCTTTTTTAAAAAGAGGTAACAGTTTGGAGTCAGCTAATCTGTAATAGATGTATGAGAGTGGAGGCAGAATTCAATGGGTTAAGGGTCAGATTCCCACTGATCCGTCCACACATTTATAGCACAGAATTTAGACTCGTATATCATGTGGTACACTGTGCCACAAAAGAGTTAACCAATGAATAATACATGAGTGAATCTCTGAGTGTGTGCCCTATTGAGGTGTTTGTGAGAGGAAATCAGTGCAAAAGGAAGCAGGAATGGAGATTCTGGCTGAGAAGTCAGCAAGGTATTTATCCTTACATATTTTTTTTCTTTGCAAATCATTTCCACACATCAGAAAAATCCATCTTCATTTTCTCATCATTCCCTAAACCATTCTGACACTTCATCAGCTCCACTGCACACCTGACATGCTTGTTGTTGGAGGCTTCCCTCCTCTTAGATTATTAGAAACCTCCCAGGAAAAGTAATGTACCTGTACCATGAAGTTCACAGTATTCCCAGGTCTCCAGATCAACTTGAATAACACACACACACACACACACACACACACACACACACGCACACACACACTTCTCTTTCCTAACATTTCTGTAGTTAATGAACTTCTCATCCATCTTCATCCTACTGTCCTGTCGTGTCCATAAACCCTTCATAGGATTAACCTTGTTTGGATGTACTCCTGTGACATTATATACATACCTCCATTACTATCCCTCCCCATTTTATTGTAGCTTTCTTTCCTTTTCATTTGAGTCAGTGCAGCAAAAATGATACATAGGTAAGTATTTCCTATATAAACAAATCCTATATGGCAACTTTCACCTTTATTTATTTTTAAATAGATTTTGTTAAAAACTTTTAAATCAATAAAATTACCACAGACCAAAACCATCCAGTTCAAAATGAACATATAGACAGCTCCAATTTGAATTTAAAAGTGAAGCTATGAAGCTTCACATTAAATTCTATATGTAATGTATTTAGCAGCTACCAAAACTAAAATGTCCATTAGAGAACCAGAAGTAGAAAACCAGCATAGGCTACCCAATGGAGGAGCTTGAGAAAGGACCCAAGGAGCTGAAGGGGTTTGCAACCTCATAGGAGGAACAACAATAAGAACCACCCAGTACCCCCAGAGCTCCCAAGGAGTAAACCACCAACCAAAGAGTACACATGGAGGGATCCATGGCTCCAGCCACATGGGTAGCAGAGGATAGCCTGATCAGACATCAATGAGAGGAGATGCCCTTGGACCTGTGAAGGCTCATTGCTCTGCATAGGTAAATGCCAGGTCAGGGAAGCAGGAGTGGGTAGGTTAGTGATTAGGGGGAAGGGGGATGGGATAGGGGGTTTTCTGAGGGGAAACGTGGAAAGGAGATAACATTTGAAATGTAAATAAATGTCTAATAAAAAAGAAAACCAATTTGCTTTATATTCTCTTTCATAACTGTCCTAACATCTGCATATACTCCTCCCTCATCATTCTTAGCATTTATGTTTCATCTAAAACATAAATCAAGCAAAATATCTAGACAAATAGAGAAGTCTCTTAAATGTACAAGGATAGGAAAACTTATATCCCCCAAATATTACTTTCACATGTACTCTAAGTCCCTATTGAAGTTTCCAAAAGTTATTCTGCAGATATCAGCAAACTGACTCAAAGTTTCATCCCAGTGTGAAATGATTCCAAGTTGTCCAAAACAACCTGGTATACAGTCCGCAGCTACTACTAGCTGACTCACAGTGCAGCTATAGTGAGGAAGATGCTGTAATACAACAAACAGGAGATACAAAGATTTTCAATCGACTATAAGAATAATTGAAAAGGAGATTCAGAATGACATCACAAGATGTAAGACAAGATGAGGGCAACTCAGTGAAGAACTGACAGACTCTTTAATGACTATCTCTCTCTAGTTAACAGCCACATACAAAGCACTGTCAATATAGGATTACAAATGACCGTAAGTCTAGATGCAACGTGGACACTAAGGAATCCACAAAGAAGCACTAGAGAAAGTTTAGATGGGTTTGGATCAACAAGACAGTTTTAAATCTAACACCAGAAATATGACATATGAAAGAATAAGTAAAGTGGTAGACTTCTTTAAATTTAAGAAATCTCTTCTGAAAAATTAAATTGATATGGACATGGAAAGATACACCAAAAAGGGAACACGGGCCTATGAGAAAGCATGTAAAAGGAGAAATAGTTTTCAAAGTACATTTTAAAATCCAGCATTAAAAACAATGACTAGCAAATAAGACACAAATAAGCCACAGTTATTTAAAGATATGCAAATGCTAAATTCACATCTTAAAGATGATCAATCTATTATGTCATTAGAGAATTTCAAGTTAAGTTAGAACATCACTATGTATTTGTTGAAACAGATGAGAATATGGCCATTTCCATGTTGCATCTAGACCTATACAATTGAGACTGAGAATAGAGACAACACCAAGTGCAGAAAGAGATTTGGGACGTCAGGGAATCTTACTCATTAGTGGTGGATATGGAAACAGTGCAGTCTCCTTGGAAGCCAATTGGTAGTTTATTATAAGCCCAAGCATACTGTTGCCACAGTATCCAGGAATAAGAACTTTTTTATTTGCCCAAATGAGCAGAAAATGTTTGTTTAACTTCACAGTTGGGAAGGAGATGTGGGAGAAAGGGGAAGGGGTATATAATATGTGAAATTCTCAAAGAATGAGATTTTTAATATAAAATATAATAAAAGTAAAACAAATTAAAACCTTCTTTCGTGTGTGGCTAAAAACACCCCAGGTGTTAAGTGATTAAAAGTGTGTCCACACACAAATTCATATCAGTTTTACAGCAGATTTACTGATAACTGTAAAGCTCAGAAGGAATTAAGATGTCTTCCACTATGCAGATTAATAAATACAGAACATTAGAAGAATTAAATGTGAGTTAGACACAAAGAGTAATAATAACATAGGTATAATAGATATGGAGGACAAATAAATATGTTACTCAGAGAATGCAGGCAATCCAAAAATAATGGGATCATTTTCTCATTGTATAATATTCTGGAAAGACTAAACCATAAATTCAGTAAAACATTTAGCAGTTAGGTGTTTCACAGGGAGCACGTTGGATAGGTGAAGTAAAATAAAGAGATTCTGGGGACATTATCTGGGGTGATGCTATGGCCAGGCATACATGACACCATGTGTCTGTCAATGTCTAGAGGAAGGGAAATAGCAAAGGTAAACCCTAAGATAAGGTAGGAAATTCTGGTGACAATGGTAGATCAAGGTAAGCCAATTAGTTGGGATAAATATGGTATATGAAAATGAATTACAAAATATAACTAATTAATAAGGCTGTGGAAGGTAAGGACATGTGTGCAAATGCTGAACCTTTACCCCAAAGTTCTGTAAAGCTAAACATTCTCTTTTCAAAAAAAAGTTTATTAAAGAACTGCTAAGAAAGAGGTTGAATAACTGGATGTTTGTAATATGACATTGATATGCTGTATTTCTATGTGTTGTGTTGGAGAATTTATCACTTTTATGTCTTAAGATTTTATATATATATGTATATATATATATATTTCAAGTAAGAAAGAATGAGTAAAAATAAAATTCACATGAGATGTGAATATTCACACATAAGTATAATGAAATTTGCTGAATGTTTAAGAAATCCGGCTATACCACTCCTGGGCATATACCCAGAAGCTTTCCTTGCATGCAATAAGGACATATGCTTCACTATGTTCATAGCAGCCTTATTTATAATAGCCAGAAGCTGGAAAGAACCCAGATGTCCCTCAACGGAGGAATGGATTCAGAAGATGTGGTATATTTACACAATGGAATACTACTCTGCAATTAAAAACAATGAATTCATGAAATTCCTAGGCAAATGGTCAGAACTTGAAAATATCATCCTTAGTGAGGTAATCCAATCACAAAAGAACACACATGGTATGCAGTCACTGATAAGGGGATATTAATCCAGAATCTCGGAATACCCAAGACACAATTTGCATATCAATAGATTTCCAAGAAGATGGAAGGAGAGACCCCTGCTCCTGGAAAGACTGGATGTAGGGGAATGCCAGGACAGAGAAGTGAGAGGGGGTTGAATGGGGAAAAGAGGGAGGGAAGGGGGCTTATGGGACTTTCGGGGAGGGAGGAAACGGGAAAGGGGAAATGATTTGGAATGTAAATAAAAAAACTTAGAAAATAAAATAAAAAAAAAATACTTACTTGCATTTTTAACAGGCAATTTGGTATCTTCTTACTGTACTGATTATACCATAAGTGTCCTGATATCGAAGACAATGCTTCTCTCAGGCTCCTTTCCACAGAACCTTCATTGCTGCCTGAAGTCTCTGCTGGTACATAAGCTTAGTTTCTTAATGAACTGACTTGTTAAGGTGTTTCTTTCCAAGTCTCTTTCTGTGATCACTGTCCCTCTTTCTTTTTTATCCAATTGGGTTTAGTATCAACTGTGTGAAAGGACACTGTTGGATACATAGAAATTTCCTTGCTATCAGAATGACTGCAGGAAGTGAAACCGTGAGTGAAAATAGCTGGTCAGACACACACTTTTTGTAATTCATACACCTTCTCTTCTAAACATCAGGCCCCTGATTTGCCAAATAAATGATTAAAAAGAACGCATGTTCCTGTTCCCAGTGCTATGGGCAATTCTTGATTGTTTATCTTCCTATTGCACTTTTATCTATATGCCATAGCAATAAATTTTGTACGTAGCCTTGCTAAGCCATTTAAGTAGATATATTTTTACCTTATGCTTTTGTTTGAACTGTTCCTTCTGACCAAACATGCCTGCATTGAAGCAGTACTATTTATAAATAATGTGATTTTTTTTAAACCCTCTATTTTTAGCTTCAGCAAAAACACCATTTCTGTCCTGCTGAAAGAGCAGTCATGCACCAGAGACTTTCTTTTTCTTATTACAAAGCAGAATATGAAATCATTTCCCAAATAATAAAAACCTGCATTTTCACTTTGTCTTTAAGATGCTAAAAGAAACTTAACTGATGAGGGTTTCTAATCTAATGATAAAACTGACAGAAACTGACAGCATTATCTTTTCTCTTTCATTTTCTCAAGGTTTTAGCTGTTGAGGACCAAAGAGTTCTCATCTCCTGAGCAAGAAAAAGTCACAAGGAGTATGTACAAACACTCATGAAATGGTAGTACTGGTACACAGTGACTTGAAAGTACAAATGCTGTTTTCTCTAGTCTCACCAAGGCTTGAAAATGATGATCTCTGAAGTTATTTCACTATTTTTTAACAGAAGCTTCAAGGTACATCAAACTGAAATACATATGAGTATGGTTTTGTGAATTGTTCTTTCTATGTATCCAGAGAAAAGATAATATACAGGTTCTGGACACTAGAAGGGTTTTTCCTTTTAGCATCTGTCTTCTATCACTGTGTATAAATGTAGGATTCATGTTTCTGTGTATACATGGAAATAAGACAGGCCTGGAGCTTAAATGGGGACAAATATATTTACCACTTTTCTCTCTCTCTGTCTCTGTCTCTGGTTCTGTCTCTCTGTCTGTCTCTGTCTCTCTCTTTGTCTTTCTCTCTCTCTCTCTCTCTCTCTCTCTCTCTCTCTCTCTCTCTCTCTGTGTGTGTGTGTGTGTGTTCTCCCACGACTTAACAAGAAATCTTGTCAACATAGCTTGACCAGAAATTCAAAGGTTAAATTCAGAAGGAACTTTGCAACTATGGTCTTGACCTCCACTAAACTACATCTTATCAAATCTGTCAGGTTGTACTGTAATCTGTCTTTTCTAGACAAGGAGCCAGATGTTGCTAAGGTGCCAGCCCATGCTCTACGTGTATTAGTACTTTTTTATGTGGTCTTCAGTAGAGAAAGAACTGACTAATACATATTCTTATATTGCTGTAATTAACTCCTTCTACAGTTTCAGTGACATCCAGAGCTTGTATCTACAAGTCCTAAATAAGGAGTTTCTATAATGTTCCAGCAATAACTGAGTGCTGTCAGATATATCTTTCTCATTTTGATTACTCTGCATAAAATTAAGATTTGTAAATAAGAAGTGAAATCCTTGATTATCAGACATTCAACTGTTTGTATTTTCTAATACCAATATGCAGATCTGAAGGACAGCATTGAAAAAAATAAACAAGAATAGCAAAAGTGCAAGCACTAAGATCAATGATAAATAAATGGAACCTCATGAAACTGAAAAGCTACTTTAATGTAAAGGATAATATCAATTGGACAAAGGGGCAGCATACATAATGGGAAACTATTTTAACCAACTCCACATCTAATTTATGTTTAATATCCAAAATATATAAAGAACTGAAGAAATTAAATAAACAAATAATCCAAATAAAAATGGAATATAGATCAAGACAGAATTCTCAACAGAGGAATCTGAAATGGCTAAGATACACTTAATGAAATGTGTAATATCTTTAACCATCAGAAAAATGCAAAAAAACTACAATCAATAACATGAGTGGCAGCAAATGATGGCAAGGATGTGGAGCAAGGGGAATACTCTTCCATCCCTGCTGGGAATGCAAACTTGTACAGCCATTATGGAAATCAATATTTTAGTTCCTCAAAATATTGAGAATTAATCAATCTCAAGACCCAGGACACTACTCTTGGGCATATACCCAAAGGACACGCCACTCCTACTACATGGACACTTGACACTTGCTCAGATGTGTTCATTGTGGTTTTATTCATAATAGTCAGAAATTGAAAACAACCTGGGTATCTCTTAAATAAAGAATGGTGAATAAAATGTGGTACATTTACACAATGAGGTATTTCTCAGCTACCAAAAATAATGACATCATAAAACTTTTACACATGGACCTCCCTGAGAAGGGAACATAGAATAGGTATTGTGGATAGACTGGTTATAGGTAGGGACAGGAGTAGGAAAGATTCGTGGAGGGAAAGGGGTAAAGAGTGCTGGCTGAAATAGATGGAATAGGGAGACACGAAAGGGTAGTTGGATTTATACTGCAGTGAAATCTATGAAGGTGACCATGGTGAGGACTCCATGTAATGGAGGATACAGAGTCTGAACTGGCCATATTTGTAGACAGGCAAGGCTTCCAGTGACTGGGTTGCGTTTGATTAAGTTGTAGGACTGCAGGTATTGTGGAGATCCCTAAACAACACAGACTAATGCTAGAACAAAAGGTTTCTCTCTGAAAACAAACGATGGGGTTTCATTGCTAAGAACCACATTCACACAGCTCATTGAATGTAGACTATAGAGAGGACAAGTTGGTGCCTGCATCTATCCTTCAAACCTATAATCTAGTCTCTTTTGCATGGGAAAGTGCTCTGCAGAATATGAAAAGAGATATTTGCCCAACAACCCAGCCCAAAAACTCTTATCCTACAATCTGATCTTCCCTCAGGATGAGCTGGGGCAAGAGTGGAACAGAACTTGTGGGAGTGGCCAGCCAATATTTGGGCTAACCTGAGGCCCAGCCCACAAGAGGGAGCCATTCCCTTTACTGCCTGAAAGGCCACCAACCAGAGATTGCATAACCCAGAGACCTAAGATGTAAACAAATACAACTTGAGCTGACCTCCTGCACAAAAAATTAATGAAATGATTCCAAAAATTATTCTTCTATACTCAACATATGTTGTTGTCTTGTCCAATTGTCACTGGAGAGGCTTCTTCTGGCAAAAGATTGGAGTGCATACAGAGACTTACAGCAGACCGTATGGAGAAGAAGAGTATAAATTAGGGGTCTCCCTTCTCTATGACATTAGGGAACCCAAAGGAAAATGGGGGGTGGTGAAAATTGTAGAAGTTTTAGGGGATGGAGGACATCAGGCAAACATGACCCACCACATCAACTAAGTAGGGACCATATGGGCGCACAGAGTTTGAAGCAGCAAGTCTGAGGCCTGAATGTGTCTGTACTAGGTTCTCTGAATATTTTTTTGAAGGTGGAGAGAAAGAGATTCTTTAATGATATTTAAAAAAGTGTCTAGAATCGCATAGAAGTTCTCAATTTAAAAAGAAAGAACACAAAATCTAAAATATGAAGAAAAAAAAAATAAAGAGTAAATTTAATTAATTCAGATGTAACCAAGAACACAATGATCACCAGTCACCTGCTGAAAATAAGTAATTATTAGTCATCAGTTGTATCTTAAATTGTGATATATTCATGACTAGAACTCAGGTACTGCAGTTTCATATTGCATCCTTATGCAGCAATTGGATTATATTTAGCCTCAGAAGTGATTGATGTTCCCTTTGACAGAGAGCTCTTAAAGGAAACATGCATTTGTGTATGGTTGTGCTGAAGTTCTGGGAACACATGACAAATATGGTAATCAAGCAGAGCCACAAAAAGCCAGCTCAGGAAGAAGGAGGAAGTCATTAAGTTCCTCCATTCTGGCCTTGCCATGACTGGGAATAAATAGCAGCTTCCTAAAGAGGTTTTTGAAAAGAACAGGAGGGGAGGCTATGAGTCAGGTGTTGTGAATCCCAAGAGCTTCCTAACTAGATAGGAGTTCACACAAGGTCAACGAGAAAGCCTAGAAGTTACCATAACATGTTATAGAAGAAAATTCCAGTAATTGTCAATAAGCACGAATTGGTCCTAATTCCCTATTCTTCCCATATCACACAAAACGGGAAGAACAGGAAAAATGTCACTTCTGTAAAAGCCTTGCATGTTCCTCTGTTACATCTTTGCCTATCTTTATATGTAATTCTTGCCATTGTCTATCACCCTATGGTAATCAACTCACAGTTTTGCTTGTATTAGTATGGATTTTATCAGAGAAACATATCCTCCTACCTTGGGGTAAATCAAATACAAGAATTGTGACTGAGTAAATCATGTTTAACTGGGCAGAAAGTAAAGTAGAAGGCAGCAGGGATAAACTGAGGTGTTAGAAAATAAACAAAATCCCAGAATTCACTGCAAAACATGGGCTCACATCTGTGCTAGTTGCAAATCCATGATATATGTGGACTCTAGAAGAATCTGATTGCATTACATCACAAAAGTGTCCATCTGGTCCAAGATAATATGAAAGAGAAAGTTGGAGGGACTGCATACCTGTCTTCTGCCTCACAATGGCAATGAGATCGGTGTATTTGCAAGAACATGCAAAACTTGTAGCTTTGTCTTAAAGTAACATTTTGAAGATAATAGTTAAATCATGATCATATGTGGAGATTTCAAATCCTATTCTAGATTCATATAAGTAATAAGATACTGTAGAACTGGGGATTTATTAGTTTGATATGGCTGAAGTCCACTCCAGACTGTGATCTTCTCAGGGAGCTTTGAGAGAACTAACTAAATTTTTGCCTATTGTTTTGAGACATAGGCTTGCTATGCAGTCTAAGACAGGACCAATCTCGTCATCATTTAGATCTAAAGAACCCAGAAACAAATATCTGTACTTTAGGAACTACAGGCAAAAAGTCATCTAAAAATGGACATTAGGAATTAATTTATCACTGTACTATATAATTCTTAAAAGATCTAGAAAATCAGTGTATTTTGCATAAAAAGGATGCACAACATTTGATGTTGGTGGCCAGAGTGGAGGTTTAAAGAGAAGGCGTCCTTTTATATTCCTCCCATTAAGAGGTAGGTTCTATGTATCTGAGATCACCTTTTTCTCAGATTATAGGTAGAAATAAAAACACTTTTGATTTTCTTTCATATATTAGAAATTGACAGTTCATCTCCTAGCTTGTGAAATGGCTGTCCTTGATTTCAGAGAGCACAATGTGAAAAGGCACAGGATAGCTGAAATCTAAGCAAGTATACATCTATTCTTTCTTAGCTCTTGATTATGGCTGTGATACCAGCTGCTTGAATTTCTGCCCTGGATTCTTCAGTGGTGGGTTGTAACCTAGAACTGTAAACCAAATTTCATTTATTTATGCATCATAAATGAATCTAGAAAAGCAACCATATAGTGTAGGTAACTGAAGGAAGGAAATAGGTGTGTTGGCGTTTTATTAGTCACAACTGGTCCTTCAGCCCGAACTGACCAGAAACCATAGATTCATAGTACAAAATATCACACAAGTGGCCTTTGCAAAGTCCTTGATTTCCTCTGAAACTTTACAAGCCAGGTCTCTGCTTTCTGCATCTCTCTTAGCATTCCCATCTTCAAAATTTCCATAGCATCTCAGTAAGCTCTGAGCACTAAATAACCTTTTCCATTCCAAATCTCAAAAATTTTTCCATAGTCCTTCCAAAAATCATAACAAAATAAAACTAAACTAAACAAAATCACCAACATGGCTAGGTCTGATACATAAATGCCTTATTCTCTAAAATTAATCAATTTATTTGTCTCCTACTTTTTTTCTCCTACTGCTATTTTGAAAGAACTGACAAAAGCCAACCTGAGGAAGCAAAGGCTTCATCTTCTACATTAAATCTATCATGTAGGGGAGTCATGGCAGAAGCTCAGGGCAAGAACCTGGAAATAGAAAATGAAGTTAAGACCATGTGCTTACTTGCTAAGCTTGCTTTCTTGTATAACCTAGGACCACCTGCCCAGGGGTGATAGCAGCCACAGTGTGATGGTCCCTCTCACATCAAACATTAACCAAGAAAATGTCCCACAAATATGCCCATGGGGCAATGCTTCCATCTTTCTAGGTTACATTAGTCATGCCAAGGTGACAATAGCTAAAAAGCAAAGTTGGTTTAATTTCCCATTAAAAAGTAGATGACTGACAGGGAGAAGCTACAGACTATTTTCTGACTCTTGTTTGAGTATTCTAGAGTTCATCTTACCTTTGCTTAGTCATTCATCCTGAGGACCACACATATGATAGCCCTGAAGTTCATTATCAATATCAGAAAAATGAGAATAGCTAACTTTCTGCTATAACTAGATCGCAGATATGGTAAAAAGAAAATCCAACCAAACAAACATTTCTATGACTGTCTATTATGTTTTTGAGAGATATAAAGTCAGCTGTCACTTTTACATGTTTTTCCAAATCTCCCAATTGCTGTGTCTGCTATCTGCTTACTTTTCCCATGAAGGGGAAACTTGCCATTCTTCTGCTGTAAGTTGATTTGTGAGAAGTCTTAGGAGACTTTCTCAGGATCTTTTGACCTTGGTGTCATAAGATGTCATCCTCATCCTGTAGCTCATGAGATGCCAACTCGTCTCAGTGCTTTCCTAAGTGTTCTGATACTACCTAATTTGCTTCGTATCTTTACCTACCAAAAAATTATCAAAAATGATCTTGTTTCTTCATATATTTGCTTAACAACTATATTTCAATATTTTTACAATATCAGTCTACTTTCTGACTACCTTAGTTATGCATTCCCAGCTTCTATGCCAAGTATCTACAAAGCTCAACAGTATTAGCTAAACAAATTCAATGAGTGACTTGTATAATTTTACCTCATCACCAGTGATGGAGCAGAAGAGTTTTTATGTATCTAGCCTTTCTCCTTGAGGTTTATGTGTCTGGAAGAGAAACTTTACTTTTATATAACTTATCAAAACATATATACTTTCTATGATATAAGACTTTGGGAAGATACTGGTATAGAATTGAGAATATCTATAGTAATGAATGAGAACCATATAGTATGCACTTAGCTAGAGCATAATTGCTTCCAGAGGCCTTATGTAGAGCTTATACATGGTACCCATTCCTGATTATTTGGCCACACAGCTCACTGTAAGTACAGTGTGCTTTGTCAGCAGTGCATTTGCAGAGCATCCTCCGGCACAGCCTTTCTGAATGCCTTCTGTCCTATGACTGCCAATTCTCTGTGCACTATTCCGATTCTCTTCCTTTCTGTGTGTGCTTTGACTGCATTTGGGAATGAAAGCTTAGTTATTGAACATGCCCTTGTCAAATTGAGTTTAACTTGGAAATGGATTGCCTTTTGCAAAGACACATAGTCTTGCACTGTGTTCCTTTCATTCTTTCTTTAAAGCAGATGAGGAGTTTTCTCAGAATCTATTTCAGCTCCAGCCATGTGGAGGCAGAGAAGCCATAGCATTCATTACATGGGTGCTGATCCTAATGCAGGTTAACCGAAGGACAGAAAAGAAAAGCTGCAAGAGGAAGCTACAGGGTCACCTTCAAAGATTTTCATTTTTTTCAATTCCTAAAAGATGAATAGGAGATAAAGAACCACCACCACCCCCAACCCCTATCTTTGAATATTGAAGGTGCTGTTCAAATGCAAATGTGGTTCAGCGATGAAAGTAACATGGACTGCACAAGAGCAAGTTGCATAGAGTCAGAGAATGTAAAAAGAAAAGAAAATATGATCCCTACATGCTCATAACAGTTTTACTTTCTTTCTGTAGCTGCTTGAATCTACAAGCACTCCATGAAGGTGGGATAAGAGATGAAGTGTGAACACTTGTTTGGGCTGGCTTACCAGGTGATTTGAAAGGCTCCTTAAGGATTTTGAATGCTGTCTTGAAGGGAACTGGTAGACACTGACAGGTTTTCAGCAGCAAATTACTTTGTCAAATTTACAATTTAAAAGCTACCTCTGGCTACAGTGTGGGGGATAAATTGGAGTAGGCTGAGACTAAAAGCAAGAAAAAGATTAGGGAAGTTGCTGCTACTGTCTATATAAAAAAAAAAAAGAAAAAAAAGAAAAAACCAGTAACTTTGCAATACAGAAAAAAGAATTCTGTGAAAAGGGCTAGGGAGGAAGTGATCAGTTTGGGTTGGGAAAATCTCTCAGGGGTGGAATCTGAGAAAGACCTGGTGGCATCTCTTGGTTTCTTAATATGCTTTCATTTCAACACCTACCAAGCAAAGCAATAACACACTGGAAAGGAGAGGTTGTTGGCTTATATTTTCCAAAACCTATTTCTATAAGATTTCTTAACAATCCAACCTTCCTTATAGCACACTGACCAAAAGTAGGGGAGGAAGGTGGCTAATAGGACCTGTTTAGAAGTAGTTCTTTGGGGTGATCTGAATCTTTGTTGTAAGCAGTCCAGTCCACTAGCAAAACACCAAACATGAATTAGCAGTAGCTGCTCAAACCAGAGGAAACTGTGAGACTGCCAATAGGCATGTGTTCGCTGACGCAACAATAAACAGCAGGAATACCACCAAAAGTTCTTTGGTTCATTTACCTCTATGAAGTTATGAAGCAGATTGACAAAGGAAGCAAAGCAGACCAATGCCAAAGCATTGTCCACTATCTGCTGGGTTATACTTCTCCTTTCTAAGCATCACATGCCCTCTCATGTTTGCTCCTGCAAAACATTGCATACCCTTTCACCAGAGAGTTTCCAGAAAAATACCATGTGTCTGTTTTCAGCAAAATATCCTATTATGTGTCTGATTCAGGAAAACATCTTTGCATAAGACAGCTTCCAGGAAAAACATCACATAACACAACCAAGTCTCCAATGAAACCAGAAATCCCCACTTCAAGAGGTAGAGGTAAAGCCAATGTGATATTAGTCTAATGAATGTGGATATACAATGAATGAAAAAGACCATAAGGCTCAGTTTCAGGTTCATATCAGATATTTGCGAGCTGTTTTCCTTCACATAACACCCATTTCAAGGAGACATACTCATTCACAGGGCAAATTCACACTATGTTATCTCTGGAATTTTCTAGAAGGCCTTTTAGAGCCCATAGAAGGCATTATTTGTGCCTATCAATTCCTCATATCTCCTCTTTGTATCAAGGACACTGAATTTTCTCTCCTAGAGGAGTCACTCAAGTAATTGACATAATTGTGTGAGGGAAGGACAGGCACCTGAGACCAATATCTCAGAAAAATGGAAACAGAGAAGGAATGACCATATCTTAGATTCAGCTTCATACCAGAGTTGGACTAAGAGATCTGAAGAGAAAGCATCGAAGGCCAATGGAGTCATAACCAGTAAGCACACACCACAGACAGTTCCCTCAATACCAATCAAGATACTTTGAATTTCTTGACATGAAGCTTTGGATAATACATGTACTTGGTCTATGTTAACCCACTAACCTTGCTGGTGTATAATGACACAGTAATCACAACATTAGTAACAATTATAATGTGAGAGGGAGAGAGATGGAATATTAAAATGGAAAGCATGCTATAGGTAACACTCCCACCCCATTTCTCTGTGTCTTTGAGAAAGTCCTTGGTTGAATCTGACAAGTGAGCCTGAGGTGAGTCTGCTTCTTACGTTAACTAGGTTTTTTTTGTTTGTTTTTGTTTTGTTTTGTTTTGTTTTGTTTGTCACAAGTTTACTTGAAGCAAGTTAATGATGTGTTTAATGGTAACAACTTGTGAATATGCAAGATGGAAACTGACTATGAATACCATGAATGTTCACCTTTAATTTTATACCTCTTCAAAGGGGTTGGAGGGTGACTTATCTTGATGCAATTATTACCGCAAGTGTTGACATCAAAACCAACTCTTTTCTAGGCTACAACCTTTCAGAACTGATTATCATGAGCTATAAATTAGAGTCCATAATCATGTTTCCATTTTTGCAAACAAGAGCACTTAGACTCAGGGAGATAAATTATCAACTATTAAATGATTAGAATTAAGACAATGACTAGGATTTTATAGATGTAACTATTATTTCCTAGCTAGCACTTTCTTATAGAATTTGCTTCCCAGTTGTGTAAGTTTCATACCCTTCACAAAAGTGTTACTTTTAGATTAATAGTTATCAGAGGTATGTGTTCCAGGGAAACCAGTCCACAAAACCCACATGTACTAACTGTGTTCATTCTATCTATCTATCTATCTATCTATCTATCTATCTATCTATCTATCTATCTATCTATCTATCATCTATCCATCCATCCATCCATCCATCCATCCATCTATCCCTGTCTATCTTTTATCTGGCCTTCTATTAATGAACTGGGAAAATCATCTGCCATCTGTTAATCTGTCACCTATTCATCCGTTCATCCATTCATCTATCAACTATCTGTCATCTCTCTACCAATTATCTGTATGTATGTATGTATGTATGTGTCTATCTATCTATCTATCTATCTATCTATCTATCTATCTATCTATCTATCTATCTATCTATCTATGTGTTTGAAGGCATTGGATAAAAAGTCTAATTTAAAAATCAATAGCATAAAATTAATGGGATTACTTACCTAAGAAAATGGTCGTCTTGAGCTAGTCTTGCCTCTCAATTGATTATATACTATTCATTTTAAATATATCTGCCTTTGCTTTTCTACTGCATATGACAAAACCTTTCTTCCTGGTTTACCTTATACACTGAAGTAATATTTAAATAAGTGTCAGGTTCAAGACTGTTTTGCAAATGTAAGAAGAAGGGTTTTCCATGGATAAGCAGAAAACTGTCAGCTTCTGTTGAGGCAGACCTGGTCCATATATTTCTCATTCATCATAGACACCTGTTTCCCATTTTCTCTTTTTCATTATACTTTGTGACAGATATAAACAACTTAAAACATGTCCCACTGACAGTAGCTAGAAAAGGTCCTATTCATTCCTGGAAGGTGCCCCTGACTCAACACCATGCTATTATATACTTATATCCATTCATTAAGTTACTTCTAACAAAAGAAATGGTCTTCTATAGAAAATATGTATGTTAACATCTGATTTTAAAATGGGTTAATGTGTATACCTTGCTGTGAAAAAGTCACAAGACAGAATCGTTCAGATAATATTAACCATGGAAAACATAAAACCTGCTGCCTCTGTATAAAATGAACCCTTTCCTGGGTTCGATAGATAGATAGATAGATAGATAGATAGATAGATAGATAGATAGATAGATAGATAGAATAAAAATAAGACACAGGCTTGGCCTTCCTATATCCTCAGCTTCATCCTTAGCCTATGTTGTTTATCACTCAGGCTGAGGTCACTACTCAAGTTTCCATTCACCCACTGTCAGCTGAGTGGTGCATCAGGGAACTTCCCATGAGCCTATCATGGGACAGCAGGCATAGGGTAAATGCATCCTGGCACCTTCCTTTTTCGATACCTGGCAAACTGTTCCTACACCCCAGCTGAACTCAGAACCACAAAAGGTAATACTCTAAGGAAGACCAGCCTGGGTGAACACTAGAGGTCCCTGTAGCTATGAATATATATACTCAAATCAAAAAGGGAATTCTTATCCTCATTTCCCAGCAGAAGGCCTGAGATTAGTATTGACCATGACCTTTCATTTGTTTGAATGTTGTGTAAT